>JARUHQ010000018.1:10489001-11179001 GCA_029955515.1 Chrysomela aeneicollis | reverse complement strand
TCAAAATTAATAGTTTTTTCATGCAAGAAACAAGGATGATTTTTGTTATTTTACGTTTTAAATGTGTTGGATTTGTTCAATTGAAGTGTGTATAGATTGTGCTGGTGAAAAGAACGAGCAAGTTTGAGTGGAAATTGGTGGAGAATGAGCGGGAATAACATATGCCTGAAACCCAGTTTTCCAGTCTTTGGGGCAGCGTATACCCAAAACTAGTTGAGAGTGCCAAAAATTTCATCAATTTTTTTTCGAAGAACAAACTACGTAAGTTCCCAACAGCAGAGTGCTCGATAACTATTTAAAGTCACCAAAACCGCGGTTCACGGATAAACCCACTTTTCCGCTCCAGACAGATACCCAACCACCTGTCATACCGCACAACAGGGCTGAGCCTCAGGAATATTGATTTTCATGGTATCATGGTGGCAATGCGGATATTCAAAGGCCAGCGCAATTTATGTATGATGGACAAACGGTGTACCCATGAACCAAGACGCGGTCCATTGCCAAATCCCGCGGCCTCTGACGCTCTGACATAACGACGGCGGACTCGTACTTACTTTCCGAGCTCCTCTTTCAGATCGTAGTTGTCACTGAAGCGGGTGCAGGCCAGCGGGACTGCCATTATCACTCGCGAAATGAAACAAACGTTCTCGACTCCCGCAGTTTTGCGATCGAATCCAAGTCGAACGGAACGCCACGGGTTAGGCCACCCGAAATACAGACGCGATCGGAGCGTTTCGCTGCTGCTACTGGGGAATATGCCTGCTCCTGCTCTGCGGCTCGCGATCCCCACCAGAGGTTGTGAATACGAGATTCGCTCCTCGGGGATATAACCTAAAAGATCGATATTCCGCGGTGCGGGTGGCGCGCGACCCCTGGCGGCTGAAGCAGCGAACTTGTCGAGTTTTCGGGACGCGGGCTCCGAATAAGGTACGGCTAACGGGTAACGCCGCCCAGGAGTTGGTCCTAGTGGACTTTGGCGTTTGGCATTCCGCAAATCAGCAATCGGATTTCTTTTTGGTGAATCTTCGTTTATCGCATCATTTTGATAGAACTTACGAATTTTTACTAGGTATGGGAGAATTTATCGTTAAATAAATTATCGATTCATCGATTATATCGATAATATCGATAATATCGATAATATCAATAATTATCAATAATATCGATAATTATCAATAATATCAATAATCATCAATGATATCGGTAATTGAGATATTATCGATAAACCGATGATATCGATAAATCCTTATTTTCGATATATCGATAATAATCGATAATATAGATAATTTTCGGAAAAATAAATTATCAATTCATCGATAATTATCAATAATATCGATGGTTATCAATAATATCGATAATTATTGATAATATCGATAATTCCTATATAATCGATAAACCGATAATATCGATAAATTCTTATTATCGATAATATAGATAATTTTCCAAAAAATAAATTATCGATTCATCGATAATCATCAATAATATCGATGGTTATCAAAAATATCGATAATTATTGATAATATCGATAATTCCTATATAATCGATAAACCGATAATATCGATAAATTCTTATTATCGATATTCGATATTTCCAAATCGTTATCGCCCACCCCTAATTTTGTGAATCCTATATCAAAATTTTTGCTCTCAATAGCATGTGAAAGATTGAAAAAACATGAATTTATCAATGACATTGGCTCGGACATTGGTAATTGAGTTGAAAAAAATATCGATATTATCGAAAAAAATATCGATATTATCGAAAAAAACTCAACAAAAAATTCAAGTTTTTCGAGGAATGTCACTGAGTGACAGTATTTGCGCTCGTGAGCGGAAATACTGTCATTAAGTGACAGCATTTGCGCTCGTGAGCGGAAATGTTGAAAAAACACTCGCCTCTACTATTGGTAGCTATATTGTTGAAAACTAACTCATATTTTCTTGTATGATTGAAAATAGTGACTGTGAATTATCTAAAGCACCTCATCATGTAGCAGGAAGAGCAAAAATTGTAAATTTCAACCTCCTACCAGATGAAAAGTATGAATTAACATTGCCGGGCCTTACTTATTTTATCAACATAATAATTGATAAAGACATGATGCCATATTTTATAAAAATAGTACGCGAAATGTCCTGTTATGGTAGATTGTCAGAAAATTAGGTCTTTGACAATGCTACTGGACTGCTACTCACTAATTACCTAATTACCTGCTAATTACTATATTTTGCGAATGATTGTATATAGATCGGTGCTGCTCAAGTTATCCAACTAAGATGCCTTATGCAACCAACAATACATTTATATCGTTTTGTCATTATTATCAGGATTCATCACAGTAATGACAGTCGTCAACTGTTGAAATACAAGTAAGCAACGGATGATATTATATATTTGATCATTGTAGATAAAGAAATAATGTATAATAAAAAAATGTAACGCGCAGCACGTCGGAAAACAGTGTTTTCATTTTTATTTTGTCTGCCTACTCGTCCAATAAAATAGTATTTTCCATATACCTATCTATTCATTTTCTTTCGATTCCATCCATAAATTATCAATACCTATAATTACCTAAAGTATTTCCCATTGTATGAGTATCACCAACAATATATCAATTTGCGTAATTCACCAACATTTCATAGCTATCATGCATCATGAATATTATCTAGTATAATCTCGAGTATAATATACCTAATCATACGACTATCCATTCTGTTAGTACACATAATTTGGTAAATTGGGGAATTCCCTCTATTATATAAGCTATAGGTATATACAGGCCATGATGGCTATAAAGGGGGTGCCGGGGGTGGCTTTACCTTATCCCAGATGCAAATAATATCGATATAATATTATGAGTAAAATTGTTTCTTATGAAGGTTTGGCAATAATGAGTGAATATAAGAAATACATATTGTGAATACTAGTTCATTATAAAAACTCACCAGCATATATTTTTTGAATTTTGAAAGTAAAATGACATCATGAATTTCTATGGCCAAAAGCTATGACAGGATTGACATTGACAGGACTGACAGCAGCATATAATGTCAAAAAGCATAGATCTTCTACTGTAGATCTTCTAGGGAATTTTTTTTGAAGTTGGTCACGACACTATTGATGTCACTGTATGACATATTGACATATGTATTTGACAGTTTGACGACACTTCCTAACCAAAATTATGATCGTAATCTAACTACATATTTGGTTTTTAAAGCGTTTCTTTCCAAATATACTCAAAACACTTGATATTGCTGAAAAATACCAACTCCAAGGTTCGACTCTAGCTAAGTTCTTCATTTTATGACACACTTGATCTTCTCCTAATGCAGAAGTATTTGTTAAGTGCTCTCCTACAGGCCAGTGAAGATGCAAACATGTTGATATCAAAAATCACTCCAACATAAATGGGTATAAACATAATACTCAAAAATTATTATGTAGTGAACACAAATATTATATTTCACAAGAACATATTTCAACAACGTAATGGGTATTTGCTGGTGTAAAAATAAGGATGATGAAAATGATACATACGTACCGCAGATGTCTAACAACCACCTTATTCACAATGTTGTTCAGCCTGTATCACCTGTTAGCTCCCAATATTCCTTCAAAATACAAAAAACACCTGATGCTACTGATGTAGATAGGCTGGTCCTGGAAACATTGGGAATCATAGCTACTCTTGTTGATAAGTAAGTCAATGAATTCCTTCAAACCCCTAGATATTATTGCAATTAACCATTTATCCTATATTCTATATTTTACAGTGAACAAGAACCTCCAAGTTCTATGCTTTTGCTACACAACATTGCAGATAATGAAGAAGGCTGGATACAAGTTGTGAACTCAATGATAAATGTGATTCCTCTTATGGATCCACTTGGCCCTTCAGTTATAACTCTGTTACTGGATGATTGTCCTCTGCCTTCGAAAGAATCTGTCATCAAGGTAAACATTACCTATAATGTAAATACTGGATTGAAATAGTTTCATATAATTCATTAGGTTATCAGTATGTTGAATCTTTCCAAGGAGGCAGCCTTGTCAGGGAGATCAAATCCTACTAGGCAGAGGAATATTTGTGTGGTTCTAGGTTGCATAGCTGAAAAATTAGCTGGGCCAAGAAATATGGAAATATTGAATAATGGTATCATAGACTACTTATTAACAAACTTGGTAATATATATGATAACTGAGCTAATTCTGGATGTTTAAAATGTTTTGATTTATAGGAGCTTGAAACAGATCCCAATATAATGCTATTCTCATTGATAGCTCTGGAAAAGTTTGCTCAAACTAGTAGTAATAAAATTACAATAATGAATAAGCTTAAGAGTTTGGACAAATGTCCCATATTGGAACTGGAGAGTTGGAAGAAAAAATGTCATTATGTGAAGAGGCAAGTTGGTTTTTGTGCTCAGTGGATACTTGATAATCTATGTGAGTATTAAAATATTCATCAGCTTCAAAATCTACTAACAACCAACAAAATGATTGTATAAGGTGATATTGTAATTGACCATATTCAACAGCTTTCGGTGGCAGCTTTTTGAGCATTCTCAAGTTGGCAATTATCTGTCATCAACGTCAATAGTCATAAATGTCAGTTGTGAATGAGTTCAGATAAGCCCATCAAGTCATCAATATTTTTCTATTCATATACATGTTTGATTATTTTATATTTATAATGAAATATAATAAAAACCAGGATATGAAAACGATCAAATTAAATGACAGTTGACATTGATGATAGTTGACATTGATGACAGTCGACATTTATGACAGATTAGTACCAACCGTAGAACGCTAAGAAGCTGCCACCAATATCTATTGAATATGGTCAATTGTCAACAGGCTTATGATCATTTCCACATCAAAATATAATTCATCTCACTAAATGTAAATGTGCCAGCTGGGTTTGTTATTCAATTTTTGTACAGGTGAACTGCAAAATACTGTGTTGAAATCATAACCTTTGATTCATTGGGTTCATAAATTACTGAATGGGATGATTCAATAGAGTCTGGAGTACAAATAAAATATTTGGTTGATTTGTATTCTGAAAACTTTCTCCACCTTCTCAAGAACGGTAATATTTATTCAAAGTGAAATTGTTCTGAGGTTATGTTTAGCTACTGAGCTGAAAGTTACGTGCACTTAGGTCTCCTTTTGTAAATTGAACATTATTGCACCCAAGAATGATGTAACAATAATAAAAAAATGTTGATAAACCAGGCAATATTCCTATCTACTGTTTCTTTTTTGTTTTGCTTCACTATTCTGCTGTGTTATGTTATTCAAAATCACTTGGTCCACTTTCATTAAGCGATATAACAATTGGCGCAGTCGGTAGGATCGAAAAAAAAAACGTTCTCGATAAGAACATAAATATGGTCCTGTCTCTGGATTTTCTTGTCCATGTCCTTGCAGTCGTTATGGACAATCGCAACTACACCTACCAAACCGTCCACATGGAAAACATCAACGCCATGCTGAACACCGGTGACGTCAGCGAGTATCTGAAGATATCCCCCGACGGGTTGGAGGCCCGATGTGACGCATACTCATTCGAGAGTGTCAGGTGTACCGCCCAGGCTGACCAGGGGGTTTGGTACTATGAAGTTTGCATCATCACCCCGGGAGTCATGCAGATCGGCTGGGCCACCAAGAACAGCAATTTTCTCAACCACGTAAGTTTTATTCTAATCTTCGACTTATTTCAGCTACTTTCAAAAAACATTCTCTTTCCCAATGATGTTTGTCCTTGTTTTCAGTAGGTTCCTATTGACAGTTGATTGAACAATATTTTTTGTTCAGAAACGTCATTTGTCGCTGTCAACTGTCAACGATTGGGTGATACCCATATTGACATGCTGTGTATAAATCATCATATATCGGAATCATCCAAGTTTTGAAAGACAAGTATCGAAGTATGTATAATGAAAAATTGAGGGGAAAATTAATATTTGAATGTGGCATTCAATTCATCTGTTCACTATTTGATTATCTGTACATTTTGATGACTAAAATTATCAATGATGATTCAATTTATGTCTTCAACAATCTGAACAACTCTGAAGTTATCTCTGTTAATTTTATTTTGTTAACTGTCATTAAAGATCGAATTTTTATTGTATTGTCTAATTTTTTTTTTGGCTAATACGACAATATTGCTTGAGTTGAAAATATTATTCAAGAAATATTATACACTGTTCATTAAACTGTTGGGCAATTGTCACAAATAAATAACAATGATTATAGTGTTTTCCGAATCAGTTTTTGAAATAAGGTGAGCCTGTATAAACGTGCTTTTGGAAATGCAATTGCCAGATTCAGTAGAAAAGTGCTCTCTCCCAATATAGGTATAAAGAAAACACATATTCAGTTCCAAGAAAATATTATTCATAAACTCATATTTATTTCCAATAGAATATTATTTGATAAATGAAGAATTTATTTCACCCAAAGTTCTTCAACATCCATTTCTTGCTGTTCTAAGAATTCCCAAATTTTTGGAATGACCGACCCAGTAGCCTGAAAGATATCCTCAAGTTCCCGAAGTTGGGATACACGTAAATTGAAACCTGGATAAAGACTGTTGAATTCATCTGTTGCTTTCTTCAAATCCCCATGATTCCTTCCTATTAGAAAAATCATGTTGATGCGTTGCTTCAATAATTTTTCGATGCAAGGAGGACTGAAAGAGACAATATTTCTTAGATGGAATCGTTTACATGTTCTTGTATGTGAGGTAGAGTTCCGGACTTCAATTGTCTAAAAGTATGAATATTTGAATCCTATGGAAATGTAAGTTATGCTGAAATGGAAAGATAATATAAAACTGGCATGTATGGGTTGTTTCAAAAGTAATGAGATTCACAACATATGGAAAGTGCTGATAGGTTGAATGAACCAACTAAGGCTCACTGAAATATTCTTGTTCTCACATGAAGACAATTGTAAATACACACAAAAGTCAAAACATCATGACAAACTCGGTTTGAAATCCTTTTTCTATCTCTATTTCCATTCCTTCTAACTCACTTGACTCCTTCTTTTCAGGTTATTGACTTATTTAACATTCAAATAATTTTATCTTCTGAGGTTATTTACACCTGAATCTTCTCATTCAACGATCTAGTTTTCATTTTAACTCCCCCTTTAAATATTTTTTCATTACCTTTTCAACAACCCGTACATCGCGATTATTCCGTTTCAGCATAACTTATCGTAAGGATTCAAATATCCATACTTTTAGACAATGAAAGTCCGAAAATCTACATTTCAACTTGAGCCATTCTCAGCAGCCACTTTCAAACAAAAGGAAATCTCTAAAACTTTAGGTGTTGAAAAAAAGTGTATAGTGAAGGAATTCCGAATAAAAACTGGAAATAACTTCGTATACTCTATACAGGGTGAAAATCAATATTTCAAAAGAATTCGTGCAAGGAAAACGTCGAAACATATCATAAAAAAATATTTGTTTTGTGATAATTTCTGGTTCAAGAAATTAGAATTTTTGCTCGAAATGAAGTTTGCGATTTATAGGTTATAATTAAAAAATATATCTATAATGGAGAATCTTGGTCCACAAAGCACAAATTTAGAATTCAGATGAAATATACAGCTATATTAACGAGGTTATTCCATTGTTGAAAAAAGTTATGCACTTTTTTGAAGGCCAAGGTCAGCTTAGGCTCATTGTTTATAGATTTGAATCTAATTTGGACCAAGTGTGCAAAGCTACATCAGTACTAATAAGTGTACCAACTTCATCCATCATGAATTGGAAAAAAAGTTGAAATAAAAAATATTGATTTAACAAAAAAGACTGGGGTTTAAAAAAAAATTAGGAACTTTTGAAATATTTTCTGAAATAGAGTAATCCCTTCGTTTTCATCGCAGGATTTTCGGACAACCTGTACATATAGGGATTCGTTGAGAGTCAATAATAGTCTACCTGGAATGGCCATATCCGATTTTCTTTAGTTCCCCAGACAGGGAGACTCCTCGTGAAACACCCCGTATATTTTTTATCTGAGGTCTTGTTTTGTGACTTGATACTGTGCTATTCATTCGAATCAAATGCTTACAACCACATCGGTTGCTTTTTATACCTCATACCAGATTGATTTTTGTTTTCTTCGATAATTTTACATGAATTTTACTGCCTGTTAATCGAAAGCATTGTGATTATAACGTAATATCTTGCTCCACAAGAGAATCCGAGAATCATCCATCGAAATGGAAGATATGACTTTGAACGATCGTATCAATTTAATCTACCTATTGGGAAAAACAAGAGGGTGCACTTTGACAGCAACAGAGCAGTACAAGAAGATCTATAACTACCCCTCATTGGAAAGAGCAACCGTTTGTAGCATCAACAAGCTCTTTATGGAAACTGGTTCTGTATTTCCACCCAGAAAAAAGTTAGAACCATCGTCCATGGCAGGATCTTCCAAATGATATACCTTTTTGCAAAAATGTGGAAGTGATATCTAATAAATTTTAATAGAACTGAATATTCTTCTTTCTGCTTTTTCAGTCCTTTTTCTTTGATATTTTTCTGTATAGGTATTTTATATATATTAACGACAATTTCGTTGTTTTGAAAATTTTAATTAATGTTCTGTATAGTAGAACTGTTAATAATTTCAACATTTGGTCGATAATGAGGTGAGTCAATTTATTGAATTATGTAATAATTTCTACTGAAAAAATCCACTTAAATGAATTCTTATCCTACATGCTTGAAGATACGTCAACTTTGCATCAAAAATAACAGAAATGTTAACCAGTAATTCTCATTTTCTTGAGAAAAACATATTTTTTTGGATGATTCGTGATTGAAAGTTAGTCGCATATTAGAGCTACTGGTATAAAACAGTTTTGTCGAAGTTACGAATTTTTTAATGTTCCAGAAATTTTGTAATTATCAAAAAAATGGCAAAGAGTGAAAGTTGCAATAGAACGTTCAAATTTGAGATGTAGGTGTAAAATCGAAAAAGAAACAACTTTTTTCCTTGAAATTTTTTTAAATTCCAATAAATAAGCCTATTTTCAGCGATTACTTTGAAAAAATATTACATTTGACAGGTAGCTAAAGTCACGTGACCACATCCGAGTAGGTCATTTTTCATATTTTTCAAAGCACAACTTAACGCCCAAGTCGAATTTCGAAATAAATCATTAATAAAAGTTTTTCCCATATGATGCGGACTTAATGACGGACACTGTATATTGCAAAGGAAATGTGTCCTAATCTAAATTATTCTTAAATTATAATTTCACTATAATTCAATTAAGAAACAAACTATGAAATCATTTTTTCAATAAAATATTTTCAAAATTTGGAAAGTTGAAGTCATTTTTCCAGAGCGAATTAAATTAGAGATTTCGAAAGCGCAAATTTTAAAGGTCCAGTCACAGATATGCGCAGGCGCTAAAATATTGATCAAGTTTTGTTTACATCGTTGTTATCATTTTGTTGGTTATGTTACAAATGTTTTCGTTTTACACGATTCACGATCCAGTATTTCGGATGGGTTTATGTTCTAATATCGAACAAAATGGGCGGAGTGTCTCATCTGTAACCTTTTCTACTCTGTGATTATACTGTATATCAACCCTAACTCAACTGGACACGAGACACAACACCAAACTCTTCGCCGAACGCCGCTCTCAATAACCTGAGAAAAATGACACTTCCTACTCTATATCCAATACATGACTGACTGCTCGACTGTAAACCACTTTCTCCTTATAGAAAGGAAAAAAAAACGTATCATCTCTTACCGCACCAAACGATAAGCTTTGTCAACAGTGGAATGAATCAACGAATTAACGAGACCATACAGCGTGATTCTTACAGACTAAACCACATTTGAATCGTCCAAAATTTATATTTCAGGAAGGTTACGGCATCGGCGATGACAGATATTCCATAGCTTACGATGGCTGCCGCAAGCTCATCTGGTACAACGCCAAGTGCGACCCTCAGCGGTTGCCCAGATGGGAGTCTGGAGATATATTGGGCTGTCTCTTGGATCTCGATAACCAACAAATAGTGTTCTCCATCAATGGAACGAGTTTGCCACCGTGTATGCAGGTGTTCACCATGGCAACGTGAGTAACGCGAGAAACAAAACAATTCGACCCTGAACAAGGTTTTATTCAACAAAAATAGCGTGTGCTAATTTGATTTATATGTCAAGATGGCAGCATTATTATTATACCAGCCCTTTTCGTCTGGACTGGCGGCTTTGAACCCGTTGGCTATTGAGGCTACTTGCAAACTTATGTATATACCAGTTATGATATGTTATGAAGAGAAAAGATATAGTCAAACTTATTTTTGCTTTATATTCAACAGACTTGTGTTTTTGAGTTTGGGATACCTACTTTGATAGATATCTTTCGCATTCAAACATTTCATGGCACCATCCTCATGTCATGAATATATCATATCATAATTCATACTTTTCCTCGATTTCTCTGATAGGAGGTTCAAAATTACAATGTTCGCACTTTCTGCTACGTCAGGAGGTGTGTTAGATACACTGTCGATATTATTTTTCATCATGCAATAAAATAATGAGTTCGTTTTCAACAATGGTGGATGCGAGCGCAATTATGCTATCAGCTAATGACATCATTACCGCGCACGAGCAGCAATGCTGTCACTTGATGATATTATTTCTTCGCACGCTACTTTGTTAAAATTTTGTATGAACACTCATTTATTGTCATTACCATAATTACCATGGATTCTCATCAAGCAACGGCCAAGTCAATCGATAGTGGCCAGGTGGCGTAGTGGTTTGAGCGTCAATCTCTCAATTGACAAGTTCAGCCAGCACTGAGAGAAAAAAAATATGTCTGCAAGTCATCTTATTTTATAGTCCCAATCATAACATTTTCAACATTTTAAGTTGCAATCTTGATGACAAAGACAACACTAGGGCATCAGACATATTTTTTCTTTCTCAACGCTGGCTGAACTTGTCAATTACTGTCCTGCCCTTCGTGAGTTCGATTCTCACCGACGCCGGAATTTTTCCGATGGCCCGAGAAAGTGGTATGGAAAGATACAAAAGGCCTCTCGGCGGGTAGGACTAAGAAGATTCCCATTCACACACTACCCTATGAGATTCCTAGTGAAATAGGTCGAATAGGGGTGCCCATGAAGGGTTTCAACCAAGGATGGTAAACTAGAGAAGGATGGTTCATTGCCATAAGACGCAATGTTGGCACATCGAACAGTGTTCGTGACGTCACTGACGGCCCTCAATCTTTGTTTACGTTTATGTAATTTATGTTTCGATATTCATATTGTGGCACAATTGTGGATTGTGGCTGTACGAATTGTTTTTTTTTCAAATAGAGTTCTTCAATAATTGTAGGTATAGACAAATTACTCAGTAAGAAGATTTAGTAGTGTCGATAAATATTAATAAATTATCACCTCCATTGAAAAGTGTGTAGTGTTTATGAAATCATTTCCATCTAATAACCAGTATGCCAGGTAGCAGGTTTGCTATTTTTCGACAAAAATCAAGAGGATTCCAGTATTATTTACCACACATTTACAAAAGGCACTGATTTTGTTTGGGATACTTTTTGGAAAAGGTGGATAAGTTGTGAACATGCAGATGTTGTGAATCCTGATACAAGTCATACATCAGAGCTGTGATTTGTCCAACCAAATTTAAGAAAGAGATCTACAAAATGGGTATAGAGGTAAATGTATTATGAAAAAAAAGTACCTATATTCTCATTATTTTATGATGTTCCATGTAATCAGATTCAGGAATTTTGTATACTTCGAGCTATAATGAGGATATAAAAACCTGCAAATAAAAGAAACAACCTGGATTGCATATATAGTAGTGTCCAATGTATAAATGAAGTAAATAGTCAGCTAATGAGGAAATCGAAATTGATGTCAATATATTTATATTCCTATTATGTATAATGTAGGTACCTATAAATTAAATTAAAGAATGTATTTAATTTTCACCATTCAGTGATAATTGTTAAA
The DNA here is from genome assembly GCA_029955515.1 of Chrysomela aeneicollis. NCBI lineage: Eukaryota > Metazoa > Arthropoda > Insecta > Coleoptera > Chrysomelidae > Chrysomela > Chrysomela aeneicollis. The sequence goes on along the minus strand of JARUHQ010000018.1, from coordinate 11,166,943 downwards.
CTTGATAAAATAGTTAGGTATATCAATTTCAATTCAAAATATGAACTTTCAATAACCTGTGCATCGAATAATATATATGCACACATATATTACATGCATCATTCTTCAGTACCTATAATTTCTTCATTGAAATTTCCCTATTTTTAATATGAAAGTGTTTTCAAGGTAGGTTTTAGGTACTCACCTACTTATGGAATAGGTATATTCCCTGTTTTGTAAACGTTGAATTATCTCATGTATTATTTTCTGGGTGGACATTCAGGAATTTTTGTGAATCAAGGAGTTTTTGTTCACAAAAATTACTAATATTTGAAGCCATATGATAACAATAACCAACAATAATCAATATGTATCGATTATAAAAAGGTACATCACAGTAAAATTACTTTTAATGCCCATTTAGTGATATTCAGCATTAATAATTTTGAATTCAGGGCCGTTGACTACGTCATCGCGCGCCTTCGGAAGCCACGCCTTTTGGCCGAAAAAATCGCTTGAATGAACCATCCTTCTCTAGTTTACCATCCTTGGGTTTCAACCACCTCGTCCACACAACAACAACAACAACAACAACAACAAAAAAGAATCGTTTCTTCCAGATCGGGTTTCTTCGCGGCAGCGAGCTTCATGTCCTTCCAGCAGTGCCGCTTCAACTTCGGCGCCGAGCGGTTCAAACATCCGCCCGCAGCGCCCTTCTCCACGTTCAACGAGCGCGGCTCGCTGCTGCCCGAGGAGAAGGTAGTGCTGCCCAGGCACATCTTCCTGAACCAGCTGAGGGAGCAGAACGTGGGCGAGGACAGCTGCACGCTGTGCTACGACCAGAAGGCGTCCATCCGGCTGATGCCCTGCGAGCATGCGTGAGTGTGGCCCTCTGGCGGGTGGTTTCGGAGGTGTCGAGCGGGTTGTGATTTTACCGCGTTTTTTATTTTGCATCAACACAATAGTAATTTACGTAACAAGTCCGGAAAATACTGTTTTTTTGGATGAGTGGACAAAATTCTAGGACGAGCGTAGCGAGTCCTGGAAGTCTGCGAGTCCAGAAAAACTGTTTTCGGGCGTGTTGCGTACACAATTTTTTCGGCAACCGTGTAGAATAACAAATCAAAGAAACACATTTCTTTATTTTCGAACATTTCAATTCTTATTTACATTAATATTTATATTAAAATTAGAACAATTGTTAATATTGAATGGATTCAATTTGTTTGAAATGCTTGGTATATTTAAGTGCCTTTTGTTGAAGTCAGAACAAGAAGGTGAAGTTTCCGTTTCACATTGATTGTTTTCATCTGATAATTTTTGAATGTTAGCTAATTTTATGTCAGATAGCTGTCAGTCGTTATTTTGCTGCTATGGTAATGATCAACTGCATTTATCAAAACCATACTACCAAGATTTTCATATTTACAATGACAACAACGATGTGATTCTTTCCGGCCTAGTCCGGGAAGTACGTACTTCCCGGACTAGGCCGGAAAAATGCCACTGTCTCAAAAAAAAATCGTCTGGAAAGTACGTACTTTCCGGACAGTTGCCGAAAAAGATTTTTTTGTGCAGATGAAGATTTCACACCTAACATTTTCGTTCAGGAACGTATCTTTTAATAACAAACAATCGAGAAACCTGACGGTGTCAACCAAAATGAGATGCACTGTACTAGGTGTTTATAAATAATTGGATATATTTAACTCGAATTTGGCTCTTAACTTTATTCAACTCAGTAGCTAACTCATACAAGTGTCAATTTTGAGGGTTGATTCGCAATAATTTGGCAGTTGAATATATTTCTCGAGCACGTTTCAACACTTTGAAACTGTTTGACGTATCCATATCACATTTGGCAGGAAGAATATACAATGTAAACCGCTTTGCACTGTATTATGTGCATAATATAGATATTTCTTAGAATTAAAAGACACAAAGAAAGATGATATTATCCTAGAATTTGGATTTGTTCACATTTTATTTCAACTTTGACATGGAACACTTATTATGTCAACTGTCAAATGTCAAATTTTTGCCTGGATTTTTCCCTAAATCTAGGGAAAAAGTTGACACTTGACAGTTCAGAAAATTAGTGTTCCATGTCAATATTGAATTGAAATGGAAACGATTCCAAATTCCAAAGTATCGATAGATATTTCTTAGAATCCAAAGGCACAAAGAAAGAGGATATTATTCTAGAATTTGGATTTGTTCACATTTTATTTCAATTTTGACATGAAACATTCATTTTGTCAACTGTCAGTTGTCTAATTTTTCCCTAGTTTTCTCCCTGAATCTGTCAAATATCAAAATCCGCCATGATAACTTTCTATTCTGGGAAGGGTCAATTGTTGATTCACAATTTACGATAATATTTAAATATAGCCTATACGGATTTGGTGGCTAGTGGACCGGTAGCGGCTGACTATGAAAACTCTCAAGTGTTGATGAAAATCAAATTCGTGTCCTACGAATATTGAAATTGCACATCTTGATTAACCGAACTCACGGTAAATATAATAGAAGTAAGACTTAAACAGTCAATATCGTCAAAGTTGTATTTCATTTTAGTGTTTATACACAGCCGTACGGTCAACTAACCCACTTGTGTGCTTGCCTGGCGTCTGGACCAATGAGAAACGAGGTTTGCCTCAGTTAAAATCTGAATATCTTTTTTCTGCTTTGAACAATTTGAATTATGTTTCAACTGTTTGATAACCCAGTCATTCGGCTATAATATCATATTTCTTCGAATCACGAGGTTCTTCACATAAAATCGCTACAGGGTGTTACCTGAAAATATTTCGGGATTTTCAAAAGGATCCCAAATGGAGGAAAACAGTTTTATTTTCAACTTTGACATCAGAGGCATAAAGATGATCTCATTACCTTGAAAGTCTTGGAACATTTCACGAATTGTCTTTCTACCTCTTTTATTTACAGGGTGATCTCACACTTAATTCAACTGTTTTCAACAATTTGTAGCAGAAAAAACGAATATACTAAAAATAAATCGCCCTTCAAAACATTAACAAAACCCATCGAGAACCGAGCATGAAGAACGATACATTTTTTAAATGTTATTGAATGTTTTTTTTTTCGCTAAAAAGTTTTGACACAAGTAAATGTAAGCATGTGTGGTGTTTTAATCAAAATACGAATTTTGTGTTTTAAAATTTTCATTTGTTGTATATTCAGCCATCAAATTTACATACAATATCACAGGATATCCCTTTTCGTGAGAACCAGAACATACATTTTTTAGAAATGAAGTGATTTCCATAGTTTTTCAAATATTTTGTTTGTTAGGACTATATTCGTCAATTCTGCAGATGAGACGATTTTCTGGAATAACATTGTAAATTTTTTGAAGTATCAAAATCGTGGGATTCACTGAATTTTTCCTGGAAATTGTTGAATCTTAATGCTTTTTACGGATTCCTCTCACCTATTAGTAATTGTTTTTTATTTCAGAGGGTTTTGTGCTATCTGCGCCAAACAATTGGTGGAATGCCCCATGTGCAGGTCCCCGTTCAAAAAAATCGAGGAGTACAGTATTTCTTCATGACATACAAGGTGTTGTTAAGTTTTCCGCCGAAAATAATCGCTTATATTTTACACATTCTTCGCATTATTTGCAAGATACGGGTTCGTAATTCGTATGTTGATAGTTTATTTATTTCTATATTTTTTTTCTATATGTCCACTTTTTTCACGATATGAATATTCATGCCCCTTTATTTTGTGTATATCATCGAATGAATTATATGTATATAATGAATATAATTATTATGGTTTAAGGCTTTCATCCTAACAGGATGTAAAATGTAAGAATGTAAATTTATTTGCAGATGTATATTTTTTGCATAAATATGTGAAAACGTTATTTTATTTCAAAAGTTATGATCTGAATATATTTTAATGTTATGACAAATATGTGTTTTCTTTGAAATCGAATTATTATTAATAATTATTAGAACATTCGCAAGAAGAATCTTTGAGGCTGATTTGTAAATCAAACCTCAATACAATCAGCTAAATTAAAAAAATCAGATGCAATTGATAAAATACACGATATTTGTTTTTATTGCAATACATTATTATTGCAACCTATTAATTGACAATATTCTTGCAATTATCAAATATCAAGTTTGGTTCTAGATATATGACAATATCAAACATAAAAAATATGAATTCCTCATAGATTCAAGTGTGCTTTTTGTGGTAGATTTGTTCGTATGACTTTAATGAACAGAATACATGATTGGGAAACCAATAATCCATAATCTAGTTGAAGTTGAAGATGGTAAACCAACTTATTTGATTGAAATCGCAGTAAATTTTGTGAAGGGTCCAATCTAACATACTAGATTTGAATAACGCGGGCATCAGTTCAGTACTTTTCTGCCGTTAAGTTGGTACGAGAAAAGAAAATATTCTGGCATTCTATGATGACATGGGATTGATGGGAATTTTCCACGCCAATGCAATTGAAAGTATTTCAGAAAAATATAAATGAATGTAGTTTAGTTAGCTTGTAAATTTTTTTATATTTCAATGTGCTAATCTCGACTAAATCCATTGATGAAAATAACCCAGTCACGTGCCTTTAACAGTAATGCTGTGTTTTGATGCTATTTCAAGATGGCGAGTGAGTACACTTCAGAATTCTTTTGATTATGTGTGATATTAAAATTATTGTTTTAGATGTTTCACTAATACAAGATGACTGTATGGATGATTCTGATGAAGGTATGCATCTCTTTTTTTTCATATATTCGACCTGGTGTATGTTATAAGTCAGATCATTTCAAGTGATTATGTAGATGTACTTCAAATAAATGAATGTATTTCCTTCTAAAGATGCTTGATAAGAGTGCATATTGGGGTGTAGATGAAGATTTCACACTATATTCGGTCCTAACTCAAAATATGTGTAATAGTCCAAGTGGAATGGTAATTCTGATAAGAAATGACTTGACATTTGTGCACATTGTTTATATCTGTCAAAGCATCCCATATTCATTATTTATGTATTTCTTGTAGTATGAATGATGCGTTTTTTCTGAGATCTAGGTGTATTCACGATGTAATATTATGATAATTCGAAGGTCAATTCAAATTCTTCAATATTGTGTATTTAGCAGAGGAATGAAAAAGGTGGGTTTTCATTATTTCTTCATTCTTGTCAACTTCATATTCATTTCAGTTTACATTTTTGTCGTTTTTATTGTTTGGCGTCTGAGTATTCCATTCATAATATTCACTATTATAGTTCACTACCAAGTGCAAGTGAATCTATATGATGGGGTGATGACCTCATGTTTCCGGAGATAATATGTGTAGGCTTTCCTTACTCATTCATTGATAATTTTTGGTCTTTATTTCATGAATATATACCTACTTACAACAGGTCAAACACAATCGCTATGCATATTTCACTAACACCTCTCTTTGCTGGACAAATCAGAGGTTTTATTGATTTTGAATTGTTTGATAACCCTTAATAATTAAGTACTTAACTACTTACCCGCATATTATAAACTGAATTGGGACTGGTGAAACATGTACCTATATGGGCATGTAGTTATCATTCTTCATACAGAGTGATGTGTAGCATGTGAAAATATTGTTTCATTTATTTCATGAATTGTTTTATTTTCATGATTATGACAACTTAATGAACCATGGTGAAATATGATCTGTTATTTCTCTATTGATATTTTTTTCTTTTCTTTCTTAGGATTGGTTATGTAAGTTATTTTGGAAAAGTGTCTTATATTTCGGTAGATAGCGTTGCATTAATTGTTGAAACTGTCATCATTAGTAGTTGAATATTCGATATTATTATTGCTGTTCTATTTTCGAAGATATAAGAAATATAGCAGTCGATCTCTCAACATGCATCCCTGAAACACAGGATGAACTCACAATAACAAAACATGGGATTTTATGGAAAAAACAAACAGATTGGTATGAGCGAACTTGAAAATTGGTCCATCCGTTCGGAAGTTACGACGATTTGATGAATTCGAATAAAAAAATTGTTCAGATTTTGGTTTTTTCGATTGGAGAATTAGATTTTATGAAAAAAAAACGAGCAGATTGGTATGTGCAAAGTTAAAAATTGGTCCATCCGTTCGGAAGTCACGACGATCTGAAGAATTCGAAAAAAAAAATTTCCGATATAGGTTTTTTCTATTGGAGAAATGGATTTTATGAAAAAAAACAAACAGATTGGTATGAGCGAAGTTAAAAATTGGTCCATCCGTTCGGAAGTCACGACGATCTGAAGAATTCGAAAAAAAAAAATTCCGATATAGGTTTTTTCTATTGGAGAAATGGATTTTATGGAAAAAAAACAAACAGATTGGTATGAGCGAAGTTAAAAATTGGTCCATCCGTTCGGAAGTAACGACGATCTGAAGAATTCGAAAAAATGTTTTTCTGATATCGGTTTTTTCGAATGGAGAAATGGATTCTATGAGAAAAAACAAGCAGATTAATATGCCTGAAGTTGAAAATTGATCCATCCGTTCGAAAGTTATGGCGATTTGAAGAATTAGTAAAAGTTCCAAGGGTACCCCCTTTGATAAATTTTTTCTCAAATGAAAAAAATTATATGCGAAGTTGAAAATCGGTCCACTACTCCTGTGTTGGGGGGGGGGAAAGGGGGCAAACGCCCCGCCGCAGCTACGCCCTTGTGGGCAACCTTGCCCGGAAGAGGAACCTTGCCCTCGTGTCGCCAAAGGTCAACGACGTCGCGCTCACGCACGCCCCTATCGATCCGGCGTCCGGACGCTGGCGCCGCGGCGGCGTTGTGCCGACGCACTCAACTAGGGCGTCGGCGGCGTTGCCGCGTTTAATTCTACGGTGCCTTAGAATGTCCTTTATTTTTTTCCGGGGTCGCTGAGGATTATACTAGGAGTTTGATTTTTTTTTGATTTGTGCAATTTTTTTTCATGATTTTCATTTCTCAGATTCACGTGCAGTCTGATTTCATTACGATATGTGGAATACTTGATCTCCTAAAAATTTCCTGGGATTTCAGCGAATTCTTAATTCCTGAAGTTCTTAATGAATTTCTGGGGTTTCTCAAACAATTTCTTGATTTCTTGTTTTCCCAAGAAATTTTAGGGACTTCACTAGGAATTTCAGGGATTTCCATGGAATTTTTTGGGGATTTCCAAAGAATTTTCATATTTTCCAAAATTACCGGAATTCCCGAGCTTGCCAAAAGGAACTTTCAGACTTGAAAGTTAATGAATGAAGGGACTTTCCATGGAATTTTCAGACATTTGACAAATAAATCCCGAAGCTTCTCATTGAGTTTTAGGGACTTCCCAAAGAATTTTGGGGACCAAGGAATTCAGGGACTTTACAAAGAATTTCAGGGATTTTCAAAGAATTTTCAGTTTTTCCAAAAAATTACCGGACTGCCCAAGAAATTCTCGAGCTTGCCAAGGAATTTTCAGACTTTCCGAAAAATGTCATTGAATAAATGGTCTTTCCATGGAATTTTTAGACATTTGACAAATAATTCCCGATGCTTCTCAATGGGTTTTAGGGACTTCCCAAAGAATTTTGGGTAGTTTTCAAGGAAATTTAGGGATTTTCCCGATAACTTTCAGGTCTTTCCGAAGAATTTTACTAGCTTCCCTATGAATTTCAGGGCTTCCCAAGGAATTTCCTGGGCTTTCCAGAATATTTCTTGATGTCCTAAGAAATTTCCGGACTACCCAAGGAATTCACAGACTTTACAGAGAATCCCAATGGATTTTAGAAATATTCCGATGACTTTCAAGGTTTTCCGAAGAATTTTACGAGCTTCCGAATGAAATTCAGGATTTTTCTGGGCTTTCCAAATTATTTCCTAATTTCCCAAAAAATGTCCGGAATACCCTAGAAATTTCCATACTTTCCAGAGAATCCCAATTAATTTTAGGAACTTCTCGATGACTTCCAAGGTTTTCCGAAGAATTTTACGAGCTTCCGAATGAAATTCAGGATTTTTCTGGGCTTCCCAAAATATTTCCTGATTTCCCAAAAAATTCCCGGAATACCCTAGGAATTTCCATACTTTCCAGAGAATCCCAATGAATTTTAGGAACTTCCCGATGAATTTCAAGGTTTTCCGATAATTTTACGAGCTTTTCAATTAATTTCATGAATTTACTGTGCCTTTCAAAATATTCCCTTTAATTTCCCAAGTGATTCCCGGACTACCCAAGGAATTTCCATACTTTTCAGAGAATCCCAATTAATTATAGGAACTTCCCGATGAATTTCAAGGTTTTCCGATAATTATACGAGCTTTTCAATTAATTTCATGAAGTTACTGTGCCTTTCAAAATATTCCCTATAATTTCCCAAGTGATTCCCGGACTACCCAAGGAATTTCCATACTTTCCAGAGAATCCCAATTAATTTTAGGAACTTCTCGATGACTTTCAAGGCTTTCCGAAGAATTTTACGAGCTTCCGAATGAAATTCAGGATTTTTCTGGGCTTCCCAAAATATTTCCTGATTTCCCAAAAAATTCCCGGAATACCCTAGGAATTTCCATACTTTCCAGAGAATCCCAATGAATTTTAGGAAATTTTACGAGCGTCCCAATGAATTTCAGGGCTTCCCAAGGAATTTTCTGGGCTTTCGGAAATATTTTCTGATTTCTCAAGAAATTACTGGACTACCTAAGGAATTTCCTGACTTTCAGAGAATCCCAATGAGTTATAGGGACTTCCCAAGAAATTATAGGAACTTCCCAAAAAATGTCTGGGCTTTCCAAGTAAATATGGGGACTTCCTAAGGAATTTTAGGAATTTCTCAATGAGATTCTTGGACTACTTACCTAAGGACTAAGGACCAAATATTTCCCTAACCCCAAAGAATTTCCGGACTTGCCAAGGAATTTTCACACTCAAAAGAATTCTCGGATTTTTTAATGAATTACTGGACATCGCAATGATGAATCAATAATTTTTGTCATGTTTGAACACTGATTCTTCATTGTTTCCATCGAGCAATTTGGATTTCATCGAACTCATGCATCGTTTTTTTTTCTAAGGGTTCGATCAAGGTGACTGTTCTGTGGGAACTCCAGAAGATGATTCATCTTTGCCGCCTTTAGAAAGACTGAAGAAATATGCCAAGTCCACCAATGCCTTCCATCGGTAAGTCATTTTTTATTTTTCAGATTTTCACACTCGAATGAACAATTCCATACTCGTTTTTCTTCATCGCTCGCGTTCAAAGTAGGTGATAATATTACCATTGCATTATTATTTTTAAAAAATGCACACGTGTTAAAATGAAAAAAATACACGCTCGCAATTATAAATAGTAATAATTAGTTACAGGTATTAGTTGTTACTCAACACACTTTTGTTGCTACATGAACGAAATCTGTGAATTTCAATTAAGATCAACGGAAAATATTCATCATCTTGAATAGAATAAATATCTATGCATTATCCCACATTGTTCTACTCCCGAACAACGTACGAATATGGTACTCATCAATGAAATGACACTATTGACACTTTAATCCCGGAAATATGCTTCCAACCACAAATATATTTAATACACGATTAAGTCAATTAATCGATAAAAAACGCAAAAATCAACGCTTTGAGAACGATAATATGACAATACGAATGACCACGTCATGAATCGTATACAATCTGAGAAACTCGTTCGAAAACACAAAAACGCCGAGTTGGTCCGAAAAGGCCCGAACGATAGATTCTTATCGTGGAAGCAAGGTTTGACAGTCGTGTTGGCATCATGAGAAGGATGGAAGAAGGCACCAACTTTTATTAAAATAGCAATGAAACTGTTGTGCGAACGAAGAAAATTCAGCAATTCACAACTGGAATTGTCGAAATAGTTTTTTATTATTACCTAAAATATGGAAATATAGACAGTAATATCGAAAAAACTCCACCTGATGCTGAAGTTACATCTTTGAAATTACTTTTCGCAAAATAAAAATGAATTTTGGTCGAAGGAAAAATAGTGTACGAAACTAGTTCGAGTTTTATTGCAGAATCCACAATAATTCCAATGTGACATATCGATAAATGCCCGCTTAATATGCCTCTCAATATCCAATAATGTTATCGAAAGTCACTAGTCGCAGTCGAACTACTAGTTATGTTTGGTGCCAAGGCAGTGAACTTTTTTCCTTTCGCATACACCGTCAAAGTTGTCTGGAGGTTACGTAACATTTCACCGTCTGGACCGTTTTAGAAGAGACGCATTCCTCTGATTGAGAGCGCGAGGAAATTAGATGAATCTGCTGGCTGTGAAGATACTTGCACTGATGGTTCTAATTCGGTGGATATCCCCATTCAATTGTTCGACATGAAGGATCTGTTGCTTGTTTCAACCGATTTCGAGTTGGGATTTTCGTGAAAATTTTGAGTATTTACTTCGCCTGTTCCAGTTGTGTTTCAGGAAGTATCAAAGTAATTTTAGAAAGCGTCAATTGACAAGTTCAGCCAGAGTTGAGAGAGAAAAAATATGTGTCTGCCCTAGTGTTGTCTTTGTTATCAAGATTGCAACTTGAAATGATAAAAATGTTATGATTTATTTTCAACCCCCTCACCCCTTGGCATCAAACCGGAGTTTATTTTGCCACAGAAATTTTATATAGAGTCGAGAAAATGTTATGATTAGGACGTGGGTCGTAAAAAAAGAGAAGAAAACTGATTTCACAATTATAATGTGTTTGGAATTATTCAACAATTATTATAAGTTTGCAATGCTCACAAAATATTCGAAATAATCGGAATAACGAAAATACTACAAGAAAAACAAACTATACAGGTTATATGAGTCTTCTTCTTCTTTAGTCCCAATCATAGCATTTTCATTATTTTAAGTTGCAATCTTGATGACAAAGACAACAATAGGACAGACATTTTTTTCTCTCTCAAAGCTGGCTGAACTTGTCAATTGTATTTCAGAATATTCTGTTGAATTTCAGAAATTGTGAAATGTATTTCTGATTAGTTAATCCAAATTCAGAGAGCATCGGTTGTACTTCATAAGTCAGTTCGATATCAGAAAGCGTCAAATGAATTTCAGAATTCGTCATTTGTATCTCAGAAACAGAATTGGATCTTATTCTACGAAGAAATCGATACATTATAGAAAATAAATGATCCTGTGTAGAAATAAAAAATATTTCGGCATACTTAACCTTTATCTACAAATTTGAAATATTTCGAAAACAGTTAGACATGGGAACTCAAAGAACATCATGCATGAAATGGTAATTTTGCACTTATCATGCGATCTATATATTGGTGAAAATTTTTGTTGGAACTTACGTATTTTGACCTGAAAAACACGAATTTCATAATATTATCATGAACGTATCTCTAGTTTTCGAGATAATCGATGCCAAAGTTCGAAATTTCACCTTCATATACTCATACCTATTGTTACGAACCGCTGGCATTTCTGAGAAGGCCGGAAAGCATCATCCCGACGCGTGATTCACAGCGAAGGTATCGGTCGCAGACGCACCGCTATAATTAGCGGATGAGTCATTGCCGTCAAATATGAAAAACACTTCCAGTTTATTCCTGTTCTTTCTGGACAGTGATGTCTTTGCCTATATAGGAGCCGCGGTTTCGCGGACAAGTTAGTTATAGTTTGGAAAGAGTGGAGATTAGAAAGAAAGCTAGTACAGTGAACTTGTCAATTGTATTTCAGAATATTCTGTTGAATTTCAGAAATTGTGAAATGTATTTCTGATTAGTTAATCCAAATTCAGAGAGCATCGGTTGTACTTCATAAGTCAGTTCGATATCAGAAAGCGTCAAATGAATTTCAGAATTCGTCATTTGTATCTCAGAAACAGAATTGGATCTTATTCTACGAAGAAATCGATACATTATAGAAAATAAATGATCCTGTGTAGAAATAAAAAATATTTCGGCATACTTAACCTTTATCTACAAATTTGAAATATTTCGAAAACAGTTAGACATGGGAACTCAAAGAACATCATGCATGAAATGGTAATTTTGCACTTATCATGCGATCTATATATTGGTGAAAATTTTTGTTGGAACTTACGTATTTTGACCTGAAAAACACGAATTTCATAATATTATCATGAACGTATCTCTAGTTTTCGAGATAATCGATGCCAAAGTTCGAAATTTCACCTTCATATACTCATACCTATTGTTACGAACCGCTGGCATTTCTGAGAAGGCCGGAAAGCATCATCCCGACGCGTGATTCACAGCGAAGGTATCGGTCGCAGACGCACCGCTATAATTAGCGGATGAGTCATTGCCGTCAAATATGAAAAACACTTCCAGTTTATTCCTGTTCTTTCTGGACAGTGATGTCTTTGCCTATATAGGAGCCGCGGTTTCGCGGACAAGTTAGTTATAGTTTGGAAAGAGTGGAGATTAGAAAGAAAGCTAGTACAGTGAACATTGAGATTTGTAAAGCGAATATCGTTGTGATTAAGTGTTTATTGAGTTATATTTAGTGTGTTTAGTGAAATAAATTGTTTAGTTTTGTACTGAGTGTAAAACCCAAGGGGAAATAACGTAACACTATCTTTCTTTTTGACATGTATTGAAGAGACATATGCTCGTTTTGCTATAAGGCAGCTATGATTCCACCTTTATTCGCTCAAGATTTGCACGGAGGTTTTTAAAATGTCCGTTGTTTATGTAGCCTAGTTCAAGATACAATACTTGCCCAAAAGTTGCCATACAAAGAAGGTGAAATTTCGAACTTTGGCATTGATTATCTCGAATACTAGAGATATGTTCACGATAATATTATGAAATTCGTGTTTTCCAGGTCAAAATACGTATTAGTACCAACAAAAATTGTGCAAAAAGTGCAAAATTACCCATGAAATATATCAACCCTCAGTCAATTTGAGGTTAAATATGTATACTCCTTTATCTCGAATTGTTGAAAAAGTTGAGTATAGCCAATGGCAGTGATTCAGAAAGGTGTCATTTAAAAAAAATATTACATGTAGTGTATCACTTGTTTGTGAATGCTTGTTAACTTTATTGTTGACCTTCACAATGTTGGAGTGTTAGAAATAAATTAGGTTCAAATACTTTTAATCCGTTCTAAATAATAAATCCAGATTAGGACAATTTAAAACGACATATATATATATACAGTTTTCATATTTCCTTTTGTGAAACCCTCACCCCTCGTTAATTTTGATTCCATACCACCCAGTCCCGTATTCAATTTGAATTCGTAAACAAAATTTAATTGATTCGAGAGCACGGCTCTCGTAATGACGTCATCCCGTGACTGAATTCATGCAAATTCCCCATCTCGGCGCGCTCCGGAATTTCAAACACCCTATAAAATCTCCATTACCATTCAAAAGGTACGGCCGCATGCCTGAACCAAATTCCTCTTATAGGCCAGGCATTATTGGTGGTGACAAAACAAAATCGTTGGAAAAGTCGAAAGCATTTCCATCAACAAATATAAGTCGAAAACATTAAAGAATCTTGATATCGAACACAGTTGAACGACTGATGATGGAAACGAGCACAAAACAACTACTTTCCTGGATAATATCAGGGAGAATGGTGTTGGAAGCAACTTCATGTCCTATACACAGCTTCGCGGATGATAGTACCCTCCATACCGCTTTCTCTTCCAGGGCTTCTTTATCGGCCCGTCAAATCAGAAATGAACGAGGAAGAAATGTTAACAAAATAAATATGGACTTAGCAACAATTCTCGAGTGGGGATCTAATAACCTGGTAGAATTCAATGCAAACAAAACAAAAGCATGTATTTTCTCTAGAAAGGCCGATCTAACTGTGCCCAACATACTTCAGTCAGGAGTAACAATACCATTGAAGTCATCCATTTCGATTTCTTGAGAAAATCACGTGAGGTCCATTGCCAAAAGTGTATAGCCAATTCTGTTTCGAGCCAAGAGCTATTTCACTCCCAGTCAGCTTCTTATGATCTATAAGGCACAGATCCGACCTGTCCTGGAACATTGTTTCCATATTTGGAGGGCGGCACCTAAACATATCCTGAAATTATTGGATTCTGTCCTAAAAAGGGCAATTCGTCTCGTCGGTGATGACTCGCTTACAAACTCGCTCACTTCTCTGGAACACCGTAGAAAATGATATATCAACCATCGTTCCTCCATTGGCAGTCTTTTCGAGATTAACCCGTCAAGTTCAGTCTTCACAGTCCTTCGTGGTCACTTTAGAGACCTGCAGAACGTCCCTTTTCAAATACTCGTTCATCCAACGAACATCGAGACTTTGGAACTCATTGCCTAGGCATACGATCTCCAGAAATTTAAGAAGAACACCAACTCCTACCTTCTTTCCCTTGATTCTCACGATGTTCTCGCGTTCCAAGAGCAACTTGGATACAGCGACACCTTGCGGCGATAAAAATAATCACAATCTCATGCCACAGTGGAAAAAATGATTGTCAACACTCACTTGACTGTCGGTTCAATTTCCACTTAATCAAGACTAATTAAGAAGCGATAATACTATAGAAATCAATTTAGCAAACATGGAATGTTTTATGACGTTTCCATAAAATTTTCCAGTTACTTTTGGGTGGCACTGAGAAATTTATAACCCACCTTTGTACGCCATTTCCCCCGACCATCAAGGATGAGGCCAAAAAGAAAAAAGATATTTCTATTTAAAATTCATGCAGCCTATGATTCTTTTGTGTTATACGTGAACAAAAAAGGCCCCAGCTATACCCATTGAATTTTTCGTGAAGCGGGAGTGTCCCCCTAATTGGAAGGGAAAATAAGAAAAAAGTTAGGAATTTAAACAGCTCGCTATATGTAAGTATGATGATAGACGGTCATAAAATACAAAGGGGAATATTTTCAGGCATTGGACGACATTTTTTCATCATTCATTTTCTAGTCACATCTTCAAGAATAATGAAATCGGCGATTTGAAAATATTGAGAAATATACAATATACTATGATATACAAGTTTTATGTGATGCGACAACGTGTCTTATAAAACGTGTGTCATGTACAGTTTTTTTCTATTTTGCATTAATTTGAAGTCGTTTATTGAAAAAAATGGATTCAATATCGATAAATAACAGAAACATCTTCGATTGGTAACAATGATGACATTGAAATATTTTAAATCTGGCGCCCAAGCTGTTGAGCGATTTCGATTTTTGCGATACCAGTGGTGGAAAATGCAATGTTGTTATTGTTTTTATTGTTCAATTCGAATCAAATCACACTCTGAATTGAAATTTACCAATTAAAACATTGAGTTTTTCACTGCTAATAACACCCAATCCAAATCGCTCAGAAGTAAACTGGGCCTAACTCTTCTGACTTTCATTTGACAGTTCGATTGTACCAATCTCCGAATAATAAAAAAATGCATATCGAAACAGAGGCTATTTCGATATGCATTTGCGTTCCATAATGACTTCATTATCAAACCACATAAGAAAACTTTTTGAGTTTTGAAAATATGGCGAATGCTCCAAATTGTATGTTCTCGCCAAATCTTAAAATACTTAATGTGGAAACTTAATTATTCATATTGCAATGAAATGTTATTTTCATCTTCATAAATTCAATTTTTTATTGGCTTGCCAGTTGTCGATAATACTCTGAAAATTTTCAACTGTTGTAGCAAGTCCGTTTGTGTGTTGATTTTTTTATTGGTTTGATTAGAGAAATTCGTTTAAATCGACAATGTTTTTGAATTAGAGTGAAGATAAGTAACCGAAATTCAATCTGACCCTGAAAATCAATGCTGATCCAATGTATAAATGTTAATTCCAATTAATGTTATAGTTATCAGACAGTTTGTCTATTCTGAGTTCTATTATTGTTCCACTAGTTGAAACTATCCGTATTTCTGGAAGAAATACTAGATTTTGTTGAATGTTAGGAAAGTTCAATGTTAGGAATTTTTGAAGTTTCCAGTTCAATGTTACGAATTTCTGAAGTTTCCATCGATCTGAATAGTAATTGATAATGATAATAGTATAAATCAGTTTGTCTTCGATAATTTATCTGACTCGCATAAATTGATAGGTGTAGGTATTCCTTTGTTCAAAGTTTTTGAATTCGTTTGAGAACTAGAAACCCTCAACATCATAACAATTTGTCGCATTTCTGACATTTTTATTCGTGATGTGAATTAAATTTGTTCGTATAATTTCTACCCTCGCAATCATTGTCTGATTTTTTTCTCTGCCGATAATAATAAAGCTGATTTGGTTCATTCAGTTCTGACCAATTCAAGATTCGAACAGTTTACAAAGTTTTAATTAAAAAATTGACTGTCTCGACCTTATTCTTTGTTCTCGAAAAAGGATTTCACACTGTTTTTGAGTTGAATGGAAGCGGTGAAAGCTATCATAGCGAGCGGAGTACTTTTTCGATTGCTTTTCCCCCACCTGATTATGATCTCCACCTTTCAATGGGTAAATTTTTCTCTCCTCGACTTCTAATGAAATCTGTTAATTAGTTCCTTCTCTTCACCGCTGCTCTGGAATGTTTCAGTAAACCTTTTCGCTTTTATTTGGCTACACCTTCTATGGAGTCATGAATGATCTTTTCTCAGCTTTCTGAAGGAGGGTTCTCGAAAAATTTTGGATACGTGAATAAGTTTTGAAGAAAGAAGTTGAAGCAACCAAAATTGCTCGAAACTTGTTTAGATAATGCCATCTGAGTGTTTTTGATTATTTCCAATAGTTTCTGAGATGTCGAGTTATTGCAGCACTCACTTATAAAACGTGTGTCACGCAATTTTTTCTATTTTGAATAGATTTGAAGGAATAAATTAATTTAATATCGATAAATAACAGAAACATCTTCGATTGGTAACAATGATGACATTGAAATAATCAAAATCTGACGCACAAGCGTAAAGCCCAGTTTACTGTTGATCGATTTTGATTATTGCAATACCAGCGGTGAAAAATTCAATGTTGTTACTGTTTTTATTGGTCAATTTTAATCAAATTCTACTCTGAAATGAAATTTACAAATTAAAACATTGAGTTTTTCACTGCTAATATCACAAAATCCAAATCGCTCAGAAGTAAACTGGGCCTAACTCTTCTGACTTTCATTTGACAGTTCGATTGTACCAATCTCCGAATGATAAAAAATGCGTATCGATATAGAGGCTATTTTGACACGCATTTGCGTTGCACAATGACTTCATTATACAACCAAAATAGAAAAATATCATTTAAATATTCTTTCGTTAATGAAGTCATTATAAAACGCAAATGTGTCTCGAAATAGCCTCTGTTAAATACTAATTTTTGATTGAAAGTCAGGAAAGTTAGGCTCTGCTTACTTCTGAGCAATTTTGTATTTGGTGATATTAACAGTGAAAAACTCGATGCTTTTATTGGTGAATTTCAATTCAGGGTGTGATTTGATTCGAATTGTCCTATAAAAACATTAACAACATTGCATTGTTCACCGCTGGTATCGTAAAAATAAAAATCGCTCAACAGTAAACTGGGCATTACGTTTGTCCGCCAAGTTTTAAATATTTCAATTTCATCATCATCGCTAATCGAAGATGTTTCTGTTATTTATCGATATAAAATATTCATTTTTTTAAATAAAAGACTTAATGCAAAATAGAAAAAATTTGAAAATTACACACGTAAAACTTGTATCATATAATATACTTTTTCGGCAACCGTCCGGAAAGTACGTACTTTCCAGACGATTTTTTTTTTGAGAAAGTGGCATTTTTCCGGCCTAGGTGACATTGAAAAATGGTATTTTTTGTGTCGAATTGAAATCATTATGGTGCCATAATGACATTGAAGCCAAGGGAAAGAAAAAGGTCGCTGGGATCTTTGAATTCCTTTACCTATTCGATTCCAGGGAAGATCTTTCCAGCATATAAGTCATTCGTTGGTATATACCAGGCTAGAAAAGAACACATTCGCTTCCTGGTGTTGTGTAGAATCCCGCGTATATCGTCTATAGCATTCGCACAATAAATTTCCTAGCGGGACAAATGAAATTTCTTACCTGAAGGGCAGATGCCTCATTGTGTTGCTAATTCTATAATGGGTTTCAGAGCATATGCGTGTAGCTATCGAGGAAGTGCATTTGACCTTTTATTGCGGTATTTTTGTAAATAGGTTGGGTGCTGAAAGAGAGGGCTCCGTTTGCACCAATGTTTGTTCATTTCCTATACAGGGTGATTTATTAGGAATGGACAATCTCTGAATTACAGATAGTTAATACCAGAATATGAAGATTTAGTCCAGCATGCAGTGTAGAAATGTTGGTGGTTTAGGTGTTCAGAGGGAAGGTTTTTTTTAATATATCAATAAGTTTTAACAGCATGAGCAAATTCATCACTTATATTGGAAGTATCAAGATAGATAATCAAACAACGTTTATTGCTAGAAAGTACAGAATAAACAACTGATGCAACGAACCACCATTAGAGTTTTTCAGAAATATCAATAACAAATTGTTTTCCCCCTATGTAGCCAAATTTATGGCGGACACTGTATATAGGGTGTCGGGTTCATCATTTTATTCTTGTATTAGAAACTTCTTCTATATTCTTTTCTGTCTCTTGTCAGTGTATTTGCTTCGTTCCATTGTTTATTTCTTTCTTGTAAATTCTTTCTCATCAGGTTTTTCTAGGTATCAATCCTTCTTCTCTCGTTTCGTGTTTCAGCCGGGTCTATTGTTTGGCATTCTCTGCAAATCATCAATTTCGATGATTGGAGTTACTATCAGCAAAAACTTCGTTTTCTGTTTCGAGCTAAGAGCTATTTCACTACCAGTCAGCTGCTTATGATCTATAAGACACAGATCCGACCTGTCCTGAAATACTGTTCTCATATTTGGAGTGCGGCACCTAAACATGTCCTGAAACTATTGGATTCTGTCCAAAAAAGGGCAATTCGTCTCGTCGGTGATGCCTCGCTTGCAAACTCGCTCACTTCTCTGAAACACCGTAGAAAAGTTGGCGATTTATCTCTATTTTATAGATATTTTCATGGGCGATGCTCTTATGAAATATCAACGATCGTTCCTCCATTAGCAGTCTCTTCGAGATTAACTCGTCAAGTTCAGTCTTCACACCCCTTCGTGGTCACTTTAGAGACCTGCAGAACGTCCCTTTCCAAAGACTCGTTCATCCAACGAACATCGAGACTTTGGAACTCATTGCCTACGCATACGATCTCCAGAAATTTAAGAAAAACACCAACTCCTACTATCTTTCCCTTGTTTCTCACGATGTTCTCTGAACATTACAGGATAACCGTTTTTGTGAGAACTAGAACATAAAAAAATGTGTCCCCACCATCCCAATTGTTTTTATTCTATGAATGAAAATCATGTTTTTCTACAAACGGTCAACGAAGTAGCCTTTGACGCATTCAAATATCTACACAAAGTTGACGTTTTCCGAGGAATTTCATCAAGTGACAGAATTGCTGCTCGTGCGCGGAAATATTGTCAATTATCATCAAGTGACAAAATATTCGCACTCGCATCCAACATTGCTGAAAACGAACTCATAATTCTGTTGCATGATGGAAAATAATAATAGTGACAGTGAATAATCTAACACATCTTCTGATGTAGCAGAAAGTGGGTACATTGTGAATTAGAACCTCCTACCAGCATGAACTATGAAATGAAAGATACATGAATAACATGGCGCCATGAAATCTCGCATGGAATGGTTAATGCTATAGATATTGTTACGAACCGCTGGCATTTCCGAGAAGGCCGGAAAGCATCACCTCGACGCGTGACTCACAGCGGAGGTATCGGTCGCAGACGCACCGCTATAGTTAGCGGATGATTCATTGCCGTCGAATATGAACAATACTTCCAGTTTATTCCTGTTATTTCTGATGGACAATTAAGTTTTTACCTATATAAGATCCGCGGTTTCGCGGACAAGTCAGATTAGAAAGAAAGCTAGTACAGTGCACATTGAGATTTGTAAAGCGAATATCGTTGTGATTTAACTAAGTGTTTATTGAGTTGTATTTAGTGTGTTTAGTGAAATAAATTGTTCAGTTTTGTACTGAGTGTTTTAAATTCACGAACCCAAGTGGAAATTACGTAACAATATCAAGGTAAGAAGATTTCTCAAAAAATACCAGTCCGTTTAATATAAAGCAAAAATAATTTTAGGTTCGCAACGTAGTATAACTGTGCGATAGACATAAGTTTTCAAGTAGCCTCAATAGCCAACGGATTCAAAGCGTGACTTCTCAAGCCGCCAGCCCGGGTTCGATCCCTGGGCAGGGCAATTCTTTTTTAATCTATGAGTCATTTTTCCTACTTTTCTGTTAGATGTATATTTCTAGCGCAAATTGCAGCGAGCGGCAATCTATCATTTTGCGCTCTTAATACACAAATAGCTATTTCTATCTCTTAAGATCTCTTATTCGTGTATTCCTTATCACTCCTTCAATTATTCTCAAGTATTTCAGTTATGTTGCTTGTATAACTATTCTACTCTTGTGTTAATATCCAAGATTCCCATCCATAATATATGTTGATACTGGTCTATATATTGTCTTGAATATTTTTACGGATCATAACTGTGAATAAAATAAAACCCCAATTACCCAAGGTGATTGTGGACAAAACACATTCACCCAAGACCGGAAACCGTCCCGACTGGGAAACACCGCGAGAAAAAAAAAGGGGGTAGTCCACGTCTGGCGAGACGTCTGACTCGGCCCGGCCTCATCCTACCCCCTACCCCCCCCCCTCCACCCCTCCTTCCCCAGGGGGAGGAAATGAACCGAAAGTCGATCTGGGCGCGTATACACGCAAGCTGTTGATGATGGCTCGTTCGGGGGGTGCAAAAGGGTGCACCTGCCCGCTGAAGGCAGATGTGCCACCCTTGGGTGCACGGTGTTTCGGGTGGCGTTGAAATCTTGGGTTTTTCGTGATGAGGCGATAGGGCTAATGGGGAAGTTTCCGAAATTCAGATTTTCATTCCAAGTTGAAGTTGATGATAATTCATCGAATACGTATTTTTTATTTACCTCGTGCTATCGAATTTGACTGAAACTGAATTATATTTCGAAATTTCATCCCGGTTCCCAAGGGAATGTTGATTATAGACAAGATAAATATTAAAATAGAGGGTGAATAATAATTTTGATATTGTCAATTTTTCTTTGAAGTTGATTAATATGCTAGTCAAATATTCCATGTTTTGATGAATATTTCGATTCATCCAAGAAATAGTGACTTCAATCTGGCAACAGTGCAAGCAACAGCTTTCTACTTCTTCTTTTTTCAGTCCGTAGGCTCAACCGAATCAAGTTCAGAAACTTATAACCAACAAATATCCCCAAATGTGACTAAATCTATAATTAGTACGTCATAAGAATTTTATATCGCTTTAATTTGAAAATAAAAATTATTAGGATGATTTCAACAGTAATTCTAGACAGCAGATACATAATACTTGTTATTCAAACAATAATTTCATGAAAATCAGTTCGAAGGAAACTTCCCCATTGTTGAGGTAGAACGGTTGATTTGGATTCCCCATGTAGGTACTTCTTTTGGATCTGAAAATTACGCGCATCAATCGTCTATTTTCAGATGCTTCAGCAAACTTTTTGAGATATATTTCTTTTGAAATAGATTCTATAAACCTTTCTCTACATTCTATGAATTAAATTTTACAATTAAATTGTTATTTCGAAAGTTATTGATAGATATAAAAGTTGTGAAAATATCCAAGGGAAGTTTATCTCAGCACTTCATTATAGATTGATGGTGGGGAATTCGATTACAAACATACATGAGACCACCAAGGAATAAAATATATTGGTCCGAAAGTATGGAAAACTGTATACTAATGAAACACAATCAATCATAACTTTCATTCTTCATGCTGGCCTTCACTTTTTCCTTGATGATTCGTAATCCAGGATCAAAATTACACATTTCCAATTGTCCTGTTTTCACATCGTTGAATAAACTATCATCCTGAGAGTATTCATTTGAAACTAATAGCTTGACAGCTGTCAAGCTAGTGTTGATTCGTTTTCGAACATATCCACAATAATTTGTGAATAGTATCCTAGTATTTATCATAAAAATATCATAACCTCATTCTGACAACATATCATAACCTCATACTGACAACACAACAATGGTTTTAATTACAATTTAAGGATTAAAAGGAGCAAAATTTTGAAGTGGAGAGGACATCAAAACACAAACCCAATATTTGATGTCTAACATATACATTCACATTCACAAAGCATGGTTTCATCTCAAAAGGTACGGAGCCCTGCAAGGGACAGTCAAAATAAAATATTCGCTTTTTCAAAATTCCGACTTTTATCTCGGAATTTTAAACTTCCGAGTTATAACTCGCAATTTTACGTCAAAACGTGAGATCGATATTTTTTCTGTCTAAAACTATTCCAATAAAATACTTTCACATGATAATATTTATTTTCAAACATCACACGCTACAATTCACCACTTCCATAACATGGCATCAATTTTTTTCTCCATTTTTGTAATCGTCTGTTATTGGGATATTCAAAAATGAAGAGAAAAATATGTTGTTTCATTAAAAAAAAATCGATCACGTCACACAGGATAACACCTAAAATCGAAGTGAAACCACGAATTCACTAATCCTTACAATCGAATACCTTGAACGTTTCATATTATTATATCACATTGTGGCACGTCTGAACCAATTTCAGATGATGAAGATTTGTATATGACTGTCGCAATAAAATATTTATGGAAAATGTTTTGCTACCACAGAATATCTCTTCATCCTAGAAAAGTACATTTTCTGCTGTATAGCAAAAATCATGATATAGACCATATTAGTAAGGTAAGAATCACTCTCTTGGGAGAGAGATACATACCATATTCAATTTTTTTTAACATAAAAGTCTTATGGAGGTTCGTCTTTGCGATGAAACCACGCTATCTAAAAGTGAATGTTTAGCATTAAGACATCAAAATATTGGGTGTCTTCATCATCAGAACGTGATTCAAAATTCCCGCATAACCTCACAATGCGGTCCTTGGTTCAGCATCGAAGGCATTTTTTTTTGCGACGACACAGTTTTGAAGACCATTTTAAAACAGTTTATACCTCCACGTTATCATTTTGTAAGCCGAAAAATGCAACGTTTCATAAAGTCATGTATCACAGTTGTCATTCTAATTTAACCTCAGGAAATTCAAAAATCGAATGTGTTATTTTGATGTGTACATATTAAACGATATTTTTATAATGTTGATAAAAACCTTGTGTCGCTATTTTTGTATATTCATTTATACAAATGGAGAAAGAGAATATTATTCTAAACCTTATCAAAGAACAGAATTGTCCTTGTCCACCGTTAGGCGTGAGCAAACATTTTCACAAAATCACTTGTATCATATCGTTTTCCATCACTATTTGGTTTTTCGTGTGATTTTTTTGTTTCACAAGAATCACAACACAAAGGAAAGTGAGGTTAATGGTAATTTTCTGATTGACATGATTGAAACGGTCCAGGAGACGCTTTCAAGTGTGACGTCACAAATGGTTCAATTGAAACTAATCTATCTGTCTATACTGAATATCTCTTGAAGAATATGGACAAGGGCTACAAGGTTGATGCCATCTATACCGATTTCAGCAAGGCATTCGACAAGATAGATCATGCAACTCTACTTAACAAGCTGGCTGACGTCGGTATACACGGTGATCTGCTGAGATGGTTTCAGTCATACATCACAAATAGGTCACAAGCAGTTACCCTGGGAAAGTACATTTCTAGATTCATCAATATTACTTCCGTTCCACAGGGCTTCCACCTGGGACCTTTACATCTATATCAACGATATATCTAGCTGTTTTTCCTTTTGTGATTTTTTAATGTATGCTGACGATTTGAAAATATTCCACACTGTGACAGGTATCAACGATTCACTTCTCATTCAAAACGATATTGACAATCTTGTGAAATTCTGCGAAAAAAATTATCTGTTTCTTAATCTTAAAAAATGCCACTCCATCACGTTTACAAGAAATAAAAATACGTATCACCATCAGTACCATATAAACAGCCAGCAGCTGAAGAAAACTTCAGAAGTCAAGGACTTGGGAGTCTTGTATGACTCTAAACTACTTTTTGATTCACATATCAACTATATCGCAAAGAAGGCTAACAAAGCACTTGGATTTTTGATCAGGACTTGTCACGTTTTCAGAAATACTAAGTCTGTTCGCACACTTTACATGGCTGTAAATAGTCAACTTAGTTTCGCATCAGTAATATGGAACCCCCGATACATTTCGTATTAAACCAACTCACAATTAATGCACCTCTTTATAACACCAGAGGAACATACTCATTCCAAACAAATCAAAGCAGAACTAATTATTATTTGAATTCTCCCCTAAATAGGTGTTGTAAATCTTAATACAACTCTATATCAAAATCAATAAAAATTGACATCTTTTCTAATTCCCTCGCAACCTTCACTACTTATCTCAAACGTGCATATAATCATACAGTGTAGCTATACTGTATTGCATTCACTGTTCACAACACGATTTCGCATAGTATGTAATACAATCGACTCATTCAATGCCATTTTTACATTATCATTTGTGAATACTTCTTTTTGGGCTCGTCCCGTTTTGTATTCCACTGAAATAAATAAATAAATAAAAGGGAGTGTTTCAAAACTATCTCATAAAGATTCAAAAAACAGCTTTTCGCAAAAAGAATGCCTCAAATCTACATCATTGCACGTTCGCGACTTTTCCGCGGGTATTTCGGCGTGATGGTCCTTCTCACTTGTCGACCAGCGTATATCTTCGCATCCGTCGGCGAGGCCGCCATCAAGGTGCCCCGAAGGCATAATGGGGCTTGGGGCACCAGATGCCAGCCAGCTGGGCCGGTGCAAGGCACGAGCCGGCAGATGCACCGCGATCATCATCATCACCTCGACGAGGAAGCGTTCGATAAGGTATTGCGAAAAAACTAAAGAAAAAAGTCATTCGAGGGTTCCGGATATAATTGAAAGATCGAGGTGTCGGGATGTTTTCCCACGTGATTTCAATTTATGTCAGATGTCATGAGGTGGGATGGCTGTTGCGAAGTTGAAGGGGTATTTCGTAGACCGAATGGAACGATATGATGGGCGTGATTAGATTCGGTTTATTTTTTTTATTTTCACAACAATATTTAGAACGTGAATCGATCTTCAAGAACTGTTAGATATATGTTTCATCATCACCTAGACGAGGAAGCGTTCCATAAGGTTTAGCAGAAAAACGAGGAGAAAAAAAAAGTCTCTCGGTGGGTATTTGTCATTCGAGGATTCCGGATATAATTGAAAGATCGAGGTGTCGGGATGTTTTCCCACGTGATTTCAATTTATGTCAGATGTCATGAGGTGGGA
Source organism: Chrysomela aeneicollis (assembly GCA_029955515.1). Taxonomy (NCBI): domain Eukaryota; kingdom Metazoa; phylum Arthropoda; class Insecta; order Coleoptera; family Chrysomelidae; genus Chrysomela; species Chrysomela aeneicollis. The sequence goes on along the minus strand of JARUHQ010000018.1, from coordinate 11,141,495 downwards.
TGGCTGTTGCGAAGTTGAAGGGGTATTTCGTAGACCGAATGGAACGATATGATGGGCGTGATTAGATTCGGTTTATTTTTTTTATTTTCACAACAATATTTAGAACGTGAATCGATCTTCAAGAACTGTTAGATATATTTTTCATCATCACCTAGACGAGGAAGCGTTCGATAAGGTTTAGCAGAAAAACGAGGAGAAAAAAAAAGTCTCTCGGTGGGTATTTGTCATTCGAGGGTTCCGGATATAATTGAAAGATCGAGGTGTCGGGATGTTTTCCCACGTGATTTCAATTTATGTCAGATGTCATGAGGTGGGATGGCTGTTGCGAAGTTGAAGGGGCATTTCGTAGACCGAATGGAACGATATGATGGGCGTGATTAGATTCGGTTTATTTAGTTTTTTTTTTCGTTGACTTAGGTTGTTTTCAGCTAAGAGTTGTTGGGCACTGATCCTGTATGAATAATAATAATTATTCCAATTATCTTTATTAAATGTGGTATACAGGGTCGCCAAGATATTATTATGTTCTCCGTGCTTTCACAACAATATTTAGAACGTGAATCGATCTACAAGAACTGTAAAGATATATTTTTCATCATCACCTAGACGAGGAAGCGTTCGATGAGGTATAGCCACTGACCAATACGCACAGCCACTAACAAATAGTATGAAGTTATATTGATACTAGTATGGCGACCTAGGGCCTTGCTCCTGAATGGTATCAATATTGAACAGTATCTTCAGTAACGGAACTCAAATTGGGACTCACCCTTATAGACAATATATATATGCAAAATATAGAATACATAATGAGCCTCATCGAAAATATCAACAATTGGTTTGAACTGTAAACCTAACCTGTCGAACTCATCGAAAATAACAAACTCAGTTAATTGAACACTAACTACTTTTCTTCCCATCAATACCAAACTGTTTTCATACACTCTGAATCAATAGGTCAGGATCATCGATGGTACAGGTAGCACAACGAACATTAACAAATATTTTTGGAGTTTACCTTCTGAAGCTCAAGAAACGATTGTCATTACTGAGGAATCAGATTGAAATTTCCCTACTTCTCGAATACTATAGCATTTTCCGGTGTTTATAATCGAAATGTAATGAAAAAACTGCTTCCTTTTTGCTAATAACTGTATTAGGGCACAATATTTTGATATACTTTGCGTGGTATACGATAGCTCTCGCCGTTATTCATCATATCCCATTATGATTATGATTTTAATTGAATGTAACACAGTTATGATGCGTCATTAATTTTTTTTATTTTTATTATCATTACGACATAAAAACGCTTATTCAAATGCGAACCCTCAGTTCTGCATCATCACTGATAATAAAATGAGCAGTTATGGTGGTATCATTACTTCTATATTATATTCGAACTTTAATTTAATCGTGTATCTCGTTTCCGTTGGAAAATCCAATACTTCAAGACCGAAAGCCCCATTTTCAATCATTTGAGTTTCCTCTTTCAGTTTTGAAATACATACAGGGCATGTAACTTTTTCATTGAATTATTATACTATAGCGACATCTGCAATGTTCTTCAAGTCACTATTCAATAAAACTGTTGAATTATTCAAGTCACGTAATGAAAAATTATAGAAAAGTCAATCATCTTCAACTCACATAATGTAGTTTAAAATGTCTAGTGAAGTTTCCGAATTGACTCTTGCAAATCGAAAAGACGAGTGGCCCTAAGATTGGTCCCTGTGGTATACTCCTTCTTCCTTGCGTTTGCCTTTTTCTATGTCTTGATTTTGCTGAACGTTTATATCTCTCTTAGATATGTATTGCAGATCAGATCCAAGGAAATCATTGAAAAATATTTCTATTGTCTGATTATGAGCATCATTTTTTGTTCAACTCTAGTATCCATAATTAGGTATGTCAACAAAATGGGAATTCCAGAATTACTCGTACTAAAAAAAAAAATTTCGAGGTAGATACAAAAAACCGAGGATGCATTTTAGTTACTTTTTCACTATTCATGTCGCATCTATTGCTCCCATTAATTAGTATACATACTCCTAATTATAGTTCCTAGGCTAAGTCAAGATAGAAACCGTAATAGAAATAGAAGAACGCGTCTAACACGTGACCGGAAATGCCCCTTCCTCAGTTATTATTTATATACCGACCACCTGGTAGGTATTACCCCGTTCTGTTCATCTACATACCGATAGTGCATTATTGAAAAATCCACTAATTGGACTATAGATGATGGTATACCAGGTGATTGATATTTTAAAGTTGATGATGCATAACAAAGATAGTAATTGTCTATACCGCGGTTTGATCAAAAGAGCCATCAATAATTAGTTGTTTGAAAAAGTGCGTCGCGACGCCTGATGCACCATGTATATTTCCGATAAATCCTGAAGGCATGACTTTTTTCTACAAAATACAAGTCGTCACACTGAAAATACATACACATGTAAATTAAATGTGATTTTAAATCTCGTGGAATGAAACCTCTGCATAGTTGTCTACTATGTCACAGATTAACAGTCTGCTGTACTGCTATATACGAAAAAGTCTGAAAACAAATGAGCAAGCAGGCACGCATCATATATTTGAACGGCCTATTATGATTATTCAAATGACTGAGCATTATGCCTTTTACACCTGAAGTTCAAATGAAACACAAACATTGCATCTGTAGGAATCTGTTTGCAGAAGAAATGCCATACAAAATAAATGATATCCGGCATAGAACAAAGATGAAGGCATCGAATTCTCGGAAGAGTCATGCATTATTATTTGTCTAGTCTACTGGGTGATTCACGGTGGGTGATTTTAGAAGTATCTGATGAATGTATTAAAAACTTTACAAAATGATCATCAAATTCAAAATAAATCAAATGTCAAATTCAAATAAAAGATTGTCAAATATTCACAGGCTCTTAGGGATGTTTCGGAAAAAACGCATGCAATACAGTGGAAAATAAGAACTTGTCCTTATTCCATGCATGCCCACCACGCATTTTACAAGCACGCCGACAGGCATAGATGTGAACGACGACAGGCATGCATTTTTCATGCAGGGTCAAAAATGCAGGGTGCGCACGCATGAATCTGAATCGGGCTTTATAGAGATGCCAATAGTGAGTGGTATGATTCTACCTAGGTGTTTTAATATTATCATTATGTTTTTGGCCCAAAGTGAAATTTGGGCTAGACCGGCCCTGGAAAGTGATGAATGGCGACGGGTGCGGCACGTCTACAGGGGTTTTCGGCTATTAAAATAAGCTGATACAGATGGTCCGAGGCATCAGCATCTATGGGATGAATCTTGTCACCCCCATAAAACGTGGATGTAAAAATAAATCCGGAAGAAGTAATCTTGTACGTCAACGTTTATCTGATGTTTTTGGGGAAAGACATGTTCGCTGTTGGATTGGAATCTGGAATTTTTTCATGATGGAAAATTCCCACATTTCTCGCGGTTTCCAGAAAGGACCCCGCACCATCCTTATGGAAAATGGCTTTCGGTTAAATACCCTGCATTTTTAGTATGTTTCATATTTTGACTTCCTCGCCAAAAGTGTCCATGGGCACAAAAAAATCGACCGACTAGTTTTAGAGATACAGTGTGATAAAGTTGAAAAATGAAGGTTTCTGCTCAGAATATTTAACATTTTCGATAATTGACAATACGCCTTTCTATTCTGGGAATACCATGCCTCAATGATGGTAGAATGTCACATTGATCTTCTAACGCTTATAGTTCTCCGTTTTGTGCTCTACAACAGGGTGAATTAACAAAAATCCAATCCGATTGATTTTAAACCAACCAGTGTGATTTCTCTGATGATAATTGAAGATTCAATTCAGCCTAGATGAACTCCCTCAACCTCGATCGAAGTTGATTGTCATTATTTTTTGTTATACAGGGTGATTCGAAAACAGGGGTACGTCAACCAATCGTTTTTTTGTTCGAATAAGGAAGAGTATGTCATGAATATATTAAACATTGTTCAATATAGAAAATGTCGCATAATCATTTCTTGTATATAGAGTGAGTAAAAAGATACAGTCCAAGTTACTCAGGAAAATTCGTGTTTTTTCAATGAATACCCTGTATTTCGAGAAGTAATCGGTTAATTTCCATCAATTTTTGGTATTATGTAAGATTTGAGTAATCCAAGATATTGTCACCAATATCAGCATGGGTCTCTGGACTCATTTGTCGGCTATACCTACTTCTGAATGTTCTCATTTTATTGGACCTATTTTAGCAATTCTTTTTGTTGAACAATATTGGGGGTTGAGTAGGGCAGAATCCATTCCATGAAAACCATACCTTACATATTATACATGGTGAATTTGAGTTGTAAACATTGGGAAAGTATTTCGTTTACAAAGCCTCCTTCGATATAAACCTAAATGAATGCTCATTACGAAGAGTGTACCAGACATTTAACACCTAATCAAAATCGTTCGAACGAAAGAAACCCTCGAGGAAACCACTGTTAAGGTGACAATTTTTTCTTTTGAAAGTTCCGTGACTCAATTTGAAAAAAACAGTACTTTGAATCAGGAGAATCTCACGGGCAAAGTTGATATAATTCACTGATCAATCTTTCGAAATTAATCTATTTCATATTATCAATTCGCACAGGAGCTTTCTATATGAATTCAATGAAGAATCATGATGAAGGAATTATTAAGCACTTACATTTCACCAGTAAATGTGAAAAGTTTGTTTTTTTACAAGCATTTATTTCTTCTATTCCATATCTAGCGATCGTTTAATCCATTTAAAAGTGTCCAATCGACTTGAATTTAGCAGATATTCATCATTCCTGTGAGATGAGAAGTTTTTCTTATTTATACTTATTTATGTATTTTGTGTGAAATACATTCCAAGACTAGTTTATTATTGAATGAATATCGAAATAACGTAGATATTTACTATCGCGGGCTTTCTTGCAGTATTTTGTAGATCATAATACCTACTCCCATCATCAATTTGTATGCCAAGGTTTTCGTCGGCTTGTTGGGAAAATATCAAATATTTTATAGAACCCTCACATTTCACAGATACTATAGGAAATATTTCCCCATCTGAATTGAACGACTTTGTTGAAAATAGGAAATTAGTCTCAACTTCGAGAGGGGTCAACAAGAAGAATTGCTAAAATAGGTGCGATAGAGTGTGGGTATACCAATAAAATAAGAACATTCAAAAGTAAGTAGCCGACAAACGAGTCCAGAGACCCATGCTGATATTGGTGACAATATCTTGGATTACTCAAATCTTACATAATATAAAAAATTAATGGAAATTAACCGATTACTTCTCGAAATTCATTAAAAAACACGCATTTTTCTGAATTACTTGGACTGTATCTTTTTACTCACTTTATATACAAGAAATGATTATGCGACATTTTCTATATTGAACAATGTTTAATATATTCATGACATACTCTTCCTTATTTGAACAAAAAAACGATTGGTTGACGTACCCCTGTTTTCGAATCACCCTGTATAACAAAAAATAATGACAATCAACTTCGATCGAGGTTGAGGGAGTTCATCTAGGCTGAATTGAATCTTCAATTATCATCAGAGAACTCACACTGGTTGGTTTAAAATCAATCGGATTGGATTTTTGTTAATTCACCCTGTTGTAGAGCACAAAACGGAGAACTATAATCGTTAGAAGATCAATGTGACATTCTACCATCATTGAGGCATGGTATTCCCAGAATAGAAAGGCGTATTGTCAATTATCGAAAATGTTAAATATTCTGAGCAGAAACCTTCATTTTTCATCTTTATCACACTGTATCTCTAAAACTAGTCGGTCGATTTTTTTGTGCCCATGGACACTTTTGGCAAGGAAGTCAAAATATGAAACATACTAAAAATGCAGGGTATTTAACCGAAAGCCATTTTCCATAAGGATGGTACGGGGTCCTTTATTTTGTTAACCGTTTTGTCACCCGTTAGGTGGAATAGATATCGTTTTGAGAAATTCGATGAAATCTCTCTTCACATGCCTAAAAGACAATATTAGTTCTGGACCATCGTTTTTTAGAATAAACAATTCCTTGTTGAAATTGTAAATATCTTGACCATTTGGAATATTCCATTTATTTGAAACTATTACATGGTCTATGAGCATTCTCGCCTAAAAAAACTGGGTAGAATGAAGCTTTTCATGAGTCATACAATTTTTTGAGATGGTGGAATGTTCTTTGAATCGGATATATCTTATCATGTTTTTCCAATATATTCCAGGCTATATGAAATGTTTACAAATTCCCTTTTGACTGACTCTTTATACTTCTGAAGTTCTAATAGTTCAAATATGATTCCGACTGATGTAACATGAATATGAATTCATTTTGTAAATATTTTGAGATGAAAGTTCAAATAGATCTGACAGAATTACTGTGACTCATCAATAATCAACTTATATGAAATTTATTTCGTATATGTTTCTCATTTATAAATGTCTTGAAAAATATGTTCTTTGTTTCAGGTAAGTTTGACTACTTAGATTCCATTATCTAATAATACCTACACGAGGTAAGTCAAAATATTATATTTATATGAATGATTACACTAAAATAAATGGGGTGCCCATATATTTGGACCAAATAAATCAACGATGGCTTGATCAATTTCTTCGGAGAGATATAATCCTTTTCCTCAAATACATTTTCTTGACGTTTTCGTAATTCAAGAGAATAAAAATTTGACGCGAAAAATTCACACTCCTACTCCAAACCTTTTCGACCAATTGAAAGCCTATATTTTGAATCGTTACCATAGCAATTGTTCTTTAAACATTTCCGGAAATTTGTCTATCCTTGTGGTAAGAAGCATGAAATTACACTGGAAATTTTTTGACACATTCACATTCAACATCAGATAGTACCAGTTCGAGTTTCTTGTAAAAAAGTATATTTCTACCGATTTTAGCGGAATAAAGTTAGTCAAAAATAATTGCTGAACTACCAGCAGCTTTGCTCAACTGAAGTCGGTATTTTGAATTTTATTCATAGCGTAATCTTAGCTGGAGTCTTGGTGTGAAATTTTCTCACCGAATACCACTCCAGCTTCAATAGAAACTGAAGATTTTTTTCTCGAATATTTTTTATAAAATTCGTGTTCTCGAAAATATTTCCAGTAAAAATGGGGAATTCTCCTTCGGATGATAATGAAGTTATTCTTATTAAATATCTTCAAAACGTCGCATTTCAAACTCACCATTTCTACCAAAAAAATTTCAAGTGCTTAAAAGAATACTTGATATGGGGATTTAAAATTTGAAACACCTTGTTCCTATCTCATTATTTGGCAATATCGACTGCAGATTTCATAAATAATAAAGGACAACAAATCCATTACGTTTATTAGGTGAATAAAGATAGTTATATTTTGATCAGGTTAGAACACGGAACTTATACTACCAATAAGTTTTGTGGATTAGGTGCCATTCTGCTCATTTCTGTTCCATGCTCCTCAAAAGATATGCTGTTCAGCTTTGGAGGTTATGTTTATATTTGACTTGTGGATGGATTGGTATTTTTGTTGGACTGAAAATTCATGTTTTGACTAATTATTTTTTCATATTAGCAGTTTGATTCCTGAAATATGCATTGACTTCAAGTGTACATAATGAAAGTGTGGCCAAATGTGAGTTGTTCTTCTAGCCAAATAGGCGCTGTTGAATATATGTGAACTAGAAACAAAGCGATTCAAAATGTAAACCCCATTTTCGAAATAGTTATTTGTATGCTTAGGCCGTAATTAACGTACCGAAAGAACAGTTATCGCCGAGGCCGCTTGCCGCCGAGGCAAGATAATCTTGAGGTCGTTAAAAAGTTTCGCGGCCATGACATACACACTATTTTTCGTGCAATCGTTGAAATTATTAGACTAGATAATTGTAAATAAATACATAATTGCTCTAAAATCAACAGCAGTTCAATTTATTTAACAATATCACCGTGTGCTATGGAAATGATATGTTTCAATATATTCAAAATATTTTGACAGTTCTTGGCAAAACTCGAAATTTCTGATACTGATAGCGATATTTCAGTACCTTCCACTCCTACTGAACTCAAAAGCGTTGTAAATTCGGCGCTTTCCGTTTTAATACCCGAAAAATCTAAACGGCACTACGAAAAATGTTACCGCGAGTTGAAAGATTGGTGTGACAAAATAATCCTTGTCTTTGTAGTATTTTAGAAATGTCAAATTTGGAGGTGATATACAAATTTGGAAATGACGTTTGGTTTCGCGGACTGTGCTGAGAACGCGAAATATTGACTTCGCGTGCGATTGCACGAAAAATTAATTTTGATAGATTCCGCAATGAATTCGATAAATTCGTGAATTAAACTCATTGTAAACGAATTGAGGAATTTTCCCCATTGAAGCTCCAGCGGCGTTGACAAATGACAACCCCCTCATCTTCTTTCCGCGCCGCCACTGGTGTTAAACGGCCCGTTTTCCAGTCTGGGGGCCGCGTTAAATTTAGACGGAGTCTCGTCGTTCGCAGGGGGTCATAGTCAAAACACGCGACCCGAAAATAGGAATAAGGCTTGCGCCCACGCGTCGCGGCGCCCGAACTTTGCACGCGCGCGTCGCCGTCGGCGCTTTCCGCTCTCTCTTTCTTTCTCTCGGGCCGTCCGGAATGGATGTACAGGGTGACACAAATTCGCGGGCCAACATGGGGAACTCGGTAACGGTATATGCGCAACAATATGCCGCAAAAAAGTTTTTGAGATATTAAAAAAACAGTTTTAGATTTTTCACTTTTTATTGGCTTTATTTCAATAGATACCACTTATATAGAAAGACACTTTCTCACATCAGCTGTTATTCATGCTCTATAATTTGGCAGTATAGAATTTGTAATACGACTTTTCGTAACTTGAAGGCCGCCATCAACTTGATACGGACCTGGATTTCTCTTTTCATTTTTTTACTCGCCTGATGAATCTCAATACGGTGATATACAGGGTTATTCAAATTCGTCGCTCATCATTGGGATATCGAGAACCGTATGAGATACAAAGAACTTTAAGTTTAAGGGCAATTTTATGGTCATTATTATGGTGAAAAAAAATCCGCACAAATACACCCTGTACAGAGCGTTTCATGATATGTGTGGGGCGCTCTTGTTGATTTTTTTGTCGTTTCTTTGTAGCTTCTGCAGCATTCAATTTAGTCCAACTATGTTGAAATTGTTCATGCTGGGTTTATAGATTCAAGTTAAATTAAATTAACAACTATAAGAATTAAGAAAGTTCAATACACGAGAACGTCTATGAAGATTCATACATTTACATCTGTCACTTCAATTAATTTAAGAATTACGAAATTGATGGTTGACTTTCAACTTGATAATAAGGAATTAAGAAATTCTGTGGACAGAACGCGCAAAACTATTAGAATGACATTTTTGGTCATTTGATTTGATTAATAATATCATTCAATTGAACACTTTGAAATGTCATTGAGCTTTCAGTCATTAAACATTGATCATCTGATTATTAATCATTAATTGTATTATATATCAACACCTTCCTAATTGTAAATTCCTAATTATATATTATCAATTCTCAGTTGTTAGTTTAATTGAATCTTTAAACCCAGCATCATCAGTAAAAACTGGTACTTTCAGGAGGGTAAAGAAAAATCTTGTTTACTTTCAATCTCCAAAGACAACTGAGATGTCGTACAAAAGCATCGAAAATTTGACACACAGGGTGTGCCTCTTAAAAATTGAATCCCCTTAAACTCTTTTGTTTTTGAATAGGATGATGAAAAAATGTTGAGGAAAAAGTTGATTTGAGTTTTACCCAATTTAAAGATATTTTTTCCATTTTTTTTTCGAAATGAACAACTATAGTTTTTCCAATAAAACATGGCTGATCAAAGTTGATAATTTAATATTGTGCGTGGCATTAGACAGGAAAGTGGTTGTTTCCTGCTCGTTGTCTACTTTTTTTAAACATATCAGATGTTTATTGGTGAATTTTTACGACGGTTATGTTTTCTCATTTTATTTTTACTTTATTCAAATCCTACTATGTTCATCTACATTATGTGATATAAATTATGTGAGATCCATGAAGCGTTATTTTGATCAACCTTGGTCGTCAATTATTCAGTCATTACAAATATGAAGCTTGTTGATATCAATCAAACAAGAAAAGAAAGTTATATCGACCTGTCAAACATACCTATACATATTTAGCCATTTGAAAAACCAAAGTTGATGTCCAATTCGGGAAAATAAAAGACCCTGTGTATCAAAAAACATTTGTGAATCAAAATTCAGGTTATTTCATTCAACTTTTCTCGAAATTTTTTGATATCTTCGGAAATTTTTTTTTTTTTTCATTTCAAGAGGCGCACCCTGTACATCCAGAGCGACACTCGCATGCATGTGTAATGGAAATAGCCCCCAATTTTCCATGCACGAGATTTTCCAATCTCCATGAGCCGTTTGCATATTTCGGTAATCCGGCCACATCCTGATGTCGTATTTCACAATGTCCGTCGAGCGGCCACTGAAAAGTTACCGCTATATATGCGCCGCTCGCTCCTCTTTTTTTCTTCCCGCCTTTCGGTTTCATCCGGCCCCATTAACGGGGCGGTCGCAGATGACCTCCCCCGATAACCCACATTTTCGGCTCCCAACGTGCGGCTGGATACGCCCCTGGAGAGTGCGGCGTTGCCAGACTCGCGGTTAGTACCGAGAAATGCTACAATTTTGGTTTCGCCTAATTTTTTGCGATTGGGGTTGGTTGTGCGACGTTGTCTTAGCTTTATTGCGTGGGCCAATGGAAATGCTTGTGTACTTGCGTAAATGCGCATGCGGTGAGGGTAGATGGGGTACACCGAGGTGTTTCTAAATAACCTTCATTTCATTGGTCTATCGTTCGTCATAGCCAAGATACAGGGTGATTCATCAAATTTCACAATTTTTCCAATTGATCATAACTTATGAACCACCCTATACTTTTTTGTTATATTCGATTCGTATATCTTTTTCCACAGTGGTGTTGATTTACGTTGATTATACTAAACAATACCCTGTATATAAATATTTCAAGTTCTTATTCAGTGCTGATGTATTTGGTGTTTCCTCAGACTACTTTTTTACATATTAACTTGAATCAAATCTAGATATTTCGATATTGAAGTAGCACAAAATCAAAAATAAATGAATGTTCTTGTCCAAATGGTATTTTTCCAGCTGTAGTTCATGAAATAATTTCTGGATCCCAACCTTATTGAAAAACTAGAGAATCTACCCGTATTTTGGAGAAATTATCATTATCAATGACTATGCGAAACACAAGAAGCCATAAGTGTTTTCTCACTCAAGAGTTCGAATGTTAAAATTTTACAGGGTGATTCAGAATTCGATGATGATATTCTGAGGATGTATTTGGTGTTTCAGACTACTTTTTTACATATTAACTTGAATCAAATCTAAATGTTTCGATATTGAAGTAGCACAAAATCAAAAATAAATGAATGTTCTTGCCCAAATGGTACTCTTCCAGCTGTAATTCATGAAATAATTTCTGGATCCCAACCTTATTGAAAAACTAGAGAATCTGCCCGTATTTTGGAGAAATTATCATTATCAATGATTATGCGAAACACAAGAAGCCATAAGTGTTTTCTCACTCAACAGTTCGAATGTTTAAATTTTACAGGGTGATTCAGAATTCGATGTAGATATTCTGAGGATCGAAATAATACTTTTTTAAAATTAACATTCTTCCTATAAAATGCCTTTGAGCTACAGCCACTTATAAAAACGAATATTTGGAAAGCAGATCTTTTGAATATTGACCTACCCTCGTTTCTTCAGGCCATACTTTCAATGTCCCATATTCTAAGTTTGAAAAAAAAACTCTGAATTCAAACAGTATTGTTGGCCATGAAAAAATAAAAAAATTGGCCTCTGCAATTTTGTTGATACAACCAACCGTTTGCCAGAAAATTGTTATCAACGAAAGGGGTGTATTTTCACAATATTACAATAGTGGGCTGCGATATTCAAGTTGGAGTTTGTATCATTGTTGACACTTTTTATTTGTTGTCAGTTTTTAATGGATTGATTATTTGTTATTGTGACCAAGAAATGTGTTTTCGGTAAAAATGGAAGGTGTATATCTATACAGTAAGTAATGTTTATTTGGAAAAAAGTCTTATTTCGTTCCCAGCATCAATACGTCCTTGAGATATCTGCATCGAATTTTGAATCACCCTGTATTATTGAATATGATTAATGTATTCAGTACTGGTCATGGAGAATTAATTCCATTTTCCACAGACATTTCAGCAGCACACGAGAACTAGTCTAGTCAACTCGCTGTTAGGGCGCAGTATCAACGTCCCCTACTTTTTTTCGTCTAGTTTACCACAATCCACATGCTCTATTAGCTGTGTTGCAACTAGCGATCCCAAATCTAACCTCCTAACGGCCTCATGAATGATGTGAACTGTTTGTTGCTTTCCATTCATTATCGTTTTTTACGAGGTTTGATATCTCGTTCCCTCCATCGCCTCGTTGTTGATTGTGGCCTGTTGTAGTAGACACATATCGATGTATGCACATACAGGGTGATTCGATGAAACATCCGAGAAAGAACTGAACTCGAACTTATTGTAATTGTATTTAGTGGTGAATCAGCCTAATCCATTCACTGATTCCACGAGTGAAAATAAATCGTTGGAATACTCGAATTCGTACATCAAGATAATTCAGTCAGGTCCATTGCCAAAATTGCATTCCAAAAACTTGGTTTTCTGTTTCGATCCAAGAGCTATTTCACTCCCAGTCAGCTGCTTATGATCTATAAGGCACATATCCGACTTGTCCTGGAATAGTGTTCCCATATTTGGAGTGCGGCACCCAAACATATCCTGAAACTATTGGATTATGTCCAAAAAAGGGCAATTCGTCTCGTCGGTGATGCCTCGCTTACAAACTCGCTCACTTCTCTGGAACACCGTAGAAAAGTTGGCGATTTATTCCTATTTTATAAATATTTTTATGGGCGATGCTCTATTGAAATATCAACAATCGTTCCTCCATTAGCAGTCTCTTCCGAGATTAACCCGTCAATTTCAGTCTTCACACTCCTTCGTGGTCACTTTAGAGACCTGCAGAACGTCCCTTTCCAAAGACTCGTTCATCCAACGAACATCGAGAGAGAAAAAGCAAAAATTTCAAGTTTGAACTATGAAATATGATATGGTGTCATGAAATAAGACACAAAAGAAACTCAGAACATTTTTATTTTCACAATAGTAGGAATGAAAAAACTTGGAACTACTAGAGTAAGAATATTGAAACTGACTACAACTATACTATCAAAGCAGCATTAACAAATACTGTTTTCAATTTTAATTATTATCAATGGTTATGTTGTACAATTCACATTATTGAACAGGTTCAGTCTTTTTGGAGTTTCAATTAGTGAAACTGCAGTTGCTGTATTTTGCGAGTGAGAAGGATTAAACAGTTCACGTGATCTGAGTTCATTTTGTTGGCATAAATTTGATTGACAGAGAATTAACAATGCTGAAAATACAGTGTTCGGCTTGTATGATTTGTTTCCATGGTTATTCTCAAATTTTTTTCGTGCGCTAGCCCGAAAAAGCCCAACTTATAATATCACTAATATAAGTGAAAATAAAGTGATTTCAAAGAAGTATAGTAAAAATTATATATACCTACCTATTATATCAATGTTGTGCATGGTATAAGCCTTCAAATATTAAGTACCACAACAATAATTCAGACTCGATTCAAGTGCCTATTTGTTGTTCAAACAAAATCTCACCATACAAAACTCTGAGAAGTTACACATTACGTTTATAATTCACTCTATTACGCTTCACTAAAGGAATTCATTATCCATTTTATATCGATATTGTGATGTTCATAAATAAACATGCGTTTATGTTTTACTATTGACGTTTATGTAGGAATAGTGTAAGAATCCAAAACATTACATTTTATCGCTTATTTAGTATGATGCAGAGCAACTTTTCTCTTGATAAAGGAATCTTATAGACCCTGTATCTGCTATCTACATCATGCTCATCAATTTCATCATATTGTGAGAATCAAAAATAACCCATTATCTCGACCAATAACATGACGTATTCTTCGTAAACAAATATTTCCCAACATGAAATCATATAGTATCGTGAACGAACAGAAATAATTCTGAATGAATCCCTTATCGAAACTCTGCTGAATTATCGAGGAATGTTTACCTTCAGATAACGTCCGGACCAGATATACCAGTATCAAATTCTCGGAAATTTCTCGTCTTGGCTCTGCGTAGAAGAACAACAAGACCGAAGAGATACCATCATCTGCTGCTTCCCACCTATCTGGCCCTTACCTGCCAGTGGCGTCTGTTTGTCAGAAAAAAATCAAGTCAAAAGCACTGAAGGGGGGCTCAAAATACTGCCATCTAGCGGTAGATTTCATGAGATTTCCGTACCTATCCTGTGATATACCTCTCTTTTGTCCCAGTTTGTCCCAAGAACTGAGGAAGATATTTCACCCCTAAGAGTCCTATAAGATATCTTGAGTTGCATTCCTCTTTAGATCCATTACTTGAGATTCCTTAAATTTTTATCTCTGTGTTCTCACTCTGTAAATCTCCTATCTTCCCTGTGTTAAGATTTCCTTATTCTAAGATTTTAGTCTCCTGAGATTTTCATATCCTAACATCTCATTTACTTGAGATCTCTTATTTCATGAGATTTCCGTACCTATCCTGTGATATACCTCTCTTTTGTCCCAATTTGTCCCAAGAACTGAGAAAGATATTCTTGTATAGAGAAGATACTTCACCCCTAAGAGTCCTATAAGATATCTTGAGTTGCATTCCTCTTTATATCCATTACTTGGGATTCCTAAGATTTTTATCTCTGTGTTCTCACTCTGGAAATCTCCTATCTTCCCTCTGTTAAGATTTCTTCATTCTAAGATTTTAGTCTCCTGAGATTTTCATATCCTAACATATCCTTTACTTGAGATCTCTTATTTCATGAGATTTCCGTACCTATCCTGTGTTTTACCGCTCTTTTGTCCCAATTTGTCCCAAGAACTGAGAAAGATATTCTTGTATAGAGAAGATATTTCACCCCTAAGAGTCCTATAAGATATCTTGAGTTGCATTCCTCTTTAGATCCATTACTTGAGATTCCTTAAATTTTTATCTCTGTGTTCTCACTCTGGAAATCTCCTATCTTCCCTCTGTTAAGATTTCCTTATTCTAAGATTTTAGTTTCCTGAGATTTTCATATCCTAACATCTCATTTACTTGAGATCTCTTATTTCATGAGATTTCCGTACCTATCCTGTGATATACCTCTCTTTTGTCCCAATTTGTCCCAAGAACTGAGAAAGATATTCTTGTATAGAGAGTCCTATAAGATATCTTGAGTTGCATTCCTCTTTATATCCATTACTTGGGATTCCTAAGATTTTTATCTCTGTGTTCTCACTCTGGAAATCTCCTATCTTCCCTCTGTTAAGATTTCTTCATTCTAAGATTTTAGTCTCCTGAGATTTTCATATCCTAACATATCCTTTACTTGAGATCTCTTATTTCATGAGATTTCCGTACCTATCCTGTGTTTTACCGCTCTTTTGTCCCAATTTGTCCCAAGAACTGAGAAAGATATTCTTGTATAGAGAAGATATTTCACCCCTAAGAGTCCTATAAGATATCTTGAGTTGCATTCCTCTTTATATCCATTACTTGGGATTCCTAAGATTTTTATCTCTGTGTTCTCACTCTGGAAATCTCCTATCTTCCCTCTGTTAAGATTTCTTCATTCTAAGATTTTAGTCTCCTGAGATTTTCATATCCTAACATATCCTTTACTTGAGATCTCTTATTTCATGAGATTTCCGTACCTATCCTGTGTTTTACCGCTCTTTTGTCCCAATTTGTCCCAAGAACTGAGAAAGATATTCTTGTATAGAGAAGATATTTCACCCCTAAGAGTCCTATAAGATATCTTGAGTTGCATTCCTCTTTATATCCATTACTTGAGATTCCTTAAATTTTTATCTCTGTGTTCTCACTCTGTAAATCTCCTATCTTCCCTGTGTTAAGATTTCTTCATTCTAAGATTTTAGTCTCCTGAGATTTTCATATCCTAACATATCCTTTACTTGAGATCTCTTATTTCATGAGATTTCCGTACCTATCCTGTGTTTTACCGCTCTTTTGTCCCAATTTGTCCCAAGAACTGAGAAAGATATTCTTGTATAGAGAAGATATTTCACCCCTAAGAGTCCTATAAGATATCTTGAGTTGCATTCCTCTTTATATCCATTACTTGGGATTCCTAAGATTTTTATCTCTGTGTTCTCACTCTGGAAATCTCCTATCTTCCCTCTGTTAAGATTTCTTCATTCTAAGATTTTAGTCTCCTGAGATTTTCATATCCTAACATATCCTTTACTTGAGATCTCTTATTTCATGAGATTTCCGTACCTATCCTGTGTTTTACCGCTCTTTTGTCCCAATTTGTCCCAAGAACTGAGAAAGATATTCTTGTATAGAGAAGATATTTCACCCCTAAGAGTCCTATAAGATATCTTGAGTTGTATTCCTCTTTATATCCATTACTTGGGATTCCTAAGATTTTTATCTCTGTGTTCTCACTCTGGAAATCTCCTATCTTCCCTCTGTTAAGATTTCTTCATTCTAAGATTTTAGTCTCCTGAGATTTTTATATCCTAACATCTCCTTCACTTGAGATCTCTTCCAGCTTTTTCTCATCTTGGAAATTTCAAAAAAATCTCCGTTTCATCATGATATTTCAATCTCTTGAAGAGTTCTCTTTTCCTATAAAATAATTCCTTTTATCTCAAAATTATCCCTTTCCGAAGATCACTGTACTCTGCAAACTCTGTATAAGTGAATTATTTGGTTCAAAACATCACTCATGAGTATTTTGTTCTGAAATTAGCTCTAGAAGTTGACGTTTCTTATACTGACACAATATAATGATTAATATGTAAATATATTGCTTTCAGTGTCTAGGAGGTGATTTTTTTTAACTACCAAGATTCAAAAATCAGGTACCTGTTGTAGCATTGTGATATAATTATTATTTAAGAGAGAACTATAATAAATCATCAAGAATGAGCAGCATCAACAGAATCAACAGCTACAAAAACTAAATATTCTGTTCTGTTTCTTTATTTATGGCCTCTGCTCTTGTGGTAATTGGCCAGCATATTCGTCTTGACTTTTCCTATAAAGCCACCTTTGAGGTGAGTCTGAGATAAAATGATGAAGTACTATTTTTCGACCATCAAGCTGCCACTGGCTGTGGTACCTCTACCCTTATTTGAATAAATATTTGAAACGGAAGTCTAGGGACATTGACAAAGCGTAAGCAAACGTATCTAAAGCACCAGTCGGATTTTTTCTTTGGGTACAATATAAATTCTGGGAATTTGAAGCTATGGTGAGGGTCCTCGAGTCATGTAGACGTGTATGATAGGGTGGTCCTCTTTTTGAAGTAGTACATTGATACATTGTTTTATTATGATCAAAAGGGAAAATTTTGCGATTCAATTCAAGTCAATTTTATTTCAAATCACACCTAAATTAAAGAGTACCAGTAAAAACATTGAGTTTTTCACTGCTACTAAGTATCACCAAATCCAAAATCTCTCAGAAGTAAACTGGGCCTGACTTTTCTGACTTTCATTTCATTTGACAGTTCGATTGTACCAACCCATTCTTCAATACGAAACAGATGCTATTGCGATACGCATTTGTGTTCCATAATGACTTCATTATACAACCAAAATAGAAAAAGAAACATAACAGAACAGAATATTTTTATTTGTAACTTTCGACGAATCAGGTTTATTCTATTTTCAATTGCTTTTCCATTATCAATATCACAAATCGATTGAATATTAATATGTGTATCTACCAACGCATTTGTATCAGAGTTTCTTGTTGAACCTAATGCTGGGTTTATAGATTCAACTAAGCTAAAAATTAAATTAACAGCTAGGAATTAAGAATGTTGAATACACGAGAACATCTATGAAGATTTATACATTTACATATATTAACTTTCAACTTAACAATTAAAATTGACCTTTCCCGGAATAGAAAGTAATGGCGGATTTTGACATTTGACAGATTAAGGGAAAATTCTAGGAAAAAATTTGACACAATCATGTCAAAATTGAATTGAAATGTGAACAAATCCAAATTCCAGATTAATAATCTTTTTCTTTGTGCCTTTTAATTCTAAGAAATATCTATATCGATATTCTGGAATTTGTATTTGTTTCCATTTCAATTCAATTTTGACATGGAACACTTATTTTGTCAACTGTCAAGTTTAAAGTTTTTCCGAAGATTTTTTCCTAAATTTGTGAAATGTCAAAATCCATCATGATTATTTTCTATTCTGGGAAGGGCCAATTCGTGAAATTTCCAAACCAAAGACGAAAACACAGGAAGTGCCGGCCAGAAAGCGGTGCACCCCGTATACGGAGAAGATAACGGGCCGGGCCGCATTCCTTCCCCTTCCCCCTCCCCCTTCCCCCCCCCCCTCCAACCCCAAGCCTCTACCCCCCAGGGTGCCAGACTAGTGCGCAGTTACCACCACCGTCGTCTCACCCCCGCGGCAATCTCTATAAGACTCTGACACAGATGAGAGAACCTTACTCTGATGAGTCTGATGCCGTTTCCCGCCAAGGTGGATAGCTCCGTCTCGCTCCGCCTTGCTGCGTTCCTTTGCGTCTGTTTTTGTCGCACCTTGTTCGCTTGACTGTGGTGGGACAGTGGCGGTGCTATGGAAAGGGGGTGGCGTTTCGTTTATTTTGAAATAAGCAATGGGGAAGTTTCCTTCGAACTGAGTTTCATGAAATTATTGTTTGAATAACAAGTATTATGTATCTGCTGTACTGTTGGAATCATCCTAATAATTTTAATTTTCAAATTACAGAGATATAAAATTTTTATGGCGGAACACTATGACTATAAGTTTCTGAACTTGATTCGGTTGAGCTTACGGACTGAAAAAAGAAGAAGTAGAAAGATGTTGCTTGTACTGTTCATTAAGGAATTATTAAGGACTGTCATGTCTTAAGGGTAACTTCTCCCATTGGTCAATTTCTGTGGTTGTGTCAGTGGTCACTTTACAATTTCAGTCATCAATATACATTTTTTCTTTTTATAATCTTATAATTCTGATATAAGTTTGAATAAACAACACAATCACAGACAATAACCTATTAAAAACCGTCACAGATTTGAAAACTTCGAACGCATGCGCAAATATGATCAGTTTTAAGTTTTAAGCCATAAGAGATAAAAGTTGGCCAACATTCTTATGACTTAAAACTTATGACTTGCAACTTAAAACTTATGTCAAGTGTATGAATGGTAACATTGAAAACCAATGATTGAACTTCTTACGACTTATGACTAAAAACTTACGACTTAAATCTTATGACTTAAAATCGCTGCATAAATCCACCATTAGACATATCGACACGTCCGGCAACTGTGTACAGGCGCAAAAGTGCTAGCGTGCGTCAAGACAATGATGAAAATATCTATCCATCTCTGTCAAAGCTCTTCTAATTAAGTAGTACATCATCAGAATGGTGGAGGAGCCGTAACTACATTTTTGGGAATTTTTTTCTAAGTCAAATTTGATAGCTCAAAAATACCTTATATCACGAGACACCCTTTATAGTATATGTAAACATGATAAATATTTGAAAAAAATCAATATACTGAATAAAGTGGTTATTATTTATTAAAATTTCAATCAGAATTGAAGTAGAGGGATTATTGAACTTCGTTTTTTATTGATACTGACTGAAAAAAATTTTTTTTTAAATTATTATAATTGTCTGACCTTTACGCGCTTTCTCACTTCGTCTACTACTTCTTTATTGTCTTTTATTTCTTGATTTTTCTTACATTGTTTCCTCCCTCGGTAATTTTTATAAAATTTCATCTCATTCCTTATCATTCCCAAAGTTTCTTTTTTTTTTGTCTCCCTCTTCAGCAAATTCTTCAGTTGCATGCTGTTGAATAACTTGTTTGCTGTCTTGTTTATTTACTTTCCATCCAGTTCAACACACAACAAAACAGCAAAACAGACTCGACAAAAAAGTGGCAGCACCACAAAACAACGAAAAAATCCTCTTCCCGCCCAAAAAAACTCCTATCCCTCGAGGGTGGCCCCCCTTTCTCGCGTCCACCCGGTATAAGGGGTGGGGGGGGTGAGAGAGGCGCTCCGATCGCAGTGGCCATGCGCTCGTACCGTGGGAAAGCATCGCATGCGGCACACACACTCAACTCGACCTGATGATTTGTGTACCAGACCAGACCGGCCGCGCCGCTGGCCCCACAAATTCCACGGAACCTGCGGAACGCGGGCGGTGTTGCCGTTTCCTCCGGATTTTTCGGTGGATCCCCGGATTTGGGGCGGCGCGTGGGGGTTTTCGTTGGGGGGTCGATTTTATCGGAATGGCAACCGCTGACAACAGTTTCGTAGGGCACAGTATACGGTTAGAGATTGAAAGGCGGATTTGAAAACTGGAAAAAAGCTAGTGGTTCCTGAGATATTTTGGTAAACTGATGTAAAGTGGGGATTTTAGTTCTCTTTATTTTCTCAGTTATATGAGAACGGTTGAAATTTCGTTTAATCAGGTAATTGATCTTGCCAAAAGAGTGGGGATTATCATAAATTGAATGGAGCTGAAATGCTCTTTACATCCATGTATTTTACTGGTTTTACTGTCTTTATTTCAGAACAAACGTGAAAAGGAATATTTCAATCTCCAATAGTTATTTGACATTCAAATCATTTCGATTCGTCATAGTTGGTTGTTCAAGATAGTGAAAAATGATTCCTCATAACAATATTGTATTTTTCCTGTTACTTCGTGTTCTTCATTAAACATAAAAGTGGGAAATATCGATGAATTGTTAATTTTATGATCTATCCGATGGTGTGAAAATCCAATATGGCAACCATTAGAAATATCAACGTTGGTTTCCATATCTCCGAATCGAGTGTACCTATATTATGTTCCATATCACCGTTGAATTCAGCATTTAATCTTTAGTAACTATACCAAATTTCAAAATCCTAGCAGCTATAGTTCGAAAGTTATGGATGACTATAAGAATCGATAATTTTCAGTTATTCCAGGATATTTCAGGAAGTACGTAAGATATCCTCGATTTCTTTTGATATTCTAGAAGGCCATGAAATTGTGCATCTTTTTCGTAATTCAACCTAGGTCGTATCTCTCTCCGTTCCGATTTGACAATAGTGTACCATGAAATTTGCATTACCCTGTATGGTGATGTCCATAAGAAAAACAGAAGTTGTATGGTATACCAATCTCTAAGACTATGAACCTTCATTGGTTTAGTCAAGAATATATGCAAACATTTTTTAGTTTTCTCAAAATATCTCAGGAACTACTAACTCGTTACCATCTTTTCAAACGGCATATAGAAGTAGTGGCGATTCTATATTGATATAATTTGACAAAATTTCATAAAACTCCTCACTAATACGGAAGTTATGTGCATTTAATGTTGAATTTTTGAAATCATTGTATTTTCTGGTCAACGTTTTTTTATTTAGGTTTGTACAATTGAAGAGCATAGGAAAATATTCGAGGAAGGTCCTGGTTTACGAGGAAACCTTGAATAACTAATACTATATTCAGGGAGATAATCTGAGAGATAATCACTGTTCTGTAAAAAGATTCCTGATAACTTTTTTATTACTGACTTTTTGAAAGAATGGTATCGGAATGTTTGGCAATATTTTTACAATTAGATGACCCCCATAATTTTTTGCGCACGATTTATGGAAGCCCTGTATAACAAGACCATGGCCAAGATAAGAATAAACAGCATGGGTATCTTGGTACCGGTAGGAGATAGGGATTTGGTTTATGGAGCAGAAAAGTTGCTACATATTCATTTTTGGAATTGTGTTAATAGTTATCGAAAAATAATGTATACTTTCTCAGTATCACTTTTTGAGCTCAACAAAATGTCATAAACGATTCTCCTATCGGACGTTTCGTCCACGAGAAATCATCATCAACTTTGATTTTTTATGGATAGAAAGCTCTAAACTAAAAGCTGTCGGCGAATTTTTTAATCTAGCTAACGCCATCATGACATTGAGGTCTCCCCATTTCGTGACACCCTGTTGTAGCTCAGAGGGTTGCCCGTTTATCACGCCAATGGCGGTGAACAAAATAAATCGTCCGACATTGGAGAGAGAGCGCCTCGGGCTTCTCAACGACTCTGAAGAAACTGCGCCGCAAAATATCTAAACACCACATGCCTCAAAGGACATCAACTCGCTTATTTTCGTTCTTTTATTTTCTCTTCGATTGAACGAGCTGCTGGGCTAGTCGTTTCTTTTTTATCGCCTTTTTCGACTTTGTCAGATGGACTGGTAACTATGTTTTCATTAAACTTCTTTGAAATCACTTTATTTTCATCTGTAGTAGTGATATTGTAAGATGGACTTTTTCGGGCTAGCGCACGGAAAAACTTTGAGAATAACCATGGAAACAAATCGTACATGCCAAACACTGTATTGGCAGCATTGTTTATTCCCTGTCAATCGAATGTATGCCAACAAAATGAACACTGAAGAAAATCCCGAAATTCCCGATAATATCTTAGAGCAAGCAGCACAAACGACCGCGAATTTATTACCAGTAAAAACCAGGTCGAGATATGAACACGAATATAAAATTTTGGTAAAGGTAGGGAATATGGGTCCAAGCCCGATTTCGACGAAACTTTCACAGATGCTTTAAAACATGATAAAAATACTATATCCATCGAAATTTTTCCGCGGAAAGACCTTTTTCCATATTTTTATGACAAATTTATGTCGTGGTACTCACTATCAAAACTCAAATACAATCTATATTGGACGGAGTAATAAATGCATCCATACGATTGAAACGCACTTTGTTGAACGGCTACTACTTTTATCAACACATTTAAAGTGATTTATGAGTACTAATAATTCTCAAAACGGTTGAAATAGGAATAAACTGATTGAATTATTCAATAGACATATTATAATTACATTTATTTGGCAAATGACAGCTCCCTTCAAACTCCAAACAGCGAAACTGCTATTGCGATGTTGCCGTTTCGATTTCAAAACCATTTGATTTAGGTAAAACAAATAAAATATTTCGGAGCAGAGAGGACCAGAATTTCAAAATTTCAGAAGCAAGGATAAATGAATTTTTATTGGATGATCATTTTGGTAACGAATTAATGTTTCAACTCGAAAAAAAAACACATCACATTCAATCCGAGAATTCTATAGAAAAATAGTTATGGTCCTGAGAAGGACCGTTTAATTTTAAGCATTATCCTTTCAACAATAAATAGCATTCGGATCTTTAGTAACTTAAATTTAAACAAAGTTAGGTTAGGTTGTTTTTTCTTCTTTTCTGTTTTCAATTTCCATTCATGAGAGTTCCTACAGGAAGTAGAGAAAAATGAACAAGTGGTGATAGGTATGCGCGCGCTCGGTCGACATTTCGCAAATTCGCGCGCGCGGATTTGCGAAATGTCGACCGAGCGCGCTCGCTTCGCTCGCGTGTATGTATTATTGATATTTATCAAGCGATAAGGGATTAGAGTTTCTATAAAGGTTTTTATTTTTCACTTGATCGTTACTGCTTTATAATACCTTGGCAACGGTTGCTATTAACAGACCCATAACGCCCGGGGCGTTATGGAGGGCATTATGAATCATAACGCCCGCTAAATGTTTTTTTCTGTAGTTCAATAAATCAATTACTCAGAAAAGTTTTATTTATAACTGTACATAAAAAAGGGACTAATTATTATTATAAACACAACAGTTTTTAGTTTCCTCCACTAACAAGCTTGTCAATTCTTACAAAAATGCAGCGTCGTTTTATTAAATAAACAACCCTTAGCAACCTCTTCAAAGTTTCCATGGCAATTGCATAGAAGCTCACTTGTGCTCAGTTGCCGACCAGAACGCAGTAAATACTATGAGAAAAAATTTATGAAGTAAACAACGTCGTTTAAGATAATTTTTTCGTGAAAAATAAAATCTTGTATGCACCACGAGCGTTACTAGATCCTAACGCCCATCGGGCAACATTCATGTTACCCTCCGGGCGTTAGGATCTATATAACGCACTTGGTACATAAATAGCTAAAAAAATAGAGAATATAGTAATAAATTTCAACAAAGTTAGGTTAGGTGGTTTTTCCTTCTTTCATCTTGGATTATCAGGCACCATGTTCTTAAATTATCAATTTAAAGCTGCTTATTTTCACAAATCTGATGTAGACGAAAGATTCGTTATCGACTCGATGAATGACATTCATACTGATTACTTTTTTCCATGAAAAATGTGATTTCATTTCAGGAAGGAATAAGGGAATAACTTTCATGTGGAAGTAATACCATTTTCAAAAAATTCTTCAATTATTCAAAAAATTCTATTTGATTAGAATTGAATAGAATGTTTCTGAAATCAAACCGGCAACGTTGCAAAAATATCTGCTCTAACAAGATGTCATTAGTGTCATTCACCAATCAAAATGTTTTTGTATCCAAACTTCATTGATAACAAGTTTTTAACTTTTTTAATTCTTGTTATTACTTTCAAAGAATCAGTTAATTTATATAGATTGTGCATGTAATTATTGTTGGCTCAACACAGTGCCTACCAATCTAAAAGATACATTGGACACTCCTTACAACAAGTTGTGTGCGTATTTTGAAAGCCAGTGGGGGAATGTATGTTTTTCAAAAAATTTTGATGGGTATAGTATTTTTATCATGTTTTAAAGCATCTGTGAAAGTTTCGTCGAAATCAGGCTTGGACCCATATTCCCTACTTTTTCCAAAATTTTCACGGAATGGCGAAATCTGAACAAAATACGTAAACTGTGACGATATTCTTCTAGTTAATTTTGTAGAAAAAGCTGAATCTAAGGAATCTTCCACATGGAGTCAACTCTCAATGCTAACGGTGGATTTATGCAGAGGTTTTGAGTCGTTAGTTTTGAGTCTTAAGTTTTAAGTCGTAAGGAAAAATCGACCATTTATGCAAGAAGTTTTGAGGACTGTCAATAGTGTCAATCCTGTTATTTTGTGTGCTTATTTTTCTTATTTCCTTCGATTCAATCCAAATTTCCAGACTAAATCCTATTTTTATTTATGTCTATTTGCTTTACATGCAATCAACTCCTGCTGTTTGTTACGATACCCTTTTGCAAAATCGGACGCATGCGCAAATCGATCAAGTTTTAAGTCGTAAGTCGTGAGAGATAAAAGTTGGCCAACTTTTCTTAGGACTTAAAACTTATGACAGCTGTATAAATGGTAACATTGAAAACCAATGGATGAACTTTTTATGACTTATTACTTAAAACTTGAGACTTAAAACTTACGACTTAAAACCTCTGCATAAATCCACCGTAAAGAGTTGTTTGGCCATTAAAGATAGATCACGTAGAGAACGATGTGTCAAAGCCATCATGCGATAGGACAAAATCTCTGGAAAATATCAGCAAGTCCCTTGGCTGATGCTCCAGGAGGGATGAAGATATAAACTACTTATCTGTCACTCTGAAGGGTCAGTTCGGTTCATTGGTCTGATATCTTGTCAGTATTGGAACTCTTTATTCGAGCGACTGCAATGATTCCGTTTGCAGTTGGCTTCTTGCCTATAATACACAGTGTGTCCACAAATTGAACATCAATGGAAGGAGTTGCAGATTGCACCTCGACCTATTAGATCTTTTGTGCATAACCCTTAATCTATTCGAGGCCCGGGATTCAGAGACTTCGTGTAAAGTCTATCAGTTTCCTGGGAGTTAGGTTCCTGACATCGTAGGGCTCTAAGAAGGCCCCTTCCAGGAACTTGAGCCTCTTGCAGAAGAGTGCTGGGCATTCGCAAAGCAAATGTTCTGCAGTCTCAGCGAAGTTCTCGCAGTAGCGGCAACTACCACTTTCTTTTTTGCCCATCTTTTTGAGGTGATACCTCAGAGGGTAGAGTCCAGTGAGGAGTCCGGTTACCAGTTTCAAGTCTTTTTGTCCAACTCGAGAAGCTGTTCAGCTTTCCTTGGCGAAAGGCTCACTAGCCTTTTCGCTTGTCTTTGGCCTGGCACTTTATTCCAGTGAGATTTAATTTCATCTGCTTCCCAGCGTCGGATCTCTTCTCTCAAGTGGTCTTTGGAAAGTCCACAGAAGGATTCTGGGACAGGAAATTGGCTAGGCCAGTCTGCTTCCTCGTTGCCTTCAACTCCATTATGACCTGGGCACCCTCATCAAAGTGACCTGGTTGTTTGCTGCCAGTTGTCTTAGACGTTGTATGACGTCAGAGTTTTTAGTGCTGCTTGGCTATCTGATAGAATATAGATTCTTGCCCTTCGAGTGTCCCTTTTGAGGCACTCCTGAGCACACATCTTTATATATATATAATGTACTTCTGCTTGAAAGATGGTTGGGGTGTTGCAAAGGGTTTTCTTGAGCCTGTAATCTGGCCCTGTTACTGAAGGGGTATCCAATAAGATAACAATAACAAAAAATATCGCGACTCAATCGGCCTATATTGCTACATAGAGGTGATAGACACAGTAACAGCATCCGAACGACAATTTCTCCTAACTGCTAACTATCTCCTTGAATCTTAGAACGGCCTTGCCGGTCGGTGCATTTGCACAGTCCGACCGGATATTTTGCCGTCCTTTTTGCGTGCGTGTGATTTCGTCTTTCTCCCTCTCTCTTTCTCTCCCTCTGTCTCTCATCGTTTTTTTTTTCTTTTCGGTGTGCCCATTGAGGAATTCCCCTGGGGCGCGCAATGCACACGAAAACATTCCGCGTTTAGTCCGGGAGATTAGCGATGAAAACCGCGACGAACAGTCCGCGGGCCGAAAATGCCGATTCTGGTTGTCGGTTCTTTAATTTGTGATAATAATACGCTAATATTTGAGATTATTCTTGGGTCCATTTTGAGATGAACATTTTTGACTTTTTTATTTTTCAGGATAACTGAAATGGCCTATACATATATACATTGTGATACGCATATATGCATCGAGAGCAGTGTTGAAAAAAAGGGATTTTTTTTATTATTCCAGAAATCATGATTTTCAAATCTTCGGAAACCACTATTTGTTCGTTTTTTTTCAAAGCATATAGTTTGCATTTTGCGAGTTCTATGTATAGATTGAATGTAACGTAGATACCTACTGGAGTTCAAGATCAAAAATGGAACTACATGTATCAAACTTTTCCAAAAATACTGCCAATACCGCATCAGAACGCCTTTGACAAGAATGAAAAATTATACCACAGAAAATGCCTAGTAGATGTGTTTCACAAAAATTTCTGGTCGTACCAAAAAATGTTTTTTTTCCTAAGGACGACCCAAGAATAACAATATTTGAACACCAGCATGTTATTAAGAAAAACTTGGTATATTTCGAGTATATAGCCTGATAATTGCCGTATGGATTTCCCTTTGAATATATTTTAAAATACGTGGTTGTTTCACCCTAATCTATCTTCGAAACAATTCCGAAAAAGTAAAAATTATCGAGATAAGTCTAGATTATCTGAATACAAGAAGTCAAATTCAGAGTCGAAATTTTCTAATGAAAGACACCATTTCGATATAATAGTAATCAAAATTACAAAACTGTACTATCGATTATGATCATAATCGTACAATGCTTGCTCCTTTTGAGACACATACGGCCTGAATTTATGCTTTCTCAAGATCTTGTATCTTTCGATGTATCCGCAAATCATCGGCAATTTGACTAACAGGTGTTCTTCTTTAATTTTTTATGGAAAGTTTAGTATAAATATAGAACATTCAATGATGAAGTTTCCTTCGAATGGATTCTCATGAAATTATTGTTTGAATAACTATACATCAAATTTGTTCCCACTAGAAAAATTAGATATACGAATTCGTATTCGATGAATTTTAACAATGTAATTTTGAATGTCGGAAACTTCCCCATTCCATATTTTCATCAGATCAGAACGAATAAGCCTTGGCCAAGTCACTGCCAGTCTGGCTTATCGAAGATTATCGCTAGGCATGCTGCTCAAATTCTTTACTGAAATACAAGATAATTGCCGGGAAATAATATGGAATAGCATCGGCACTGAAAAAAGTTGACACTGCCGCGTCTAGCGGATTTTCCGCGAACGAATAAAAAGCCTCGTCTTGTTGTGTTCCCATCGTCTTGCATATATCGTATTGTATGAACGTCGACCGTCCGTTCTGGCAACCCGCTGTAGATGGCTTTGACGAAACTGACACAAAAACCTCAACAGGCACTGATTTATCTCCATTTTCTTCGTCGAGATCGGCGAGCAATAATTTAGCACCGACAGGGCCGGGCTGGCCCATCGAGCTACGAATTTTCAGGGGTAAACTTTTGGTTCAGCTAGAGGCTACAAAGATATCACGGTCAACTGTCAAATAACTTCTAAAATAACGAAATTAGCTTTTTGAGCGCAAAGTGAACTTCATTCAATTAACTTACATTTCATACTCTTCTTCATCTTAATCATTAATTCAATCAATTATTCACTATTGTTACTATATTTCTACTTCTGTTCGTGAATTTAAAACACTCATACAAAACTGAACTTAACTGGACTCAATTAACACTTAATCAAATCACAACGATAGTCGCTTTACACTTTTCTTCGATTTCTCTGGTAGGAGGGTCAAATTCACAATGTTCGCACTTTCTGTTACATCAGATGTGTTAGATCTGTCACTGTTATTTTCTGTCATGCAACAGATTTATGAGTTTGTTTTCAACAATGATGGATGCGAGCGCAAATATGCTGTCCCTTAATGACATTGACATTATTTCCGCGCACGAGCGGCAATGCTGTCACTTAATGACATTGCCCGGAAAACGTCAACTTTGTGTTGAGATTTGAAAGCGCCAAAGGCTAATTTGTCAGCTGTTTGTAGAAAAATTTGGAGACAGTTTTTGACCACGACCACTGATGTAAATGTGGGGATAAATGTCTGATTTTCCAATATCTTTCATATATCTTGACGGATATTCCCTATCCCTATACCACTTTTGGTATTATGATGACTGCAAAAAAATTATAAATATAATTTAAAATCCATCAATGATGATAATAACGAATTCATCTCTTTAGGCATTATCTAGTGGAATACTATTGTTTGGGTTTCTTCCTTGGGTTAACGGAAGCAATAATAACAGAGTTCACTCTGGATTCACATTTTTTTTTATGTTCTGGTTCTCACGAAAAGGGATATCCTGTAATGTTCAGAGAACATCGTGAAAACCAAGGGAAAGAAGGTAGGAGTTTGTGTTCTTCTTAAATTTATGGAGATCGTATGCCTCGGGGAACTCCTCCCTGGGCAATGAGTTCCAAAGTCTCGATGTTCGTTGGATGAACGAGTCTTTGGAAAGGGACGTTCTGCAGGTCTCTAAAGTGACCACGAAGGGATGTGAAGACTGAACTTGGCGGGTTAATCTCGGAAGAGACTGCTAAGGAACGATTGTTGATATTTCAGAAGAGCATCGCCCATGAAAATATCCATAAAACAGAGACAAATCGCCAAAACTTTTACGGTGTTCCAGAGAAGTGAGCGTGTTTGTAAGCTAGGCATCACCGACAAGACTGGTTATTGCCCTTTTTTGACAGAATCCAACAGTTTCAGGATATGTTCAGGTGCCGCACTCCAAATATGGGAACAGTTTTCCAGGATATGAAACTGAAACGTCATAGTTCGCCGCCTCATGAAATATAAATGGGTGTATTTTCGATTCGATGAAAATTCCTACTTTACCACTAAGTAGCTACAGGTGGCAACCATTTGGGCTAGTCCGTCCCTGCATGGTCATCTAGCAATCAACGATGAATACATTATTTTCCTCATGCACCGGCGGATGGTGTGGAATAACACATCGTTTCGTCAAGACGCAGAAGACCTAGAGCTGAAAAACTGGATGACTTATGGACTGGTACTATCATCGTTTGTTTATTTCTTTGGTTCGATCTACACCATGGTGGCAAATAGCAATTATCTAGCCAGCATACTCAATGAGGGCAGCGCACATTTTTAACTCCATCATCAGACTTTTTCCGCATCTTTGACTTATACAGCAGCACGTCATTATGGAATCTATCATGACAATGATGGAAATAAGACCTGGTGGCGCTACTCTTCAATTGTTTCAGCAGACAAATCCTTGATTTAGAACAATTGAATTTCAGCTCATTATGTGGGGTTCTCATGTACAACAGTAGATGGCGATACTGTCGAAAGATTTTTGACGAAGTTTCTTTCAATCATGTTCGATACATATTCGCATCGAACTCATTGGAAAATGGCTCCATGAAATTTTTAGAAACGATAAGAAGTCATTCAGAATCAAATATTCATACTTTCGTATTGACACCTGCAGTAACCTGTAAATTTGGTTGAAATCGCGGCTTCACTTAGCGAGATTTACACACGCCATGTCACGTTATACACGTTTTATCGAAGTAGGCGAAATCAAGAGATTTGGGACCAGTCACAGGATAGGAAGTGATTTCACCAGTCTATCTATATCCACCTCTATCATGACATTTGGCTTGACTTACACCTACCGTTATGAAAACATAAAAGCAAGCAGTTTTAAAGAGAGATCACAGTTTTCTTATCAAATATGGTGCAATGAAATTAGACAAATATTTTTGAAATTCTGTGTCTTCGGTTAGCTTTTGAAAATATCTTCACTTCCATGTTGGATTTTTGTGATCTACATGAAATTCTGTGCATATTATAGTTTCTCTTGAATTTTGGCGCTTGTTGAATTAATATTAGACCGGGTGTGGAAAAAGTTCAGCCAAACTCCGATATAAATAGACATACATATATACAGCGTGTCTCACGTTTAACACCCCCTCTATATCTCAGTTATTAGTTATGCGATTCCAACTAAATTTGTTGTGGTATGAAATCAATATGATCAGTTTTACAGATAATATGAACATTATTTTGGACAGTGCCTTGCGTTTTTATTGATATAAAAAGGGGTCGATTTTTCATAAAATTATATCAGGCATTTTGTTACAGCAAATCTAACCTCATATTATTGTTCTTCATAGTTCGAAACGCTCATATGTAAATTTTCACCTACTTTCTATAGTGCGTTATCTCAAATTTCATGAAACTTCTGTTCCTAAAAAAGGCTGCACTTAATTATTTCTATCGATACTTGAGAGCGGGCTTTTTTTTTTCATTTAAACAAGAGTGCTTTTTTCTTTGAAATAACAATTCCATGGTTGGGCTACTTTGCAAATAATAAAACAGTGTGCTTTATGGAGTTTCCATATGTGGTCATAGGAAAACACTATTTTCCTGGCTTGGTATGTAAATTCCTAGTTCAGCAACGTTCACATGTTAGATGTAAAACGATTATTTTACTGATGATTGAATATTAATCAGCAACTAAAAATAATTTATTCGGTATAAAATTCCTGGCAAAAATGCACCTCCACTATAATGACCATGTCTTGGTTGATAATCTGAATATTAACCTGTTCGAGTTTATTGAGATATCAGTTGGAATTTATGTGTTATGAACTCTCTCATTGATACTTTCACCATGATGCGTTTTATCTCAATTTAATAATGTAAAGAAGTCTCGAGATCCTTCCATTCAGTGTTGATATCGAATGACGAATTGACAATTATTGCTAAATGTCTACGCACAATAATTATATGAATGGAACGTTGGATGTTGGATTCCATGTCGATAAAAAAGATCATCAAGGTCGTAGGAAGATAGAACCAGTCATCGCTCTATAATAACAATATTCCAACCAGCTGCACGTTCTTCGATAGCTACTTGTTCATATTGGCATTTTTGAAATTCTCTTTCAATGACTAGATTATTTCCATGTAAATTGCGGTATAATGACTGTTTCCGCATTATTTTCTGAAAATCCCACAGCTGTGTTCGCTGGGAAAATCGTACACAACAGTATTGATGTTTGATGCTTATCATATGTTTTCAAAAAATTAAGCACTTTGTACCTCGATCTTGAAATCTTCTGAATTTTTCTGAAATTAAAACTCGGAATGAAAACTGTCAAGTATAGACTGTGATTTGAAATTTGCTCGAGTTACACCACGCAATTTTTGAACGTTAACATGAATCTGATAGTAAATAACATACATTCATTTGTCAGTACAGTATATGCACATACACTTACTAAAATACTTAAATTTTCTGACAGTTTATATGCAAGTTACGGCGATTTAAAAGTTCGAAAGAGTTTCAGTATCTTATATGATTAATTTTTCATCTCTATGCCGAAAAATATATTCTTTCACGATTTCGGTTTTTTTGATTGGAGGAATGAATTAATTCTACGAGGAAGAACAAAAATCTTGTGTGTATATCGAACTCGAAAAGATAGGTCCTAAAATACTTCGTAGCCCAAACTATAGCTAACATTTCTTTTTCAATCGTTGAGTATTTTAGGTCGTATCAGTCATTGATCGTCCTTGAGGCGTACGTGATTGGTTGATCTTTGCTGACGAGCCTTTCGAAAAGAAAAATAGCTGCAAAGGGTTATTCGAATTCGACGCTCATCATTAGGATCTCGAGAACCGTAAGAGTTAGAAAGAACTTTGAATTGGGGCGGAGTTGCGTCAGTTTATGGTCATTATTATGGTGGAAAAAAATCCGCTCCATCTCTTTTAGTTAGTTTACAAATTATTCGAAAAAAACTGAATTTTTGAATTATCTATTTTATTTAATATAAAATTTTAGACATCGATTTCTTGGTTGTCTAGAAGAAATAAATATGCTGAATACGAGTGTTATTCCTCTAGTTCAGTAGGAGATGTATTCATTTAATCGCAAAAAGATAGGGCCTAAAATACTTCGTAGCCCAAACTATAGCTAACATTTCTTTTTCGATCGTCGAGTAATTTTGCTCGCAGTCATTGAGCGTCCATGGTAGGTACATATTGAATTTTTTATATCGATTTCTCCTGAATATAAGTGATATTCCTCTAGTTTTATTGGAGATGTATTGATTGAATCGCAAAATGGTAACCGGAGTTCATCGTCAAACGAAATGTCTTGTCGCTCTCGAAAGATATCTTTTTTTTTTCGAGCGGCAATCTTTCACTTTGCGCTATAAATACAAAAATAGCTATTTTTTCTGCTCGCACTTGAGCTGACTGCAGCTCACAATGTGGAAGTTTCCTTCGAACTGATTTTCATGAAATTATTGTTTGAATAACAAGTATTATGTTTCTGCTGTCTAGAATTACTGTTGGACTCATCCTAATAATTTTAATTTTCAAATTACAGCGATATAAAATTTTTATGGCGGAACACTATGACGTACTAATTAGATTTAGTGACATTTGGGGATATTTGTTGGTTATAAGTTTCAGAACTTAATTCGATTGAGCCTACGGACTGAAAAAAGAAGAAGTAGAAAGCTGTTGCTTGCACTGTTGCCAGATTGAAGTCACTAATTTCTTGGATGAATCGAAATATTCATCGAAACATGGAATATTTGACTAGCATAATCAATTTCGAAGAAAAATTGCCAATATCAAAATTATTTTTTACCTGGCCATAATTTCAAAATGAAAAAATTCTCTATTTTGATATTTATCTTGTCTATAATCAACATTTCCTTGGGCACCGGGATGAAATTTCAAAATACAATTCAGTTACAACTCGAGTTATAGAACAAATGATACATTGTATATCATAGCAATACCAACATGTTAATGAAGAATATCCGACTACTTAGACATATCGATACTTCCGGCAACTGTGTACAGGCGCAAAAGTGCTAGCGTGCGTCAAGACAATGATGAAAATATCTATCCATCTCTGTCAAGGCTCTTCTAATTAAGTAGTACATCATCAGAATGGTGGAGGAGCCGTAACTACATTTTTGGGAATTTTTTTCTAAGTCAAATTTGTAAATAAAAAATACGTATTCGATGAATTTTCACAAACTTCAACTTGGAATGAAAATTTCGGAAACTTCCCCGTAGTTCTTGCGCTCAGCAGGGTCCAAAAGCTCATGGCTCTGAGGACAAACCGTTGGAAGTGGTGAATGCAGCACTGGTTGTTCACCATATCGAGGTAGCTGTAGCTTTTTCCCGGTAGTCCTTCCTCCTCCTCCCTCCTCCCTCCTCCCTCCTCCTCCTCACTCCTACAAGCGACGGGCCGTCGAGGAATGCGTTATATTATATTATAGGCGGCCACCGACCCACCGATACAAGCCGATAGCGAGCATCTCGTCTACAGGGTGGGTCACTTGTAATGGGCCTCCTTTGACTTTTTTTTTTGAAAAATGTTGTGGAGAAAATTTGAATGGAATAATTTGAATTTAGATTTGCAGATGTGTTTTGGTATACAGGGTCTTTTATTTTCCTTGAAATGCACATCAACTTTGGGTCGATAGAATTTTCTTTTATGATTTCATTAATATCTACAAGTTGCGTATTTGAGTAGAAAATGACTGAGCTATTGACGATCAAATGGATGCCATTCATGATCATTTGAGTTGTTTTTTTTTTGTTAGACTTGACTCAAGAAACAAACCGGAGAGTTCAACGGTTAGAAATTTATGTTTCCTCATATTATCATTTTCTGTGAACATTCACTTACTGAGTTTTTTTTTGTCAAAATAGTACGTGCCGAAACCAATATTTGAAATATGTGAAAATTCAGCCCTCATAACAAGTAACCAATAAGCATTTAATATGTTTGAAAAAAGGTATACCAGAAAAACAATTGAATATCACGTTTTCGGTTTATAATAATAATAATGATAATAAAACGTTTTTATTCACAATGAGGAAAAGAAGTTTTCACATATCAATGTCGTGATTCGGCAGTGAAAGGGCGTAATATCAGCTTTCGCTTTTTTTAAACTCATCCTTCGCTGATTTTAATCTTATTCGAAGACATTTTGTTACAATGGGTATATTTTTATTCGCCAACTCCTTCCGGAACATAAATGATTATCATAAATGTCATCCTAAAACCACAAATAATGGAGCGCATTTTAGGTTTCGAAGTATGTTATATGAAATTGAAAATTTGAACAAAATAATACATGTCGGTTGCAATATTTATTCTCTAAAATGACCCATAAATAATAGTCCACAGCATTCTTTCTTCAGATATTTTTTTGTTAGAATCCATCCATCCATCGAGCAGCTATTCAGAACTCTGGGGAAAAGAGTAGAATTTTGTTTAGAAGTGAATTGTGGACTATTCGAACAACTTTTATGAACTTGTTTTGTTCTGCTAAGAAAAAACTTTAATAGCTTCCAAATTCAATTGAACTGTCAGAATTTTGTTTGTCAAACAAAAGTGTTGACGTTGTTTCCAAAGCACTTTTCGCAAAAACGTTTTTTTCACAATTTTGACCAGCATATAAGAAAAACTACATAAAGTTGAGTGTGTTATATATATCTCTGGTATCGAGAAGGCCTTGAAACAATGATAGATTCGGATTCCTTGTGAAAAGTGCCGAGAGAACGTCCTAGTTGAAAATGTCTAATTCTTTTGGTTTTCCATTGAAAAAATCAAAACGATTATTACAGTTTTCCGTTTTTTTTCCAATAATTCGAAAACGAATAAGCATACAGCAAATTTTCTTTCAGATAATTGTTCAGCATGAAAATGCGCTACTGTACCCCAACATGACCAACCGCATATCTCTTATAATGGCTGATATTGTTCGAATCTCAATATAAGAATGCATATTTTTTTCCACAAATAAATGTCATGAAAAAACATGATGCATCAATTATTGTCATCAATTTGATATTCCACCAGGTATAGACTACAAAATAGTGAAGACAAACTGCCTGGCAACTGTTTTTTTTTGCCTAGCATATAGACGAGATTCCAGGTAGAGCCTTTCGACGTAGGTCCTGTTTTTGCATCCCACACATTTTTTCCCTTTGCCCATTCACCAAAAGCAAGTCCCATCTCACCCCCAGCGTGACGTATTTCCGAGAAGGACACCCTGTACATGAGATGGGTCGTGGGCCCTTTTGGAACGCGCGAGCCGACCTGAACTCAGCTTCCGAGAACCGAACGCCGGCCGGATTTTTCCTTGTTGTTTCCAGGCCCACAAAACATTATTAATTCGGATTTATGGGCTCTTCTTACCTGTTGGGCCGTTCGGTCTCGATTTCGGTTGTCGGAATGTGTGCGTGTGTGTGTGAGAATTGAGAAGAAGAGCCCGACCGGTGTGACTTTTCGGGCACTGAGGTTCCGTTTTGGCGGGAAAGTTGCGCATCAGCGATTATCGCCAAGGGTGGCGAGTCAAGAATTCTTGATTTGTCTTGAGACGAAGTCAAGAAATTTGAAAACTTCTTGACTTGAACGTTTTCTTGGCATATTATATCTTGTCTTGAGTCAAGAAATTTCAAGATCTTGAAATTTCCGGTGACACAGTATAGGTACAGTTGTGTGCATAAAAAAGTCGTATCTACAACAGTTATTTCAAGTCAAGCTTGTCAATCTTAATCACAGTTCTTATCGACTCTGACTAGTATAGTGTCAAAATTCAAACTATCTAGGTATATGTCTTGTTGTTTCTTCATGTCAATTATTGCGATTTGGAAAAATCTAATTATATTTTTATAAATATTTCGAAAATGGCTGAACCTGAACCAAATATCAATATATTTCTGAAATCAGGAGAAAGTATATCTTCCATTTTTTTCGAAAAATATATGGGGTGTTCTATTGAAAATAACGAAGTTGGTACGCATATTTTATATCATCGATATTTATTTGTTCCATCTGGTTCAACTTTTTGGAGGTTCAGAACGAACTATACAACTTTTACATTTGAAGTTTTTTTTCTCCAATTATAAACCCTGTAGAATCTGTTTAAATAAACTACGCAACACTAATTTTGTCGCACCCCGAAATTTTGCCCCTGTTTAAATTTTAATACCTTTTTTCTTCTTCGAACAATTTGAATTCTGTTTGCACTGTTCGCTAGCTCAGTCCTTCAGCATTAATCTCGTACTTCTTCGATACATAAGGTTATTTCCATAAAATTGCTACAGGATGTTTTATACGGAATGGTGATTTCCCGGCACGATCGCAAATGGTCAAGGAACGCAACTTTAACAATCAAAAAGTTAAGAAATCGGCTAGATGTTGACTCCATAAGAAAAACCAAAGTTGAATGTTGTATCTCTGATGACATCAAGAATGCCATACTGAAATCCCGGGCACCCTGTATATCATGTGCTGGAGTCAAAAGTCAGCTAAGAATACCATACTTACGGAATAATATACTTAACAAAGTAGCCTTTCAGATTTCAACACGAAGATGACGTTTTACGAGGAATGTCATTGAGCGACAGCGTTGTCGCTCGTGTGTGGAAATATGTCATTAAGTGACAGTATATTTGCGCTCGCATCCAACATTGTTGAAAACGAACTCATCAATTTGTTATATAGTATGAATTATGATATGATAGATCCATGACTTGGTGCCATGGAATGCTTGAATGCTAAAGATTTCGAAGTATAAATATCCTAAACATGTCGTATTTCTCCAGAAACACCAGTCCGTTGAATATCAAACTAAAATAAGTTTGACTATATCTTTAAGTTTTCAAGTAGCCTCAATAGCCAACGGGTGCAAAGGCGACTTCTCAAGTCCAGTCAAACCTGAAGTGATGGAAAACAAATTGAATACGTCAAAACATGCTTTTTTGAGTTTTATACCCACATACCGAATTTCACTTTTTTATCTGCAGAAACAAAATAGTTATATCAAATCTCCTGTAACATAGTATTATCAAGATAGGTATATGATTTTTCTTACATTACCTCACAAAGATGGTAATTTTATGATTATCTTATCAGTTGATTTTCCGATGAGTAAAATGCATTTTTTTCGTGAATATGTCAAAGTTCCTGAAATCTGTGATGATGGCAAATTTTGTTTTCCATGTAATCACCACCTAAGTTTGCGAGCAACTCAAAAAACGTTTGTATTATTATCATTGTCAAATTATTTGCAAAAAATGCGACTAAAGTACATATATTATCATGAAAGTTGAATGCTTAGTCATTTGACCCCATTTTTGATTTTGAATGATGCTCAATTAGTAAAATACCATAATTCACCCAGTATATCATTGATGTCGACCATCATCAGTTTGAAAAGACAACACTGATTTGAGACTCTTCATCAAATATAATGGCTCTCGTCCGGTTATTTTTCTCCGTATTAACTAACTAGATCGATACCGTTCTCTGGCGAAATTATCAGAGAAAAAAAAAAGACCATCGATCGGCGTGTGTGTGTCTGCGTATCGTTGTTCAACGTGATAAGAGGTAATAACATATGACGCCATGAAAAAAAAATGAGAGAAACCAGCTTTGGTAGATTGAAGGAGCATTCCTGCAGATGATAATGACAGGGCGGGTGCTAGGTCGCTTCTCTTTCGAAATTCGAAACATCAGCACACACAGAAAGCCGAGAAGAAGAACAAAAAAAGAAGAGGTCCCAACCAATTATATTCACGGCGGTGTGCTGCGCTGCCATTTCAGAGATATTTCCAACATATTCATTGGAAATTAATACCTTGTTTCACCTTATTGTGTTGAAAAAATAGTGGTCTAGTTGCGATTTGCCATTTCCTACATTTTAGGTGCTCTGAAAAGCAATAAAATCTCAAAATGACGTTTAGAAGTTGTAGAACGTTCACTTTCTGCTAGAGAAAGTTACATTTGGCCATTGGTTGGGCGCCAAAAATGTAAACTAACCTTACCCAACGCGAATCTTTGTTACCGAAATCAGGATTTATTTTATCTGCATAACAAACTGTGGCGTTCCCGACGGGAGGCTGTACCAAATTCTTTATTTCTTCAGGTGAAGATGACTTGACATAATTTCATCGTTTTCTTCTTGAAAGTTCTCTTCAAAATTTTTTTCAATGCTGAATATAATAAGTCTGCGGTCAAGTAGATTTTTAAATGATTCTGAATTGGTTGCTGATTCATTCCAGTGACATTCCATTCCATTCATGACAGTTGATCAAAATGGCGTTTGTTTTCAACAACATTTTTTAGTTGTGGAATGTTGAGTTTCTACTATAGAATAGAGAAAGTTGTGTATACCTATACATTTAGTCCCTGTTCGAGTACAAAAAATGTAACCTCATACCATCAAGCTCAACGCAAATTGAACATCAAGATGGAACACTTCCTGGTATAACTCGGCGAGTGTCTGTAGCAATGTCTTTATTTTTTAAGTTGAGGACGACTTTACATAATTTTATCGTCTTCTTCTTGAAAGCTCTCGTGAAAATATTGTTCAATGGCTGAATATGATAAGTCTGTAGATATTATGCGGCCAAGTAGCTTTTTATTGGTCTGAACTGGTTGGTGTTTCCTTCCTATACAGTTTATCAAAATGACGTTTGTTTTTAAAAAAATTGAAGTTGTAGAATGTTTAGTTTCTACCAGAGAAAGTTGTCTATACATTTGGTCCCTGCTTGGGCGCCAAAAATGTAACATAAACGAACTCAACCAAAACTGAAATCAATATTTATTTTATTTTAGCCTATTCCTCGACGAGTGAATGTAGCGAATCCTTTATTTCTTCAGTCGATGACGACTTGACACAATTTCATCGTTACACTGTTGGAAATTAGTTGCTAAATCAGCAAAAAAATATAGTCCCAGTAGGTCTACAACATTTTATAGTTGAAATATCAAGAGTATTTGAAGTTAATTTTCACCATAATGGTTATTGCTCGTCTCAACAACCGCCTCTTTGTATGGCTACTACGTCTTATTGGTGAATTAACTACAGTAAGTTAATAATTCTACTTCAACTTATAGCTGTTCGCAGTATTCTCTGAAGTTAATTGAGCAATTACAAATTGTCATTTTCACTTCAATTTGTTGTTACGAGTCCTACGTCATAATGTAGTTCTAGCTACAAAAAGTTGTCGATTGTACTACAACTCAGTGTATTTTCAACAATATTCTACTGCTGGAATTCAAAGTTCAAAATACTGAAATAACCATATATCATGAAAGACATTTTATTTTCTGCATAGCAACAATACGAAAAAAATCCACTATTGGCACAAAAACACATCAAAAGCTGTCAGTAAATCGAAAGAACATCGCGGCACGTGATTCACTACAATGCTGGTCAACCTCTGTCTGTCTTTGTCATCCGAAACAACTTATTCCTATCCTCCTGGAGTGTTGAGTATCTCTCGTTCATTTGCTGAAACAAAAATTATATTAATAATTCATTTTGGATTAATTTGGTCATGAATTTTTCAATCCAATTAACTCTTGAAATCACTTGGATTTATTAACTGAATAGTACATTATCATTCAAAATATAATTCAGAACGAATCTTACCAGTACATTAATTTCTCTTCAACTTAACTCAGTTTTTGTTATCTTTTTTGTTACCCAGTAGTATAGCTTGAAAAAATCCGAAAAAAGTCCGAAAATCGATCCATCGAACAAATACCTGAAATGAAGAGTTGTACAAATAATCACATCACAACAGTTTTAAACTAGATGTTGCAGTTATCTTCATTAGTATAGTCAAAAATATATGAAATATGCATGAGAAGTAGTAAAACTTCCATAATAATAATTTCAAAATGTGAATATAAAACTGATATGATTATACTCACTTTTTTGCAGCGAAACTTCAATAATCACAGAGAGAATCCAAGAAAAATTCTCAACAAATGTGAAATTATTGCGCTTGCAGATTCCGACGAAACATTGTTATTTGTTGCTCTAGATCATGAAAAATATTCTCAACTGAAACAAAACAAAAATAATATCAATATTGGCATGAGTAAATGAAATGTATGTACGAGACCACATCAATCTACTCCATGATGTAGGTACTTACCTTTTTTATATCTTGACTACACGAGAGGAAAACCTAATGTATTCGTTCTAATGCTCTACAACGGCAACAGACTGCAGATAACTGAGTAAACTTGGGTTGGGACTTGTAAGGAATCGGTATTCGTGAGAAGACAAACGAAAAGTAGCGAATATATCCGAAGAGATCGGAACTAAAAAATCTTTGTAACCGAGCACAAACTGTTGCAAATTATAAAACTAGGTGATGTTAATTTGTCAACAGAGTGCGACAAAACCGCTATTTAATATTAATGTATTAGCAACTAGATGATGTTCTACTGTCTATGTTTCAATAACCATTATTGAAGTTCTAGTTACAATTATTTGTTGTTGTGTTACAGATTATATCAAGTTGTTTGGACAGGAATTTCATC
Source organism: Chrysomela aeneicollis (assembly GCA_029955515.1). Taxonomy (NCBI): domain Eukaryota; kingdom Metazoa; phylum Arthropoda; class Insecta; order Coleoptera; family Chrysomelidae; genus Chrysomela; species Chrysomela aeneicollis. The sequence continues at coordinate 11,100,015 of JARUHQ010000018.1, read as the reverse complement.
TGTTCATTTGATGCAAACTTGTTGCTGTTGTATTGACATTATCAGTAGTGAATTCGATAACTGACTGATTTAACAACTACATCGAAAATTGTGGAAGTGAAATTGAGACACAATTGTTGTTGAATTTGACTACAATTTTTTAACGATATGAGAAGTTGTTGAAAGTAACAACTAATTTCCAACAGTGTATCTTCTTGAAAGCTCTCGTGAAAATATTGTTCAATGGCTGAATATGATAATTCTGTAGATTTAGCATTGTTCTAAACTGGTTGCTGTTTTATTCCAACACACTTTATCAAAATGAAGTTTGTTTTCAACGAAATCTGAAGTTGTGAAATGTTTATTTTCTGCTAGAGAAAGTTGTCTATACATTTGGTCCCTGCTTGGGCGCCAAAAATTTAACATAAACGAATTCAACCAAACCTGAAATCAATATTTACTTTATCATTGCCTATTCCTCGACCGGTGGCTGTATCAAATTCTTCATTTCTTCAATCGAGGACGGCTTGACACAATGTAATAGTTTTCTTCTTGAAAGCCCTCGTGAAAATATTGTTCAATATGAATATGATAAATCGGTGGATCTTTTATCGGTCTTATGCGGCCAGTAGCTTTACATTTGGTACCTGCTCGGGCGCCAAAAATGTAATATAAATGAACTCTTGATAGCTCTCGTGAAAATCTTGTTCAATGGCTGAATATGATGAGTCGGTAGATATTATGCGGCCAGCAGCTTTTTATTGGCATGCAATAGTTTAGAATGCTTCTGAACTGGTTGTTGTTTCAATCCATTCCAGTTGTTAAAAATGACGTTTGTTTTCGACAAAATTTGAAGTTGTGGAGTGTTTAGTTTCTGCTAGAGAAATTTGTTCATACATGTGGTCTCTGCTTGGGCGCCAAAAATGTAACATAACCGAACTCAACAAAAATTTAAGTCAATATTTATTTCATCTTAGCCTATTCCTCGACAAGTGGCTGTAGCAAATTCTTTATTTCTTCAATCGAGGACGGCTTGACACAATTTCGTAGAAATCATGTACCATACCTGAATGCAACGATGACAAGTGGACCAAGTCTCGTGTACGATAGAAACGAATCGAAAAAATTCCTCGCATCCAACGGTTCCTCCTGGAATTTCGAAGCAACATTCTAGTGAATCGTTCAGTTGGCAACGCTGACGATGCGTTTGTGTGTGGCCGGCCTCGCGTCAACTTGCAAGGTGAACAACCGTCGAGATATGTGTAAACACACCGTATAAGGAACGATTTCGTGTATCACGGGTGGCGCAAGGATCTCCCCGCATCAGTGTTGCCATCTTAGTGAATTTTACACCAAAACTGGTGGTTTGAGTTATCGTTTTGTGACAAAAAATTGCATCTAGTGGCTGGTGGTTATTTTTGTGAATTTTTCATGACACATGTGGAAATCTGGTGATTTCTAAGATTTCTTACATATTTGATTTCTACCCCAGATTTCACTACTAATTGACAGTTGACGCATGCGCATGACACGGATCACGATTTCGATATATTCGTCAAATCGTCAACGTCATGTTGAGCTCTCATGTCTCATGTTTCATGCTGAGTACATATAGCTAATAATAACTATATAGGTAACATGGATACCAGAGCTGAAGCCAAAAAATAAAACAAATGACAGTCTGCGGGACCAATCGCGAATATGCGCATGCGCAAGTTTGATTTAAGAATCGACATGCGTTTTCATCATGGAGGAGAGTAGCTATCTAGTGAACAACAAACGTATGATAATTATTAAAAATCAATCAAATGTGTCACGTAACCTTCAATTCGATGTTTTTATTTCATCATGACATATATTTTTCAAATATTCATCAATTGATGGATTGTTTGACGATATTGAATGATAGTTGATGATAAATGCAGAAATGGATGTGATCTACAAAGCGATACTTGCGATTTGCATAGAAACCTGTGACGATAAAGTCATCGGAACAGGATTCGTGGGCTAATTTTTGATCAATCACTGTTATCACTCACTAATCACTTCTGTAAACAATCAGTAAGTACATTAATAACTATATTAACGCTCTTCTCCATAATTTGAGTCAACAAACATACCTAACCTATGAAATTCTGAAAACGTCAGTGGATTTCAACTCGTCAAAACCCGCGCATGCGCACAATTCATCATTAGCAAGCCAGACAGTCTTTTGTTTTTCCAAAACTGGCTTCATTTTCGCGTGAAGAGAAGAATAGGTGTTATCCATATAGTTGTTATTATATATATGGCTGAGTATAGATTTTAGTTTGACGTAAATTACATTAGTAGCACCACTATAGCACCCTTTTCGATTAAGCAGAAACATTTACACCGAGTGCGCTCCAGTTTTACCAATAGAACTAGCTATTATCTGGTGGTAATCTAGTGGTTTGAATCGTAGTAAACCACCAGAAAACCACTAGATTTTCAAAAATTTGCGCATGGGGCGCATTTTTTTCATTTTCTGGTGTTTTCAAAGAAGCCATTTTGAGATTTTGAGTTGGCAACACTGCCCCGCAGTCGGGGCCCCTTTTCCACCAAGGCGTTTGATCGCCTTTGCCGGTTCTCCACTCCTTCTGGCGTTTTGTGCTTCTTGGAATATTTGGGAATGATGTGAGGAAGGATTACAGCAACTGCTATGTTGGACATACTGTGTTGTTGAACTTTTTTAGTTAGATCCATACAGAATTAGGTAGTGCTTCAAGGTATAGATATAGATATGATTCTTGAAAGAAGAAGAACCTGTTTAATGAGTTCGTCCCAGATAGTTGAATTTCCACTTTAAATATATTTTTTTCATTCATTCCCACTGATTTTAAACGTTTCAAAAAGTCAACACATGTTTTCAATTCTTGGAAAAAAAATTGCACCCTCTGGAAACGGCAAATATTGATAGTATACCAGTCCGCCAAACAATTAGAATCCAATGGTTATCTGGAAGAGCTAGAAATTCTTGATGATAAATTCTGATGAATAACATTTCTCGATATTTTTTCAAATAAGTGTGTTGTGAGACATAATTTCTAATTTTTAATTTCCCGCCAAACACAAAGAGTTGAACGGCACTGTGAAACGTCTTTTTGAGTTACTTTTGATGCAGAAGCGAATGCATCACGTATCAATATTAGAATTAGAGAATTTCTCGTATGATGCATAATTTCTATGGGTCACTGTATACAGCGTGTCTCACTTAAAACGGCCCCCCTTCTACAGGGTCACTCACGGTCGATGGTACCTTAGACGTTTACGGAGAACGGGACGTAGGATTATTCTGAAAATTTGGTTTATTGGGTAATCAGTTTTGTTCTATCTATCTAAAACACTTTCAGCGTTGCGGCGTTGCCGCTTCTATCAAAAAGTAGCAACAACTTTGTTATTTCAAATGGAACACCCTGTATTTTATTTCATTTTTAGATTCTTCCTGAAGAGCTGATTTCGTCGATCTATCATACTTGGGGTATAGCGCGAAAGATTACATAGATATTGGGTGTGAAAAATCGAGATTTTTCAAGTTTAGGAATTTTTTGTGTCAAAACTAATCATTTCTGCTCAAAACGGCTTACATGTCCCTATCTTAACTTTAGATAGAACAAAACTGATTACTCAATAAACCAAATTTTCAGAATAATCCTACGTTCTCCGTAAACGTATAAGGTATACCATCGACCATGAGTGACCCTGTATATCTCAGTTATTAGTCATGCGATTCCAATCAAATATGGTGTGGTATGAAAAATCATCAATATGATCAGTTTTACAGAGATGAACATAATTTTAGACAGTGCCGTGCGTTTTTATTGATATAAAAAGGGGTCGATTTTTCATAAAATCATATTAGGCATTTTGTTACAGGAAAGCTATCCTCATATTATTGTTCTTCATAGTTCGAAACTCCCATGTGTGAATTTTCACCTACTTTCTATAGAGGGTTTTGAAAAAACGGGCACATCGAAACTGCATTTTTGCGAGCGTAAATACTCGTTTTAACGGAATTTTCAGAAGAACGATAATCAAATGTGGTCGAAGTACTTTCAACATAACCGCCCTCCAATGTGCATTCACATTTTTAAGTTCAGCAGGCGATATCTCAGCACGTGCTAGTTTAATTATTATTTCATTAGTTCTTGAGAGTTTTAACTAGCCTGAGTTTCATTTCTTCAGATAACTGATACCTACTTGAATTTATATAGCGATTTGAGTTTGAAGAATGATATTTTGAAAATGTTATTCACATGTTCATTGAAAGATAAAGATCTATCTATGGCCAAGATTTTTAGCACTGTCTACCCAGTCAGTGTCTATAAGTCATTGAAAGTGAGCCTAAAGTTTCTTTGAGATTCAACTGTTTGTCCTTGAGATCCCATCATGCATAAAGCTTGTATTTATAAATTTCTTTTTCTCCATCTGTAATATCGATATCAGCGATGATAATTATCGGTCCAAACTTTTTTTTCGCCGCGCTCATTTTTTTTCTTCGTGTAACTTTTTCTCTAGCTGAGTTCGTTTCGATGTGGCTAGACTTTGCGGTCGTCCGACGACTGGCCTATAACACGTATAGGCCACACTATACGCGCCTCCAACCTCCAAGTAGGCTCTTCATTCATTAAAATACAGAACGCAACTTTGGAATGTCGCGCCCATCATTATTGAAAGAAATATCGGATAGTCGCGGCAGAGGCACGAAAAAATTACGGTAATATCTTTCTTGTTTGTCTTGCCGCGGATAAAAGAGAACAGGAATGCCATGATAACGGGATAATTTTTCATTGAATGAACGGACGAGCGTTGTTAATTATTTGTCTGCGAGACGCGAGAAATTCTGCATGATGTGGAAAACGTTCGGTGTTGGTAGTAAAACTCTCCTGGCTTGATGTCATGCAGAACATTTTGAATCCATTGGAGGAATGATGGGGATTTCTCCTTCGGACGAAAATGATATAATTCTTATTAATTATCTTCAAAACGTCGCATTTCAAACTCACCATTTCAACCTTTTTCCGAAAAAAAAAACATTTCAAGTGCCTAAAAAATATATTTGATATGGGGATTTGAAATTTAAAGCAACTTGTTTTTTGTGTGTAATCTCAATCAAATGATTTTCAGAGCAAACTCCGACTAATACAACACCTGAATATCAAAGTTGTGTCCTTTTTGAGTGTTGAGTGGAGCTAATTTTGATCTTAGTAGTGAAAAATGGAGTAACACGATTCTGAAACATAAAATCATAAGAAACACCAAATGGTTTAAATTTAATATTCTCAATGGTGCTATCATTGACGTTTACACATAAAAAACACCTTTTATATAAAAACACCAAGTTACACCGAGACTTATCGAGATGGAATTGAGGCGGTGTCTGAGTCATCTAATTTGGTGGCAATAATCATTCGTTGAGTATTGCATCCTGAAAACACCAGAGTTGATATAAATTAATAAAAATATTGCATGTAGGCATCTCAATGGTGTGAATTTCATGCGCTCATCTGTTCGATCTTTAGAACCTTAGAACTTTTGCCAATAGGTGGCACTGACGTTCTTCCTACCGTACCTGATTTCAATATTGGGTTAGATATATCAGATGATTTTGATATAGATCAGTATCAATTGGCCTAGGCCCTAGTGCCACTGATCAGGATCAAGCCGAAACAGTTCGTCATTATCCGAATTTTCCCTAAGATACTTCTGAGTCTATGTTTAATTAAGTATTTTATCATCCCATGAATTATATATCTATAGGTGATCCAACTTAGTGAAAGACACCGGAGGTGGTGAAGAAAGGCACTGGTTCGCATGAAGAACACACTCATGATATGGTGTTCCTTTACACCATAAAAGTATTCGCATGTACATGTTCAGTGTTTAAACGCACCGAAGAGAATTTCGTGGAGGTATGGGATTCAGCATCAAGAAAATCACATAATGTGCATCACACCACTGCGGTGTCAAATCGCACTTTGAGATATGCATAAATAAACCACCAAAAAGTTCAAAGCGTATTTTTTTTTTCACTGTGTAGCGACTCTCATCGTAAACAACATGAATGTGCCTCAGATTCACTCTGGCAAAATAATAAAAGTTAGAATTCTGAACAATTTGACACAGGCCAATGAAGAACTTGCCGATTTTACTTCAATAATTTATACTAACTTCTGATGTAAATATAATCAGGATTCCCTATATACAGGGTCACTCACGGTCGATGGTACCTTAGACGTTTACGGAGAACGGAACGTAGGATTATTCTGAAAATTTGGTTTATTGCGTAATCAGTTTTTTTTCTATCAATCTAAAATACTTTCAGCGTTGCGGCGTTGCTGCTTCTATCAAAAAGTAGCAACAACTTCGTTATTTCAAATGGAACACCCTGTATTTTATTTCATTTTTAGATTCTTCCTGAAGAGCTGATTTCGTCGATCTGTCATACTTGGGGTATAGCGAGAAAGATTACAGAGATCCTATAGGGTGTGAAAAATCGAGATTTTTCAAATTCAGGAATTTTTTGTGCCGAAACTAATCATTTCTGCTCAAAACGGCTTACATGTCCCTATCTCAACTTTCCATTTACCATCGATTGATATTTAATTGAAACAAATACGGGTGGTTCAGAATTTTGAGTTTTGCATCACCCTCTATTTGTTTCTATTAAATGTCAGTAGATGGTAAATGAAAAGTTAAGATAGGGACATGTTAGCCGTTTTGAGCAAGAATGGATAGTTTCGGCACAAAAAATTCCTAAATTTGAAAAATATCGATTTTTCACACCCTATATCTCTGTAATATTTCGCGCTATACCCCAAGTATGATAGATCGACGAAATCAGCTCTTCAGGAAGAATCTAAAAATGAAATAAAATACAGGGTGTTCCGTTTGAAATAACAAAGTTGTTGATACTTTTCGAAAGAAGCGGCAACACTGTATTGATGAAAATATTTTAGACGGATAGAGCAAGTTTGATTATCCACGTCCACAAGTTTTCGAAATGATCTGTCCTTCTGTTCTCCAGATACTTTTAATGTTCCATCAACTGTGAAACACCCGGTATAAGTCATCATATGTATGAAATCTCTTGTTTTCCGTAAACATTCCGACATTTCATCGTTCCAAAAAATAATTTTTAAAAAATAACAGTCGTTAATCAGTGTCACTGACAAATTATTCTATGCCCCGCCACTGTTCTAATAAGAAAACGAACTAGGAGAGACCTCTCGACTATGACACTGTCACGTAGAAAACACATACCCGTTAATTTATCCACTAATTGCCCATACTTGGAATTCCACTATTATAAGGATGACCAACGTATACCTACTATTATGTATCTACAACCAATAGAAATCCCATAATATTTCTTTGAATATAAATGCTATTTCACTAAAAAATTTGTCCATTTTGGTTCATCACTGTACTGTAGGTGTAACCTTCATATACAGGGTGTTGAAGTGCTTCAATTGATAATTCCTGGAATGGTTTTAAGATGAAAAGTTCATGTACAGTGCGGATCATATTGTTTGCAACATTGGGAAACATTTTCACTATCTAGATATTAGAGTTACAAAATACTCTCTCCATGGAATCGTTTTTGCATATCGGGAAACCTCAAAATGCATTTTGACAAATGTCACGTGACCACCAATATGGCGGCAACTTCGAAAAAATAACGAATGGGCAAAAAGGGGGGTTATTTTCAAAGATATAGCGGAAAAAGTTGTTCGAATGAGGATGCTCGTCGCATTTTTCACCATTCTTCAGATTGATTTATCATCCATCTACCTACCTAATGTATTTTTGCAGCGCTTTCGAACTGTGCAAATAGGGAAGATTAATGAGGTTATAGAATCATTTTCCTGAAGGAGATCATAATAATGGTTAAAAAAATAATAAGCGACTCCTTCAATCATCATAAAAAGGTGTATTGTTACTTTAAAGTGTTTTTAAATATTTTAACTATATCCATGTTGACATTTTTTGGCATAGGACTCGCATGGAGGTTGAAATTTTTGATGAAACCACGCTATTTAAAATGAATAGGCATCCAATTTTGGGTGCCTTCATAGCTTGTTTTCAGGTCCATTCCACACCAAAATCTTCTTCTATTAACCCTTTAAAACCACTCGTGTTGTTCGACAAATGTCAGTTGAGATTCAGTGATCTTCTATTATTTATGATTGTTATAAAGGTGGATATAGATATATGGTGAAACGCCTCTTCAATTGTTTTTCGTCAAAACCTGCAGACTGGTTTAGCGAAGATCATAACACCGGTAATATTTCACTAATCGTTCAGAGATGGCGTTGATATCGCATTCGATATTGATATCGATAATTCAGTTCTCTATTAATATCCGTATTCTATGGTTTCGTGTTCAAGTGACAGTGACAGATCATTCATAATTGTGGTTTTGGCATGAAATATTAATATTGCTCGATTGATGATATTGATTTTGAACAAATCACACGAAATTAAAATGACTGAGAAATTGTGAAAATTAATATTCATCATGAGGAATCAGCAGACGTGGCGCCATCCATATGAAGTCGTGGAAGTATTACTAGTGTTTGAAACTATGATTGGAATTCAACAAAATCAAGTAGGCATAAGTCTACAAATATTTCTAGTGCCTTTTAATGGGACTCGTTCCACCTTGATTGTTATAATGTTTGGTTTTGATAATTGTCAAGCTAGTTTTGACCAAATCATTTGTAATGTTGATTTTTTCTCATTAAGTACCAAGTCATTAATTTTTCCAGCACTTTCAGCTTTCATATCGATATATATTTCATTTTGTGAGATCTCATGTATGTTTACAATGTTGAATTTCCCGCGCCTCTTATTAATCAATACATAATGAAATGAAACCGAAACAAACTCTTATTGAATTTGTCTATAAATTTTATATTCATCGATTATTTTCAGGGTATACAATTTTATAGTGAACTCTTGAGGAAGGTGTAGGGTATATTCCAAAAGAAAAAAATCTAAAAACTGAGGAGAAATGCGTAATTTTCCGACCCATAAGAAATGCTTGGGAAATTCACTGTATTCAAAATTCTCGACTAATCTCACCACAATATTGTCTATTGCAGTTCGGGATTGTTCGGGAGAAGTACCCATCAGGCTAAAAACAGCCTGTTTTGACCGCCCCACCACCCCAACTATATAAAATCGGCCAACCACCTCTTCCACGCGGCATCCGTGGAAAACGCACGCGAAGTGAAAGTGAAAACTCTCTGCTTTCCAATCGACATCTCGATAGCCTTCCTTCCTTTCCGACCTTCCGGACCAACGGGCCGAAAAAATCTTCCTCCTAAGATCTATCCGAATGCGTTATCGATTTCTTCGTCGCTTGCGTCTTATTCCGACACCCTCCCTGCCCCCCTCCCCCTCATGTCACTTTGGTAGTGTTGCCAACTCTGATTTTCAAAACTCGCAGAAAGGAAAAAAAATGCGCAGCAGGCGAAATTTTTTGAAAATCTAGTGGTTTTCAGGTGGTTTTAGCTACAATTTGAATCACTTGAATAACACCAGATACAATGTCAAACTAGGAAACTGCAAATAGTTTTGTCACAAATGTCATTATTTTGACATTTCGGATCGCCTGTCAGGTAAATCCTGTCATGCATCAGCTGCCAAGTGTCTTAAAGTTGGCTTGTTAGCTAGCAGAAATCATTATGGAAGAAATCACCAGATTTTTCAATATATTATAGAAAATTTCACACCTAACATTTTCGACCAATCAAAAGTCTATATTTTGTATTGTTACCATAGCAACTAGAACGATTTCCGGAAATTCTTCTCTCTTCGAGGAAGGAGCACTGGTAATATTTTGACGTTTATAGGTTGAATGACATTGACATCATGACATTTACCTAACTTCAAATACTAATGGCGTTTTCATTGGTGAAACTGGTGCGCACTGATTATGAAATCTGTCAAGTGTTGATAAGAATCAAATTCGTATTATTGAAATGGTACAGCTTGATTAACGGAACTCACGGTGAATATAATAGAAATAACACTTAAACAGTCAATCTTGTCAAAATTGTATTTTGTTTTACTGTTTATACACAGCCGTACGGTCAACTAACCACTTGTATGCTTGCCTGGCGTTTAGGACAATGAGAAACGAGGTCGAACCACATACCACCATACCGAATACCATGCTAGTCAACTAAAAACTGTAAATTTTTTCTCCAATACGAAAATTTCGAAGATACTCGTGTTGTCGAAAAAATTTCCTCTAGTGGTATTATAAGTGGAAATGCACCAAAATTCCCACCAACCATTAGATGCCATATTTTGTAGCAAAACGAACACTCAAACCACCATCAGTTTTAGCGTAAAATCCACTGAGTTGGCAACGCTGCACTTCGGTTCGGCTCTTACCCTCCCCCCTGCCCCTTCCCCTCTACGCCCCCTTCCCCCCCCTTCCCCCCCCTTCTCCCGCTGTTCCCGAAAACCCGCTGCGGACCTTGAACCCTCTCTTGACTCCTTATCGATTTCGATGGTGATAACGGAGCATCTCCAATTTTGGATGATGGACGCGCTCCGATTGTTTGTATTTTCCATATAGTATCAAAAACAAGTGATCTGTGAATTTTTTTCTCATAAAAGTGCATGAAGAGGAGAAAAAATTCGAGGACTGATCTAGGTTATTCTTAATGAGTGACAAATTCATACTTATTTTCAATGGGATCGGACCATAATTAAATAACTCGTCCGCCATTTTTTATGCGCCATCTCAAATTCATACTTGAAGAAAAAATAATTTTAATCTATGATCCCGAAAATCTCCACATAATAATTTTGAATCGAATCGCACCATAATCAGAAATCTTGTCTGCCATCTCGGAGCCGCCATTTCGAATTCGTGAATTTTGATAAAAATGTCATGATCTCCGACCCTGAAAACTCCCATGTATTAATTTTGAATCGAATCGCACCTTAATTATAAAACAATTCCACCATTTACGAGGGAGGCGTCATCTTGAATTTATAGAATTTAAAACCTCTGATACCGAAAATGTCCGAATGGGACCATAAACAGAAATCTGGTCTGCCATCTTTGAGCCGCCATCTTGGAGCTGCCATTTTGAGATTTTGAATTTTGACAAGAAATCCACAATATGCGACCCCGAAAACTACGAATATTAGGTTTGAATCGAACCATAATTACAGAACTCTTCCGATAGTTTGAAACCGCCATTTGGAATTTTTCAATTTTGAGACGCCATGTTGAAGTCGCCATGTTGGAGCCACCATCTTGTTTTTTCTTAACAAAAAATGCATAATCTTTTTTTTTTATTATTCGATGCATAATATTTTTTCAGATCCGACGTTATGTTAACAACATCAGGTATATTTTTCCCATTTCTTTCTTCTTGGTTAGAGAAAGTCATTATCAGTTTGGCTCTATCACTTTTAACGAATTTTATTTGACGAAGTCAAAGCCAACTTAAAAGTTATCGATTATTCAACATTCCTGTTGTTTTCGTATATCCCAGAATTTTCCTAGATGCCGATGGTGGCCCTTGAATTTGAATCACCGGGTATACAGGAAAACAAAGTCACCTTATTTTTTCTGAGCAACTGTAACAGTCGAGATTTTTCGAAAAATATCACCGAAACCCCAGTCTTCAGGGTAGGAAAATCTGATGAAGGATTCCTTACTGAAATAACTCTTCCGGTTTCACCGAAGATAATATATGTCCAATTATCTCACTCAAATAACATTGGACCTTCATTTGAACCTTTCGTCATATAGGAAACCCTCGACTAGCCGATTTATCCTGATTCTGAATCAGTTCCGCTTATATTCAGACCACTCCAAATTGGTGTGTTCAACTACGCCGTTTAATTTTTTTTATCGTGAACTTTTGTTACGATTAGGAAGTCGTAAACTCTTATCGAATATCCGTTTCGTTTAAATGTCGAAATCATCTATGTGTATATTTCAGTTTCTCCCCCCCCCCCCTCCCCAATCTACCACAATGCCGGTCAATTAATTTGGAGTTATTCATAAATGATGCAGTTATTTTGATTGGCAAACATGAGTTTTTGGATTACCGGCTCAAAATGGAGATAATGAGATGGAATTCCACTCATATTAAGTTGCCGACCGGTGGAGAGATAATTCTGATGAGTGAAAATTCGAAATTGCGTCGCCAGTAGCGCGACATCTTGTTATAATTATTTACCGACAGCGTTTTTTCTGTTGTGTTTTATAATATAATATAATCATAAATCTGGAAGTAGCAGATAATTTGAAATCTCATGTTGACACATTTCTCTGTATTTGTGAGGTTAGGTTAGGTTAGGTTAGGTTAGGCTCTTTTATACCCATTCTTCAATTTTTTTTATATCGTCTCGAAGATTCGACTCTTTCGAAAAAAACCTGTTTTGTGTTGTTTGTTACAGAACTGAAAAAGAAAAATTCAGTTTAATCGTTTCCATCGCAAAAAATACGACTTGATACCGTAACTGTAAAAAGTAATTTTTTTCTTCAAAACTCTCTAGACGACTGGATTTTACTAAGAAAGTAACCCAAGAAACTGTGAAATTTATGTTCTCCTAACTTAACAAACGACTACGATATTCAAAAATGTTTCTGAAAGTCGAAAAATCCTTATTTTGTTTATTACCGAACTGTTTCTGTTAAGAATGTGAGTCAAATTTTTCTCTATAATTTACCATCATTCAGCTTCAATACCAGAATTCACAAAAAGCTCTGAAAACAGCATTGGATTCATCTAAAAAAATGCCTAAAAAATAATTATGAGTGAACAAGTTGCGAAGGTGTATAAAAAATTCCACATAATTCCAAACCACCCTGTAATTTTGTATTTTTTGAAATTGCAATAGTTCAAGTAATCAAGGTGCGGTTTTCGGCATTCTTTTTATCAAAAAAATTGAGCTTGTAGGTTCGTTTTTTTCACTGGTTATTCTTATCCAAACTGTCCAATATTGACCGCCTTGTGCATTGTTTTCCCTGTAGTTGTAATTATAAGTGAACAACATCAATGACGAGTTTGAAATTCTTCTTAGGAGACGATCCAGTAAAATCGAATGATTGGCTAAGATCATTCGAAATAACTGCAGTCGCATCCTGACACGTGAAAAAAAAAATTCGTCACGAAATCCCCGCCTCTCCCACCACAAGCAAACGACCGCACTTCTTCGCCCATCTTCCGGCCTAACCGCCGTGCCCGCGTACGCACGCCTCGTCGATCCGGCAACACCGCCGGCGCGCCATCCCGCTCGGCTCTCCTCGCGACTCGCGTCGCGTTTCCTTCAGTCAATTCGAAAGTGTGTAAACGTTGGCACGTAGGTCATGCCCGCCGCTCCGCTCTCTCTCTCTCGCAGTGTTTACTTTGCACGGCCCGCTACGATGCCGCCGCCGGTCGCAGTGTGCTTACTTTCCTCTCCTCATAGGAGGTGTCGGTTTTCCAAGGGTGGCTAGATAGGTTTGGTGCGATGTCAGGACGCGCTAAGGTAAGCTCTTTCGTCCGGCGTTTTTTCTTCCTAGTTCCGTGCGTCGATTGGCCCGGCTGTGTTTTAAGTATTAAATAGCCAATTAACGCGGACCGTGAGAGCGTCTGCTGAGGCTCGTGGAATGCGTTTGTACCGTTAGCGGACGAGGCAAACAAAACATGTCGCGCGCAAGCGTTCTCTCTCTCTCTTTCTCTTCCTCTTTCGGTGGTGCTTCGTACTGCGCACAACCAAAGTTCTGTAAACTTTGGCACAACTATCGCAATCGTACCTTTTTCGTATCCGTTTTTTTTTTGATGGATCGGACTGTGCATGGACTGGATCCGATTTTGGTCGTGTGTCGTGTCTTGCTTGTTGAAAATAGTGGGCAATGACGCGTTTAGGCGCTTCTTGGGTTAGAAGTGGTGGGACGAAGAAGTTGTCAACGATGCTTACGAGCGTGGATACAAGGGTGACTTATTGAAAAATTAACACCCAAGATTTGTCAATTACGATCTAAGACTTGTCGACTTGACTCTTGAGGCAGATGGAATATGGGAAAAGCATTGTTGATGTTTCGAAAGCATTAAAACTTGACTTTTTCCTTGGGATTTAAGGGTCTTCCAAATTTCAAAATAGAAACAATTTGTTTATGATGGGTACCTAGGTGTATAAATACTCTAACCTGTTTTATTATGATTTCGTCCCGTAGTTTATTTTTATCCCACTAAAAAAATAGCTAGTCAGATAGTTCAAAATGAAACCTATAAATAGGCATAGAAAAACTTTATTTCAGTTCCTTTTTCATTTCAATCTTACCAAAAAGAGACAACAAAGCAGATAATTCGAAATGAGGCCTATAAACAGGTACAGAAAAACTCTTTCCCAGTTCCTTTTTCATTTGAATCGAATGGAGAACATAATAATCTTGAATGTCTAATGATTTTATTATTATCCACTAAACATGTCTCGATTTTTTTGTGTTGAATGCTAAGTTTTCTCAAATCCACCCTAACCACTATATTGGAGCAATACACATATAAACCAATAATGAATACAGAACATTGTTTGAGTATATCTTCATGTTGAGGGTTAGTGAGGACAATGAGGGGTTTAAGGATTTGTTTATTTGGACCCCTTCATAGGCGTACCGATTTCAAATATTTAGAGTCTTTGGAATGGCTTTGGAATGGCTTTAATTGATCTGGAAAATATTCATGAAATCGCTATCACTATCACTTCTTTTTCAAGATTATTGACTTTTTAAGCGTCGATTAGCCTACTAGAATAGTTTATAGGCACGCCGGTTATTACAAATACAGAGTGGGATACTAAATCTGCTAGTAAAACCTATCAAATCGTATCTGTATCATGAAAATATAAAGTTGGATGTATGTGAAGTAGTAGTTGGTAGTAGGTAGTTGAGTGTGAAGAAATAGTGGCTGTTTTAGACTTGAAATTCAACAATCTTCACATGTGGCTGTTATTTTTGTTCATAAATACCAGAAGTTCTTGTTAAATACTCGTTCATTATCTGGGATATCATTCTAATCACGAAACATCTAGATGGATTATAAATTCTGAACGTACCCAGCAGTGTAGGTTTTGAATTTGGAAGAGATCAGTGACGTGGACGATGCCATTTTTAGGGTTGAAGCAAGTGAAAGAAAACCATAAAAATTCAAAAAATGGATTAGCCATAAATTGGAAAAAAATTTTTGAGAGAAAAATAGTCTATCCAATTAAAAATATCAAACATAGTTTGAAATGAATGTCTGGTAGACTACGAGCAGAAAACAACTACTTTCCTGGTAAATACCACGCAGAACATTGAATTATATCTGTTCGTAGTCCATGCAACGATTCACACTGTGAATGCAGATCGCAAATGTTTCTTTCTTCCTAAGACGTGACAAATTCACATCGAGACAGGCACGCCTAACAACCTACAGACCGGTTTCGGGCTTATTTTCGGGCTTATTTTATGGCTAATCCATTTTTTCATTTATTGAGCTTAGTCGAGCTCTCAGCCACTTCCAAGTTCTGTATAACTTGGGAGATTCGGTTCTGGAGTGTTTCTTTCTTCTGCCGCATGATGTCGCCACTTTCAATTATCTGTTGGAACGCGGCTCGGTGCGGTCAAATAGACGCGACAAAAATGCATTGGGACAGGCAACGCTTCGAGTTGAGATCTTACGGTCTCTACTCGGATAACTACCCTGCACTGATGAGGGCCAATAAGCCCGAAACCGGTCTGTAGGTTGTTAGGCGTGCCTGTCTCGATGTGAATTTGTCACGTCTTAGGAAGAAAGAAACATTTGCGATCTGCATTCACAGTGTGAATCGTTGCATGGACTACGAACAGATATAATTCAATGTTCTGCGTGGTATTTACCAGGAAAGTAGTTGTTTTCTGCTCGTAGTCTACCAGACATTCATTTCAAACTATGTTTGATATTTTTAATTGGATAGACTATTTTTCTCTCATAAAAATTCAGCTGGTAGGTATAAAGTTCATAAATGATTAGCCTCCACCTTTTGAAATTGTTCTTATACTTCGACAGCTGTCGAAAAAAAATTCGACTACACCACTGACAGCTCAATGACGCAGATGAATTCATTTGTTTTATGAATGGATGACTCGCCTATGACGACACACCAATGAGAAAATAATAGCATTCGTTAATTTTGAAGGCTCGCAGCTCCAATTTGAAGTGAGATTAGTCTGTTAGAAATTTCAGGATATTATCGAATAGGGCGTTCGAAAAACTCCTTCAATCCAGCCAATCGAAATGGAAACAAGCTGCATTTTAGCTGTGCACATACATTGACCTCGATTTGTTGACCTTGTCCTTGGAATATATCTCTTCGCGTGTAAAATGTGTAAACGCATTGTCTGTCCTGCATTTCACCGACAGTCGACAGTCAGCAAGTGTTGCGGTCGTGTTTAGGTTATCATGCTTTGATAATCAATTTTTTATACGCTCCTGAACAGCATGAATGGATTTAACTCGACAGCTCTATTTAGGATCGAGATTATTTCGACTGTTTTGTCTGTGTGCCTAATTCATTTTTTTCACTCTAGGTAGGTATCTAAGGTTTTAGGTAGGGTCATTGTCGCTCTGAATGGAAACCTAATTTTTCAGTTTTTTCTGTCGGCGATCCAATCTTAGGCTGAAGTTATGCTCTTCTTTTTTATTTCTAACTTCGGATACTTTTACTCCAATAGGTACAATTCAAGTTTTTAGGAACAATAATAATGCATTTCAAGAAGAAAAAAATTTTTTGGAGGTATTCACGTATTTATTTGGCCTTCTAAACAAGAAACCAAAGTCAAAACGCTTGTTTCGTAAATACACCATTTGACATCCTAAATTTCTGCGACTAAAACACCACACACGCTCAAATTAACTTGTTTTCAACACTTTTTAGTGGGAAAAATCAATATTTTTCAGGAAAATGTTTCGTTCTTCGAAAACACGAGACTTCGATCTGTCAACTTGACACTGTCACAAATAGTTCAGTTTCGGTTCTCGATGGGTTTTAATGTTTTGAAGAGCGAATTTCTTCAAATGTACTAGTTTTTGCTGCTGAAAAATTTTTGAAAACAAGTAAATGTAAGTGATGTGTGTTGGTTGAAAGGACTAATTTTTTTGTGCATTTTTCACTGGGTATGAAATATGCGTGTAGCAGATATACAAGTCGTTAGTGTCTGAGTGATTAAAATTGTATTAACTATCGTACATTCAATATGACAATACTTTCATTTCACTTGCCTCACGTTTTAGTTTTTACTTACTTTTTTCATATAGCCACATTATACTGACACCGACTGACGAGTTTTTTTTTCTGTTTCCTGATTCTCTGATCAATGATTTCAAACAATTTTGTGCTTGGAACAGGAGCTTCCCTGTGCTAAAAAGAGCGCGTAATTCAAAATGTAAATAAAAACGTTCGGTTATACCCGGTTTGACTCATCAAGTTCAAAATAGTTCACTGTTATTATGAGAAGATGTCTCTGCCTTGCAGTTTCAGTGAACAGACAATGGTAGGGTGAATGATTATCAATCACTATATTTGGTGGGAATTTTATACCTAGCCCACTTGACATCAGTGCCCTCTTGCTATCTACCTGGCTTTTCTTGGAAAAAATCGGTCTTTAAAGATAGGTATGGCTTTGGGAGCCGCACAAATAAAGACCCTATGCACATACAGGGTGTCGCGAATCTTATGGTACCTTTTCTCGAATGTAATTATTTATTATTGGTATGTTTGTATTCTGCATAAGAGCGCAATTATCTTCAAAACTGTTGATTTTTCCTGATTCAAACAAGTATATACATTTTTGCGTCAAAATTGAACGTTTCTAAAAATTATTTTTTTATGATTTCAACTATCAGTGGGTTACAAAATAGGGCACCAGTCTTGTACGCCACTGGTATCAAACTGAAAATGTGTTTTTTTTTCGAAATAAATCACTTCTGGAAGTTATCTCGGAAGTTATTAATAAAAAAAACTGACGAGCGGTAGTAAAAAAAATATTACGAATATTCTGTTCATTTTTTCGAGGGGAAACTTTCCTGTCACTTTGCAGGCACCATATAATTTCGGGACATCCTGTATACGAGAGCTGGGGTATTTTTTTTTTTTAAATCGCAGTAACGTGATGCGACTGTGTCTTGTCCGCGACATTTTATTACTCTTGCCTATCCCATCTTTTGTCAGAGTCGTTGAACTCTGATGATACGGAGTTTAATTTTAGAAATAGAAGCTAAGAAATCAAGAGAGAAAAGATAGAGAAAATAACTGAAACATAAAGATTTATGCTGGGGGGGGTTAGTTTTGAGTATAAAGTAAAAAGTTTGAAAGTGAACATTTCATCGAAATCCGAGTTTGAAGTCAAAATTTACAAACATTATGTGACCCTTTTACAACTCCGTTGTTTTTTGTTTCCTCGTATTATTTGCTTTTGTTCGTATTTGCGTGGAAATCATCATTCGGCGTGAATTTATTTTTAAATGTTTCGGGTCAAAAAATTGACTCAACCGTCTAGGAATGCGACATTGCCAGTCAGCAGTCCTCATTGAGTGTTTCAACTAATCGTCTAAATATATTATTTATATTTCACGGTATATAATATTAGAATCGTACATTCTGAATATTTTAATCACCTTATTGTTCGAGGCATACACAAATAAATAGTAGTCATTATAATACTAACACATAATTTTACTCAATTATACAGGGTGATTCAAAGTAGACGTAGATATTTCAAGGACGTATTGCTTTGGATCAATGCAATACTTTTTTTTTAATTAAACACCTTCGAGCTACTGTAATCATTTTTCATTTTCAACAAGAACAAATTTCTTGGTCCCAATAATGAATAATAAAAAATGCGTTCTCATTGATGATTGTTTTTTTTTTCATTGGAAACTAAGATGAATAACTACATGAGAATATTATCCGGAAGTATATCACCCAAAAATCGCTCGAAACGTTGAGGCATGGATATTGCATCACTTTCATGAATTTTTGTCGACGAAATCCATTTCACGCTTCTACGATCAACATGAAGAAGAGTGGAAGAATTGGGAAACACATTTTTCCGATGCAATCTCATTTTGCTAGGATGAAAATGGTGGGAACATTTCTTATGTGGTGACACTTGAAAATTGTTTTAATTCTCCATGGAAAAGGCATTTTGATCTGATATAACTTGACAGGATATTCGTAAAATCAGAAGTGGGATTGTATATCTGATGGCACTTGAAGCCAAGCTTTTGTAACTATTATCCCTTGTTCAAAATGTTTTCAACATTATTTTATTTCAGCTAATAACGAATTGTTATAACACAGTTGTTCAACTTCAAAACCGCCACTCTTAGTGAAAATATAATTGAAATTTTTCCATGAATCAACCTCTCTCCTACTAATTGTTGAAGTAAAGTTTCCGGTGAAGTAGTAACAACAACAATATCCGATGTTTTGTAAATGTTAATATAAGTTCGCGTGATGGACAAATATAAGAAATGTGTACGCAGCATTATAGACTTTCCTTCAAGGGGAATTCCCAGGGGCATTGACCTTGCGTTTCTAACGCATGCCTCACAAACTAGATCCCTTTGCCTATAGGCTAAAACTGATGCATTATTTCCCATACCAGAGTAGGGGAGACCGGGTCAGTTGATATACATTTTTTATCTAAGTGATGGTTACTTGTGAGATTATGTGAAAACGGGGTGCATGACTCCATCAGGTGCGTCATCAATATAAATATCGATATCCTCAATTGAAACAGATACACAATCTCAATGGTGACAAAGTTATTTAATTTTTTGTGAGCAGCAGTAGGTACGTATTTTTTTGTTCACCCATCATACACTTAGTAGAAAAGTATATAATATCCAAAGTCTACACAGTGTCATTTCAACAATGAGATTCGAAATATATTTCGGGAAACAATTTGATCAATTGGAACGGGTTCTGGCATAATTGGCGGACTGCCCATACACCTACCGCGCATCAGTGAATTGGGCTCATCTGAAACCTTGAGACTGTCTCGCAAACTCATCTAATTCAGTATTTTTTGTCAATGGAATATTGATGCAGTAGCGTAACACTAAATATATTAGAACATTACACATTCGGATAATGTATGGAAATATTGCCTATGGAGTGTCAGCAAAGTGGTGGACAAATTTAAAACAGTTCTTGTTGGTTATTTCTGTGGATTTTCATAATTTTATTTTGGTTACTGTAATTTCTTCAACTGTGTATCACCTCCTTTGTTTTCCTTAGCTATCTCGACCGTATCGTCCATGGACGTATAAACACAGATGGACACAGCACGCCTATACCTTCATCGCACATTGTTTTGAAGGCTTAGAGTTCGTAGGCAGTCGGGTTGAAGGGAAGAGAGTTGGAAACGATAGACTGTGATTGTTCCCTCCGCTACAGTGGCGTACATGATTAACGTATCGAGAAGTTTTATTTCGTTGTCAATAAAATTCAATGGACGATTCAAAACTAAATACACATTCAAATATGAGCTAATCATTGAATAAGTAGCTATAGGTATATAAAATGAATAAAAATAAATAATATCAGTTATTTTGACAACCCTTATAATCTATCGAATATCTAACGGCAGAAGTATCCTAACTTGAATAAATAACATGATATCAAACCCCTCTGTGATAATTTTATTGTTCTTTATAGGTAACTCAAAGTAAATGTAGAAAGATAATATGATGTAATAAAACAAAGTTTTATATTAAGGTTACTTTATTAATTTTGTAGATACAGTGACTGACATAGAATTGCGATTTCTGAAACAGGTCCTCAATGTGACTATTGATTTCTGAAGAGAATAGTCTTCGTAAAACACTCCGTAATCTGACAGTTGATGAATCTAATTTATTCATCGTTTCGTGGTGTATCTTTATTTTGAAATATTTATGAAGGATTAGTTTAAAAAATTGTACAGGGTGGCCATCAATATTATCTCCAAGTGGTCACCAAAATGTTGATATAATTCCTTCGGAATATTTTGTAATGTTTTACTCACCAAAATATTCATAAGGTTATTAACTCTTTTATTATAAATATTCGTTGTTTCATTAAAAGATCTAAAATATTTCTCAGCCTCTTTACGAATTCCAATGACTAATTTGGATGCTTTTGTGAGGGTTTCATACTCTTTCCTCATTTTCGTTTTCATACTCTCCTCATTTTCATCCGTCAATAACTTCTTACATCTGGAGCAAGTGACAATAGAATTCAAACTCCTTGATATAAAACCTGCTATATAACTAACAATATCATTGGAATACTATTATGATCATGGAATGATAAATAAACCCATTGTTACGCCTATGTTACTCAGATTCGATAATGTAAACATATAGTATTTACGAATGGAATGTCAGATCTGGGTGTAAAAACTTAGTTTTCCTGCATAACCAGCACTGATTCACCATTTTTACTGTCTATGTTCAAAGTATTTCACAAAATAACTCGAAAAAACACTATCAATCACTCGAACGAAGTTTGGTAAACAAAGACTTGCTCCAAGCGAGAAGCGAATGTCAAACGAAACGAGACTGATTTGAAGCAATGTTGCCAGTTGTACATAACCTCTGTTGGATCTGCTACTTCCGCAGGAGTAATACCACGTAATACTACCTCGATTACGAGCAATTTTCATTTTATTGGGTTGATCCCATTTGTTTCAGGAACTTTCTGAATTTTTTACGATAGGATTGAATGGGATTGGATAATTAAAATATCCCAAATGAACAGAATATGATCTTAGACGAAAATTAGGATTTATTAATGACAAGACGTGACAACATCTAATTCAATGGCAGGTGTACAGAATGTGACCATGTCACTGAATTTCTCGGCTTCACATTATAACGTAAACAACTGAGTCCATCTGTGTTTATACGTCCATGGTATCGTCATTTTGAAAATATTGGAAATATTACATTTAGTCAATTTGGATGCATCAGAAATAGAAGCCGATTACTATACTGGGCAATACAAATTGTACCATTCTGTTGAAAAAAGTTGAGGTTTTGGTTGTTATTGAAATAAAAATATATTGATACCGGTTCATGGTGTTTTCCATGCCGTTTTATTTGTTTTCTATTTTTGATTTAGGTAGTAAAAAATATGGGTGTTTATTACGAGGTTTGGTATTCGATACCAATGCATAGTCAATATCTGTATCGTGTTGTTTCCAAATACAAATGAACTTTAACGTCACACAATATCATTGATTGAAATTTGATGGTGTATCAGGGTCAAGTAAGGCATTGTTTGTAAATTCCATGGTCTCTAAATGATAATTTTTTTCTGAGATGTATAATGAAACTTATCTCAGGGCTTATGTGTTGGGCCAAATTGATTTCTCGTACTTTGAGAAGTTGCTTTGTTTTGGAAGAATCTACAACTTTTAATGATGACCAGGCGACCAGCACTCTCAAATAAGTAATTAATCGACAATTGGTTCAATACATGTAAACGATGCAGAAGATTCCTACACGAGTTTGCTTTCGTTCATACAAAAACTTGATTTGAAGTACATGCAAGGTGGATATAATAGATATGGTGGAACGAGTCCCATTAAAAGGCACTAGAAATATTTGTATATAGACTTCTGCCTACTTGGTTTTGTTGAATTACAATCATAGTTTCAAACACTAGTAATACTTCCACGACTTCATATGGATGGCGCCACGTCTGATGATTCCCCATGAAGAATATTAATTTTCACAATTTCTCAGTCATTTTAATTTCGTGTGATTTGTTCAAAATCAATATCACCAATCGAGCAATATTCATATTTCATGCCAAATCCACAATTATGAATGATCTGTCACTGTCACTTGAACACGAAACCATAGAATACGGATATTAATAGAGAACTGAATTATCGATATTGACATCAAATGCGATATGAACGCCATCTCCGAACGATTAGTGAAATATTACCGGTGTTATGATCTTCGCTAAACCAGTCTGCAGGTTTTGACG
Source organism: Chrysomela aeneicollis (assembly GCA_029955515.1). NCBI lineage: Eukaryota > Metazoa > Arthropoda > Insecta > Coleoptera > Chrysomelidae > Chrysomela > Chrysomela aeneicollis. The sequence continues at coordinate 11,076,987 of JARUHQ010000018.1, read as the reverse complement.
AAAAACAATTGAAGAGGCGTTTCACCATATTTATATCCACCTTTGGTATATGGAAAGACTATATCGCGGACTACATCGCGGTAACAAAAAAACGCGCAAAAAAACTCGGTGTATACCGAGGTTAGTTATTGAGAACAACGATGTATAGGGCGGTCGGTATATCGGTGGCCTGTCTCCATTTTACAGCTAAAGGAATTAATGAACCTTCACAAATAAAACATGCACCATCTTGGTTTTGTTACAGATGTCATCCTTGGTTATTCTGATTCCACTAATCTCATTGTTGCTATTCCACCCAATGACAATTCCATATGTCTATAGATTTGTTTAGATGTCTTATTACATATTATTGCGCCTAGTACATTAATTGAAATATTGTTGTTTCAGTAATAAATATATACATCTGTGTGTCTGCTTGTTCTGTCCATATGGTGAACTTGGTCTCATACCTACCTAGAATACAATCATCATATATCATTTTTTTTTAGTCGTAGGTATGCGAGATTCGTCAAAAAATATTGATCTTGTCCAACAGTAAAGTTAATTTATTATTGAAAATATCGGAAACTTTCATCTGTTATCACTTTATTCGTTAAAAATTTGATAACTCTTACGTCTATCAACCTCCATGTTGTATTATTTTGATGATTAATTGAAATAAATGATACGTACATAACAAAATAATTGCATATTTAAACGTAGTTTTTAGTTCTGATCAACTTTTCTCGATAACAAACTTCGATATTGTCAAAAATAAAGGTAATTTACTCCTTAGTCCTTGAGCCAAATTTAAATTTTTTTGAGAAATCGCGTATATGACGGAAAAATATTGATATCTGATGATTGCATTTTAGGTTTCAGACCATGCCGAACTTTTTATAACAATTTTTTTTGTAATAAAAAGTTTCCCATAATATGGTGCGGACTTTAGCAGACACGTTTAGTAGCTATTGAAATTAAAATTCTTCATTAAAATTGATTGGGAAGTTTCGATAAACCTTGTATATAATTTCATCTATCTAATAACATTATTCTAAATTGAACGTCACCATCGTTTTTTGTTGCGCGAATGGAAAAAACATTTCAAATTCCTTGACAATTGTGTGGGTCTGGCAACAACGCTCGCGCATGTGTGACTGTGTTGTTTATACGATGTGGCCGAGGGATTCGAGGGAAAGAGGTTGTTGACTGTTGTTGTGATGCTGTCTGAGGTCCACATTCCATTTCAACGGGTCCGCATCTCTGATGTCCTGCCTGTGCTCTCAATATCCGTCCACTCGAAATTTCTTTTTATTGTTCCCCGTTTACTTTCGATATGTCGGCCGGAATATCTACAGGGTGTCGGGAAATAGTGCGTGATAATATTTTTTTCATTTTGGTTCTATAATAATAAGTACAAATATGTAAAGTCTGATAAGCTTGGTATCTCTTGCGGTGTCCCTCAGGGATCTATCTTAGGGCCGCTATTATTCACAATATATACATCTTCATTCAGAGATTGTTTGACGACGAGCGAAGCGAGCAGTGCTCCAAGGGAACACGTGTGTCATATATAAGTTTTTCCTCGGAAAAAAATGTATAGTAGAGGAAGTTCCCTTTAAACATTTTCGAATTCTTCAAATCCTCTAAACTTCCCAACAGATTGACCAATTTTCAACTTCGCTCATACCAATCTGTTTGTTTTTTTCCATTAAATCCATTTATCCAATCGAAAAAACCGATATCGGAATTTTTTTTTCGAATTCTTCAGATCGTCGTAACTTACGAACGTATAGACCAATTTTCAACTTCGCTCATACCAATCTGTTTTTTTTTCATTATAGAAAAAACTCTACGATTGAAGAAAAACAGTTTAAGTAATCACTAAATACATTTTGCGCGAGAAATGGTTCCGAAATCATATTGTGTGATAGATTGCTGTATTCACAATGAAAAATGGAGTCGTATACTTTAGTTTCGGCCCATATAAAAATATAAAGTTGATGATGTTTTCTAAAAGACGAAACGTCGCAGAAAAATTCTGCTTATGTCATCGTGTAGTCCTTAAAAAGTGCTATTTGTTTTACTATTCCTTCGAAAATAAAGCTAGGAGAAAATAAAAACGAAATTCTCAAATTTCGGTTTTTCTCGGATATCTCCGAAACTACTTGGAATATTAAAACTTTCTAAATGTCATATTATTAGGCACATAAATACGCTACTTTTCTCTAATTTAATCGACCCCGTATCACTTACCGTTTCCGATATCCCCATGCATGCTGTTCATTCTTATCTTGGACACAGTGTATATTCGCCATTTCCACTTCTTGTATAATAAAAATCACAAATAGAACACCAAACATCAATGTAGGTAATTTCGTGGCATGAGTTTTTTCTACGAGAAATATGTTGTTCCCATGGTTACTATAGCATGATGGGATGCATTTCTTCTGAAATTTGTAGGAAAATGTTCCTATAGGAAGATTCGAGAATACTTCATCTTGAATTTCCACGGGAAATATCGAAATTTTCCTATGGGAACCAATTCCGACAGTCTCGAAAATTGGGCCCAACTTGGCATATCGCGATCCGGGCCAGTCCGGTCCTGACCAATCGAACACGTCGCGAAAGAGAACGGTTGATGGGAATGCCGAGGAATCCACTTGCAAATAACGTCGAACAAGAATCTTCGGCCGAGACGTCGAGAGCATTCCCATTGAATTTCGATGGGAGAGACAGGTCTAGAGGGGAATTTTGATATTATTGAATTCAGAAAAATTTCCTTTTGCCAGCTCAGAAATCGTTTCGGAAGCGATCCTCCGCTTCTAATTGAAATCGTAGCGAGACAAGTACGAACTCGGAGATGGATGCATATCACACATAAAAACAAATTCTCAAATGAAAACGTCCAATTCTTGTTTTGAAAAAGCGCATTCTTCTTCTGAAATAATTTATTTGAAATGAATTTATTGAATATGTCAATTGTAGAAAATTATTTCACTGGAATATTCATTTGGTATAACAAAATGTGCTCAATTCAAGAAATTCAAAGTATCCAGAAAAAATAATTAAGTTCTTGAAAAATATATCACGGAATGTCTTCTTTCAAAATAACATTCAACATTAAATCTCTGCATAAGTAAATCTCTGAGAAAGTTTCTTTGGATTGACCATAACATTTTCTCGAATATAATTGCGATCCCTTCGAGCCGAGAATGTTGCCAAACGGTGTGAGTGTGTTGTTTCGGTGCTCTTGTCGTGCATCCATCATTGTTCAACCAGTTCAACCTATTTTATTGGCATAGAAATATTGGCTTACCATGAAAGAAAAACCGAGGTCTTAGGAGATATCTGAGGATATAATTACCACTTCTAGGGGTAAGTTACATGCCTATATCTTACCGACGTTCATTCTTGGGTAGGTATTATTGTGTATCCAATCAATTAACGTAGCTATATCATCTCGAAAACTGATAATTCGTGAAAAACTTGAATAACCAGGATCGGCATAGTGAGTGAAAATTGGGGTTAGGTACCTATGTGCGGATGAACGTTTAAATTTGTCCAAACACTGATTGAACAGTGGAAAAGAGCTTCTTGAACTTGTAGACATCTTAGGTATTTTGATACTTCATATTATACCTAACATATTTTTACATTTTTTTACCTAATTTCGATCCAAGGAAAATGAATTCAGTAGTAAGAATGTGAACCCAGATTTGAAGAAATATAATAACCATACATTGTGCTGAGTCAGATTATCTCTCACATTGTACCTACATGGAGTTGTGAATGATATATTTTATATTTTTCAGTAGTTTGAAACCAGAGGAATACAACTTTATTGCGAGGTAAACTGGTATACAAGTTCAGAAATAATCTCTAAGAATAGGGGGAAAGGTTGTCAAGAAGAAGGTCTGCAAGTGATAATATGATTGATGAGTGCCCCAATAAGAGAACGGAAGTTGAGGATGATTCTCATTTCAAGAAATCGATATAATTCCTCTAATTTGATAAAATTCTTGATACAAAACAATCAACAGCTAAAACTGAAAATCTGATTCTTTTTGTTCAAGAAAAATGCGAGTCATTGAGAGATTATGATTGTCTTGATTTGAATATATTGTGTTATCAATCTGAAATATTGTATTATTCTCTCCATCATTCATTTACGATTCAAGAAATCTATAACATTGGTATGAGTGTATTTAGTTGGAAACATAATAGTCTTGAATTGAGCAGACATTTATTCCAGTATATATAAACAAGCCATACTCTTGAATCAAAGCATATCAAATTAAATCAAGTAATTCTTTTTATGTGTGAACTATCATATACGAGGAAAACGAAAGATAGGGATAGGTGGTAGAATCCTGGGCTCAAAATAACGATTTAATATTCAACACAAAAATCAATTGAAAGATGTGCGACTGTTTTATTTGAAGATTCAAACATATTTTTTTGTATTTTGGTTCTATAATGATGTCATTATGAAACGCAAATGCATTTTTCATTATTCGGAGGTTGGTACAATCGAACTGTCAAATGAAAGTCAGAAGAGTTAGGCCTGGTTCATGCTTATACGAATTTCGCAAAATTCATGCGAATCGAAAAATTATAAACAATACCTTGATATTCCTACTCTACTATTGATTTATGCATTCTGATGTCCATGCTATCATGATAATATAAGAAATCCGCAAGAAAGTTCGAAAATGTTCTTTATTACGATATTTCTTTTCAGCGGCCATTTTATTCGCAGATATTTTCCGATATTCGTATAAGCCAGGCTTAAGGCCCATCAGCTTACTTCTGAGTAATTTTGGATTCGGTGATACTAGCAGTGATTAACTCAATATTTTTTTTGGTGAATTTTAGTGTAATTTGATTTAAATTGACCAATTAAACAATAAAAACGTTGCATTTTTCACCGCTGGTATTGCAATAATCGAAATCGCTCAACAATAAACTGGGCTTTACGCTTGTACGTATCAGATTTTGAATATTTCATTGTTCAATCTTCAATCGACGATGTTTCTGTTATTTATCGATGTTGAATGAATTGTTTTCAATAGGAGACTTCGAATTAATGCAAAATAGAAAAAATTGTATATATGACAAGTTTTATAAGACACGATATCGCTCGTCGTACTCCAAACAATGCGTGTGACAAAATAGCGTCTTATAAAACTTGTATCATAATATACTATTATGTATCTTCAAATAAAACGGAGAAGAGCCACATGAATGATTTAGATTGAATTGAATATAAATATTTTGAGCTCCGGATTTCTGATCTCTTGAAATTTTTCGTTTGACTTTTTTTGACGATTTTCGCTTATTAAAAATAAAATGCATCAATTATTTTTGCGAAACCGCACTTTTCATACTTGAGCACCCTGGTAGTTTGAAGGGGATTTAGGAAAAACCATGAATATTAGTTTTCACAAGAAACACCATGTGGATAATATATTCATTTCACAAAATCGACAAATAAGTAGACAGTAGGTTGTTATTTCTGCAGATATTTGCATATATATACTATCTAAATAACACCGAAAAAATTAAAGGGGTGATTCTGTGATGAAAATTAATGTGAGTGTTTGGTATAAAATTTTTTGAAAATACCCTCCCAAGAAAAGTTACACCCCTTCGAAAATTAAAAAAAAATGTCATTTTTTTTTAATTTTTTCGGTGTTATTTAGATACACCCTGTATATGAGATTCCTGATAAGAACGCAAAGTTTAACAAATGCATCGTCTAGATTGGTGTCGAGTCAAATTTTTTTTCAAGGTCTTTAAAATGTTTGGTATCAATCCAAATTTCTTTCGAGCAGGTCGCTTGAAATGTTTGTTAACCAAGACACCATGTATACTATGTGGTACGTGGTACGACCATGCTGTTTCCTGAAGAATGTCGATAATCGACTTCGTCTTGGTCATCGATAGTCATGATCAGTGACGTAGAGGAATGCCGCATGGCACCGCGATCCAAGTACTGTTATTCTTTGAGAAACCATCAACACGCGATTGATTTTTGTAGGAAACAATGTGACTGGGTGGATATTAGCATTCGTATTCGAAATTTTTTCAATTTTACAAACCATGTCTCTATTCCCCGAGGGGTTGACCACTATGAGGAAATGTGTACACTGGAATTCCTATAAGCCGGAATTCCCCGGAATTCCTCCGGAAGAAATATGTCAATTTGAACAATTAACGATGAAATTTTGAAACTAAATGTAGATAACACTCGGAATTCCGGGGGAAATCAGGTGAAATATGAAATATTTAGGAACATCACACACAAATTCATTCGGGATTCCCGAGGGGATTTCTGAGTTCAAGATGAACTTCAGACCTAGCTCCAGAGTGATGTTACTAAATATTACAGAATCTGAATAATACCGGATTATATTGATATCAAAATTTCGAAATTTGTCATCAGTGAGGCTATATAGGCTGTGTATTGTATTATATCGATTATTTCATTCACGCTAAAATACACGTTTTTGATTGGTTGAAATGATTGTGTTGATAAGCAATAACACCATGTTTTCGATTTTGTATTTCGGCTCCTGATTGGCTATTGGATACCTACATGCTGTGTTTTCGTTTCTGTATTTCGCTTTCTGATTTGCAGGCAGTAGGGTAGTTTAATTTAACAACGACTTACTAGTTGCAATCTGTCATAGTATTTTTCGATTCCCTGGTAAATAAATGAATGCCACTACACCAAATTTTCGTCTGAACCATGATAAACAAACACTATCAATTTTTATCCACTTCATTTTCCAACCTCCTAACCACACAAATTGTGACAACAGTCATAATAAATTTAGCCTGTGGCTCAGTAGTACCTAGTGCTTAGGTAATCTTGCCTACATCATACAATGGCATAAATGTATTGTTGGTTGCATAACGAATCTTCTTTTGTCGAACTACAATGCATAATCAAAATAATTAATTCCATAAACTGTACGTTTAAAATAGGAAATCAACAAAATAGCTTTGATTTTATTCATGAAATAATCTGAACAAATACAACTTGTGTTATTGATGATTATCGAAAATTCCTTCTCTTTTTCGAAACAAATCATGTTGCTTGGAAACTACACGAGCGCACAACGCGAGTGTGGTTTCCCAAAGTCGAAGGAATTTGTGTTTCGATAATCATCAATACACTTGTTGTATTACATGCGATTATTTCATTCATGCTAAAATACACGTTTTTGATTGGTTGAAATGATTGTGTTGATAAGCAACAACACCATGTTTTCGATTTTGTATTTCGGCTCCTGATTGGCTATTGGATACCTACATGCTGTGTTTTCGTTTCTGTATTTCGCTTTCTGATTCGTAGGCAGTAAGGCAGTAGGGTAGCTTAATTAAACAACGACTTACTAGTTGCAATCTGTCATAGTATTTTTCGATTCCCTGGTAAATAAATGAATGCCACTACACCAAATTTTCGTCTGAACCATGATAAACACACACCATTAATATGTATCCACTTCATTTTCCACAAATTTTAGACAATTTCAGCATTAATAGAATTAGAAATATTAGAATATTAATCTAATGTAACCTAACCACACAAATTGTGACAACAATCATAATGAACTTAGCTCAGTAGTACCTAGTGCATAGGTAATCTTGCCTACATCATACAATGGCATAACTGTATTGTTGGTTGCATAACGAATCTTGTGTCGAACTACAATGTATAATCAAAATAATTAATTCCATAAACTGTACGTTTAAAATAGAAAATCATCGAAATGGCTTTGATTTTATTCATGAAATAATCTGAACAAATACAACTTGTGTTATTGATGATTATCGAAAATTCCTTCTCTTTTTCGAAACAAATCATGTTGCTTTGGGAAACCACACTCGCGCTGTGCGCTCGTGTAGTTTCCAAGCAACATGATTTGTTTCTCTAAATCGATGGAATTTTTGTTTCGATAATCATCAATACACTTGTTGTATTACATGCGAAAACCTCGTTAGAAACAGAATAAATCATCATCATCGGAAAATACCAAGGGATGGACTGATTCGGTCTGATTTCATCTCGGATTCAACTTTTTTCTGTTTTATTCCCTCCTTTTTCCAAGATCTGAATTCGTAAGAGGAAAATCCTCGGGAAAATCCAATAAAAACATTTTTATTCGGAAAAAATCTCGGAAAAAATTCAGCAAATCTAGGGTGTCATCTGTAAATCATCATATACAGGGTGCGGCACCGAAAACGAAACAGATCGAATATCTTATAGACACATGTGTTGTGAAAAAAATGCAAAAACACGTCGATTTGTAAACCAAGGGGGACATCTTTCTACCATAACCTCAACTGTCATACCTCTCTCTCTCCTCCCCTTGGTCACTATCACCCATACAATTTAAATAGGGAAAGTACTAAGTGTGACACATCACTGAAAGGGTAATTTGAAAAGGAATTCAGCCATGTGAGTGTTCGCTTCGTAACTTTTCATTTTGGCGCCCTCTTGCGGAAAAAAAACCTCAGACGTTTCGAGACTAACTTATACTCATGTATGGCAGTTAATGGAGAACACTTTGAGCAGCTATTGTGAATTATTGTAGTTTGGAATGATTGGAGTAAAATTTATGCAAGCCTTTCCAATTTTTAAGTTCATACACTGTCATTCACTGTCATTTGAGGTTATGGTAGAAAGATGTCCCCCTTGGTTTACAAATCGACGTGTTTTTGCATTTTTTTCACAACACATGTGTCTATAAGATATTCGATCTGTTTCATTTTCGGTGCCGCACCCTGTATATCTAACACATGATTCAATTTAAATAGGAACATACAGGGTGGTTCACTACTAGCGCGACAGAGATTTAAAGCGAAACTGCAAAACTTTCAAAGTTTTTCTTATTTCAGTAGTTCGTACGTTGATAAAGAGTAAATTTTGAAAGTATTTCGAAATATACAGGATTTCCCAAAAATTGTGGCATATAAAAGTTATATTGTTTTTTATGGAAGTCCATGTAATTGGTTGCATCTTTATATTCTCCCTGATAACCTTATTTCATCGATTTATATCACACTTGGGGTATAGGGAGAAGATATATGATGGTTTGGAAAATCAAGATTCTTCAGCTTTATATATTTTTTGTGTCAGAACTATTCATTAATGGTCAAAACCTCGGTCAAAACGGCTTACCTATCCTAACTCTTGACCTAATATCTAATTACATTTATAACTGAATCACATATCGGGGTGTTCAGAATTATGAACCACCCTGTATTTTTTTCATTCGTTGATCCCAAATGAAGAAAAAAAGTTTTTTGAAACTTTAACACAGCAAAGGCATAAAGATGATCTCATTTCCTTGAGCCATCTCCAGAGTTGTCTTCTTATCTCTTTTATTTACAGAGTGATCTCAAAAAATTGACTTTTTGGTTTTGCAGTCATTTCTTTTTACCTCTTCAACTGATTTTCAAAATCTCAGGCTCATTTTGAAGCTGAAACCTCACATGTAGAGATTGACTCACTCACTCACTTATATGCGTGAGAAACCCCAATAAACACGGCATGTTTTCGAAAAAAAATCAGCCCAAGAAAAATAAATGGCCCGTACGATACCAACTTAGCAAGAATCATAATGAGGTATACGTGAAAATGATGATCGTGACGCAAAAAATTATTAGTAGGTATTTTTTTTTTCATATAATATATTGATGGGAATTGAGCTGGGTATAGGATAATCTGAAAATGATGACACTTCCTCTTTCTACATATTTTTTAAATATACCCAAAGAAGTGAAGTTATACTAATTTGCAATGAAGTTATTATATAATTTTTAATCCATCATATTATAATACCCATAATTATATGCATTCTTCCCCCTGATGATACGGCTATGTCCTTCGATAATGACCTAGCCTCAGGCCATAGACAGAGGACCTCTGCATATCTGCAGAAATGCCAGAAATTCTAATATCCGATATACAGCATAATCACTGCAGACGTACAAGTATACAGGGTCACTCACGGTCGATTGTACCTTATAGACGTTTACGGTGAACGGGACGTAGGATTATTCTGAAATTTGGTTTATTGGGTAATCAGTTGTGTTCTATCGACCTAAAATACTTTCTGCGTTGCGGCGTTGCCGCTTCTATCAAAAAATAGCAACAACTTTGTTATTTCAAATGGAACACCCTGTATTTTATTTCATTTTTAGATTCTTCCTGAAGAGCTGATTTCGTCAATGCCTCATACTTGGGGTATAGCGAGAAAGATTACAGAGATATAGGGTGTGAAAAATCGAGATATTTCAACTTTAGGAATTTTTTGTGTCGAAACTAATCATTTCTAATCAAAACGGCTTACATGTCCCTATCTCAACTTTTCATTTACTATCGATTGATATTTAATAGAAACAAATAGAGGGTGATGCAAAACTCAAAATTTTGAACCACCCGCATTTGTTTCAATTAAATATCAATCAATAGTAAATGGAAAGTTGAGATAGGGACATGTAAGCCGTTTTGAGCAAGAATGGATAGTTTCGGCACAAAAAATTCCTAAAGTTGAAAAATCTCGATTTTTCACACCCTATATATCTCTGTAATATTTCGCGCTATATCCCAAGTATGATAGATCGATGAAATCAGCTCTTCAGGAAGAATCAAAAAATGAAATAAAATACAGGGTGTTTTATTTGAAATAACAAAGTTGTTGCTACTTTTTGATAGAAGCGGCAACGCCGCAACGCTGAAAGTATTTTAGATCGATAGAACAAAACTGATTACCCAATAAACCAAATTTTCAGAATAATCCTACGTCCCGTTCTCCGTAGACGTCTAAGGTACCATCGACCGTGAGTGACCCTGATGTATGATGGGTCTTGATGTGTTATTGGCACAGGTGATGCCGTTTGGGCCATACATGGGGGAGATTGAATGGAAGTATATATATATAGGGGCTTAATCGCGCCATTTCGGACGTTGTCCGCGGGTGGTTTAGAGGGGGTGGCTTTTTAGTATATAGGGGCTAGCGCGGTCACACAATTCACTGACAATCAGGTGATCGAATCGGGTGGATATAGAGGTCCGTTGCTTCCCTTAATGTGGGAGGTGGATTTTGCTGGGATGAGGTCATCGGGTTCATAAATTCTTGTCTATATAGGAAGCATTTTGGGGGTATAAACTTGGAAACTTCATTTATCAGAGCTGATGAAGTCTAGATTATTTTATGACCAACGTTATATATCCATCACCTGAATTTTGACATCAATTCTGATCGATGTTTAATGAAATTACCTACCTTAATATTTTTATATAAAATATGTACCAGCTTTTTTTTCTTGGTGATTCTACGGTATTTGTAACGTAATATCACATGGCGATCAATAATTATTGTCATCCAAGAAAAGTATACGATAGTATATATGTACCTATTATAATTTCAATCTGCGAAAGTACTTATAATACCTAAGGTAACAAACCATTCATCACCTATAACAAATTGTCCATGCAATAGGTAGCTTTTGAGGTTAAAAAAATGGTGAATTTCGATTATCACATATCATTATTTTACAAAAAATGGAACAAGGAGAATAATATGATAAAAAATTACAATTTTTTATGACAAATATATATATACCTTTTTACGGTAAAATCACTGAATTTAGTGAAAATCAGTGTGATGGACTGAGGAGGCGTCATGAATATAGTACCTACTTACCACGTTAAAAAATTGTGATTTGAGTACCTACATATCTTCTGATGTAATATTCTGTGAATAAACGTTCAAGTACTTATAATTCACCTGTAACAACATCCAGATATCAAAGTTGAAAACTCATGCTTGATACCTAAGTATAAGTAGGTATATCCAAATACTTTATAAAAGGCATTCTTCCTGTTTTTTTTCAATTTCCGATTGCTTCAAAATGTTCTGGAAAATGATTGTACATTTTTTTTGCTTTCATTAATAATTGAATTTGAAACTATCGCCCATAATCAAGGTGGATATATAGATATGGTGAATAAACGAGTCCCATTAAAATGCACTATAGAAATATTTGTATAGACTTCTGATGCCTACTTGATTTTGTTGAATTCCAATCATAGTTTCAAACACTAGTAAGTAATACTTCCACGACTTCATATGGATAGCGCCACGTCTGCTGATTCCGCGCATGATGAAAATTAATTTTCACAATTTCTCAGTCATTTTGATTTTGTGTGAATCAAATGCGATATTAACGCCACATCTCCGAACGATTAGTGAAATATTACCGGCGGTGTTATGATCTTCGCTAAACCATTCTACAGGTTTTGACGGAAAACAATTGAAGAGTCATCCCTGCTCCATCATATCTACACACATAAAAATAATTACTTAATTTGATTTGATATGCTTTGGTTCAAGAGTATGGCTTGTTTATATATACTGGAATAAAATGTCTGTTCAATTCAAGACTATTATGTTTCCAATTAAATACACTCATACCAATGTTATAGATTTCTGGAATCGTAAATGAATGATGGAGAGAATAATACAATATTTCAGATTGAGAACACAATATATTCGAATCAAGACAATCATAATCTCCCAATGACTCGCATTTTTCTTGAACAAAAAGAATCAGATTTTCAGTTTTAGCTGTAGATTGTTTTGATCAAGAATTTTATCAAATATCGATTTATTGAAATGATAATCATCCTCAACTTCCGTTCTCTTATTGGGGCTCTCATCAATCACATCATCACTTGCAGACCTTCTTCTTGACAACCTTTCCCCCTATTCGTAGAGACTATTTCTGAACTTGTCCACCAGTTTACCTCGCAATAAAGTTGTAGTCCTATGTTTTCAAACTACTGAAAAATATAAAATATATCATTCACAACTCCATGTAGGTACAATGTGAAAGATAATCTGACTTAGCACTATGCTATTTATTATATTTCTTCAAATCTGGGTTCACATTCTTACTACTGAATTCATTTTCCTTGGATCTAAATTTGTTAAAAAAATGTGTAAATATGTTAGGTACCTATAATATGCAATATCAAAATACCTAAGATGTCTGCAAGTTCAAGAAGCTCTTTTCCACTGTTCAATGTGTGTTTGGACAAATTTAAACGTTCATCTGCACATATAGGTACCTAACCCCAATTTTCACTCACTATGTCGATCCTGGTTATTCAAGTTTTTCACGAATTATCAGTTTTCGAGATGATATATATAGCTACTTCAATTGATTGGATACACAATAATACCTACCCAATAATGAACGTCGATAAGATATAGGCATGTAACTTACCTCTAAAAGTGTTAATTATATCCTCAGATATCTCCTAAGACCATCGTTTTTCTTTCATGGTAAGGCAATATTTCTATGCCAATAAAATAGGTTGAACTGGTTGAACAATGATGGATGCACGACAAGAGCACCGAAACAACACACTCACACCGTTTGGCAACATTCTCGGCTCGAAGGGATCGCAATTATTTTCAAGGAAATGTTATGGTAAATCCAAAGAAACTTTCTCAGAGATTTACTTATTCAGAGATTGAATGTTGAATGTTATTTTGAAAGAAGACATTCCGTGATATATTTTTCAAGAACTTAATTATTTTTTCTGGATACTTTGAATTTCTTGAATTGAGCACATTTTGTTATACCAAATGAATATTCCAGTGAAATAATTTTCTACAATTGACATATTCAATAAATTCATTTCAAATAAATTATTTCAGAAGAAGAATGCGCTTTTTCAAAACAAGAATTGGACGTTGAACAAATATATCTTTTCCAATTGAGAATTTGTTTTTATGTGTGTATATATCCACCTTTCCCATCATGCATAATCTTTCCGATTAGACAAAGACAAACCAACAAAAATCAAAACGCACCCCTGATGATGCCCCCTCATCACCCCAAAACTACCCCGCGCGACAACGACAAAGATATATCATTTATCCCGCAAAAGTTCGCCGTCCGCGTCCACTCGGTCGGCCATCTTAGACGCGATCCGCGGGGCGGAGCGAAGCAGGCGCCCAATAATTTGGCCGGATTGCTGCTCGCGATCCGATCCGCGGACCGACCGACCGACCGACCTTCGAGCACCGAGGCGGAAGGTAGGACGTGGACCAGGTGAGCTAACGCGAAATGGTGGACCGACGAGGAAGGCGCCATTTGCTGACAGGGACCTCTCGTCGTTGATGTTGACTTGAATGATGCGGTTTTATATTGAAAATTTCATAATTTATTTTCAACAAATTGGAAGGCTCCTTTCTGTATCCGTTGCTTATATATAGCAACGGGCGATTACCGTGATATAATTTTGTTAGTTCCTATTGACGGAATTAATAAGTGATAATTTTTCTGTCAAAAATAAAGCGCCTTATATTTATTGACAAACGTCACTGAGAATAAAATCTGGATTTATAGACATGTGATAGTAGATGATGTTATGATTGAAAACGGATTACTGTTTTGAATGTTATTGAAATATTATAGTAATAGGTTGTATAGGGTTCATCTTCTCTCAGCAGAATTAATTCCCTATAATTTTTTTCTCGGTTTCCCTCATGTTTTTGTTGATAAAAAATTTCCCTCGTCTTCGACTCGGGATAATTTTCTATTAACAACAAAAAAATACAATCAAATGCCTATACACAGTAAAAAGTGCACTGAGAATAATCTGTCGTGAATAACTAAAGATGACTTTATACTATATTAGGCGTTGATGTGTTTAAATAGGCGCCAATCACTATACATTCGTCGAATATTACCACTACAAAATAGTATAATTCAGACAATATGACATACTAATGCAGCGAGTATAATGTATACCATAGCTGTTTTATTATTATTTACCACTACAAACTAGCAATTTTTACTAGATCAATTCGTTTCTTATTTAATCTGTTGATTTGTTCATATTCTTCTATATTGAATGAAATTAGGTTGTTATTTTCTGAATTTATTAATACGAATATCTTTCATACTGATGTGAAATATGAGTTATACTTACATGTATACTATAGGCGTATTCTCACGTTTTGGAAGAGTAACTGGCACTTTTGTTTGAAGGTGGCTGACAATGTCTCGAGTTGTGAAGAAAAGTTTCGGACTTCCATTGTCTAAAGGTATGAAGATTTGAATCCTGAGAAAAGAAAAGATGAGTTATGCTGAAAAAACGAAATAAGTGATGAATAAAAATTAACTATTTTATCGAATCAAGAAGATTCGAGTATCAATAAATCAGGTTAGTATTAGTGTTAGTATATATGAAGTCGAAAATTGTAGATTTAAATGGGAGTTTAACTAGTCGATGAGCCTGAAAATAAGAAAAAATTGAATTAGAAATCAATAGCTTTCGTAGGTGAGTCAGTTCTCACCTGAAGACGATTGTAGATACACACAATCGAAACGTCGTGACAAACTCGATTTGAATCTTTCTCATAATTTTAATTCTTTATTCATTCATTTTATTTTTAATTCAACTTTTCTTTTTTCAGGCTATTGATTTCTAATTCAACTTTTCTTTTTTCAGGCTATTGATTTCTAATTCAACTTTTCTTTTTCAGGCTATTGATTTCTAATTCAATTTTTTCTTATTTTCAGGCTCATCGACTAGTTAAACTCCCATTTAAATCTACAATTTTCGACTTCATATATACTAACACTAATACTAACCTGATTTATTGATACTCGAATCTTCTTGATTCGATAAAATAGTTAATTTTTATTCATCACTTATTTCGTTTTTTCAGCATAACTCATCTTTTCTTTTCTCAGGATTCAAATCTTCATACCTTTAGACAATGGAAGTCCGAAACTTTTCTTCATAACTGGCACTATTTAACTTTACTGTTCAGTCCTGATGTCGATGATTTTACCAAATTGAACTGCAGCATCAAAACGTTCCTATATTATTTTCCTATACCGCCATCATTCTTGGATATTCGGAGGCAAAACTTGTTGATTATTGTGAACAAAATGGAGTTTATTTCTCTCCGTCTAACCTCAACATGCAATAATTCAGCCAGCACCTACCATTTCAGTTTTATCTATACGAAAATTACAAGACCAGTATTCGTCTCACCGTTGAATACTTTTCAAGTTCTTCCAGTTTCCACAGTTTCAAATAGTTTTTCATATATACCGTCTTCCTTATATATACTCATATACCAGTCTCAATGATGAGACTTCGAGGGTTGCTTCGCTACTGAGTTGGCAATTAAAAACACTTTTCAAACACATGCACTTCAATAATACCAGAATATTGAAAATATAACTATTGATTCCTATGCAACGAAGTCAAGGAAGCCTAAATGGCCAACGATGAAAATGCCATCAGTGATCGAAATCGGGGTATTTCGGTTGTCTCCGGAATCCAGCAGACAAATAACACCCTGTGATGTGCATGGTAACATTATAGAAAGTAAACATTCATCTTTACCGCATCAACGTAGTGGTAAATAAAAATATTGGAGAACACTCACCACCAACATAATACCACTACATGAAATATATTCATCAATAACTGGATGTAGAACACGTCAACTGGTAAATAATAACTGAAAATATTACTATTCGGAGGTGGTTTGTAATAGATCTGTCTACGTATTGATCACTCATGTAAATGATATCGGAAATATACATTTTGTTCCAAATTACCATACATTTAGTAGAAAAAAATTCCTTTTATTTTCTCCGTGTTGACCTCTCGTGGTCGATGACATGAATGATGCGGTTTTATAGACAATTCGGAACGAATTAACTAGAATTTGATGATCCTCAAAAATACCTAACGGAATTGAACAATCGAGTATATATACAGGGTGCGGCACCGAAAACGAAACAGATCGAATATCTTATAGACACATGTGTTGTGAAAAAAATGCAAAAACACGTCGATTTGTAAACCAAGGGGGACATCTTTCTACTATAACCACAAATGACAGTGTATGAACTTAAAAATTGGAAAGGCTTGCATAAATTTTACTCCAATCATTCCAAACTACAATAATTCACAATAGCTGCTCAAAGTGTTCTCCATTAACTGCCATACATGAGTATAAGTTAGTCTCGAAACGTCTGAGGTTTTGAAGCATTTCTGGAGTTATTTGACGACATTCGTACCTTTGAATAAAATTTTTTTTTCCGCAAGAGGGCGCCAAAATGAAAAGTTACGAAGCGAACACTCACATGGCTGAATTCCTTTTCAAATTACCTTTTCAGTGATGTGTCACACTTAGTACTTTCCCTATTTAAATTGTATGGGTGATAGTGACCAAGGGGAGGAGAGAGAGGTATGACAGTTGAGGTTATGGTAGAAAGATGTCCCCCTTGGTTTACAAATCGACGTGTTTTTGCATTTTTTTCACAACACATGTGTCTATAAGATATTCGTTCTGTTTCGTTTTCGGTGCCGCACCCTGTATATACGAACACCTTTAGGAACTGCAATAAAAAAAAACAGTGAAATTTCACTCAAAACACCTTTAGAAACTGCAATAAAAAAAGAGTGAAATTTCACTCAAATCTCACTCAATAATGTCTCAATTTCGGTCCACACCCGATTGAGTTGAAATTTCACTCCATTTCAGTGAGTGAAATGGTGATTCGGTGAGTTAAAATTGGAGATCAGAATTGATTAATTTTTTCCCGTTTTGATTGAGTATTACCTCATATATTTGAATCCATTTTGAGTGACATTCAATAACCCATTGCGGATTAGTTAGACTAGTTAGAGTATTAAATGAGGATTAATAATTTCATTCATGAGTGATTTCAATCATTTTTGAGGTTATATTCATCATCAATGAGTGAATTTCAACTCCTTCGTAAATTCGACCAGAATTGCCAAAATTTTATTCAATATGGAGTTTTTATACATATAGATATATACCCACGAATTAACCTATATATATAATAGGTATAAATATATTTTTTTGCGTTTTTTTTTAACGATAATTGATCAGTATCAATGATGGCTGGGTACCTAGTTGTTATTATATTTTATGTATGACCTACTCAATATTCTTCCACTTCAAATATATTCTTTTGGCTTTTCTTTACCAGTACGTTGGTACCTTTCATCTTTATATTCAAAGGGTATGACGCACGCTGTTATAGTGCGAACATATTCTGGTCGTTTCGTTTTGAACTATGATTATTAAACGATTTGGGATAGAGATGCCCTATATGATAAATTTTTCTTCGGAATTATTGTCATTCGAATCTGAAAAACGAATAGGTAGGTACTCGTTCGATATATTTCGTAATCTGAATATCCATTATTGCTAGGATCTGCGTCTTTTCTCAGTTTTTTAATGATTAAGTTACTTCATTCGTAGTATGGTAATAATAATAATCATCACCTATATATACTTAATATATATATATATTCACAGAAGTAATTGTTTGAATTATCTGAGCGCGTTAATGCGTGTTAATCTGAATCTATATACCTACGAGGTTGAAAATTTATTGCGATTTGACCATTCAAATTGGTAGCATTTTATTTTCGACATTGCGAGTTCAGACCAAGAGATGTTATCTCCTGTTTGACCATTTTTTCTGGTACATTCACCAGACTTTTATCGTGACGATATTATAGAAACGCTCGGGAATTGCGATTAATCGTATTGCGATTTAGAATAATAATTTGAAGGTGATGCGCACTTTGGTATTTGGGTATTCCCTCTGATTTTGGTCCACTACGATGATGTCGTTTAGCCAGAATTTAATGTGTCACGATTTATGGAAGAAATACTTGGTGTCCATAATAATAATTTTTATAGTTCAGTTCCGCATTCCTTTCCGATATGCCATAATGAGATCATCAAGTATAGGTTGTTGATATGTCAGAGTCTCAGGAAAAAATAAATGAGCAATAGGTAGGTAACGTTTTGGTAATTTTGTTAGATATTTTTTGATTTTATTGGACAGTAAACCTTATTGCTTATGGGCAATATTACATATTATTTTATTCGGAGGAAAATGCGACATCGATAATATACCTAAGTATATATAATAGGTACATATAAACAGGTACTATTCATTTCTGAAAGTTGACACATGTTTTCAATTTCCAAAATAAAAATCGACACCCTCTTGAAAAGGCAGATTTGAATGACAATGACCCTCCAACAACAAAATTTAGATGATGGCAACTTGGAGATGGAGGGTTAAATGAAAGATCTTCACATTGAAAAAATGCCTTCTTCGAGCTGATGTTGCCACCAAAAACTGACTCACCCTGTAGAAGTTCCTATATATTCTTAAAAATACAGTTTGGGCCATTGAAAGTTTGGAACCCCTCCAACCCCCTCAACATTAGGTTCACCTGATTCTTGAAGCAAAAAATTAATACGGGTGTTTGAAAAAACGGGTCCTGATGATGCCAATTTTCAAGAGATCCAATCCGGTATTATATAGATATAATACACAATTCCAATCAATCTTTTCTATTTGTACGCAATCAACAGTGACCGTAGTGCGAAGGGGGTTCATGTTTGTGTGGAAAAGTCTTATTTTGACCCCAACAATACGTCCTTGAAATATCATAAGTATATACCTACCTAATACCCACTTACATATAAACGTTTGGCAGTCCGTAAATCGACAATGAATATAAGCTTCTAGGCAACACAGATAAAGGTTAATGAAAGATTTTTACCATTGAAATGCCTTCTTTGAGCTGTTGCCACCAAAAACTGTCTCACCCTGTATAGAACGAATGGCTGGCTAGAACGAGGCGTTAACCACAGGGGAATTTCTTGTACACCTTGTAGGAAATTGGATTTTTTCGGGAAGTTCGAGGAAATGAGGGAATTTCGAGGCATTTTGAGGAATTTTCGCATGTAATACAACAAGTGTATTGATGATTATCGAAACAAAAATTCCATCGATTTAGAGAAACAAATCATGTTGCTTGGAAACTACACGAGCGCACAGCGCGAGTGTGGTTTCCCAAAGCAACATGATTTGTTTCGAAAAAGAGAAGGAATTTTCGATAATCATCAATAACACAAGTTGTATTTGTTCAGATTATTTCATGAATAAAATCAAAGCCATTTCGATGATTTTCTATTTTAAACGTACAGTTTATGGAATTAATTATTTTGATTATACATTGTAGTTCGACACAAGATTCGTTATGCAACCAACAATACAGTTATGCCATTGTATGATGTAGGCAAGATTACCTATGCACTAGGTACTACTGAGCTAAGTTCATTATGATTGTTGTCACAATTTGTGTGGTTAGGTTACATTAGATTAATATTCTAATATTTCTAATTCTATTAATGCTGAAATTGTCTAAAATTTGTGGAAAATTAAGTGGATACATATCAATGGTGAGCATGTGTTTATCATGGTTCAGACGAAAATTTGGTGTAGTGGCATTCATTTATTTACCAGGGAATCGAAAAATACTATGACAGATTGCAACTAGTAAGTCGTTGTTTAATTAAGCTACCCTACTGCCTTACTGCCTACGAATCAGAAAGCGAAATACAGAAACTAAAACACAGCATGTAGGTATCCAATAGCCAATCAGGAGCCGAAATACAAAATCGAAAACATGGTGTTATTGCTTATCAACACAATCATTTCAACCAATCAAAAACGTGTATTTCAGCATGAATGAAATAATCGAGGAAATATAGGAATTTCGGGACATTTCGAGATAATGGGGGAAATAATAGGCATCAATAATAAAAAAGTTTCCCATATTTAGCCAACTTAAGCAGACTCACTGTACATTTTTTCTCTATTCATTAACTTTTACTATATTATATATGACGATTACAGAGACGATTCCTTGGCTGATTATTAAATCTCACTGGAAATTCCTTAAAAAATGCCTATTATTTTCCTCATTTCCTCGAAATGCCCTTATAATCCTCTATTTCCTCCACTTCCCCGAAATTCCTCTATTTTCTCAATTTCTGAGAAATTCCTGTATTTTCTCGGTTTTGACCATATAATGAATAAGTACTAATACTTTCTACAAAAAACCTCGAAATTGCAACAACTTTTTGCATTATTGAAGCTCCTTCAATATTTAGGATACGTTCATAGAGATGCGGTTTCGATATTCTATAATTATACGGATATATATTGAAGAAATACTGAATTATCGAACTTCAAGAATTCGATTTTTGAATAATTTCCTGAATTCTGACATTTGGGTACGCCTCTGAAAACGCAATGTTATGAATTAATCCAATACTAATAAATAATAAAGGAATTTCGAGAAATTTTAGGGAAATGAATGGGAATTAGAGACATTTCGGAGAAATGAGTTAAATTAGAGGCATTTTGGGGAGATGCTAGGAATTAAAAGAAAATGAGGGAAATTAATGGGAATTGGAGGCATTTCGAGGAATTTCGGGGAAATGTTAGGAATTGAAGGAATCTAGGATATAAATGGGAAATAAGGAAATTAAACAGAAAGAGGAATTTTTCGTATATATACTATTTCAGAGTGTGGTTAACCCCTCGGCCTATATAGACCACCCGATAATAAAGCTGAATCATGCACCCTTATCTCGGAACCATCAAGAACGCGCGCCGACAGATGCTCTTGAACATCCCAAAGCCAACCCATCACGGTTCACACATCTCTTCTGCCCTTCCGGCCACCCACCCCCCACCCCTGATGCCAGGCTGCGCGCGCACCCTTCTCAGCGCCACCGACGCATTTCTCCCGCCAAATCTCTGTCTGTCCGACAGTATAGTCGAGGGGTGCGTGTCGTGGAGTGGAATGCGTGTCTCCATGGCCGTTTTTTCGGGGTGCGTTTTTCAATCTCGGTTTCGTCTTTTGCAGGCAGATGGTGGTGCGGCTGGTGCAGGACATGTTCAAGTCGAGCCCGGCTGAGGTGTTGGCCTGCGAGCTGCCCGAGGTCATGAAGACGCTTGTAGGGATCGGTGATGGTGAGTGCATGGACGGGTGTTTGATGGTTTCCATCTTGCGTGCATGGAGGCCTTCAGGTTTCTCGGTTGTTTTGGGCCATATTGATGGTCAGGTTATAGGGGTGGGGGGTTATTTTGGATTATGTTCCCTTGGCCTGTGGATTCAGCTATTGGGTGAACTGGCCATCATGTATTTCTTGTGGGTCTACACGTATCTATCGCTAGGTTTTATGGATGCTTTGGCAGATTTCTCAAGATTTATTTCTGTTGAAATAGATTCCATGAACCTTTCAAAAGTTCACAAGAGAAATTAATATTTCAAAAATAATTGATAAATATCAAATTTGTGGACAAATTCGATATGGAAGTTGGTCTATCTTGGCTTCATTTCAATATTGCTTGATGAATGCTAAGTTTGGCGGGAAATTCAATGATACATTCCTATATACATGAAAAATACTCAACACAATCATCCATAACTTTCGTTCTTCATGCTGACCTTCACTTTCCTCTTGATAATGGATTGGAAATAAGTTTCAATCGAAGAATTTTCATTCGTCATTTTTTTCATAGGAGAGAATATAAGCAAAGAAAAAAATACTTACAATAATAATTCACTGAAGCGTACCTAATAGCAACAAGTGAGTGGTGATGAATAATTGCCAACAACATGTTTGTATTATCCTTGATTATCTATGATCTACTTCAATTAATCACACATATGATAATCCTTGAAATAAAACTTGTAAAGTCCTTGGCCAACTAGCAAAAATTCATCATGATAGGTATGAGATGTTTTCGTGTTTTTAAGCATTCTGAAAATCCTTTATGTATATGATAGGTACACATCATTTTGAAGGAGATACATAACGAATTCAAGGGAATAGTTGAATACAGGATGTTCAGTTTTGTGCGCAGAATTCTCTGTTATAGACGTAGTTGTCAGCTTAACATCGTATCTATTGAATTCGTAGATACCTAGATATAAAAGAGGTCCAAAAAGTATGAAGTAACGGAAATATAGTAAGTAGTTATATGCAAAATCTGATTGGGCCATTTTGGAGATTCACAAAAAAGTAGTTCAGGAACGAGAAAACCCCTGTGGTATCTTTAATAACAAACAATCGAGAAACCTGGCGATGTCAATCAAAATGGGATGCACTGTACAAGGTGTTTATAAATAATTGGATATATTTAACTCAAATTTGGCTCTTAACTTTATTCAACTCAGTAGCTAACTCATACAAGTCTCAATTAGACTTTTGAGGGTTTATTTGCAATAATTTGGCAGTTAAATATATTTCTTGAGCACGTTTCAACACTTTGAAACTGTTTGACGTATCCATATCATATTTGGCAGGAAGAATATACAATGCAAACCGCTTTGCACTGAATTGACCATTCCTAAATTCTACGTAACAGGCAAAATTGTCATTTTGTAACGAAAAAAGTCAGCATTATCCTTTGAGTTATTCAAAGTTAAACATGCATTAAGCTGTACAAGTACCTATTTTTAATCGGTGTTTTTTGTCATGATTCATTAAAATTTTTGAAACTCAACACAATATCCTTACACCTTACACACCCTGAAGTTCTGTAGAAAGCCACATTTTATCCAGTGATATGGGTGAAATTACACATAATTACCTATATATATTTCGAGCTCAGGATTCTACGGTTACAATATTTCCAATTATCAATGAAATACCCGAAATCTCAGTAATCCTTTTCAAGCATCCAAGATATACGTATTAACAGAGATCATGAGGATTTTGATTTATTTCTTCTTTTTGTTCATAATTTTGTCGCTCCCTATATCGATGATACTAAAGATCCATAAATGCGAATATTTACTTTTACATAGTATTTTTATTAGGCATTAATTGTTATCATTGATTTTTTCATCCTTTGGTATTTGTACTGATTGATTAACAATTAATCCATCAGCGGGTCATTATGATGAAATAAGATACGGGATTTCACTCGACATTAAATCACGCATTGATTCATAGCATTTTCGACCAATTGAAAGCCTGTATTTCGTATCATTACCATAGCAACTACAACGATTTCCGAAAAATTTTTTCTTTTCCTTTGGGGTAGGAGCATGGTAACAGGAAATTTTTTGACGTTTATGTGTTGAATGACGCATTTGGTGGCTATAGTGGACCGGTAGCGGCTGACTATGAAAATTGTCAAGTAATTATGAGAATTGAATTCGTGTCCTACGGTTATTGAAATTGCACATCCTGATTAATGGAACTCACGGTATGTCAATCTCGTCAGAGTTGTAATTTATTTTACTGTTTATACCACAGCCGTACGGTCAACTAAACACTTTTATGCTTGCCAGGCGTCTAGACCAATCAGAAACGAGGTCGAATCTTCCCTATCTCTTTGAATATGTCAGTGTGAAATTTTCTCATCGAATACCACTCTAGCTCCAATTAGAAACTGTGAATATTTTTCTCCAACACGAATGTTCAAATTTTCAAAATATTCTTGTTGTCGAAAAAAAATCCAGCAAGAATTGAAGCTCTAGTGGTATTAAAAGTGAAAATACAGCGATAGGGAGAACAAATTCTACGCCCTTCTAAAATCGCAATTTGCACACCCTGTATATGGTGCAGATGCCGATTCGCTGGATGCTCGCCTATTTCGGGATTGTGTGGCTCCTCTGGAAACATGTTTTTTTCTCTGTTTGTAAATAGAGCGCCAAGCGTCACATCGGCCCCAAATAGGATCCGTGGGGGGTACTTTACGCGGCTGCCGACGTTTCACGTGTGTCGCTTCCGGACAGGCAGCGACACCGGAAACGGCGGGGACATGGGCGTGCTCCGGGTTTTTTTTTCCTATTGGGAGGTACACGGAAAAAAATATATGTTGCGTGGATGAGTGAATCTCATTTTGTCGGATCATTGTTTAAATCATATTTCTAATGGGTTAATCGAATGTCTGCCTGCTTATACAGGGTGGCCAATGCAAGAATGGACTGGATGGGAGATTTTTTTTTGCATGAAATATGATCAATTTCTATAGTTATTGGTCGATATCTATAGGTTTACATCTAATTCAGAGATATTGGAAACGTTCAAATCGATAGTTTATAGTTTTTAAAATTATCCAAAAAAATGATCAAGTGCAAATATTATGCATTATTTTACAGAATATATATTGATGCTTTATTTCACCCATTTTTATCAGTGATGGTAGTTCACAAGAGTGGCAGAATTTGTCTGATAAATACGTCAAAAACCTGAAAAAAATATCGTAGGTTTACATTAATGAAACATTCAAATCTATGGATTGCAGTTTCAAAAATTGTCAAAAAAAACAGGTTAAAATATGGGACATGTTTTGAAAAGTATAGATACCTTTTATATAAAAAATCAATAATACGCATAACTGAATAAAATTTTATTCATGAATATCTACGGGCTATATAGGAAATATACCTCAGTGTTATATGGCTTCAAGTTACATAAAAATTCTCGTACAGGTTTAAGAAACTTGTTAGCAACCACAATATCTTGTATGCCTTGTGGAAGGGGATTTTGCATTACAATTTTATTGATTCAAAAATATAGATTGCTGATGATGCAGTCAGTAGTGTGTTTAACTTGTTTATATTGACACATTATCATGATATTATTTTTTGACATTTTTGTTAATTATTATTGGAATTATATTTCCAATGAATCAATCAAAATGTTTGCCTACATATACAGGGTGGCCAATACAGGAATGAAATGGGTATTTGATGGAGATTTTGAAAGCTTCTCAGCTTTTCTTCTGCATAAAATATGAGCAATTTCTAGTTGTACTGGAATAAATCTTCCTGAAACCATACTTTGTGATACATCTATATCAAAGGTTCTCGTGTATTTTTGTTGGTGTCGCCATCCACAAGAAAAATCAAAGTTGATAATGATAACCTCGAAATTCGTTGAAGCCAATGTTTCAAGCTTATAACGTAGCAGTGAGAAGGTACACTCGATGAAAGAACAAAATAGGCACTATTGTCAGATAATATTCACAATTTAATTCACAATGTTTGTTAAAAATATTAACGAAATGAATGCAAATACAAACATAAACATAACCACAAACCATATAAAATGTAGTAATTAAATACACATGACAATAATGAAAATAATCGAATCCATAATATGCAAAAAATTAATTTATGTTCTGATAGACTTTTCGAAGTAGTTTTTTCACCTCAAGGCGAAACTGTCTATCATATTTTTCTTATCCAGAGAGGGAGATGATTGAATATACCTATTTCCTGTTATAAAACGTAAAACTTACCATAAAGTGTACGCCAATGGAGTTCAATGCGTCTTGTAGAGATACAGTCCGATGCACAGCGGATGGTAACTCTAGATGGGGCACATCGCACATCCCGTTCTCTTTTCGTGGATGGGTCCAGATTGCTCTGTTGAAGATAGCTTATACAGGGAGGACCAAAAGTATATCGGCATTGCCGTGTTTTTTTATTTTGTATATCACTAAGAGGAGTTGGATACAAACGTTGTAGGTTTTCATTCTGATCCCGTTATGGGGTCAATTATTACTTATTCAGGGTGTCACAAAAAAGCGCAGCAGCTCAGTAATTTTTTTTTTTTCGAGGAGGGCACCATACGACGTATAACTACGTTTAATTTTGAACAAAATTGATGGTTTTGGAATTATGAACAAATATTAGCTAATAACGGAAGAATTTTTACTGTATTGTCTTGTTTTTACTCATTAAACATACTATTTATTACATTATACTCAATCACATAATTACGCGTGTTGAGTTATTTAGGATTAATTTTAATTGATTGATTACCTATAGCTCACCATCTGTATAGGTACTTACTTTCAACCTTTACATATACACTGATTGTTTTATGTATTAACTTGATTAGTTGAATTTTAATTTTTCTCAATTCGTATTTTCATGGCTCACTAACATGCACACCTTTTATGTGTCTACATATTGATGTTTACAAAGAAAAACAACGAGGTAATCGAAAACGAAATAAAAATGTTTTCATTATTTCTCAAATAATTGGATGAAGTAATATTTTAAGCGAATTCATACCTCGAATATGGATGAAATATTACTTCGTTACATCGAACATGATGATGGATTGTATCGAAAAAGACGAAATCAATCATGCTTTTAGCTCAGTAGAAAATGTCATATTAATTCCATTCCATAAAACAAACCATATCAAGATTTGACGACATATTCTGATATAGAATTGAAAAAAATATGCACATACACTTTGTTTGAAAGTTTCTATTCAATGGGCATACTTAATTCAACAATTACCCTATTATTTGGTCAATTTAGTGCAAATAATAAATTATAATTCGTTCAAATAACATTTTTTTCCGTGTAACTATTTAGAAGATATAGTTATTTTTTTCAAGATGACTATAAACATTGTTCAAGGCATCAATGTTCTGATGCAGTTAGTAGGAATTTTATTCCTTGATCGATTTTTGATTATCTGGAAAAAATCTAAATTGGATCATTTTCAAATACTATAAATTATAAATCCTTTCAATGGGGTATACAGTTTTTTTAGTCGTTCTTGTAGATTATAATCAACTGGTCCCAGAATTGAGCCTTGGGGAAACACCATCATGCATCATGCATGAATTTCTGCTATATTTTTCTTCGATACTTCTCACAACAACATTAACACAAATCTCAGAATAATTATCGTGATGTGATAGGTTTTCCTAGAGTACACGGTATGTAGTCAGGTGCTGTTGATTATCTCTAATTAATTCTGCGTATATAGTAAATTCGTCGAGATTTTCGGTGTATTCGTAATAACGGTGAATCATACGATATTCCACATATTACGCAGAACTTGTTCAGGATACCTTTCGGTTGTAATTTCGCTTAATCATTCTGTTCTGTACTGGAAATACTCATTCGTGGAACCATATAGGTGGAGCGATGAATAATAGAAGTAGGGGTGACAGCTTTGCACTCTGAAAGAGTAATTCATATATAGCCACGACGGATATTAGGAAAGGAAATTGGTATTGGATTTTTTTTTTCGAGGTATATTGCTTGATGGAGTGGAGTCCAGAACATATTATGTCACATTATGACTTATTGAAATAGCCAAGATGAAATCAAATCTATGGACTTCGTCATCAAGGCAATTGGAAGAATTTGTATTTCGTATTTGAAAAAACTCGAAAATCAGTGACAATATAATTGAAAATTCAAACGAAGCAAGGTACGAAAAAAATGCTGAAAATGAAAGAGTTGTAACCTAGTAGCAGAATGCTAACAAAATTAGTCGAAAACCGTTGAAGACATACAGGACTATGGCCCATAGGGATATGTTATAAATATCATTTGACAAGTAATCCAGTTTTCAATTCATGAGTAATAAATAATGTGGTGCCCTATTTGAAAAACGACTTTTTCAAGTTTATTTCTACCAGAGTTTGGCCCATCTTTTTTCACACCCTGTATTATATATGCGTCAAAATATCAAAAAATAGATATTTCAAGCACGTATTGTTTAGGTCAAAATAAGACTTCTTCTCTCGAATAAACATGTGTTTTAGGACCCCATTCGAGCTACAGCCTCTGTAAATTACGTAAAAAAAACAATAATTTAGAATTGTTGTAACGAATCGATTCTCTTGACCCTGATTTTTAGGCACTCTATTCATTTTTTTGGTAAAAACATTTACAATGCCTAACGCAGAAATAAACTGGTGCTTGTGATGCTAGTTGAAAAAAATAGCTTGTTTTCAATCTATCCTATAGTCTATTTCATCAGTTGAGAATACAGTAGTGGGACTGGTGCATGGACGTAGCCTGGTTTACACTAGCAAACCCGCCAAATTCAAATATTTAAGAACTATGAAAATATGATGAATCAATGATTGAATATTTATGTAGCAAGGGTAAAATTTGCAGGATATAAGATACCTCATTAATTGATTTCTAAGTGAATTAACAAATCTGCAGAAATAATTTTATTTGCAGCTGCTTCAAACTTAACACTGAGTTTTCCTGTTCTATATGTCTGAGAAACACACTTCGTACATGTTTACCACAATGACTCTTTCTGGCGCTGGCACTATAAGTATACTCATGCAGATTGCATCAGGACCTGGTTCTGGGTTATTTGCCATAATTATTCAAATTTCGATGTGTCCAGAAGTTAATTAATGGTAAAATAAATTGTTGATCACGGGTTATTACCATAATTTTTCGAAATGGTCATAACAGATTTGGTGGCTGGTGAACCGTAGCGGCAGACTATGAAAACTGCCAGGTGTTAGAGAGAAGTGAGAATCAAATTTATGTCCGGCCATTATTGAAATCATATACTCCTCGATTAACAAAACTTACGGTAAATATAATAGAAATAATACTTTAACATTCAATCTCGTCAACTTTGGATTTTATTTCATTGTTTTTACACGGTCGTCGGTCAACTAACCACTTCCATTGTTGCGATGTCGCAATATTTTACATTGTTTAAACTTGTCTGGCTTCTAGACCAATGAGAAGCGAGGAAAATCCTTTCCTATCTCTTCAACGCTGTATTCTTAACTAAAATGGACTATAGGTTATATCACATTTTTTTCCTCTAAAAATTCACCCAAAAATGACATAGAACGATAAACACAATAGACAGTTGGCTGTGCCACAAAACATCTGAACAAAGTGAACTGATGTCAATGCCGTATAGAAAAGTGGACTGTATAACAAACCGACCAAACGAAACATCAACCAATCAAAACAAACAAGCTTATATTTATTGTTGACCAAACAAAAATATCTCTTGATAAGTATCATCAATGCAATCACTTCGGCTTGCAATGACCTCGTTTTGAATTAACCTAACTGAAAAATAGATGAAATCGAAGATTTATATTCTGTTTTCCCCCAGTTGTTTTCTCAATCAACATGTATGAATCATTCTGAGATCCATTCAGAATTCAAACAGCAAACAAACACGTGTAATGCTAAGCGCACGCCACTGCACTGCGTGTTCCGTTTCCTTTTCACAATTAGCCTCCGCCATTTATTCGAATAATGGCATTCCCGTCTGCGTTCAAATTAGTCAACGACATTCTATTTTTTTGTCTATTCACCGAGAGAGGAATACGCAGCAAAAGAAATGGAAATGTTATTTTATTTGAAAAAAAAAAGCTGCCCAGAATAGAACTTTGACGTCCGGCGCTTAAACGTCTATTCTAAAATATCGTTTTTAGAATAGACGTTTAAGCGCACTAAAATAGTATACCAATTATTATGATATATATATATATATGACAGAAACATCTTCGATTGGTAACAGTGATGACATTGAAATGATTAAAATCTGACGCACAAGCGTAAAGCCAAGTCTACAGTCGAGCGATTTTGATTTTTGCGATACAAGCGGTGAAAATGCAATGTTGTTATTGTTTTTATCGGTCAATTTAAATCAAATCACACTCTGAATTATTATTTACTAATAAAAACATTGAGTTTTCACTCATGCTAGTATCACCAAATCCAAAACCGCTCAGAAGTAATGTGGGCCTAACTCTTCTGATCTTCATTTGACAGTTCGATTATACCAACCTCCGAATAATGAAAAATGCGTATCGAAACAGAGGTTATTTCGAAACGCATAATGACTTCATTATATTATAGAACCGAATTAGAAAATAGTTATATTTGCTACGTATTCTTCGAATTAAATAATAGGTACTTCTTTTCTACCACATAATTTGAGAGAGAAAAAGAGATTCAACGATACTGCTAGGTTATCTTGTTGATACTGATTCAATTGAATAGGAGAATAGTTGTGAAATTAAGGAGCTTTTGCGTGGCACTCTATTCGTTTTTAACTAACAACTTTTTGAGCTTTAAAAAATTAATGAGTCCAACATTTCTTCTGCGAGAAATGAATCAACTTTGAATTTTCCTATGGGGAGGAACAAAAATATTCCTTGTATCATAGCGACCTTTGAGATGTACCACAAATGTTGATATCCTCCAGTATATCATAAAATTGCTACTATTTCATGCCTATTCAGAGTTCATTCTGATCTTAGCCACCCTGTATAATTGTAGAAAATACTACAATTTCGAATCTCACGCCTTGTAGGTTCTTCGGTGATTTTTCAAATCATCCAATTCGAACAGTATGACTCACAAATTGGGTGCAATCGATAAAAAATTACAGCATTGATAGCCAAGGTCTAGGTGACATGATATTCGCTAACCAGAAAAACATCCACCCTGTATATGTAAGCACTGGGACTAGACGATAATCATTTGTTTCAACTAAACGGAAGGAATCATTCCGTCATTAATATTTTATTGTTGAATTAGCGTATGCCTAGCCGCAGCTACTTAGGAGTCATTAACTCGTATCATTTTTATAACGGGCTAGCTTTAAATGTCAACGAAAATAGACCATACACGCATTCCTTATCTAAGCGCACATCTGCGTTTGTCTCGATCTACTCGAGAAAACCATAACCTACTGGGTAGAAATCGGTATTAGAAGCACCAATTGAGTTTCGATAGGGACGCCCTGTATAATACTGGTTTTTCGATTCATCAATGGTTCTATGGACGCCCGGGTAAGATTGAACCTAAAATCTCGCTGTGAGGTGATGGTTGAATGGTAAAAAAATAGGTACCTATCTCTTGATACAATACCGACCTTCTGGGAATTCCCAATTGACCATCAGGTAGAAGGTTTCAAAAGGGGCTGGGAAATCAGGATCCCAGAATTATTTCAAGAATTTTTTGCCTCCGCACCCTCTACGAATTCTTTGGGTACCTAATACTAGGTTGCCTGAGATGGCGTAACGTTTTAGGCTATAAATAAGTTGGTACATTATACAAATGAAGTAATAATGAATGAAATTGAGATAATCTTGAATGAGAAAGAATTACGTCAAATTTTGTTTGACTTCGATGTGATAAGGCGTCAGTAAACGAGATAAAAATGCTTTGAAATGGGTTGGTGCTAGGTAGATAATGTACTCCGACCTAATAATTCAAACCGTCTAAAATAAGTCGATAAGAAAGGTTCCTTTTCTACAGGGTTCGCTTAGGTTATGCATTATTTTGAATTGAGCACCAATAAGAGGCCTCTTGGCTGTATAAAGTTGAATAGTGAGCAGCACGTAAATCATATCGACCCTCTTTATAGACATTGGCACTGCAGATATTATTATTTGGAAAATCCGGAATCGTGTCAAGCTGCACTTCAATCTGGTGAATGACCGGAAGCAGCGTAGAACGCGAAACCAGAGGTTGCTTCCCTATCGATCGACGATCGCTTTCGGTTAACTGTCTTTTCGTATAAAACCGCGAAACCCTCAGACTTCGGTTCTCTTACATCCATCACATATTATAGCCGTTTTACTGTGTTAGGCGTTCGTTAAAAAATAGGTACCAACCTATAATATTTTTTCCCTGAAAAATAAGCTCGTGAATTCAAATAAATCGACGATTAAGATTCAGTGTAGAAAAATATGGTCTTTTATTGTTTCCAACTCGTGGAAGTGCACCGAAGAATGTCTTATAATTTCCATATATTGAAATCTAAGATACCTTATGAACGTAACAACAAACTGTTGTAGGACGCTCCAGACATTGGGCGGTGCTGCGCAAAGTTGAATGAAACGGTGCGGCAAGCGCGTACTACAAGCGTTCAACGATCTCTACTTGCCGCCTCGATCTTAGCGCCCCGTTGCGGCAGTGCCATCAAGTAGGCGGACTCGGCATGGCTGTGGGAACGCGTCGTGTTTGTGCTCGCTATTTTTTACAAAAATTCAGGAAAAAAACGAAATATTTTTTATACAACCAGTGAATAAGTGATCCTCATGGTTTCTGGTAAGTCGTGAACAGTATTTTGGTGCGAAACCGTCGGTATTTGGCTGGTGTTCGATAAAAGCGTTTCCGGTTAACCTGCAAGAATATTTTGGGCTCAAATCAAAATGGTGGGCAAAACCGCGTGCTTCTACGTTTGCCGCTTTTTTCTCATCGCCACTCGGGAAGGTTATAGGAACGAATGTCGCCGTAAACATGTTAATTTCTATGGAAATTGCGACTTTTACGATGTTTTTCGAAACTGCCCGACTCGTTTCATCGTTTAATTCCATGTTTCTTCTCTTGTAGAATCGATGCTTGTGGCAGATTTGTTGGAGCAAATACCTCACGTAGCCGTACAGGCTTTGGAGTGCTCGAGCCGAGTGAGTGCCCTCAAGAATGTCGTTAGTGAATATCTCACGCCACTAGTGGTACGAAATTTGGGATGTAACGATGCCGCAGTCAATAAAGCTGCCCGTGATGCTCTCATTCAACTCATAGAGCAAGGTTACATTAACAAACAACAAGCCGAAATTCAAGTGTGCCCTTCCATCTTGGCACTATCTAAAGTAGAGACATCCTTGGATGTAAGCACTGGGGCTATATCTGTGAGTATTTCTGAATAATTTTTTTTTTATTCACTGTCTTGTATAGTTACATTTCTGTGTGATATTATTTCGTCGGTTGCAGCACTGGCTCTATGAAAGACATGGGTAGTGAGATGTTCAGTTTGCGATTTGTCTCACTACCTTGTCTTTCATGGAGACTTTGCTGGATGCATAAATTTTTTTCG
Source organism: Chrysomela aeneicollis (assembly GCA_029955515.1). Lineage (NCBI taxonomy): Eukaryota > Metazoa > Arthropoda > Insecta > Coleoptera > Chrysomelidae > Chrysomela > Chrysomela aeneicollis. Next base: position 11,043,430 of record JARUHQ010000018.1, on the reverse strand, counting down.
GGGGGACAGCAGAGTGTCAGTTTGCCGCTGCTCATTAGAGTTGGCAGTTTTAGATTGCCCAATTCTATCACAGCCAGCTTTGATGAGCACCGTTGAACTATTGGTCTTCAACGTTAACCAAGAAGATTATTTCCATGCCTTGTCAAATTCACCTTCTACCTATTCATCAACTTGGTTGTGACTTCTTTGATTTTTTAAGATATCACAGCCACTTTGATGAGCTAGGTTGAGGTACCAAAACGACCATGGAGAGTTTGTTGCTGCAGTTTTTGATGCCACAGCTTGTCAACTTGGCTGTGAAACCTCCATTTGATGGTATCACAGCCATTTTGACGAGTTGTGTTGTTGAATTTCTTCCCTGGACAAGAAGAGACAATTTTTGAATGCTGATGATTTGTTGATTTATTTCTTGGTGAGGACTTTTTTTTATGTGGAAATGCCGTGCCGCTCGTCAAATGGTTGTGAAACGGATATCCGACTCGTATCACAGCCAGCTTTGATGAGCGATAAGACATTTTAATTTTCATTTTTGGCCCGCTCTCTGGGCAATTTTCAGGAAATCTACTCTACTGGTCTTGCACTCATCAAGTGGTTGTGAAATGTTGATTTGATTTCATATCACAGCCAGCTTTGATGAGTTTGAGTCTGCAGAACCATCATCGTTGAAATCGGCCTGTCTTTATATACAGGGTGGCCTGAATTATAATGCCAATTTGAAACTGAAGATTCCCATCCAAAAATAGATGGGTTTTTTCTGCCGCCTTTTTTCTCAAATGTTCTCCTTGGTAATATACAGGGTGTTGAGTATTGACATTTTTTTACAACTCGAAATTTTTTCTATAAAAGTGCTTCATTTGAAAAAAAAACATTCAGTTCCACCAGTGGCGTACAATAAGGCTATTATGGTCCCTTTTACCCCTATTTTTTATGCTTTGAGAAAAATACTAACTTCCTCATTCACCTTTGAGTAAAAAATTATTACTTGTTTGATTTTGGAAACATCAATCATTTTGAAAATAGTTACGATAATCGAAAAATTGTTCAGATAATGAAGGACATTTCATAAGAGAATTCAAGGAAGCCCTCTTCATTTTTCAAGGAAAATCTTCCGTTTCAATTTGGCACCATAGATTCGGAACACCCTTTATAATATCGTACCTAGTACACCAGAAATTCCTTGTTGAAGTTTGAAAATCATTTTTGTCCATTTATTGATGATCAATTCCATTTTTGAATCTTAAATAGAGTGTGGTAGAAATTTTCTACCCCCCAATAAAAAACGTGAACATAGGGAAAACTTTTTGAATTATCTGGGATTGTCGTCCGTTCATGAATTCACCAGCCCTTTGATTTTCGTATTGTGCAATTGACAAGTTCAGCCAGCTTTGAGAGAGAAAAAATATGTCTGCCCTTGTGTTGGTTTTGTCATCAAGAAACGGTAAAATGAAAAAAAACTACAAGAAAAACAAATAAATTTAATACAGGTTAGGTTAGGTCTCCTTCTTTTTTACGTCCCAATCATAACATTTTGATTATTTAAAGTTGCAATCTTGATGACAAAGTCAACACTAGGGCAGACATATATTTTCTCTCTCAAAGCTGGCTGAACTTGTCAATTTGCATAAAACTTGTGATCATTTTGACGACGGAACATGTGTCTTGAGTTTCAGCCACAAAGGGAAGCTTTGAACTTTTAATAAATGCCCTTGACTCGATCAGGAATGGAATGAAGCAGGTGACTTCAAGCCATTAGTGATCGGGTATGTATGTGGTGTCATAATTTGAGAGCTTAAGTGAAACTTGTAGCAAATCGGTCCCGAAAATAATGTGATTAGGTTCATGAATGTTGCTCTAGTCTAGTGGGATGAAATTATGTTATGCTGTGCTGGTAATATTGCCCTTATCATGCGATCCATATTTTGATTTTAAAAAATGTTGGCATAGTCTTGCCCCTAAGAAAAATTGTAGCTGGTTAATTTTTTTTCGGTGTCTCAATTGACAAGTTCAGCCAGCTTTGAGAGAGAAAAAATATGTCTGCCCTAGAGTTGTCTTTGTCGTCAATATTGCAACTTTGAATAATGAATGTGTTATGATTTTGACGTGAAAAAGAAGAATACTTGTTTTGTTTTCGTTATTCCGATTATTTAGAATATTTAATTGTTGAATGAATCCAAACACATTATAAATGTGTTTTTAGACGTCTTCTCTTTTTTTACGTCGCAATCGTAACATTTTCGTTATTTTGAGTTGCAATATTGATGACCAAAACAATACAAGGCCAGACATATTTTTTCTCTGACAGCTGGCTGAACTTGTCAATTGACTTCACAAAGTTGCTAATTGACCTCAAAAACACGAAATTTTCACCTTCACACAACTAAGTTTGAACATCCCCTTTATGACAAAACTGCCAAACTTACAAAAAAAGAGCTATCCTTCAACAAAGCCTAGAAAAATCATCAACTTCCCTCTTTTGGATTGCATGATAATTTGCAAAATTTTGATTTCTTGTGAGCAATGCAGGAAATTTCGTTCCACATGGTCAAAGACAAAGACTTGGAACCTCACCTCAAATTGTGTTATTAGGGGTTAGGAGCTACTGTCTTTTCGTCTTTTCACATTTTATTTGAATTATGAAATGGTTTAATTTCTTCTTGTATTTGTCAGGTTCACTGGGTGAATGTGCTTATATTTACAAAACTGCTGTAGGCTGTAGCATAATAATTGTTAGTAACAATTTCATTGTGAACTTTCTGCAAAATGTTGAATCACTCGAATTCATGCTTGTAGTATTTATTAACAAAAATGTTTACCCTGAAAAAAAAAGTTATTTGTTCTTTGTTTTTTCAGTTGATGAGTAAACTGGCCTCCCTCCTCGGTACAGACATAACGGAACGTGTTTTCCTGAAGAGATACATTGAACTATGTGCCAGTCCATTGTTTTATATAAGGAAAATTTGTGCAGCCCACATGGGGGAGTTTTGCAGGGTTGTAGGAAGAGACAGTTTTGAAAATGTTTTGGTTAGTTGATTTTTTATATACTACAAAAAATGTTCCTTTATATCTGTTATCCCATTTCCTATGCAAGCTGAAGATTTAGTGTATTTTGGATTTTCTTTAGGTTTTGAAATAACTACAATAATACTGGGTGTTCAAGAAATATCATGTAAAATTGAACATCAGATTTTATTAATTATCATTCAATAGTTATAAGCATGATCTTCAAAAAATAGAATGAACTAGTAATTTCTATTGGAAAAATATTTCTCCACCATAAGATAAGAATACAGGTTGTCCCGAAATTAGCAATATTTCAACAAGTGTGTCTACTACTGAAGATCAATTATTTTGAAATTTTATCCAGGGGCGTATCCAACAGGTTGGGAATGACATAAACATTTCTTTTATTTAAAGTGATATGAAGGTTTCTGAAATTTGATATCAAATTTTGAAATCCTAAGCTATTTCTAAGAAAAATGTTATTTTTATTATTAATATTACAATAATTCATGTTAGAGTAGTTTCAAAAACATGAAACACTTATTATAATAATACAAAGTAAATAGTATACAAAATTTTCCAATGCACATTTAGTAAATTGAAAGAATTTGAATTTATTATTCCTGTATAGACATACACATTTTTTACAAAGTGTTATGAAACTATTTCTACACATTTCAACGGAAAATACCCCTTGACGAATAAATTTCTTCTCGAATGTCGCTCGTTGCGGAGATGTAGGGTGTTTTTTCTGAACTTTCACAGTTTTTGTTCACGCCAATGCTGAAATCGAGACAAATTATTCATTTTCAGAGAAAAAGAGAAAAATATGTCTGCCCTAGTGTTGTCTTTGTCATCAAGATTGCAACTCAAAATAATGAAAATGCTATGATTGGGACCAAAAAAGAAGAAGACTTTTATAACCTGTATATAATTGTTTAGTTTTTATTGTAGTATTTTCGTTATTTCGATTATTTCGAATATTTTGTGAACTTTTGTAAGCTTACAATAATTGTTGAATAATTCCAAACACATTATAATTGTGATATCAGTTTTCTTCTCTTTTTTTACGTCCCGATCATAACATTTTCATGATTTTAAGTTGCAATATTGATGACAAAGACAACACTAGGGCAGACATATTTTTTCTCTCTCAACGCTGGCTGAACTTGTCAATTGACCCTTTCCAGCGGATTTTGGGAAAAACTTGACAGTCGATTTTTTTGCGACGAAACAGTTTCAAATACTGTTTTGAAACAGTATACGTCTGCGTCATCATATAATGAGCCGAAAAAATGCAACGTTTCAAAACGTCACGTGTCATAGTTATTGTTATGTCAGATGACAGTTCGCCATATTGAAACATGATTGAAACGGTCCAAGAGACGCTTTCAATACGTTTTAAACCAGAATCAAGTGACGTCACAAGTGGTTCAAAAAAATGGAGTGTTTCAAATAGTATCAAAACAGTTTCTCGCAAAAATAGGTCTCAGAATATTGATATATAGATATTTCTTAGAATTGAGAGGCACAATGAAAAATGATATTATTCTGGGACTTGGATTTGTTCTGCTAAATGTCAAAATCCACCATAACTTTCTATTCTGGGAAGGGTCGATTGAAAAACCCTAAATTTTGTTCTGGGCCACCTTCCAATTAGAGGTGGAGAACTATCGATAGCATATCGATAACTATCGATAGTTTTAACTATCGAAATATATCGATAGTTTTTTTTCAACTATCGATAATATTCGATAGTTCACTCAGCTATGCTATGAGTGTCCGGCTGTTCGGTCTCTTACTCTTCGTCACTTTACTTGTCTATTGTCTACTCAACTCTTCAAGTACTCAACAAGTCAACGAGTAAATAGAAGTTGAGTTGAACTAGTTGAAGTAAAAGTATATGGTTTTTTATGTTGTATAAATAGAAATTATTCAATTTCAAGAACACTCGTAATGGAAAAATTCCTGACACTTACAAAAATCATACAAAATACAAAATGAAGACCAATCCAATCCTGATGGTATGTCTTCCAGCTTCATAATTAATATTTTAATTATTTTGTAAAATTTACTGTTTTTTAGCTTCTGCAAGAGAAGGAACGAATATATCCAATACCCAAATGATTTTTAGAATACCCAAATGATTTAGAACCCTATCGTGCAGAATGCAGGTATTAATTTTCCTACTATCGATAATTATCGATAGTCAGGAAGCCGACTATCGATAGTTCTCCACCTCTACTTCCAATTTATTCGACCATAAAACCATGTAATGTGATGATTCTATGACGACGGTCTTCTGACACACATTTGAAGAACAATCTACGTCATACTGACCACCCCCCACTTCTAGACCCCCCCCTTCTCATTTCGCGCCTCCCTGCTCTCGTGACTGACCACCCCCCCCCTGCCCCGCTGTTGCAGCTGCCGCTCTACGTGCAGCTGAGCGCCGACGAGGTGTGGGGCGTGCGCAAAGCGTGCACCGAGGTGGCGATGTTCGTGTCGTGCGCGTGTGACGCCGCGACACGTCGCGCGACACTCACGCCGGTGTTTGTCGCGCTGCTGCAGGACGAGTGCCGGTGGGTGCGCGCGTCGGCCTTCCAGGCCTTGGGCTCGTTCATTGCGACGTTCGCCGTGCCGACGATAGCCGAGCTCGGCTTCAACAAGGGCGGCGACCTGGTGCTGCTCAACGACGAGGGCACCGAGTTTACGTGAGTAGCACGGCGACGGTAGCGAAGAACTACTTTCCTGGCTAATGTCCATTTGTTAGGTATGTGCGCTCGCTGTGTTCGGGGGGGATGGATACGTAGATTGGTACATGTGCAGCGAGAAGATGAGTTTTAATGTTTTGCGTGGCAGTAGCTAGGAAAGTGGTTGTTTGAACTGTGTTTGAAATATTTCTTTTTTTTTTCAATTCGTGGTTGTTTTATTTGTATTATAATGCTCAGTCGGGTTTTCAGACACTCACATAGCTTATTTGTTTGGAAGGGAAAAAGTGGAATCAAGTTCACATGATGTTTTTGTCAAATTTCAATGATAATACCGTTAGTTTTGTAGACAGACAGATGATGAGAAAATTGATTTCTCAGATCTTACATACATGGTGAAACTTTGCTCTAAGATGAAAAAATTCCACAAACAGGCTCAAATTTTTTTTTTCAAAGGGTACTTTGAATCCCCATCCCTTCCGTTGGTCGGGCTATAAAATTTCTTCTCGGGATTTAAAATTCCACTTTATTCCCTAGGTGAATAATGTAGAAGTTTCCTTCAAACTGATTTTCATAAAATTATTGTTTGAATAACAAGTATTATGTATCTGCTGTCTAGAATTACTGTTGGAATCATCCTAATAATTTTAATTTTCAAATTACAGCGATATAAAATTTTTATGGCGGAACACTATGACGTACTAATTAGATTTAGTGACATTTGGGGATATTTGTTGGTTATAAGTTTCTGAACTTGATTCGGTTGAGCCTACGGACTGAAAAAATGAGTAGAAAGATGTTGCTTGCACTGTTGCCAGATTGAAGTCACTAAGTTCTTGGATGAATCGAAATATTAATCAAAACATGGAATATTCAACTAGCATAATCAACTTCAAAGAAAAATTGTCAATATCTAAATTATTTCTTACCTGGCCATAATTTCAAAATAAAAAAATACTCTATTTTAATATTTATCTTGTCTAGGCCATAATTTCAAAATAAAAAAATACTCTATTTTAATATTTATCTTGTCTATTATCAACATTCCCTCGGGCACCAGGACGAAATTTCAAAATATAATTCAGTTTCATCTTGAGTTATTGAACAAAAAATACATTGGATAACATAACAATACCAAGATGTTAATGCAGAATATCTCAAGGTTCTTCTAATTAGTACGTCATCAGAATGGTGGAGGAGCCGTAACTACATTTTTGGGAATGTTTTTCTAAGTCGAATTTGATAGCACAAGGTAAACGAAAAATACGTATTTTATGCATTTTTATAAACTTTAACTTGGAATGAAAATCTGAATTTCGGAAACTTCCCCATTCTGATTAATCTGACCAATATGTGGTCACGTGACCCTCGCATCTCTGATGGGATTGCCGAACTCGACTTATGTAAATCTTGTCATGTGCCGGCTTTCAAGTGTCTAAAAGTTAGCTTGTTAGCTAGATGCAATATTTTGTCGCAGAACGAAAACTCAAACCATCTGTTTTATTGTAAAATCCACTGAGTTGCCAACACGCTGCTGAGCCGTTTGTCAATCGAAACACAACGTGTACTTTCTCAACAACTTTTCGAGCTCAAAAAAAAAAAAGTCGCGGTCCGTCTGAACGTCTTCTCCGTTTGCGCTCAGGATAAACTTCTCCCGCACGCTGTCGATGAGCGAGCAGTACAGCATCATGAACGAGGGCAAGAAGACCGTGGACCCCTACTCGTTCGACGGCTACGAGGATGATGATGAGCAGGTGGTGAAGAAGGAGGAGGGTAAGGGGGAGGCGGCCGACGAGCCCGGCCTCAGCGACATGATGGAGAAGATACTGTCGATCATGGACGGCGACGCGGGCGCCGACGGCGTCGCGGCGCCCGTCAAGGTAAATCCCGACGGGGCCGCCGTCGAGGATGATTTGCATTTGTTTAACTCGCACACTTATTGGTACGTTAGTCCGGAAATGCCCCTGGACCCCCTGCTGGTTGCTGGCGGGGATGTGGCTGATGTCGACGTCGATGTGGCGGTAAGTAGGCGTTTTTTGGTTTTTTTTTTTGTTTGCGGGTCTGGTTATTTTTGGCACCCAGAGAGAGGATTGGTCGGTCAGTGTGATTTTTTTGTTGGAATGTTGCTTCATACAGGAAATTGTCCATGAAAAGTTAAGATTCTATTTGATGAAATATTGCCAGAGATTATTTCAACCCTTTTTCGAAGACACACACACATTTTATGGAATTTCAAGAAATTTATCAAGTGGACAACAATCAACTCATATAATTCATTGGAAAATATAAATAATAATTGTCTCCTTATCAACTTGGATATAATTGGTATTCAAATGTTGATTCATACTAATTGGATTAAAGTTCTTGTATTGTGCTGATTCATATTGTGGATACTCATACAACTTAAATAATTGTTTTGGATTTATGTGGACTTGAGCAGAAAATTTTACACAAAAAGTTGGAAGGTGATTCTTTTTGGAAAAATATTGTCAAAGGTTCTTACAACATTTTTTCAACATTCACTTGGAATTCCAAGAAAAATAACAAGTGAAAAACGATTTGTTCTTGTTTTACCTATTAATTTCGCCAACTCTTATAATATAATCAACTTGTATATAATTCATATTTAAATGTTTATTCATATTAATAGGATTAGAGTTGTTGAATTCTGTTGATTCATATTGTTGTTACTCACACATTCTATATATTAGTTTTGGAATCATGTAGTGAGGTAATAAATATTGAAAATATGTTTTGAGAAAACATATTATGAATGATTGTAATAATTTCGACGAAAATTGAAGAATCCACATACATTTCGAGTGTCGCCAAATTATAGATAGACTTCAGGATTTCAATAGGTAAAAATTGGATATTGGGAAACATTCACCGTTGATAATAATGTTATTGAAATGTTCTGAAAAGAAAAATCCAACAAGTGTTGTTTTCTATTTTCTGATTCTCTTCCATATCATGAGGTGCTTAGAGTAAAAATTGATAAAACAGTATTTTCTTGTTCTAATATCCAAATTGTAGTTGAGAATTTAATTTTCCTAAAATAAGTGTGTGCTATGTACGGGAATTTTTTGACGTAAATATATTATTTCTTCACTCAACATTGCATTGAGGGAATTTTCACATTGTGATTTATTTTGTTGTCAGATGAATAACAATCAATGACCACTTGACTGGTCATGCATAACCTGGGAAAACTCGTCAAACAATTTGAGGTTCTGGTCTTGAAAATTTGATAAATTCATTATCTGAAAAGTACTGAAAAACTCAAAAAATAAACTATAATTTATTGGTTGGTGAATTTCGTCAATTAAGGCTTGGGAAAATCTCCATAAAATAAACATGTGAAATTTACAGTTTACCAATTGTGATCATCCTTTTAGTGTTTTATTTTCTAAATAAGTGAAAGAAAACTTTCATCTATATAAGCATTTGAACTTCAAAAATGTCATTCTCTAGAATTATCGTAATTTTCAGGATACATTCGATATTCCAACAAAAAAATCACTGAAATACTAATTTTCTAGATATTTTTGTATTTAATAATAATCATTATATCCTAAACCTGGTAATCATTTTCACAATTTTCATTTCAAGAAATTCATTTAAAACAATAAAATATCAAAATTAACCGTCCATAAATTCAATATTTTAGTACAAACACACATTTTGATCACCACCCACAAATTTTGGCTCTAATAATTCTAACTCATGCATAATTCGAGTTCCACCTCATCTGCTTTTTTTTTATTATTAATTTCGCTTCACATTGGCTCCCTCAAACGAACGTTGGTAACTTCAGCCGGTCAAACGAGCTGTAAGTATTTCCGCATGTAGATAACCGTCCGTTTTTTCGTAATCCAGAACAACAGCGCTGCGCACGTAAGTATCACCATCGTGCCGCCTCGCCTGTGTCCCGTTCTTGTTTATTCTCGTCCTCCAAACATCGTTGTTCGTTATCTACCGTGTGTAAATGCGCCTGAGCCGATTCCCGCGCTAGAGTGGAAACGCCGTGACGTCAGTTTCCTTTTCCGTCCGATAACGCTCGGCTCGGCGGCCATCATGCGTCTCGTTCTCGTACTCTCGACTCTCGTAGTTCTCATTTACTATTTACGTGCCTCGTGGTCGGTTGGAAGAATGTTGACGTGCTCGACTTCTGGTCCGACCTCGTACAAAATTCCAAAGATTAGTTGAACATGGCTCGGGTTTGTGATTGTCGCATTTCTGAAAGGTATGTCTCAGATTTTAATAATTCTCCATTTGAAAAATAACACTGAATTGCATTTGTGATATTCTGTAATGGTCGAGCACTTTTTCTACCACGTGTTTGCTATTTTCTCACTAATTTGAAGTAGATTATTAGACGAGTTTTCTAAGCATTTCACTTGGTTATTGAATAGTTTTCCATGACGAGTTATGACGACGGTCTTCTGATGAACATTTAAAAAACAATTTTACGTCAGATTTTAATAATTCTTGATTGGAAAAATAACACGAAATTGAGACTTTTTCAACCACGTGTTTGCTATTTTCTCACTAATTTCAAGTAGATTATTAGACGAGTTTTCTAAGCATTTTCCTTGTTTATTAAACAGATTTCAATAAATCTCGATTGGAAAAATAACACGGAAATGCGTTTGTTGTATTCCATAATGGTCGAGCACTTTTCCTACCACGTGTTTGCTATTTTCTCACTAATTTGAGGTAATTAGATGAGTTTCCTAAGCATTTCAATTGGTTATTGAGTAGTTTTCCATGATGAGTTATGACTATGATCTTCTGATAAACATTCAAAGAACAATTTTAAGTCAGATTTTGATAATTCTTGATTGGAAAAATAACACCGAATTGAGACTTTTCCAACCACGTGTTTGCTATTTTCTCACTAATTTGAAGTAGATTATTAGAGGAGAAGATTCCTAAATAGGCACATCCCGTGAACATAAAATATTTTTTCATGATGAGTTATGACGACGGTCTTCTGACAAACATTTGAAGAAAAATTTTACGTCATACTGAACACGTTTCGTGAATTTATTAGAGTTGGATCGTTTTCCGAGCATAATTCAAACATTTTCCTTTTGCTTCGATTTCAGGCGCATTTGGAGGATTTGTATTCGACAATAAATCTAAGCAATAGTCTCGATTCAACGAAACCTAATCCCAATGACTCGACGGTTTCATTGGAGGCATTGAGTGATGTTAGCCAAGGTAAGTGTTTTTTTTTTTCTTTAGGATGTTTAATGCTTCTATCTGAGCGAGGTTTCAGGGTTAGGAAACCTGTTTGGTGGTTTTTTGATTTAATCATTGCCTCGCTATATAAAATGTAACAAAATTGTTCTTAGATGTATTTGATTTCTTCTGAGGTATCACGTGTTACAACATTCACATTATTTAAATATTCTTTCGACTTGCCAGCTAATTATAGTAAGTATATTGAAACGATAGATAGATTGATAGAGACGCGTGAAAATGTCCGCCATTTTGTTGTTGGCTGAAGTGGATATTACAAGATGGTTGGTGCAACCAATCTCTTGACACACCACGAATTCTTCATTAATTGTTGGAAATTTGAAATGCTTGAGTAGGATATTTGGGTGGAATTGATTAATTTGAATTTTCGTATTTGGATTTTCTATAATCATTGAAAATAATTTAAATTATATTGTAAGAAGTGGATGAGAAAGACAGTACTTTTTGAAATATTTTGTAAAGTTTAGTAATTCCAGCACTTCCATGATTGCTGATATCGAGAAAATAGCTCAAAACTTTTTGAATTAATTTGATTCCAATTGTTCCATATTAAAATATTCACACCAATCATTGTGTACCGTTTTGAGTTTTTTTCAATTGGTCCATTGATATACATAGTCGAATAGTACATTACCAATATTTTTAGAAAGATGTAATTTTTTGTATTTCACAAACATGGTTGAATGAATGGTTGAAATTGATTAATTTGATGGAATTATTCCAAAATCTGCTCATTTTGAAATGCGTACACAACGTGGTCAGTTTTTTTGACGTTATCAATTTATTCATTTCAAAGACAACTTAATGGTGCAAAACTTTATACGATTATTTCAATTCGACGCTGTTCAGTTGAAGGAAATCAGCCTTTTTTTTTTCGAAATGTTTGATTGATATTGAGATGATTCTTTGAATTTTTTAACTAGAAAAATAACTGATTACTAGAAAGTAGATAAAAACTTGATGTGAAATACTTTTCCTTATATTTGATTCATGCTAATATTTCACTCATAAACAAGCTTATAGGAGCAGTGAAATTATCGAAAAAGAACAACAGATATCCACCTATTTAACAAAGAAACATGACAGCACAAAAAAATAATTTGTTTTGTTTGTAATGTAATTTTTATTATTCAATCAATAATAATTGATAATATATGTCTTGATTCATATTTGAATGTTTTTATTTTCAATTAATTGTTTGTTATGTTGCATAATAACTTTATTTCTGTTTCTTTCATTCGGAATGTTCTTAAATATCTGTTGTTTCCAAAAATTAACCACATAATTCTCATTAAAGCTTGTACAAATTATCATCGGAAATGTTCGACCACTCGTGGAAACACCATTGATGAATTCGAAATTCAAAATTGCTTTACCGTAGTGCCCTCTAACCCCTCCCCCTCTCCAACTTTCTTGCAGCGCCGGACCCGCCCGCCAGCCCGCCGCCCCCCGCATCGCTGACGCCCTTGGCGCCCGCCCAGCAGCACGTGGTGCCCGAGCAGCTCGTCCACCACTACGTGTCGATGACGGAGCCGGCGCTGCTCAACACCGACAACGAGATGCCCTACCACTGCGCCTACTTTCTGCCTGCCGTCGCCTCGACGCTCGGCAGCAACAACTGGCACCTGTTGCGCGGCGCCGTCGACGCCCTGGCAGGTGACATGCAGGTGATACGCTCATCTTTCACGGCCGAAAAGGCCAAGCAAGTCATTTGCTATTGGCCATATTGAACAGCTTTCGGTGGTTGCTTTTTGAGCATTCCTAGGTTTTCGGGAATCTGTCATCAACGTCAATTGTCATAAAAATGACGGTTGTGTAGATGAATTCAAATAAGCGCATCATATTTTTCTATTTGATCTCATTTTAACAAAATCATCAGGGTATGGAAACGATCGAATTAAATGACAGATGACATCAATGATAGTTGACAATAATGACAGTTGACAGTTATGACAGATTGGTACCAACCCTAGAACACTCAGAAGCTGCCACCAGTAGCTATTGGATATGGTCAATACGGTCATAAACCTCTAAAGCTTTAGCAGAATTAATAATCGTTTTCCGATACCTTACTAAACTACTACTGATATGACATCAAAATTAAATCGGAATATTATTTTATGCTCGAGAAAATTGAAATCAAAAGTAATTATTTGACAGCACCATATTTCTGCTGACGTCACCTGGTAGATCGGGATGGTATCGTAAAAATATCGAAAACAATAGGAAAGAAGAATTTTTTGACATAAGTGATGGTAGATAAGTCAGATGACAATATGTCAATTTTTAATTCAAATTTTTTTCGATAACGAAACTAATTCAAAATTTTTAAAAGGGCGCATTAATTGATTGTTTATCATCTATATAACGCAAATCAGGTATTTTATATGAGTTAATATTTCTATAGGATATTCAATACCGCCTCAGCGAAGTCAATAAGACGATTGAACTCAAAGACACTATAAAATAGAGAAATAAAAATTAAGAATTAATTCAATTAATAACTTTATTGTCTGGGAAAAGAAGGTAAGTGTAGTGGTGCATCTGATAATATTTTAAATAAACACAAATTGATATTATTATTGCATATTCACAATATAATGTAAAGAAGATATCTCATATAAACTCACATCATAGGTAGAGTACATACTCAGAATAACTGAGGATTTAGGAAAACATTTATCATTTACAGAAGTGCATGACAATGAGGATTTGGTTTATTAGCTTATACCTATTACTAAAATACTTTGTGCTCTCACTTCACAGGTTCTCATGATGTTCATGTACAAAGATTAAAATAATTCGCGATAGAAAATAACACGTAGCACTATCTCATGGTAACAACTCAAACTTCTCGAAGTGGTGTCGTTTTTGTTTTGTTTTCATATTTTTGATGTTTGTGTCATTGTGACATAGGTGTCTTGTCACCAAACAATAACTGAAACGAGAAAAACGATATGATGTCACATGTATTTCACCAAAACATCTCTCGAAAAACTGCTGGAAGTACACCTTTCACATCAGAAGCGAACATAAACAGAACAGAGGTTAAGTTTTTCTGTGGGTTATCCTCCAGAGAGTTCGGTGGTTATACCACTTCGAGTGGTTCACGAGTCACCGCTAGGTAGCGTATCGCTTAGCACCTATCGCGAATTAGGATAGGAATTTTAACTTCGATCAAAATTATCTTCACATCAATTACTTGCAGATGTAGCTATGTGTTGTCCTACTGCAAAACACAAAGTTTATCTCATATTAACACTTGGAGTACAAATATGAATTTCGAGAATCCACATTCGTGTTGCTACATGAAGCACAATAAGTCTTTGAATGCTTAAACTTTCTGAAAAAAGTGGTCAGTGTGGGGTATAATGAACGCTGAACAATGAAATAAAACTCAATAGTAACTTACCTTTAATCATCCGAATATATTTTTGCATGAAGAATTGAATTGAATCGCCCAGTAATTTTTTACCGCCATCTGTCAAAGATGACAGAGATTGTCAATTCTTCTTCCACTTCTATTAATGGAACAGAACCTAAACTAACCTTTGAATGCCGATTTTGGAAAAACCCTTGAAAATAAAAATTTCAAAAAAAGATCGGCGTATTCTCGGGGGACCCGCGTTTCACATATATAATTTTTGAAAAAAGGTGTACAACCCTATTGTCCTAAACGGAAATCTACTAGGCTGGAATTGAATAATTTTCTGTTGACTAGGCTCCCAAACACGTCTGCTACTTTTTAGAAGTTGTTCGATGCTCATCTGTTTTATTTTTTTTTGTTGAAGTTTTGTTCATGTATCTATCCTAATGGTGTATTTACGAAACTAGCGTTCCGACTGTTCCAACATTTTTTTCTTCTTTTGGATTGCGTTATTATCTATTATTCGTGAACTAGTATTGGACCTATTTGAGTAAAAATGTGTATGGAAGTAAAAATCTGTCAGATACATAATATAAGATGAAGTAAAAGACAGCTGCAAGAAAAAACTGAAACAAATGAAGTTTCCATTTAGAAAGACAGTGGTTTTTTTATATGAATATATATTTTTTAGTTAGAATATCTTCTTCTTTTGAAATAATGTATGTATATTTAATCGTGAAAATAACTAGGTTAATTTCTAGTTGTTAAAAAAAACACTTTTAGAAAAAACATGACTACATCACTACAGGAAACAATAAAACTGACCGAGTGATGTTTTGCAGTACCGCGTCCGTAAGACGGTGGCGAGCAGCCTGCACGAGCTGGCCGCCATCCTCGGCCCCGACCTCACCGCCGACCACCTGGCGTCGCTGTTCGAGGGCTTCCTCAAGGACCTCGACGAGGTGCGCGTCGGCGTGCTGCGCCACCTGGCGCTCTTCCTGCGGCTGGTGGGCGCCGCGAAGCGCGCCGCCTACCTGCCCCGCCTCGCCGAGTTTCTGCAGACCGACAACGAGGCCAACTGGCGCTTCAGAGCGGAGCTGGCCGGGCAGCTGAGGGCGGCGTTGCCGCTCTTTCGGCCGCCCGATGCCGCCCAGCACGTGTTGCCCGTGGCGATCGATTTGTTGGCGGATAGGGTGGCGGCGGTGCGTCAGGACGCTATGGTGCTGGTGAGTTTCGATTTGGATTTGGGGTACTGTCGATTAAGTCACACATACTTTTATATTGTTGGGTTAATTGTTTGTGGATTCGATAATTCAATTACTCGCTTCAGTGATACAATCTTCGAATTTACTTATGCGACAGTTTTTTTTATATGTACCGTTACGATATTTCTACCTGGGTTCGTCAATTCAAACACATACAAAACTGAGCAATTTATTCCACAAAACACGATATTGGCTATACATATCTTTGTTCAACATACTAGTTTTTTTTATAAACTGGCCTGTTCGCGACACTGCGCTCCTTTTATATAGGTAGAAAGCACTCATTCTAGCGAAATATTGAATATTCAATAAATATTTTCGAGAAACTACGACGGTTACAAATCATCCGCTATTGTTCTTCAATTGACAAGTTCAGCCAGCTTTGAGAGATAAGAAATATGTCTGCCCCATTGTTGTCTTTGTTTTCAAGATTGCAACTTTAAATAATTGAAATGTTATGATTGCGACGTAAAAAAAAGAAATAACACATTTATAATGTGTTTGGAATCATCCAACAATTACGAGGTAACAATGCTAACAAAATATTCCAAATAATCGGAATTACGAAAACAAATTACAAGTAAAACAAAACAATTTTAAACAGCTTATAAAAGTCTTCTTTTTTGCGTCACAATCAAACATTTTCATTATTTAAAGTTGCAATCTTGATGACCAAAACAACACTAGGGCAGACAAATTTTTTCTCTGTCAGAGCTGGCTGAACTTGTCAATTCGAAGTACGTCGGCGACCGATGTTATGGCGATGCCATAAATCACAGCCTGTCGCGCGCCGCTAAGATAATGATTTGCGGTAAACTCTAGATAACATTGGGGGACTTCAAATTGTCTGCCACGACTATAAATCGTACAGACAGCTTTGTTAATGATGTCGGGCGTGTGATGTTATCGCCGATTTTTTTTTCTGTTGACCCACCTAAGAATACGATCGGTAATAATAATAAACATTTTTTCTTGTATCAAAAGCATAATTTTTTATTACTTGAAATCTATTTCAACAATCCTATCCTAAGACGGGTAAGTATTTAGGTAGAAAGGAGGAGTTTGGTGCTGACTAATGCAGTGATACCATAGAAATACAGAATTTAATAAACCTCGTCGTTTTCATAAGAAAAAAACCACTAGGTATGCTTCCTGGGGAAATATATATCTTAAAAAACATGTACAATTTGTACATGTTTTTGATAATACCCATGATATTTTGAAACTGGTAGAAATTCACAGAGAAAACAACAATTTCAGAAAATTTTGAAGAAACGAAAAGTCAGTGACGCTGCATTAGGAATTTTAGTACAATATGATGATTTTGGAAGTCTTCAGATGACATGGTAATTATGTAATCATCATGATCCCCCTTTTAAAAAATTGTATTTATAGGAACTCACGAAATCCGGAACTAAACATAATTCCTCTTTCCTTTTATCATAACAATATCTAATTGAACAATTTTAAACATTGTTTCAACACCATTAATCAAATATAATTCTTATTCACGTTTAAATATAACTTTTGTCAAATTGTTGATGATGCATTGATTTCATTGGTTGTTTTCACAGACTTTCAGATTTCCCTTGATGAAAGTAACTTTAACTTCAGAAGTGGGATTTCAATTTGACAAAAAATGCGAGGTTTCAGGGTTGGAAAACCTCTTGATGGTTTTTTAATTAAATCATTTTCTCGCTAGATCGACTGTGGAGAATGGTATTCTTTGAACAAACACAATATTCACAAGGTTTCATTTTCCACAACAGTTTCACCCACCTGAATACAACCGATTGTTTATTACGAGATGAATATTTAACCAGCTCAAATTTCGCTTCTTATTTGTCTAGATAACGGAAATCGTGAAACACACATCTGCTGAGCCAGGCCTGACGCCCTGCCTTCTCGTCAAGATCGCCGAGAACTTTGCCCACTCGAAGAAATGGCGGCGGCGGCAGACCTTCTGCTTGTTGTGCTCGGAGCTGCTGAGGGAGCACGCTCTGCCTGCCGAACAGTTCGCCTCGGAGATGATGCCCCACCTGTTAGATTTGAGCTGGGATCCGGTGGCCAACGTGCGATTGGTCGTCGCGAGATGCATATCGCAACATATATTGAAAAATGGTTTGTACACTTTTTAATTCTTGGTGTCGGAATAATCATTTTTATTGTAGCTATTTGTGTATTTAGAGCGCAAAGTGATAGATTGTCGTTCGAAATAGACAGTTATCCCGGTAGGCAAATATTAACCGTTTGCGTACGCCTCAAGGACGCTCAATGACTGCGAACAAAATTACTCGACAATCGAAAAAGAAATGTTAGCTATTGTTTGGTCTAAGAAGTATTTTAAGCCCTAAATATGATTATAACATATACAAAACGATAATCGATGAAGACACTTTTGTATAAGGCAGACTATGATTTATTTGTGGCAATCTGAAAACATTTTTCATGCTTTCCACAGGGTGTTGATGTAGTTTCTCTTTGGTTGCAGAATACTTCGCCGATCCTGATAATGAACAATTTGATGGATTCCAGACTGTCCTGAGAAGGTTGCAAGCTGACAAGGACGTGGATGTGCGTCAATGTGCAGAAGTTTAGTGATGTTTTGCCTTGAAATTTGAAAAACCTGTTTTATTACAACCACTACTACCGTGTTTCATGGAAAAAAAGATGATGATTTTTAGTCTATTATTGTCCATAACGACTGGTACTCAACCCATTGTAATTTCTTGCTTATTTCAATTTTTTGTTTTCAGTTATTTTGAACATTGTGAAATCTTTTTATCGATAATAATTTGTGAAATTAGTTGTACTTTTATTGTATAACTTGTAATATATGTATTAAAGTTTGAAATTGAATATATATATATATATATATATCGATCCTTCCAAATTTTTTGTACCTTCTAATTAGATTGATTGTGGGTGGTATATGAGGCAATATCTAAGATTGCAATTTTGTGAACTAGCAGAAATGCATTGAAAACATGTTTTTTTGCATGAGAACTTTTTGATAACTGATCGTTCTGAAGTCAAGAAAAGTTGAGAGGTTATTCTTCGTTGTTTTTCAATATTAACTTTGTCGTAGGGCCTTCAAATTGGATATAAAGGCTCTAGTGCGGACTAGAAGCACGGCTCTAACTTCAAAAGTAAAAAAAAATCAATTTTTGACCCCACTTTCGACCGAATTTTTTATGAACCTGATATCTGAAATTACTGGAAATAATAAAAAACGGAGTCGATGGACGTTTTTGGGACAGCAAGACAAGTTTTTATCGATTTTTTAAATATTCGTAATTTTTTTCAAATGCTTATATCTCAAAAACTATGAGATAAAAAGTACAGATTCGTGATCAGCAAGCTGAGAACGCCCTGTGTTCAAGTCTAGCTCATTCCGAGTCCTTGAAGAAGTTGGACAAACTTCCTTCTTTTTCGGACCCCGAAATCGACTTTGTCGTAGGGCTTTCAAATTTGATATATAGGGTCCTCTGGGGCTCCTCTAGTGCGGGCTAGAAGCACAGACCTCTGAATTCAAAAATATTGCTATTTTTCACTTCACTTTCGACTGAATTTTTATGATCCTGATATCTCAAAAACTAGTGGAAGTATTGGAAAATGAAATTTCTAAACGTATTCTGTGAACGAATATGAGCTAGCTTAGCATTTGCAGCAAAATATCTGCATTTTCCTATTCGACCACTAAAATGATTGGAGCTTAGATTGGAGTATGTTGCAGAATGTTATAGCTATTTATGTACCAAGTGCGTTATATAGATCCTAACGCCCGGAGGGTAACATTCACCCGAGGGCCTTTGGCCCGAGGGATGAATGTTGCCCGATGGGCGTTAGGATTTAGTAACGCTCGTGGTGCATACAAGATTTTATTTTTCACGAAAAAATTATCTTAAACGACGTTGTTTACTTCATAAATTTTTTCTCATAGTATTTACTGCGTTCTGGTCGGCAACTGAGCACAAGTGAGACCCATAACGCCCGGGGCGTTATGGGTCTGTTAATAGCAACCGTTGCCAAGGTATTATAAAGCAGTAACGATCAAGTGAAAAATAAAAATTATAAAAACAAATAGCGTTATGCAACACTTATCATACAGTACCTGTACGTTTAGTTGTCTAACAGCTAGGTCGAATATGTTGATGAGATTATGCAACACACATAATACAATTCTTGTATGTTTGGTTGTCTAACAGGAGAAATAAGTTGTGGGGTTATGCAACACTTATGACACAATTCCTGTAAGCTTGGTTGCCTAACAGTCAGGAAAAATAACCAAATTTGATATACAGGGTGCTCCAGTTCACAACTCTCCAGTCTCCAACTTCTCGAATAAACAAGTTATATGAGCAGGTTGTTTTCAGTTTTATTTTACTATCGAAATAAAAATCGAAATCGAAAGGAAAATTTTAATTCCTTAAAGGACATTATGATACAGTATGTAGCATATAAACATAAACCTACCATACAGTCACACTATACTTGATGATATAAAAAAATGTACAACACAACTCGAATCGCGAAAATAAACCCAGAGACGGAACAACAAGCAGATCTCAATACCCGCCCCTGAATCCCCCACCCCTGCTCCCCCCATAACCCCCACCCCTGCTACCTCCGTACCCCCCACCCCTGTTCCCACCGAATCCGCCTCCCCTGCTGCCCCCGTATCCTCCACCATAACTGCCACCGTAGCCACCCCTTCCACCGTTGTTGTAACCTCCACCGCTACCGTAGCCGCCACCGTTGTTGTAGCCACCGCGGCCGCCCCTGAAGAACTTGGGGGGCGGGCCGCTGTAGCCGCCGATGGAGTGGCCTCTTGGGGGTCGCTTGGAGGCCAGGATGCTCGATTTGGCCCTCTCTATTTCGAAGCTGCCCGCGTGCAGCTTGCACAGTTCTTTGATTGTCGATACGACCTGCGGAAAAGGTTGAGTTAATATTTTCCACGCGTTTTCAGCGTCCAAAACATCATCAGCTGAAGTGATTTTTCCAGTGGAAGAAGTAGAATTGAGAAGAGGATTTTTCTTGTGTGTCTGCATTGAAACAGCTTTGTTGTCGGGGATTTTTTTTTATAGAAAACGACCAATGAATAAGGATTGAAATATTCTTTCCTAGATAGTGGAGCTCTCAAATTACAGATTTTCTTGTTGAGGAAGAACTTTGAGCAGTGGAGTAATTCGAATGAGAAAGCGATATTTTGTGTGTGTTGACATTAAAACAGCATGTTTGGGCGGTGATTTTTTTATATAAAACGACTTAAGGTGGGTTCATGCTTATACGAATTTCACAAAACTGATGCGAATCGGAAAATTATAAATATAACATTGATATAATTTCTCCTCTACAACACTATTAATTTATGCATTCTGTAGTATCATGATATCATGATGATATAAAAAAGATATGCTACTCAGTTTTGGAGGTTATGTTTATATTTGACTTATGGATGGATTGGTGTTTTTGTAGGACTGGAATTCATGATTATTTTTTTTATATTTGAAGTTTGATTCCTGAATTATACATTGACATCAAGTGTACAAAATGAAAGTGTGGCCAAATGTGAGTAGTTGATGTTCTTCTAGTCTACTAGGCGCTGTTGCCAATTTTTGAACTAGAAACAAAGCGATTTAAAATTTAAAACCCCATGATTGAAAAATAAATTTAGATAGTTTCCGCAACGAATTCAATAAAATCATGAATTAAACTCATAATCAATAAGTTCATACTTGCATAATAATTCCGACTTTTATCCCAGACATATAGTAAAATATTCACAAGAAACCGCTCTAGTTTTCGTAAAAATTACAGATTTCCCCCGGGGAGAAATAAGTTTTATCAGCGAAATAACTCAAACTAGAAAGATACCTATGAAGCAAGGTGGATACAGCTCTTCAATTGTTTCTGCGAAAAACTTGTAGACCGTTTGAGAAGGTACTAATATTTCCACGACTTGAAAGAAGATGGTGGTGAGATCGATTATCGAAGAAGACTTCTGTTGCTTACATATTTCTGTGGTTCGCATCTGACAGACGAGACTTGAAACGACATTAAACAATATATTTTCTATGAATCTGGAATGAATATTGATATTTTGACTCTTCTCAGTCATTTTTCATCTAGAACAAATAAAACTGATAAAAAGATGACAGAAGCACAGTTTCTGTTTTACCGACACAAGGTATGTCGCCATCTCTGTTAATTTCAGGAAATATTACAACGGTATGAAATCAAGTAGGCAAAGGTCTACAGTTTATTCTAGTGCTTGTTAATAGGAAGCTGTTTCACCATCCTATATCCACCTTGCTATGAAGGATTGAAAATCTTCTGAAATTCCCCCGGAGAAGAACAAAAAAATATCCTCACCCACCAACATTTTCCAAAAAAAAAAAAAAAAAAAAATTCTTCACCTTAATATCCACCGGCCCCATCTCCAAGATCTGCTCGGGCTCCTGCGACGCCCTGATCACCAAACTCTCGAGCGCCGGCCGCAGCGCCACCACCATCGCCGCGACGGCGGGGTCCATCTCCAGATTGATCCAGTTGTCCAGCCTCACGACGCCGTCGACCCACTCGACCTTGCGCGAGCCGAAGAGCAGCAGGTGCAGCGGCGTCACCATCGACATTTGCTTGCAGGAGACGGCACGCGTGCGGATCTTCTCGCCGAAGACGAAGAACGGGTACGGGAAGCCCTGGTCGATGTTGCTGCAGTTCACCGAGGTCTTGTGGATCAGCGCCGATTTGCTCTCGGTGGTCAGGACCTGGGGAATGATTCGTAGATCGTAGAAGAATTGATCATTCAAATGATGGAAATAAGACCTGGTGGCGCTACTCTTCAATTGTTTCAGCAGACAAATCCTTGATTTGGAACAATTGAATTTCAGCTCATTACGTGGGGTTATCATGTACAACAGTAGATGGCGATACTGTCGAAAGATCATGTCGAAATATCATTTCCATAGCACACGGTGATATTTTTAAATAAATTGAACTGCTGTTGATTTTAGAGCAACTATGTATTTATTTACAATTATCTAGTCTAATAATTTCAAGGATTGCACGAAAAATAGTGTGTATGCCATGACTTCAAAACTTTTTAACGACCTCAAGATTTTCTTGCCTCGGTCGCAAGCGGCCTCGGCGATAACTGTTCTTTCGGTACGTTTAAAAGGTATTCATCAATATATTGAAGCTTGATAATTTAGTACTTTGCCATTCACATAACCATCAAGAAGTTTTCTTATGTACTGGCACATTGTAATTGTTACTTTAAAATCCCCAGAACTCACAAAATTAAAAAAAAAATGATGGATGAAACTTAAACCATCTCCCTCTCAAGTCTACCCCCCTAAAAAAAATACCCACCTTCCTCTTCTCCTTGTGGTAGCACACGTTGGGATACAACCCGTAACACATCAGCGACATGACGACGTCCAACCGGGCGTCCGGACCGACCGTCTCCATGGGCAGCGGCGCCATGGTCTCCTCGGGGAAGCCGACGTTGTTCAGGATCTGCTGCAGCTGGTGCTTCGCCTCCCACGTGACGCGCATCGTCGGCATGCTGATGCCCTTGAACTCGCAGAAGCGCAGCTCGGCGTCTTCGCCACCGTTTCTCGCATGGTCCCACAGCTGTTGGACATTAAAAAATACTCAGAAAATGTGTATGCAGAAAGTACATTTTACAATTCGTATGCCTTGAAATTTCGAAATGTTGAAACCAAGGTGGATATAGGATGGTGAAGCAGCTCTTCAATTGTTTCTGCGAAAAACTTGTAGACCGTTCGAGAAGGTATAGTAATATTTCCACGACTTGAATGAAGATGGCGGTAAGATCGATTATTGAAGAAGATTTCTGTTACTTACGTATTTCTGTGGTTCGCATCTGACAGACGTAACTTGAAACGACATTTAACAATATATTTTCTGTAAATCTGGAATGAATATTGATATTTTGACACTTCTCAGTCATTTTTCATCTAGAACAGATAAAACTGATAAAAAGATGACAGAAGCACAGTTTCTGTTTTACCGACACAAGGTATGTCGCCATCTCTGTTAATTTCAGGAAATATTACAACGGTATGAAATCAAGTAGGCAAAGGTCTACAGTTTATTCTAGTGCTTGTTAATAGGAAGCTGTTTCACCATCCTGTATCCACCTTGGTTGAAACCTTAATAAATCATAAATGCTTACGCTAGATTTGGCATCATGTAGTATTTATTTGCTTTTAGAGGGGTATTGATGAAAGGGGATGAAGGGCAAGCAAGTACTATAATTGTATAAGTTCTTATACAAATAGTACTATGATTCAGTGGCGTAGAGTTGAGATATTTTGGTACAGCACATATTTAATTTCTCATCATCTTATAAACAAATTGCTGAAAGAAACAGCAATTCATCCAAGAGTTACTTGAGATTGCCGAGGACTCTGTATATAAAAAATAAAAAAAAACATTCAAATTCACCTTTAGATCTTATCCTCACATCCTGTCCAATCCAACAACACACCTATGAATTATGGAATACAAGATCTGGCAGAATGTGTTGCAAATCAAACAGGACTTTTTAAACTAATTGTATGGATACCTTGAGGCTTACAAACCGTTTGAGTGCATTAGAACTCTAGCTATTTGAACCTTGTGATTTTAATTTGAAATAAGTTTTAACTCCAGAACGAATATAAACATTCATTTG
The DNA here is from genome assembly GCA_029955515.1 of Chrysomela aeneicollis. Taxonomy (NCBI): domain Eukaryota; kingdom Metazoa; phylum Arthropoda; class Insecta; order Coleoptera; family Chrysomelidae; genus Chrysomela; species Chrysomela aeneicollis. The sequence goes on along the minus strand of JARUHQ010000018.1, from coordinate 11,019,115 downwards.
TGAATATTCTGTGTTTTGACTATATTGTGATTTGTGAATTTTCTCATAAAATTGAAGATAGAGCTACAAAAACATGCCACATACGTGTTGTGTTTTTAGGTGTGGAAGTTGAGGAAATCGTGATGATGCGAAGTTTTTCAATATACCCAGTGTATTACATTTTGCACACAAAACAGAATTGAATGAACTCTCAAATATCCCAAGAGAAAGATGGTTGAAAGCAATCAAAAGGGAAGATCTCAGAAGTTAAACTAAAGTATGCCAAAGTATGTGCTAAACATGTTTTGAAAGGTAAAAAGTTACATAACTTTTCATGAAGGTATTTGTTGCGAAATGTGGTTTAAAATTTCAGAAAAACCAGCCGCTTCAACTGATCCATCAGAGTGAAAGGATCGATGCCTTGAATTACTCTGATTTTTTCCTTATACCGTAATGCAATGTCTTTATCTTCAGTCTCTAACGATAACAGATAATCACTTTTATTATCACAAGCCATTGTATTCACTTTTGAAACCTTCAAAAAGGAAATTCAAACTATAAACACAAAAAAACATGTAATCAAATAGACTAAACACTCCTTGTATGCCCCAAGGCATCCATTTTTGATCACGTGGTCTGGATTGACTTATAAGACTGTAAGTAATTGAATTGGATTTTGGAAATGGAACCAACATTATTTGAAGTAACAAAGATGATATTGTAATATTTAAAATCTGATGCACACGCGTAAAGCCCAGTTCACTGTTGAAATTTTGATTTTTGAGATACCAGCGGTGAAAAATGCAATGTTGTCATTATTTTTATTGGTCAATTTGAATCAGATCACACTCTGAATTAAAATTTAACAATAAAAAAATCAAGTTTTTACTGCTAGTATCACCAAATCAAAAATCGATCAGACGTAAGCTGGGCCTAACTCTTCTGACTTTCATTTGTCAGTTCAATTGTACCAACCTTCGAATAATAGAAAATGCGTTTCATAATGACTTCATTATAGAATCAAAATTAATGATAGTATTAATAGTACAAAAAAATTACATGGTTGGTAGAGGAAATGCATATTCAAGACAAACATTTATGATTTGACATTTCCGGGAGTTGTAGAACTTTAATTTTTATTTGAAATTCCAAGACAATGTTAAAAAAACTAAATGTTAACAAAACGAAGGCTATGATACTTACTACACCTTTTAAATACAGAGAACTAGATTTAAATCAAATTGAAATAAAAATTGATAATGACAAAATTGAGCTTGTCACTGAATTTAAATATTTAGGATTTATGTTAGACAATCACTTATCACTGAATAGCCATTTTAATTACATACAGAAAAAACTTTTGAAGAAACTGTATTTTTTCACAAGAGTGTCTCAGCACTTAACTATGCAGTCACGAATAACAGTATATAAGACTATTATACAACCACATTTCGAATATTGTCCTACTCTTCTGTACACATCTGATTTAAATAAAATGAGAACACTACAGAAATTACAGAATCGTGCAATGAGGATTATTTTGAGATGTAACAGGAGAACCCCGATATCTTTAATGCTAAATACTCTAGAATGGTTATCTATAGAAAGCAGGCTTACATATTTAACGATGATATATATTCACAAAATGTTACATAATCTTCTACCTTCATATTTTGATAAATTTGTAATCTTTATTAATCAAATTCACCACTATAATACTAGAATAAGAAATAATTTGTATGTAAATAACAGAACAAAAGCGTTCAATACCAAAACATTAAATTTCAAAGGATTTATTACTTATAACAGTCTACCTGAAAATGTAAAGTCTTCTACCAGTCTTATTCTGTTTAAAAGGAATCTATTAAGCCATTCAAGAGACCATTAATATGATACCAAATTTCTATGTATTATTGTGTATATTTTGTATGTTAATAATGTAGTTAATAGTTATTAACAAATATTGTAGATATATTTTTTTTCTAATTGTGTTTATACTGTATATTAGGATGTACCTATTTCAAATAAAGTTATCTTATCTTACTTTCAGAATTCTTCTCCGAATTACCCGACGTAAACAGGTTTTTCGCCCCCAAGGACACGAGCAGGAAACGACTACTTTCCTACTAGGAAGTAGTTTACCAGACTTTCAACTTCAAACTATCTTTCATATTCTCAATCAGAAATAGTAATTTACGTAACAAGAAGTCTGCGAGTCCAGAAAAACTGTTTTCGGGCGTGTTGCGTACACAATTTTTTCGGCAACCGTGTAGAATAACAAATCAAAGAAACACATTTCTTTCGAAAATTGAAATGTTAGCTAATTTTATGTCAGATAGCTGTCAGTCGTTATTTTGCTGCTATGGTAATGATCAACTGCATTTATCAAAACCATACTACCAAGATTTTCATATTTACAATGACAACAACGATGTGATTCTTCCCGGCCTAGTCCGGGAAATACGTACTTCCCGGACTAGACCGGAAAAATGCCACTTTCTCAAAAAAAAAAATCGTCCGGAAAGTACGTACTTTCCGGACGGTTGCCGCAAAAACTAATTTTCCATTAAATTTTTTGTTCCATTCATGGCTTCTTCATTCATAATTTGCACAACCTGATATATTCGTCCATATCAACAACCCGCCTGTGAAGTAAACATCCTCCTAATATAATATAATATCTTCGATTTTCCCCGACCCATAACGACGGTGAAAAATCACCACCGACCGTCAACCCAAACTCACCTCAAATGCCGTCAGCATGGCGACATGATCCGAATGCCTGTCCCCCGACAGCGCGATCTGGTGGTAGCTCAGCCGCCGCTGCCCCGGGTTCAGCGTGAAAATCTCCGGGAACGTCGACGAATTGGCCGCCATCGTGGCCAACGGCCCGCCGCACATGAAGATACACCCCAAGACCATCATCTTGCCCAGCCGCGGCTCGATCGGCAGCTTTGCCACGATGCGCCCCAAAGGCGTGAGTTCGTCGTTGCGGTCGAGGCACTTCATCTCGCGCAGCAGCACCTTCAAACGACATTTTAATTGATATTCGGTCCGATTCTTTAAAAAGTGGTTAACACAGTGGACACATTAGTAACGTTGTTAACAACTACTTTTTTAACCACTTTGGATTTTCCACTATTCATATGTGGTATTCTTCAAATACGAAATTTATCAAGGTTGCTAATTACTTACATTTCCACTCAGTGGTAAATAAATGCGGAAAAGTTAGTAACTCCTCTTCTTTTTTATTATAGTTTGATGTTTTTCTGCAATTTCAACGTCAATCTAACCTCATTTTTTGGATTCGATGTAGTATTAGCACATAGAAAATATCGGCAAACACTCACACAGATTACTTTTTGGTCTTCTGTGTCCGGGACTGCCAAGTTTTTCGTGAATAATTGCAGGAATAATAATTATATGTTTTGTCAATGAACCTAGTGAGGTAGGTATAAATATATCCTGGAATGCATATTATTACACAGGATCATTGCTCATTGATTCAGCTAGGTATCTAATTTTTCAGTAGCAGTAGAACATCATTGGTTCTATCAGAGACATCATTAACATTAATATTCTTGGTTTGTATAATTTCATAAGGCTCTATATAATTGGATGCTATCTGTTTCTTGAGCATATATATGTAGATATTTTTATGATATTTTTTTCAGTAGGAAGGTATAGGTTCTCAATAATATCGATTATCCCACCATATAATCATTTCCTGAGCGACTCAAATCCTGAAAACTGTAACAAATTTCCTACATAACTGCCTCTTCAAATATATATCACCTTTATGATGAATTATTATTTCATTTCCACCAGTAAAATCTGGTGGATAAATTAGTCACTTTATCAGTGGTAAACCAATGACAAGTTGTTAAATTTTTTTTCCATTTTGACGTTAGAGAATTGAAAATTCGGAAAGTGATTCAAATAACAACTGACCTTCCTATTTGCTACCCAAATGACAGTTGTTGAGATAACCACTTCCTTAGAGAATCAGACCGAATATTATTTCTTGAATAACGCTCTGAAGTCGAGATAGGGAATCTAGATTAAGATCGTAGCGCCAGAACGGTGAAAATCAGAACTACTCTATATGGGCCATTCCAGTTTGTTTACATTGTCTGGAAGAAAATAATTGCAATATTTTCAAATTGTTTGCTTGGCTATAAAGTTTTTTTCCTTTCGTCTTTCTATAATATGTTGTTCATAGTGCTCTACTAAGCAGTTTTGTGTTTATATGGTTGTGTTTTCCTGGACAATATACCTATTAATTGAAAGTACAACTTCAGTTGAAAAGACTATCTATCTGAAGATAGTATTTCTATAATCTTGATTATGGATTTACTTCAAATATGTAAGCAATAAAACAAAATGATTTTAATAACAACATGATACTCATTGTCCTGTGTGAGCACCTACCTGGATAGTTAAAATAATCTTATATTGACCTATTAAGAAAACTTCAAAAACTTGTTTGTGTGCCAACATCTAGTATTATTGCATATTCTAAAAAATTTCGAAGTTTTTAAACATGCTATTTCACACTTTTTGATAAAAACAATGAAAACTATGCCATGCAATTATAAATATTTATTGGTAAGAATAAAATGAATGAGAAAATACATTGTTATGTACTAAATTTCAAGTGTCTTCAGTAAGATATCATTAATAAACTACTCGATTACCTTGTCAATTACTAACAATGAAAAAAAATTATAGGTAAATCGTTTTAATCCACACTTATTTCCTGTCCAGCAACTCTTTTGTTTTCAACTTGGTTACAAATATAACTCGGGATTTTCCTGTATTTGGGGAGGTATAAAAACTTATTTCGGGTTTTTTCTCGCCAAAGAGCAACAGTAAGGTACGACAACAATAATAATTCATAGTTTTTCCAGAATTATTTGAATTGTAACCAACAAATTAACACTTGACAAAAAGAAAATTGTATGGAAACCTTATGGCAACAAATGTAAACAAACGATTCTATGGCCCATGCGTTAGTTATATTCGTCAACGATAGGGGGCGTACTGCTTATTTTGTTTCGCCTATAGTTAACGAATATACCACCCAAATTGATGTCTGATGATGTCGAAGGCGCAAAATTTAAAGGTCCAGTCATAGATATGCGCAAGCGCTAAAATATTGATAGAGTTTTGTTTACATCGTTGTCATCTTCGAACAACAAACACACTAGAATAGTAACGCTCCAAATTGTCTGAAGCCAACATGAAATCCATATTTCTATGTTTTCCCCTACAGGGGTTGCCACATCGTTACATTTGAAAGTGATAATCATTCCATGACCAAATTTTTAATGGTTTCCAAGTATATATACCCTTGAGTAGGTACTTATATGAGTCAGATAAGTGCATCAATAGCTATTTATTCAATCTTTGTTATAAAAGACAGTGTCTCATTTAAATATAAGTAGTTTATACAGGGTCACTCACAGTCGATGGTACCTTAGACGTTTACGGAGAACGGGACGTAGGATTATTCTGAAAAATTGGTTTATTGGGTAATCAACGTGAGTTTCTCACGATGTTTTTTCTGTTTCCTGATTCCCTAATCAATGAATCAATGATATCAAACAATTCTGTGCTTGAAACAGGAGATTCGCTGTGCTAAAAGGAGCGCGTAATTTAAAATGTAAATAAATCGTTAGGTTACGCCCGGTTTGACACTTCCAAGTTCAAAATAGTTCACGGTTATTATGAGAAGATGTCACTGCCTTACAGAAAAAGTTATACGTCATTTTTTCAGTGAACAGACAATATTATACCGTCTACTAGGTGTTCATTTAGATCGACAATGCTCCTCCCGCTAATAAACGATCCTATAGAAATATATATTTCCAATAATCGCCGCGGGATTTGAACCCGGGCCCTCTAGTCTAGTCTAAGCCAGCGCCTCAGCGCACTCGACCACCATCACAGAATATCATCATCATCATCAATAATTAATTATGTGAATGAAATAAAATATCTGGGTATATATTTTGACCCCCAACTAAATTTTTCTGAACATATTGATTTTCTATGCAAAAAAATTGGCAAAAAAGTTGGGTATTTTTATAGAGTTTGTAGAAATCTTTAATTATGGTGCAGAAAAATTGTGTACAATACAATTATATTTCCGCATTTCAATTATTGTATGTCAATATTCATTTCCTGTTCAGATGAACACATTTATCGGCTGCAATTACTTCAAAATAAAGCAATGAGAGTTATTCTTAAATGCAACAGATATACTCCAATAATCTCCATGTTAAAAACTCTAAATTTCTTGAATGTCCGTCAACTTATTACCGAGTCATACTTAGTTTTAATATATAAGATTGTTAATAAACAAGCTCCTGTATATTTAAGAGATTACCTTGTTAAAAGATCAGAGTTGGTAAATTATGATTTGAGATCAACAGAGCATTTCCATATACAGAGGTTCAACACTAGGGCTATGGAGAAAACACTCTTCATCGAAGGTTTGAAAGGGTATAATAACTTACCATTAATAGTGAAAACATCACCAAATGTTGTAGTTTTCAAATCTAGATTAAGGCAAACGTACTTGAATATTCAATAACACTGTTTATGTTTCTGGATATAATATCAATTGTTAAGGTTATGAAATGTAATGTAATAGCTATTGAGCTAAATAAACATATATTCTATTCTATTCTATTTCATATCATTACCTCCGCTTCGATGACAGCGTCGAGCGGCGGCGGCTCGATCGCCTTGCTGAGAAAGTGTCCGATCGAGCCGAGCCGCAGCAGCTTGATGCTGAGCGCCAGCTCGTGCAAGGGCGTGCGGAACATCTCGGGCGTCATGTGCTCGTCAAGTTTGGCGTGGCGCGCCTTCGAGCACAAGTGGAAGCAGATGCCGGGGCGGACGCGGCCGGCACGGCCTATAGGGAAAAAAATGGGGGTTTGGTTAGGTTATGAATTTATCTGAATTCTCTAGCCTCCATTTCCATTTGAAAATTTGTAGGATGCAATAAATTATGTTAGTTGGGCTAGGTACACTCTCATGGCGGGAGATCCATATTCCTTATACAGGGTCACTCACGGTCGATGGTACCTTAGACGTTTACGGAGAACGGGACGTAGGATTATTCTGAAAATTTGGTTTATTGGGTAATCAGTTTTGTTCTATCGATCTAAAATACTTTCAGCTTCTATCAAAAAGTAGCAACAACTTTGTTATTTCAAATGGAACACCCTGTATTTTATTTCATTTTAAAATTCTTCCTGAAGAGCTGATTTCGTCGATACATCATACTTGGGGTATAGCGAGAAAGATTACAGAGATATAGGGTGTGAAAAATCGAGATTTTTCAATTTTAGGAATTTTTTGTGTCGAAACTAATCATTTCTGCTCAAAACGGCTTACATGTCCCTATCTTAACTTTTCATTTACTATCTACTGACATTTAATAGAAACAAATAGATGGTGATGCAAAACTCAAAATTTTGACCACCCGTATTTGTTTCAATTAAATATCAATCGATAGTAAATGGAAAGTTGAGATAGGGACATGTAAGCCGTTTTGAGCAAGAATGGATAGTTTCGACACAAAAGATTCCTAAAGTTGAAAAATCTCGATTTTTCACACCCTATATCTCTGTAATATTTCGCGCTATACCCCAAGTATGATGTATCGACGGAATCAGCTCTTCATGAAGAATCTAAAAATGAAATAAGATACAGGGTGTTCCATTTGAAATAACAAAGTTGTTGCTACTTTTTGATAGAAGCGGCAACGCCGCAACGCTGAAAGTATTTTAGATCGTTAAAACAAAACTGATTTCCTGATAAACCAAATTTTCAGAATAATCCTACGTCCCGTTCCGTAAACGTCTATGGTACCATCTACCGTGAGTGACCCTGTAAAAGACCTTGGAAGAATTTTATGATGATACACTTTAGTTTAATGTCTGCTTTTGTTTATATTGTTACTGTGAAAGTATTTGATTGAGTATCGAAGTTTAATTTTATGTTGATGTTTTTATCCTGTAAATAGTTAATCATTTTTTTTGCTTTGGATTTCAACCTTCAGCCACACACATATTAATCATTAATTCATCATTCACGTTTGTCCACGTACTATATCCGGAGATTTAATTCATGTGTTTGTCAACAAGAAATTTTTTTACAAATAATAAACATATTCTTTCTCTCTCAATGCTCTCTAAAGCTCGAATGAATAAATTTATATTACCTACCACAAAGATTCTTCATGCAAACCATGCAAACTACAGGTACCTATTAGTATATTTTCTTGCCCATCATGCTTTCCAAAATTGAAGTCACTGGCGAATTCATGAAATCCTATCACTTTTTATTGTTTAGTTTTAGTTTTAGCGCAAAGTTGTGGCGTGGATGCATTTTCGCGGAAATGAAAAAGTATAGAAGAAACAAGAAATGTTTTGAAGGAATGTGACATTTACATGACTGACATGTGCACCCCAACCTACAAAATATGTAAAAAATCAAAAAATGGCATAAAATGCGTTATTCACTTGTTATACCACTCAAGCAGCGCCCTCAAACAATCATACACTGAACTTGGCCATTGAACAGACATTATAGGGCACGGAAGACTAGATTTTTTCCATTTAGCTGACATTGCACCTACCCTTCCGCTGCTCCAGATTGGTCCTCGATGCCCACACCGTCGCATAGCTCGTCATATTATTGTGCGACGTGAACATCTTCATCTTGGCCTTGCAACTGTCAATCACAAACACCACATCATCGATGGTGATCGACGTCTCAGCAATATTCGTGGCCAGGATGACCTTGGTCACGTGATCCGGCACCGGCTGAAACACCCTCCTTTGGTCTTCGCGCGGTATCTGCGAGTGCAGCGGCAGGATGCTGTACTGCGGCCCGCCGAACACCGGGTGGCCCTGCAGGTGCTTCATCATGGCGAAGATGAGGTTCCAGCCGGGCAGGAAGACCAGGACGGCGCCGGGCACCGCCTGCTCCTTGATGTACACCAGCAGCGCCTCGAGCAGCTCGAAGCTGATCTCCTTCTCGCTCAGCTGGGACATGGCGTTGCGCGTGCGGTCCGAGTAGGTGCCGGCTATTTCCTGCAGAAAGGGGTTAGAGTGCTTTAGTTTTGCATCGAGGAAACGATGATGTTGCTATTGTTACGTTATTTCCACTTGGGTTCGTGAATTTAAAACACTCAGTACAAAACTGAACAATTTATTTCACTAAATACAACTCAATAAACACTTAGTTGAATCACATCGATATTCGCTTTACAAATCTCAATGTTCACTGTACTCTAGCTTTCTTTCTAATCTCAACTCGTTCCAAACTATAACTAACTTGTCCGCGAAACCGCAACTCCTATATAGGCAAAGACATCACTGTCCAGAAAGAACAGGAACGCACTGGAAGCACTTTTCATATTCGACGGCAATGAATCATCCGCTAATTATAGCGGTGCGTCTGCGACCGATACCTCCGCTGTGAGTCACGCGTCGAGCGGATGCTTTCCGGCCTTCTCGGAAATGCCATCGGTTCGTAACACTCTTTTCATTTCTTCTGAGACCAATTTACATATTGTTAAGAGTGGGGAAGTTTCCTTCAAACTGATTTTCATGAAATTGTTGTTTGAATAACAAGTATTATGTTTCTGCTGTCTAGAACTACTGTTGGAATCATCCTAATAATTTTAATTTTCAAATTACAGCGATATGGCGGAACGTCACTTTCAAATTTGACATTTCTTGAATACCATGAAGACAAGGATTATTTGTCACACCAAAAACTCGCCGTAACATTTTTCGTACTGCCGTTTAGATTTTTCGCGTATTAAAACGGAAAGCGCCGAATTTACAACGCTTTCGAGTTCAGGAGGAGTGGAAGGTACTGAAATATCGCTATCAGTATCAGACGTTTAGCGTTTTGTCAAGAACTGTCAAAATATTTTGTGTACACTGTGTCCAAGATAAGAATGAACAGCATGGGGATATCAGAAACGGTAAGTGATACGGGGTCGATTGAATTAGAAAAAAGTAGCGCATTTATGTGCCTAATAATATGACATTTAGAAAGTTTTAATATTCCAAGTAGTTTCGGAGATATCCGAGAACAACCGATATTTGAGAATTTCGTTTTTATTTTCTCCTAGTTTTATTTTCAAAGGAAATGTAAAACAAATAGCACTTCGCCATGACCACTTTTTAAGGACTACACGATGACATAAGCAGAATATTTCTACGACGTTTCGTCTTTTAGAAAACATGATCAACTTTGTATTTTTATATGGACCGAAACTAAAGTATACTATACGACTCCATTTTTCATTATGTATACAGCAATATATCACACAATATGATTTCGGAACAATTTGTCGCGAAAAATGTAATTTAGTGATTACTCAATCTGTTTTTCTTCAATTTTAGATAGTAGGCGCTGGAAAAAAATGACCACATTATGTTCTGTTGTCATAATAATACTGTAGTTTGGTAGAATTTTTGACATATTACCGTTCCTACTCTTACATCTCGTTACCTACCTAATTTGTGTTAAAAATGGAAAACTGAAAAATTTGATATGTTGTCATGTTACATTTCGTGCCAAAGAAATTGTGTTGATGCTGAACGTGCGTACTCTAATAAGTATCCAGAGAGGCGACAACCTAGTAAATCAATATTTAGACGCCTACTATCTAAAATTGAAGGAAAACAAATTAAGTAATCACTAAATTACATTTTGCGCGAGAAATTCTTCCGAAATCATATTGTGTGATACATTGCTGTATTCACGATGAAAAATGGAGTCGGATACTTTAGTTTCGGCCCATATAAAAATATAAAGTTGATGATGTTTTCTAAAAGACGAAAAGTCGCAGAAAAATTCTGCTTATGTCACCGTGTAGTCCTTAAAAAATGGCCATGGCGAAGTGCTATTTGTTTCACATTTCCTTCGAAAATAAAGCTAGGAGGAAATAAAAACGAAATTCTCAAATATCGGTTTTTCTCGGATATCTCCGAAACTACTTGGAACATTAAAACTTTCTAAATGTCATATTATTAGGCACATAAATGCGCTACTTTTCTCTAATTTAATCGACCCCGTATCACTTCCTACCGTTTCCGATATCCCCATGCTGTTCATTCTTATCTTGGACACAGTGTATATTGAAACATATCATTTCCATAGTATATTGTTAAATAATTGAACTGCTGTTGATTTTAGAGCAATTACATATTTATTTACAATTATCTAGTCTGATAATTTTAACGATTGAACAAAAAAATAGTGCGTATGCCATGGTCGCGAAACTTTTTGAAGACCTCAAGATTATCTTGCCTCGGCGGCAAGCGGCCTCGGCGATAACTGTTCTTTCGGTACGTTAAAAGGGTATTTCGCGACCTAAGCATACAAATAACTATTTGTGTCTTATGTATTCATTTTCAACGAAGTATGATAAAAAATATCGTTAAGAGGGGGTTAACCTTATTTGGGATTGATGGTAAAACTTTGTGAAACAAGGAATGGCAAAAATCATATTACTCGGACCTCGCTGAAAAAAATCGATTTTTTTTTTCACTTTCTGCTTGAGGAAGGTTGGATCTAGGCATCTCTCGTAGTACTTTTTTGATTTTTTGAAAAAAAACTAATAAAAAAGTTGCGAAATTTCTCCCATATTCACTATTTTTTATCTCACAAGATATATCGTATTTCGAAAAAGTACTCCGAGAGATGCCTCAATCATACAATTGTCTCTATTGAAAAAAAAAATTATCGCGATCCATCAATAATTACTAGCTCAAAAATGATTTTTGCTGAACCCCTGCAGACTCAATTACGGAGCATTTTTCATGACTGATTCGAGCGCCCTCGCACCAAATAAGCACTTTTACATGGATACTATGAAATTATGAATGAATCGTATTTTCATTCATAAAAACCAAAAATAGCACTGAAGCTATTCCAATAATTTTAGCACATGTGATGATATCAATGGAAGTTGCGAAAAGGATTCATTGCATTCTCGAATAAGACTAATTAGGTGAAAGAAAACGTAAACATTTTTTGCGAACGGCGGCGGCAGGCGCTATGTGCACATCAAAGGACCGTCCAGATATGCATGTATCATAGTTTGCGATTGCATTCAGATGGTGACACTATTGTTAGTTTGTGAACTAGTATTATTATTGTGATCAAGCATGTCGAGTTCAAATTATCGAACAGGCGATAAACATCGTAAAAGACTTTCTGTGAGGAAATTGTCAGTCGAAAAAAAGATATTGAGATTGATAAGGTACGTAAATATTTTCGAATGTTTTTATAAGAAATAATTGGAATCGATGTACAGGGTGTCCCATATTCGAAGCCCTACATTGGGAATTCGATAACGGTTAGAGATACAGGATCGGTTGAATCAAGAAAAAGTTGTGTATTCATGTGCGCAACAATGAGCCGCAAAGAAATACAAATTTTAGATTTTAGATTTTAATTTTTTATTGGCTTTATTTTAATAGATACGAAAAGAGCAGACATTTTCTTGAAACTGTATTTCATGCTCTATAACTTAGCAGTATAGAATTTTTAATACGACGTTTCGTCATTCGAGGGTCGCCATCGACTTTTTTTTTTTGAAATTTCATGCAGGTTATTTCGCGGTATGGACAAATAAAGGAATAAAAATTAAAAAAATTCATCGTAATGATAGATTTTGGCAAGATAAGATGGAATCAAAATTAGTAGATTTTTACATGAAATATTTGCTGCCTGAAATAGTTGACCAGTAGATACGAGAGTAATATGGAAATAAGAGATATTTCTGTACTACCTTCGGGCTGTTTCATCGGTACTATCTTTTGGCACATCCAAAACAAACAAATGCGAATCGCAAAATTGAAAAAAATACAGTTTTTTTTCAACCAGAATGAAATACTTTTTTTTTTCCTCAAGCCGCTTTCCACTTATTTCAATTCCAATATTGAATGAAAATTTCCAATGAAATTTTGATTTGATCCTTTCCTTGCATATGGATACAATATACCATGGAAACCAGAAGATAAAACAAACAAGTGGACTTCTGACTATAAACCTATGACCGGGGGTGATCCATTTGAAAAAAAAAATTGCGATTCGCATTTGTTCGTTTTGGAAGTGATAAAATATAGGACCGATGAAACCCTACAACTTTTATATTCAATGTTTTTTCCACCTCGTATACTTGATGCTGTAGGTAAGGGTCAAAATATAAGAGACAAATAGGATGTTATTTGTAAATTTTGTTTTCAAATATATCATGTGAGTTTTCGAGTTTTCAAGTTCAGTAAAGATATATACTGAATACCTTGAAAAATGTCATTCATTCATACCTATCGAAGAAGAATATTTCGATATATTTTGTTGTGTATAAAAATGTTCAGTATAGTTTCTCCATAAACAGCATTTTTTATTCTGTGTCCATATTCATCATACGATGCATCAATGAGAAAGCATTCAATTTCATCGTGATTCAAATTGATAACGAGCCCTGTCTGAATTCTCGAGTTGCAAATTGATTCTACATTTAGCCACCGAACAGAGGGTATCAATCCTGAACCTACATGCCCCCGATTTATTTTTGGAATGAGAAATCTAACCCGTTTTAGCTCACCAATTTTTGCTTGAAATTTTCTCTTTTGTCCAATCGAAAGTCCCATTTCTCCCACGACCGAGAGACATTTTCTAATTTGTGTATTTATAAGTTTCAATTTAGCTCGTGTAGACGTTTTTGTGTTACTGTTTTTGATATTCGAAAGGGTTTCATCTGTTTCGACAAGTTTTTTTATATTTCCCATATCATATCAAATTATCCTCATAGACACAGTAAGTTCAAAATATACTGATGAGTGATGAAAAGCCGGAGGCCTATTCTGAGAATTGTAACGGCCGGCCGACGGCCGCAGACCCGAGCCACAGATTCCGAGCGACCACTCGACCAGGGCAAAGACTATTTACTACGAATTTACGCGACACTGAGTTGGAGTGAGACGCCAACAGCGCTTAGCGTTTTTTGTTCGACATTGGTCTCCGCCCCTTTCGCTCGAGATTTTTACTTCCCCCTTTACACCGCAAATATACTCTGACATGTTTGTAAAGGTTAACCCCTTCTTAATTATACGTTCAGAAAATTCCTATTTCCAGACTACACCCACCTTGTTCAAATTCTCCTCGGACCCGTCACCCACCAGCGTCTCCTCGTCATCATCATCCTTCCCCTTCGACTTCCTCTTCCGCGTATCCATCGGCGGCACAAACTGCGTCAGCTCCACCGCGTCCTCCAAGAAGTACTGCTTGACCGGAAACGCCCTGCCAGGAATCTCAATCACCGGGCAATTGTTAAAGTACTTGGAGAACAACGTCGTGTCAATCGTAGCGGACATAAGAATGACCCGCAGGTCGGGGTAGGTGTGGATCATGTCGCGCAGCACCACCATGATGAAGTCGCTGTTGACGTCACGCTCGTGGATCTCGTCGACGATGACGTGGCTGACGCCGCGCAGACCGTTCTCGAGCTTCTTGAGGAGCACGCCCACCGTGCAGAACATGATGGAGCCGTAGGGCTTCGGCAGGGCCGATTCGAAGCGCACCGAGTAGCCGACGCTCTGGCCGAGCTCCTCGCACCTGGGGGAACCGTATCGTTTGCGGATGTTATTGAAAATTGTCGCAAGCGAGGGAACATTGCGGGGAATAATAGGGTTGTACACTTTTTTTTCAAAAATCATATATGTGAAACGCGGATCTACAGAGAATACGTCGATATTTTTTTGAAATTTTTATTTTCAAGGGTTTTTCCAAAATCGGCATTCAAAAATCGAAAATTCTCCATCCTTTTCTATAAATGTGACGTCCCCTGATAGGTTGGTTTCAGTTCTGTTTCATTAATGGAAGTGGAAGAAGAATTGACAATCTCTGACATCTTTGACAGATGGCGGTAAAAAATTAATGGGCGATTTTAATTCTTCCTGCGAAAATATATTCGGATGATTAAAGGTAAGTTACTATTGAGTTTTATTTCATTGTTCAGCGTTCATTATACCCCACACTGACCACTATTTTCAGTAAGTTTAGGCATTCAAAGACTTGTGCTTCATGTAGCAACATGCACGAATGTGGATTCTCGAAAGACATATCAAGTGTTGATATGAAACAAACTTGGTGTTTTGCAGTAGGACAACACATATCATCAGCTACATCTGCAAGTAATTGCTGTGAAGATAATTTTGATCCAAGATAAAATTCTTATCCTTATGCTTTGAATCTTTGTACATGAACATCTGAGAACCTGTGAAGTGTGAGCATAAAGTATTTTAGTAATAGGTATAAGCTAATAAACCAAATCTTTATTGTCATACACTTCTGTAAATAATTAATGTATTTTCCTAAATCCTCGGTTATTCTTAGTACGTTCTATGATGTGAGTTTATATGAGACTTCTTCTTTAATTATATTGTGAATATGTGTTGTTTATTTAAGTTATTAGTTAATATATTATCAGATGCACCACTACACTTACCTACTTTTCCCAGACAATTATGTTATTAATTGAATAAATTCTTCATTTTTATTTCTCTATTTTATAGTGTCTTTGAGATCAATCGTCTCATTGACTTCGCAGAGGTGGTATAGAAAATCCTATAGAAATATTATCAACTCATATAAAATACCTGACTTGCGTTATATAGATGATAAACAATCAATGAATGCGCCCTTTTGAATATTTGGGTTTGATTTCTTTATCGAAAAAAATTTGAATTAAAAATTGACATATTGTCATCTGACTTATCTGCCATCACTTATGTCAAAAATTTCTTCTTCCCTATTATTTTCGATATTTTTACGATTCCATCCCGATCTACCAGGTGACGTCAGCAGAAATATGGTGCTGTCAAATAATTATTTTTGATTTCGATTTTCTCGAACATAAAAGAATATTCCGATTTAATTTTGATGGCATATCGGTAGTAGTTAAGTAAGGTATCGGAAAACAACCATCAATTCTGCTAAAGCTTTAGAGGTTTATGACCCTATTCAAGCTCGCGGGGGATTCGGTACGAACGTTTTGTATATCCTTGTGGCTAACCCATCAGTGAGAGTCCGGATCACCATTTTCGGTGAAATTTTGTGACGCTACTTTCATTACTTGTGAGGTCAAAGACATCTCAAAATGAAACATTTTCCAACTTCATGATATTCAAAATAACTACTAAACTACTACTAAGTGTGCAATTTTTATTTTGTCCCTATAAGTACAACAGCCTACCAGTTTAAAAATTAAAATTTTATATCGATAATTTTATGACGTTAATATATTGTTATATGTTTTTCTATTTTGGTTTTTTAATGAAACGCAAATGCGTATTGAAATAGCCTGTTTCGATACGCATTTTTTATTAATCAAAGGTTGGTACAATCGCACTGTCAAATTAAAGTCAGCCCAGTTTACTTCTAAGCGATTTTAGTT
Source organism: Chrysomela aeneicollis (assembly GCA_029955515.1). Taxonomy (NCBI): domain Eukaryota; kingdom Metazoa; phylum Arthropoda; class Insecta; order Coleoptera; family Chrysomelidae; genus Chrysomela; species Chrysomela aeneicollis. The sequence continues at coordinate 11,002,635 of JARUHQ010000018.1, read as the reverse complement.
TCGGTGGTAATAACAATGAAAAAGGCAATTTAGATTGTGATTTGATTAAAATCGACCAATCATAACAAAAACAACATTGCATTTTTCACCACTGGTATCGCAAAAACCAAAATCGATCAACAGTAAGCTGGGCTTTACGCTCGTGCGTAATATTTTAAACGTTTCAATGTCATCATTGTTACCAATCGAAGATATTTCTGTTATTCATCGATATTAAATCGATTTTTTTTCAAATTAATGCAAATTAGAAAAAAAGTTATATGACACACGTTTTATAAGACACGAATGTCAATAAAATTTACCAAATTATACCAAAAAATATTATTTTGTTTGCCTTATTTTTTAAATTCTCGTGCCTAACCTAATAGGGAGGGTCCGGATCACTATTTTCGGTGAATTTTTCAGAAAAAAACAATTGAAAGTCGTAATGGGTATTGACAGTTCAATTTCCTTCCACCGTTCCTTGTTCGGCTATATTCAGTAGAATGAGGTTTGAATCCTTGAATCAAGTAGATTATATTCTATTAAAATCACACAATATTAGATTTTTGAAGACTAAACGACGAGGAAAAAATTTAGGGATGTGTTATATTGGACGATAGGCACAGCTTTCAAGCACTGTGAAGCCAGGGAAATTATCACTTATTAATTTCGCAGCTAGGTCACGTGACCGATTTTTTTTTTCCGGCATATTCAGGTTGTCGTAATAGCAACTTGTCAAAATCAAGGAATCTGATTGACTTAAAACAACAGGTAAAAAAATTCAAAATAATATCAATCAAAATACAATTTTCATGACGGAACACTATGCCGTACGACGTACCTAGATTTGGTAACATTTGGGGATATTTGTTGCATTTGTATTAGTAGGAATAAAAAAACTCTAGGATGAAAATGGAACACATTGATGTCAAAATATTGTGTTCGGCATGGGACGCCGACATAATTAGCAGATGATTTATAGCCAGGGCCGACAATTTTATTGCAGACCCCAGATATTTCCTGAAATTTTTCGAGTATTCAAGACAAGAAGCATCATTTTGCACCTATATAAAAAACCGCAGTGCCGCGGACAGCTATTCAGAAAAAAAGTTACGATATTAGTTCTGTGAACTAAAGAAGTGATTTCTTAAAAAAGTGTTTGTTGAAGTGTATTACGAGGGTTTAGTGGAATTAATGGTTCAGTTTTTGTATAAATAAAAGTATAAATATTCTCAACATATCGGGTGCCTTGATTGGAATTAAAAAGTTTGTTCTAGTTATGAGATCCAATCAGGATTTCCTGAATACCAAAATACAACCAAATATCCAATATTATCAAGACAACAACGCACCTTTCCGAGGCGACTCTTTCTGAGACAGAGACGGCCGATATACGCCTCGGTTGGGTGACGCAGATGTTGCACCACGCCCCCTGGCCGGACATGACGTAGTCCTCGAGGATGAACTGGCACACCTGCGTGGTCTTGCCGCAGCCCGTGTTGCCTCTGATGATGATGACTGGGTGCTCGTTGATGGCCTCCATGATGGCGGATTTCATCGCGTACGTCGGAAGACCCTATGATGATAACATTTATTTTATATTCAACACGGTTCACAGTGTAATGTTGATGAAACAATAGCACAGATAAACTTTGTTCTGCAATTGGTCAACAAAGTAGCCATTGACGCATTCATATTTCAACAAAAAGTTTATGTATTTTGAAGTATTTCTTCAAGTAATAGCATTGCCGCTAGCATCCATTGTTGCATAATGGAAAATAATTGTCAGTGAATTATCTAATAGTAAATTTGAATCTCCTACCAGAGAAATCGATATGATATGATAGATTCATGGAATGGTGCCATAAAATGCTTGAATGCTAAAGATATCAAAGTAGGTATCCTAAATTTGTCACATTTCTCAAAAAACACCAGTCCCTAGAATATAAATGAAAAATACGGTTGACTATATTATATTTCTGGTTCATAACGTATTATAACTGTGAGATAGACAAAAGTTTTCAAGTAGCCTCAATAGCCAAGGGTTTCAAAGCGCGACTTCTCAAGCCGCTAACCCGGGTTCGATTCCTGAGCAGGGCAATTCTTTTTTAATCTGTGAGTCATTTTCCTTTTTTTTTTCTGAATAATTGATGAAAGTAATGATTTACGGCCGTATTCGCCGTTATGCTAAGTTTAGGACTTAAACTCGCTCAACAATATGAAATTGTATGGTTTTAAGCGAGCTCAAGTTCAAGCTTGGCTTGAAAGTATACGGCGAATACGGCTGTTAGATGAAGAATGATAAGAAATTAAGGTTGATTTAATGAAGTACAGTTTTCTTGTTTAGGAATTGTGTTTGTAGAAAAAATATTGTGTGTATTTCGAGCACAAAGTGTCTTGTTGCTGTCGGAAGATAACTGTCTTTTTATAACGGCAAAATTCTTATAAATTATAAAAACAACTCTCAACTAAATATTTGTTCAGCAAGTTACTGTGTTTTTTGAGGTTTGTTATGTAATTCGAGTACAAATACTTAGTTTTGATTATTCGTCATATTAAAGTAAAACTTCAGACACTTTGAAATGTATTCTAATGACATATACACAATTCAACAAAAGGAGCGATTAGTGATTCATAATACAAAAAAAAATCTGATTTTACCTTACTTATATAACACTGTTTTGTATCAGAGAAATTTTGAATACATTGGATGTAAATGTTTCAATTCTCTGACAGATCATATAAAGATTGCAGCTTCTTTAAAAACTTTCAAAAATCATCTCGACTTATTTAAAATTATTAGGATGATTTCAACAGTAATTCTAGACAGCAGAAACATAATACTTGTTATTCAAACAATAATTTCATGAAAATCAGTTTGAAAGAAACTTCCCCATTCTTTAGTGAAACTATATTTTGACGGTAATGACGTAAAGCTTATGACATTATTTTCATTTAAATAGATATATTTTAAACTTGTGTTGCTTTTATCGAGTTTCTGTTTGTGGTATGAAACTTTTTCTGTTTTCAAACTCTACATTTAAACGTTCTTCACAATCGCTTTGTACTCTCCGCAATCTAATCGTTGAAATAAATAAAAAAATATGAAATCTCCCTCACCTGTCTGCTCTGCGTACTCTTCCTCAGCGCCTCATCATTGGCCGACCTATCCTTCCAATCGCTCAGCATCTGCTCGCTGAGCCCCTCGAGCGTCGCCGTCGCCAAATACCCCTCATCAATGTTGCACCCCGTCCAGCAGTTCCAGTTGGGCTGCGGCGGTGACCACGTGACGACGCCGGCCGCCGTCGGCTTCGACGGGTGGAAGTCATCGAGCACGTGCGTGCTGAGCAGCGACACCGGCTGGGAGGCGTCGCCGGCGTCGCTTTTGACTGGCGTCGCGACGACGTTTAGGTCGTCGAGGCACTCTTGGATTTGGGTTCTGAGCTGCGGCGAGATCGCCACCGGGAATGGTTTCATTTCGTTCTCGGGCTTGCGCTCTTTCTTCAGGGTGCCTGTGACGTAGGAGGAGGGGGTTATTTGGGGGGAGGGGGCATTCACAAGAGTGGCGTACGTCAAAAACTTCAATAGTCATGAGTATCCAGGGCCGGATTATCCATAAGGCGGATTAGGCAACTGCCTAGGGGCCCCGCACCGACTAGGGGCCCACGGAGGCATAATTGATGTTGAACGCACCAAGAAAAAAATGTTTCATTCGTGACATTCCCGATTATTAACATCCGGTAATATCACCGTAGAAAAAATGATGGATGCGGGGACAGATAACATCGTTTGGATTGATTTTTGATAATATGGTAATATGGTACAATCAACTTTTCCGAATGTTATGATTAGCATTGCAAATATATAGAAGTCTGATGATATCAAACGCCACAAGTGAACGAAATTTTTCAAAATAAAATTTATAAATCTGTCTTCAATCAACAATATCACGGAACCGTTTAAATTCATTGTCGATAATGGCGATTGAAAATGATGTGTTGAGGTTAACTTCCAAGATGATTTAAACGATTTTGTACCTAAAAAGTTACAAGAATTGCTATTAAAACTTATATTGTACCTACTTCACAAAAATATTTTCTTTGGTTGTGAAAATATGAATGAAAATAAGAAACAAAACCATTTTGAAACCTAGTGAATCCAATGGTGTAGTCAGTTTTCTGTTTCGGTTTTTCACATTAGAGTTTTATGCTGAATTTTTGAAAAACCACCCATGAACATATACTATACCGATGAATGGATTTTTTGGATCCTGTTTACTTAATCAATCCTAAGAAAGGAGTTTCTGATACTTACTTCATCAATGTTCAGAATATTAATTGGATATGAGCTGTCATTTATTATGATTTGATGTAATGATTAACTGGTATAAATACTAGGATAAGATCATCCAGTATTTTTCCAATTCTGAAATTTTTTTGGTACTGGAAGTAACCAAATGCAATCAATGCACTGCAATTCATGTTTGTTAAAATCTTTTGCCTTTGTTAATTCCAGATTTTGAATAATGATCCAATATAATAAATTTGCTTTGCAAATGCACATTACACAGGATGAATCCATATTTCCGAAAAACTTGAGGGAAATAAGCTACAGGGTGGAACACAGCAAATAGGAATCACATAAAATACATAAAGGTGTTTTCAATTATATCTTCCATACCTGAAAATGCCTCAATAACTCCAAGATGAAACAGTTGTCTGACCACAGAAAGTGCACAACTCTTGCTGGCAGTTTGTTTGTTAGAACCAGTATCTCTTCCATGTATTACTCTACCCAACTGCTTCACATAGAAACTCAGTTCAGCTACAAATGTTCTAAAACAGAAGGCACTTTGTCAATACAACCAGAATAATTGAAATGCTTGTATACTCACATTCCCAAGCAAATAAACATCTACATGAATGGCACAGGACCTGTATGAAAACATAAACCAAGAGCAATTAATCATTGGGTGGCTGAGAGAATAGTGTCCAGCTATGGAGATGTGAACATTTTGGTACCATGAAGATCTGAACTTAAATTCTCACTGTAAATTATTTGAGGTACTTTCCTAGCAAGAACCTCAAATAATTTGTTTGGTGCATCAAGATTTCAGGTATAATATTTCACTGCTCTTGGTCTAGTTTTTATACTGGTTCTGTATAAATATAATGCCAACAAATTGCATAAAATTCAAGATGCCACTGAGTCATTCAATGGAACCTTATTTTTTCTGCAATTTGCTATATACTATGTCAGAAATACAATCATCAGCTTAGAGACCAGTGAACAAACAACAATTTCACTTGAGTACTAAGCTTAATAGATATTTGCAAAATGACCATTTTCAATCTTCTATTGAAAACCCATTATTTTTTGCTCCTCCCACTTGAAACAGTATTATTGAAGTGACATAAACATGTGAATAACTCTTAAGGAATGAAATTATGGAAGGGCAAATATATTTCTTCATTTTAGGAATGACCAAAGAATGAAAATAGTCAAATTTCTTGACATCCTGTTTCACAATAAAAAAATACATTAACTTGACTGAACACAACAAACCTATTATGATCTGGCCCAACTTGGGTATATTTGTAATCAGCATTCAATTTATTTGTTTGCATAAATTGGTGCAATTTGGACTTGGCATTCTCCACAGTCCAATTCCCATGAATTTGGGCATTCACATCCAAATCTTCAGCCTCTTCCATTTTTTGCTGCTCTTGAGCCCTGTCCATGTAATGCCAATCACTATCCTCCCTACCACGGGGGCGATAGGCTTCTCCATAACTTGAAGGCCCCATTCCCTGGCCGAAAACAGAATGCTGGGGGCCACTAGGTGAAACCTCATTTGGTCCATCTAACAAATTATCATGAGAATCATCATGTTCATTTAATGGACAATTAAAACTTACGATGAATTGTCGGCGCTGGTGCAGCATCAATATCTACCGGGACATCTTTTTGATTGACATGTCCTTCCCGCACAAGGAATGAAACAAAGTCTTTGGAAGCATTCGTTTGGGCGTCTTTTTTGTTGGTAGAATTTCCAGCACCAACGTAGTTATAACCATCTATACGAACTTCACACAAGAACCTTTGACGATGTTTCGGACCTATAAAAACAACATCAAAGTCGAATGGTTGATTATTAATCGAAAATGCTCACCTGTCGGCCTGACTTCGAATGTAGGTTCCACTTTATTTTTCTGGCAAAACTGATGAAAGAATGATTTAAGATCACTCATTGTGGGCGATAGCGAGATCCACTTTTAAATATAAGTATTCCGACGAGATGCCAAAGCAACAGGCGCAACAGCAGTCAGGACTGAGGACTGCTTGAAATCTAAATTCCAACTTCCAACTAAAATAATAAAATATCCAAAATTCCAAATTCCAAATGGCGATTGGCAAGTGACAACACTGACAACTAACACAGAAATAACAGAATACGAATACGACGGGGTTTTGTTTTTGGGGTTCTGTGCCCAAAGTTAGTATTCTGTGATGTGATTCTGTGCCTATGAATTTCTGAAGCTTGTCAAAGTTCAAGGTCACTTATGAAGTCAGTCAGTGACGTCACGACGTCAGTGTCAGGAGTGTCAGGACCAAAGGACTGTCAGGTGACTGTCAGTAGTGTCACTAGTGAGTAGTGACTAGTGTCACCCTAGTGTCAGTATACAATACAGTGGGTGTCGAATATTGATGTTATAAATAATTTTATAAAATTACTATCCTCGAACTTCGAACGCAATACGAATTAAGCCAATAACATGCATTTCATTTGTCCCTTCACTGATTCGTACTTCATATAGTGCAGATATGTGTAATCGAAAATTTTTATCAAAAGCAAGATTCTGGAGCCCTTGAAAGCAATATAATAAAATCATGAATTTAGAAAACCAAGGTAGTCTTGGTCTTGGGGCCGAGACGGTATACGGAACCCATGAAGATTCTCATGTTGTCATGTCGGACAAGGTACAATCTCTTGCAGGCAGTATCTATCAAGAGTTTGAAAGAATGATAGCAAGGTATGATGAAGATGTTGTCAAATCTTTGATGCCACTATTGGTGAATGTTTTGGAATGCCTGGATGCTGCTTACCAACAAAATCAGGTATGCAGTACATGGAAAAATATTTTATTGAAATCTACTTGAAATATTACATTAGGAACATGATGTTGAACTTGAACTGCTCAGAGAAGACAATGAACAGCTTGTGACACAATATGAAAGGGAAAAAGGGGCTAGAAAAGGATCTGAACAAAAGTTACTGGAATATGAAGATGCTGCAGAAGGTATGTAATTGAAACAAATATACACTGGGGTTTTTGTTCCAAATTTAAAAGATATATTAAGTCAGTAACTACTAAGCATAGTTATCATTCCAGAATGTTCAATACATTTTTAATCAGTCATGATGGAATTCTGCACCTAATTTAGCATTTTCAAGGCTACAAATTCTTTTCTCATTTACCCATCTGTTAACACATCTAGAATCAAATCATAAAACATTCAGATACCTAATATGTTTACTCAATCAGATTTATCTATATTTATCCTGGTACATGGATTTTCTGTCATTCTGGTAGAAAAGTTACACAATATATAATTCACTCATATGGAATATTTGAAAAAGGACTATACATTTAGATGAAGAAAAATTTATTTTTACAATTTCTTTCATTTTGATTGGAAAAATATATGTATTCTATGAGAAAAAAAATGATATCCTCCAACGGAAAAATCTGTCTATCCATTCGGAAGTTATGGCGATTTTTTCAATGGAAAAAAAATCATGATTTCGTTTTTCTTTGATGGGAGAAATCAATACTAGAAAAAAAATAAGCAGAAAGATATCCCCGAACATATTTGAACGATTTTAATCTTTTTTTTCTCTATGAAGAGAGTTTTTTACGATTTCGGTTTTTCTGATTGGACTAATGGGGTCTATGAGAAAAAAGAAGCACAATGATATTAACGATCGGAAAAATCAGTCCATCCGTTCGTAAGTAATGCCGATTGGGAAAATTCGAAAAAAATTTTTTTTTTACTAGAAAACTGGATTCTATAGAAAACAATGATACCAAAATGGAAAAAAATCGGTCCATTCGTTAGGAAGTTATGGCGATTTGAAAAATTTGATCAAGTTGTTTCTCTAAAGAACAACATTTTTTACGATTTCTGTCTCCAACTGACTAATCAGATTAGCTGGTTGCCGATCTCCATATACTCTGTGCATGGTCCTTTGTTATCTAAATATCAAGTTTATTATGATAATGAGGTCATATATATTACTTCCACAAATAAAACTGATACCTGATATCTGGTATAATTTTTAATTAGTAATACTGTGCACATTTTCTATTTTTGACCAAGCGTGAATTCCGAAATACAATTGATTGATGAAAACACTTTCTCTCATTTTGAGAGAATGTCTTGAATTACAACTCATCCATGTCATTAACTATTCACACATTAATTAAACACAGATTGCTTGAAAAGTTTTGTGGTTTCACTGCAATCAATGAGAAAATGATCTTTAAATATATTTATTTGTTGTAGGATGTCCAATTTTTTAATGTCTGCAATCAGAATATACTTTAATAAATTATACAAATGGAAAGGTTTGAGAAAAAATACATTAAATTACTCATAACCAATAATTAAATTATATCTATAAACCTCAACTACTGACAGTGCATCAAACTAATATAAAAACCTCAGGATTGTCAAGCTGTCTATTTTCTCCATTCATCCTTGGTAGATTCTTTGTGTTGTTCAAAATTAACTCAACTCTGCAAATAGATATTTGTCCAGTCTGCTGGATTAAACTTTAAATTTGAAGGCTTTTACCAGTAATGTATTCAATTTTGAACCTATGCCAATTACAAGAGCGAGGAATCGTTGAGGAAGAGAAAATGATAGGAATTTTCTATTAATGGCATTGTTTCCAGTCTCTTTGGAGTAACTGAGATTCAACTGATTACAGAGTGTTCATAAATTATCTGTATAAATGTCAAGTGATGGCTTACAAATCAAATAATATCTATATTAGAGTTTGCAAAAAGAATATACATGTTTAAAAATAATTACCATTCAATCTTGCTGTTGGTGAAATTTTTGAATTGGAATTTTGTTTATCTGATAGGTTGTGTTGATAAATGCATAGTTACATAAAATTATCATTAGACAGTTTGCATTCTAGCCAAAATAATCATTCAATATAGTAATTGTAAACGCAAAATTTCAACAATAATCAACATAAAGGTAATTGATATGACAATTGTAATTATCTTTGAGCTGAAATATTCCAGTAAAACACATTTTCATTAATATTGATTCAGGTATAATGAAGCAATAAAAATAGACTAAATAATCTTCAAACTATAGTTGGCACCATGAAAGTGAACTGTACAACTATATTTATCATATTGTTGATAAAATATAATAATGAACTCTTGGCATTGTGTGTAAATATTGAAACTAGTATTGTTGCTTTGCATTGTGATTCAACTAGAAAATTATGAGTATCAATGGTACCGTACTAATCATTAAGGCATTAACGTTTAAATCATTCATTTAATCTCCGTCCAGGTATTGATATTTTCTATATTCAATTAACTATATTACTTTTTGTCCATCAACATAATCTTTTGAAACCACAAATATTCAGGACCTTTTAAATCTTGCGCTTTGGACGCAAGAATTCACATCCACATTAATACAAGCATAGCTATTAAAATCGACCAATCAGAATCATTTTCGTTTTGGCGGTAGGTTCGAAACCTACTTACCTATCAGTAGATCATTATTTTCAGTAGACTTTTGAGGAAGGAAAAGTTGATCGAAAAAATTCGAATATGAACTCGCTGTCGCGCTATATTTATTCAATGAGAGTTACCTGACCTGAACGTACTTACCTAGATCACTATTTGTAGGGACTTTTGAGGATGATATTTGAGACTTGACTAAAAAAAAAGGATTTGAAAGGATTCGAACCGTGGTCGCCAGCTTGGAAATCTAGCACGCTACCCACTGACCATCATATTCCTTAAATTAAGCTATGCTTGTATTAATGTGGATCTGAATTGACCCTTTATCATGGCGGATTTTGACATTTGACAAATTTAGGAAAAAATCTGGAGAAAAACTTGACACTTGACAGTTGAGAAAATAAGTGTTCCATGTCAAAATTGAATTGAAATGGAAACGAATCCAAATTCCAGAATATCGATATAGATATTTTTTAGAATCAAAAGGTACAAAGAAAGAGGATATTATTCTAAAATTTGGATTTGTTCACATTTTAATTCAATTTTGACATGAAACACTTATTTTGTTAACTGTCAAGTGTCAAATTTTTCCCTAGATTTTTCCCTAAATCTGTCAAATGTCATAATCCGCCATGATAACTTTCTATTCTGGGAAGGGTCAATCGACATCTATCTCCAATTTTATTCGCTTTCTCTGACCGTCCCATCAGTAAGGTTCTCTAATCTGAGCTATGACCTTAGACCTTAGACCATACACTAGATAGACGCGGTATGTACCTTATGCAATGTTTGGTAAAGGTAGGGGGCGCTGACTATGGCATTTTCGGGGAGGTGAGACGATCGTTGAACCGAGAGTCCAGGGACGTGCTTTTTTTAGGGATTCAAAGTATGAAAAAATTGATGTATTCTCAAGCGTATTTTCGGTTTGGTTTTCAATTCCCGCAAAAGCTGAGTGAGAATTCCAACAAATGTTTAACAAACATCATGAAAAAGTTGATTTGAATATAAAGCTCATTTTTTCCATTTTACAAATAGTGTATTTGCTGTTGAATTCTATAAATAATATATTTCGCCTGATGAGTTAATGCTGATTCGAATGTTTTCAGAATCCATCAGAATACAATAAATAATATACAAGCACATCATTAGTTTGCAAGATGAGAGAAGAATTCGAATAATACACATTTAATACAATAAAATATATTTATACATACAATATACATATCGATGAATCTGTGAATTGAACAAATTGAATTAATATGTGTAGTAAAAACTGAAAATTCCCAAACATTGATTATTTTCTCTAAGATAGAAGAACCTTTTGTATGCAGTTTTAAACTTTTCTGTCAAATTTCTGTCTGGCCTTCTCAGCCCAGCTATAGCTTCTCTTTTTTGATAGACCAACCTTTTGGAAACCTGAAAATGTCAAAGAGTTTTTCTAGGAATTTGCATGATCATCAGATGTAATGAATGGCGAAACTATAGGGTGAAGGTTTCCTGATGAACAAAAATGGTGTTCATATTTTCCAAGTGCATGCTTCAACATTTTCTGTGGATATACTTATGTTTACCTGTCACTATTAGAAGAGCTTTCTCAACAAATATCTGCAGTAGGGCAGTGATCATATCATAAAATTCTGTATGTTTTTCCAATGTTTCTATCCTGAAACTACTCGACACAACTGCATCCATATTTATATGTTATTTGGAAACCTAAAAAACGTTTCAAATGTTAAAGTTTGGTAAATATTATATTCGAAAAATATTCCCATTCTTAGGGCCGGTTCATCAATGCAGGGTTAGGTTAATATAACCCAAGGTTAACAGCTAACTCTGGGAGAAAATGTTTATTCACTTCGAGGTGGGGTTAAATGCTGTCAAAATCAAACGGGGAATTAGCTCTAGGATAAAGTTAACCCCGGGTCAGCTAACCCCGCGGGATAACCCTCCATTGATAAACCGGCCCTAAATGTTTTCAATATGGATCATTCCTACAGCTACTTTGCATCTACGCCTATGAAATACTTACAAATGAAATCATTCCGTCGACGTTTTGTTATCTTTGTTAACACAAATTCCATAATATTTTGCGATAGCCCTTTCCTCTTGAATACACTCAAGAATTAATCATTTTCAACACAAATAACATTGAAAAATAAATAAAAAAACACGATAAATTCTCCACATAATATACTTCTTCTTCTTCTTCTGTTTGGTTTATTGGATTTCTGGCTCCTTTCGGTGCCAATTTCTCCAGATCAGGTAAATAAAATTAATTATTCAATAGTAATTTTTCTCTAGTAGTAATTTTACGTAAAAAAGTTCTTAATTTCAAGAGATTCTTCAATACAAGCATGGCCCCCTTATTCGACAAATCCGTTGTCATCCGGCCTCTAACCGGCGTAGAAACAAGAGGACCAATTAATTTTCACTATAATTCACTGTATCTTCACTTTCATAAATATATTTTCAATTAATAATCGTAATTTCAATATGAACGATCACATTTCACATCAACTTGACTTCCAACCTCGAGGACGCCGCCTGTCCTCTACCATGGTCAGAAGGCGAATCTCCACATAATATACAAAATGTAAACAAATGCCTCCATACGTCAACAACGTCAATGTCAGAATTGGCCAATAGGAAAACTCGTACCATGTCAAATTTTGTTTTCCCCCTCAGTTACAAAACAAATCGCCCTCGATACCGAGTCTATCTAGTGTATGGTCTAAGGCTATGACCAAGCGCTCACCTCCCATAATCCCCCACTCTATAGCCGAGCGCAAGGAGCTCTCCACCCGCCTGGAGGCGCTCGAGAGCATCGCCAGGATGCTCGAGATCAAGCACAAGAACTCGCTGGAGCACGCCGGCAGGCTGGAGGAGCGCGAAACCGAACTGAAGCGCGAGTACGCCAAGCTGCACGAACGCTACACCGAGCTGTTCAAGACGCACGTCGACCACATGGAGCGCACCAAGCTGCTGCACTCCGGCCACCAGGTGGCGCTCGAGCGCGCCGACGCGGGAGGCCCGCCCACGAACAGGATGGGCGTGGTGGGGCGCAGCTCGGGGCCAGTCAGCTTCGGGTTCGAGTCGTTGGCTAATGCGGAGGGGGTAGATAGTGTGCCGTGCTCGCCGATCAGCAGCGCCAATTCGTCGCCCAGGTAAGCGAGGGAGTTGGTATTTTCCTAGCAAATGCGCAAAGTCTTACTTTTACGCACGCAAATACAGTTGGAGGAACGATGCGAAGCGGAGCTAGTATATTTCTGCTACGAAGTCCATATCAGATGACAGTGAAAATTTTTAGTTAAGCTTGATAGAAGGAACTATACAACAAACAATCCATAACAATAAAAAATAGTATTCATAATGGAAGAGCGGGATTTATACAGCAAATGAAATATAGAATAACATAATGTGTGTTTATAGCGCAAAGTAATAGATTGCCGCTCAAAAACACAGAGAGAGACGAGTATCGGCGGCGAGAGCGGCAAAACACTTCATCTGAATCATGAATCACATTATAATCATCCACCATTATATTGAAATTCAATCCAATAATTCATACATCTAACAAAAAGAAAGGGAATGACTCATAGATTAAAAAATAATTGCCCTGTCCAGGGATCGAACTCGGGTTGGCGGCTTCAGAAGTCGCGTTTTGAAACCGTTGGCTATTGAGGCTACTTGAAAACTTATGTCTATCCTACAGTTATAATACGTTGTGAACCAAATTCAACAGACTGGTGTTTTTTGAGTATATGACAAGCTTAGGATACTTACTTGATATATTTAGCATTCAAGCATTCCATGGCAACATATCATAAATAATCACAATCATTATTCATACTTTTCTTCGATTTCTCTGGTGATGTGTTAGATGAATCACAATCACTATTATTTTCCAATTTTCCAATTCTCACGTTTCGTTTTCGCATCACAAAAATGTCACGTGACCATCAATATGGCGGCAATTTTGAAAAATTCCTAACGAATGGCCAAAAAGTGGGTTTATTTTCATAGATGGCGATAAACATATATCAAAGTCCACATACCGGTATTGACTTTTTGTCTCTAAATTGATTCTATTTCAGTTTACACAGTGAATTTGACCATATGAGAGACGGCGTGTTAAAGGTGGAAAGAGGCCAAACCACTGACTCTCCTCACTTGGAAAATAAAAGTGTTGTCACTTCACCTGTCAGTCCCCAAACACCTCAAAACAATAACACCAGGGTCAATACCAAGAAGGAGCAGAGAAGTGGAAATACTTTGTACCAAGAGTTGAGCTATCATGTAAGGTTTATTTTGTGCAAATATTTCGAGGAGTCTAGCATTCTATCAATTCAATTGTGTTTTTAGGATGATGGGGATGAAGATGCTGCTGATATCACAGGTATTTATTTTCACATCCAAGTATAACTTTATCTCAAATACTTTTGTCTTGTTTTAGGTGGTTGGGTCCATCCAGGAGAATATGCTTCTTCAGGTATGAAAAACAATCGGTGGCAATTTTCACCTATAATTTCCCGGTCCAGTTGTGAGCGAACGTCTTACAATTCTTTCTTGCTAATCATTTAGCCTCTAAAAGATCGCATGATTGAACCTAAATAACAATTTGCATGGCATTTTGCATTGATTCAATAGAAAAAACAACGTATTTAGTTTGAACTATGCTATATGCATCTGACCAGGCATTTATAACATACTGTATACCAGAGGCTTCAACATAATGTTTATAATTTATTAAATAAATCTCACTGGTTACTACATAAATCTAAAGACAGTATGTTATTGTTTGCTCATACCCAAAAATGCTGCTCCACTAACAATTTTTTTGTTTCATTAACCTGCTTTGGATAGTCAACGACAACTTTTATGGTAAGTATAGTTTTCAAATGATTTCAATATGCCACACATTGATCTTGCACCTAATTTTTTATGGCGATAATAATTATTGACTGCTGAATAAATAAAATATACTGCAATTCTAGACGGAAATATGGAAAATATCTTAGAAATATCCATTCTGCATGGCTCCGGGTGAAAAAGATAACATAATAACAGCTGTAATATAGAAGTGTTTGAAAACACAAAACAAGTATGGAAAGTGACATATTTCACACGAGTGAAAGAAATGCACTTTCCAACGAGTTTTGTGCACTATTTTTCCTACGACTCCTAATACTTTAATTTCGTGGGAAGTCAAAAATGTACCCAACTTGAGCGGTCTCTATAATTTCAGGTGGTTCTGATATCAAGTTCTGATATCAAGTATCAAGTACTGTTTATTTCCATATTCAAGATTATATTTGAATACTTCTCCGACAATTCCTCATTATGTGAATTACTGATTGATTGAGCTAGTTTAGTTTGGACAAATTTTATTGATATTGACACCAGCGTACATAAACAACCTTGACACCATTCGCCTGCTAGCGCCAGTAATCACGCAACCAGGAATTCAGAACCATAGAAGTATGTAGTTTGCAAGCGCGTACGAGTTAGTGCGTCCTTGCAAACATCTGTGATATCAAAGAATCTTCTCTTTGGTGATACTGTGATATCAAACTGATGCAAGCAGCAAGCCGCGCATAAAACTGTAGCCGTACTCTTTTGAATGATCTCATCCGCTGTCATCAACATCGAAATAGTTCCAGCAAAGAGTATAGGTTCCAGTTTTAAAGTGAATTCAGAGGTTAGGTTTCAGACACATTGAAATTAATAGATAAAGAAGTCTCGGTATAATTCAAAACGAGACAGAAATTTCAATAAATAATATGAATTCGATTTGAGAACGCTTATATCGACAGTGACATTATTTCTATCAATTCTGGCGACCGTTGTGATATTTTTCATATCAACTATTGAATATATGAAGAATCAAAGAAAGAATGAGTAATTCGAAACTCTAACTTTATTGACAGTTTTTTCTATATCTGAACAATTGTAGTCAGATTCTAATCAACAAATTCTTCGTATCCAACTAAAACAATTTTCTTGTACAGCGTGTTCAATAACAATCAGCAACTCCACTGTAGCTCGCTCAAATCCAACATTCTCCCACCTTTTGCAATGCTTGATTGCAAAATGATCAATACCCATATCGATCGGGAACTTTAACCAATCGTCCAGACCTGGTTGACACTGCTGTGTGATCCTTTTCTTTCTTCTGTGATGATATTGTTTCTTTTCCTTCTTCGTCTGGAAGTCGTTTATTAGGCTGCTTTTCTTCGGAAGTTTCGATATTTTTTGAAATGTGTCTGTCTTTTGTGAGTTTGCCCTGTAAAATATTCGATTCTTCGTTTGTTGTCGAAATTTCTAATGGGTATATCCTTTGGAATGGGCGCAAAATTTCACCTGAAGATATTCTTATCCGTGCTACTCTTGGAATGTTATCCCTTCCGGGAAAAATTTCGAGAATTTTTCCAATAGGCCAATCTATTCTTTTTGTATTATCGGATCCAACCAGGACTATATCACCGATAGCTAACTTATCGTTTCTCCTCTGACCATAGTGTACTAATTTTGCCAAATATTCATTCCTAAACCTGACCTGAAGGTTTTCCCTTATTTTTTGTAAATATCTCAGTCTTTTTTTCATGTTTGTCCTGTTTATTTCGTCTAAATCTGGTACTTCAGAGCTCCGTATACTTTGTAGAAAAGTTGAAGGTGTTATAGGAACTAACTCTTCACAATCATCCGAAACATATGTGAGTGGTCGTGAATTTATGAGCGCCTCACAATCACAAAGTATTGTCATTAGCTCTTCGTAGTCAACTGTCTTCTTTCCTAGATTTCTTCTCAAAAGTTCCTTTACCATTCTCACGATACGCTCCCACCATCCTCCCCACCAAGGTGCTGTTGGAACGTTAAATTTCCAGGTAATACGTTGAACTGATGAGAATTTCAAAATTTCGTTCCAGTCTAAATTCTTCAATTGATTATTTGCTCCAACATAATTGGTTCCATTATCAGAATATATTACTGATACCCTTCCCCTCCTAGCAATGAATCTCCTCAAAGCTTGAAGAAAAGCATCAGTTGAAAGAGATCTTACTAACTCAAAATGACATGCTCTATATACAGCACATGTAAAAATGACAATCCATGCTTTTCCTTCATTTTTCAAATACAGAGGACCGGCAAAATCTGTACCAGTTATTTCGAATGTGGCAGACATATTCAATCTATCATTAGGAAGTGGTGCAAATGGTGTTTCCAATGATTTTGTTTTGAACCTTTTACAAACCACACATTTAAAAATTACTTCTTTCACCATTTTTCTAGCCTTAATTATCCAGAATCTCTCGCGAAGTATCCCCAAAATTACTTGTACTCCCCCATGGCGTGAAAGATTATGTTGTTCTTCTATCAACTTTCTCACAATAATGTGTTTATATGGCAATATGATTGGATACTTAAAAGAATATACTTCATCCGCGAAAACAAGCTTTGTTTTTACCCTTATCAAATCAGTGTCATCCTTGAAAACAGTCAGATTTGAAATATCATTCGAACATGTATCACGGAAACTTTCATTCTGTATAATTCTCATCAGACGTACTTCTGCCATAGCAACTTCTTCATATGTCAATTCATTTTCATAGATTTTCATCCCACGACATTTTTTAGAAAAACGAATCATCCATGCAATCATTCTGATTATTCGTGAATATTTGGAAAAGTAATTGAATCTAGCAGATGTGATATCATTTCCTTGATTAACTAGACTTGAAATTGTGATTTTCCTAGACTCCTCGAGTGCATTTTCGTCTAAAAATTCCTTAGGTGACGAAGGCCAAAACTGTTTATTTTTGTTGAGCCAGTCGGGACCATTCCACCATTTTGTTTCCAACAACTGTTTACAATTACATCCTCGTGAAGGAAGGTCGGCAGGATTCATATCCCCCGGTACATGATACCAATCATCAACATTTGAGTTGGAACGTATTTCAGTCACTCGATTCATAACAAAAGTGGTCCAACTTGATTTTGTTTTGATCCACGTCAATACAACTTTAGAATCGCTCCAAAAGTATGTTTCCAAAGTTTGAAAATAATCAACTTGTTTTATGAATTGAAACAGTCTACATCCGATTACTGCCGCTAATAATTCTAATCTTGGCAATGTAACACTTTTTATGGGACTTATTCTCGATTTTGCTTGTAACAGGTGACTATAGGTGAGTTGATTCGTTTCAATTCGAATAAAAATACAAGCAGCATAAGCTAACTTAGAGGCATCGCAAAAAATGTGTATTGTAACATTCTTTTGAGATAAGTTGATTCTGAATAGTGAACGTGGTATGCTACATAACTGTAATAAATGAATTTGTTTCAACCACTTCTGAAAACTTTTAATAATATCATCCGGCAATTTGGTATCCCAATTGATTTTCAACTTCCAAGTTTCTTGTAGAAGTAATTTTGGTATTAAAGTTACGGGGCAAGTAAAACCAATTGGATCGAAGATACGTTGTGCTGCTGATAACAAACCCCTCTTTGTAGTTGGAATTTTCATTATTTCATTCAACACATGAACATCACAACACAATGTATCTTTTTCTATATTCCATTGTAATCCAAGTACTGGAGTTATGTTTTCTTTGAGAGGCAATTCTTCATTGTTTTCAGAGAAAAACCTTGGACCATTATAAACCCATCCCCTCAAATCAAACCCTGCAGATGACATCAAATTCTTAGATTCCCCAATGAATTTTGAAAGCTCTTCCATATTATTCACACTAGTAACACAGTTATCTACATAGAAAGAGTTCAATAATTTTTTAGATGTTTCTTTCAATATTTCAGGGGCCCTATTCAGATGATATGAAAGTGTAGCTGCCAGTAAAAATGGACTTGAAGATATACCAAAAACTACTCTGGTGTGTCTATAAATTTTGAGCTTTTTCAATGACAAATCTTCCCACCAGAGAAACCTGAGGATATCTCTATCTTCTGAAGCTATACTGATTTGCAAAAACGCTTTCTTGATATCTGAAATGACTCCTATCATGCCAATCCTAAATTTAAGAATAATAATTGGAATGAGTTCAATCAAATTGGGTCCTTTCATTAAACAACTATTCAAAGAAATACCATTTTTATCAATAGCGGATGCATCGAAAACTGGTCTAATTTTTGTTGTAGAACTGCTTTCTTTTATAACTGGATGATGTGGTATATAATGTTCTTTATTATTCCCAACTATGGACGTTATTTCTTCGATGATTCCTAACTGTTCCCATTCTTTGAAAACCTTATCATAATCTTGATATTTTCCTAAACTGGTTAACCTTTTTGTTGTCGCCAAAAGCCTGTTTTCTGCTATGATTTTATTATTTGACAATACAGGGTGTCCTTCGATCCATGGTAATTTTATTTCATACCTTTTTTCTTCATTTAATTTAATTGTTCTATAGAAATGTTTTATTGCCTCTGCTTCTAGAATATCTCTTTTCTTTATTGAGATTGGATCATGGATCCCCAAAATATCTAAGCTCCACAAATCAGATAATGCTATGTCGTTGAAGCAACAAAGGCTTTCAACTGGATTTTTCATATGAAATGATCCTATTAATGTCCACCCAAGATGAGTTTCTATTGCTACTAGATCATCGATCATTTCTACTCTTCCAGTCAACAGTTTACCGAATATATCAGCTCCCAAGAGTAAACTGATTTCATTGATATTCGTTTTTGTATCATTTACTATTATATTTTTCTGCTTCAACAAATTCATAATGTGAACATTTGCTAATCGAGGAACAGAATTGCATATTTTGTTCTGTTCTAAAGCCAATAATTTCAACTGAAAAGAGCTATTCAAATCTTCAATAGTGACATCAAATAACGAATGAGTTTCAGGAGTTGACTGTTTTCCGCCAAAAACACTCTGTATAATAATTTCATCTCTTACTTTTTTCAGTTTCATATTCTTAGCGCAATCAGAAATAATATAGGAACGTTGGGATGCGGAATCAAGCAAAGCTCTAACAATGCTGGAACCAGACTCACTAACGAGTTTGACTATCACAGTTTGTAATAAAGTGCCTGTAGTATTGTGACTTATCAGTACATTTTCCAGATTAAGTTCTCGAGATTTTGGAATTTCTGAAATTTTATTTTCTTTCGATTGTGATATCGATAAATCACTACACAATATTTGATAATGCCTTCTACCACATATGATACATTTTATGAATGTTTTGCATTTTTTAATTGTATGATTTGATTTCAGGCAACCAAAACAAACATTTTTCTTCGAAACAATCTCTTTTCTTTCCGTGATAGAAAGTGATCGTGCTTTGATGCAATCTTGACTCGAATGTGATTTTCCATCACAAAATATACAAATATATGCTTTCTTACCATGCTTCTCTGCATAAAATAATGATGCCGCTGTGTACAGATTAGGCTCACCTCCTTCTTGCTTATACTTTTCCGTAGATAGCTTACTTCTTGTAGAATTTTTCGTTTCCTTTTCATTGACAAAACTCGTTCTAGCTAAACTAATACGTTCTTCGCTTTCCACTTCAGATCGTAGAAAATCTAGTAAAATATTCAAATAATTAATTGATTTGTCTGTATCAGTTGTTTTCAATTCTTTTATATTTATGTTACTACGGTATCTCTCCCAAGCTCTCAAAATTTCTTCAGGAAGAGCAGATTCAGCTAATGGATACAACATGGCAGCATATTTGTCACTCGTTACACCTAGTGACTCTAATGCTCTCAATTGGGTCTCTAATTTATCGAATAACACAGCTAATGACATACCTGTTTTAATGCTAGAAGCCTGTTTCAATACCAAATTTAGTAATTCCCTAACATATACTTCAATTAGGAATTCATCCCTAGCGAACCTGGTCTTGAGTTGTTCGATAGCTTTTCCATAATTTGATGCAGACGGTGGAAAACTATCAACTAATGTTTTCGCTACACTACCTGGCTCCATAGATTGCAACAAATATTGAAATTTGTCTTCCACGTCAAGCTCATTATCTTCGTGAATCTTTCGAAATTGACCCCAAAATCCTATCCAATTTCGAACGTCTCCATCAAATTTCTTCAATTCGATTTTTGGCAATTTGAAATGTCTCCTGACGTTTGATGTTCCTGTCTCAGAACTTGCTCCGAATTCTTTTCTTTCATTTACAAAGGCAAACTCACATTTCGACCTACACATTATCAAATATTCACGAAACTTCTCTACTGCTTCATACTCCTTCTCAATTTCTTCATCATCATCATTATCCAATGTCAGCATACGAATCTTCTCATCGAAATTGAATAATCTTGTCCCCTTATCTTCGATTTGTGATAAACGGGCTACAATATTCTCCTTTTTTATCGGCTGAGTTGTCAGTTCCATCTCCAATTCGTTACATGACTTGGTGAACATCTTCCTCAACATATCTCGTTCTTTCTTTACCTTAGATAGATTCTCCATCGTCAGTCCTGTCACGGTCGCCATTTATATTGAATATATGAAGAATCAAAGAAAGAATGAGTAATTCGAAACTCTAACTTTATTGACAGTTTTTTCTATATCTGAACAATTGTAGTCAGATTCTAATCAACAAATTCTTCGTATCCAACTAAAACAATTTTCTTGTACAGCGTGTTCAATAACAATCAGCAACTCCACTGTAGCTCGCTCAAATCCAACATCAACACTGGTGCTTTTTTTCTTTCAAAAAAACAATACCATGGTGATATGAGATACTTTCTGAATAACAAAACAGTGTGATTATTGACGTTTTCATACGTGGTCGTAGGAAAAAGTTTTTTTAACCGCCAACTTAGTTGCAAAGCAACCCTCGAAGTCTCATTGAGACTTGTATGAGTAAGGAAGACGGGGACCATAGCTTTTTAAGTGTCATCCGAAGCACTAAAATATATGTATATCCATTCATTCTCTGTTTTTAGGAATGGGCAAGGAAGTCGAGAATCTTATTATGGAAAATAACGAGTTGCTCGCAACAAAGTAAGTCATTCCTTCATCTATTCTCACACACTTCCATTGGCCGATGTATTTTGCAGAAATGCACTCAATGTTGTGAAAGACGATTTGATTGTGAAAGTTGACGAACTCACCGGCGAAATAGACATGCTGAGAGAGGAAATACTTTCCCTGAATGTGTCGAAGACGAAATTGAAAGAGAAGATCAGCGATCTGGAGGACGAATTGAGGAAAGTGAAGGAAGCAAACGAAGCCAGACAAGACGCCGATGAGGAATCCGATGTACCGATGGCGCAGAGAAAGAGATTCACTAGGGTGGAGATGGCTAGAGTACTCATGGAACGGAATCAATATAAAGTAAGGAAGAAATAACTCGTATGAAGACTCAAATAATAAATATCACAAAGTGGCGCCATCAGATCATGAGTTCTTTGAATTAGAATCTTAAGTTTTCTTCAGACATTGGAACCTTTCAAATATATCTATTCTTCGATCTTGATGCATATCGATTTTTTACGTAACTATTTAGACCATGCAATACTTTTAGATTGATGACAATTTTTTCGTTTGTTATTTGTGTATTTATAGTGCAAAGTGATAAATTTCCGTTTGAAAAAGACAGTTATTGGATTATTTAGATATTCTTTCGAGAACCGCAAGACACGCAATATTTTTTCTACAAACAGTTCCTAGACAAGAAAACTCGATACTTCATTCAAATATCTTACATTTCATCTAAATCATTGATTTCATCAATTATTCACTATTATATTGAAATTCAATCCAATAATTGATACATCTAACAGAAAAGAAGGGAAAACGACTCATAGATTGAAAAAGAATTGCCCTTCCCAGGGATCAAATCCGGGCTGGCGGCTTGAGAAGTCGCGCTTTAAACCCGTTGGCTATTGAGGCTACTTGAAAACTTATGTCAATATCACAGTTATAATACGTTATGAATCAAAATAATATAGTCAAAATCATTTTTGCTTTATATTCAACGGACCGGTAATTTTTTTTTGAGAAATAAGACTTACTTTGATATCTTCAGCATTCAAGCAGTTCATACTATTCCTCGATTTCTCTGCTAGGAGGTTACAATTTTCGCACTTTTCTGCTACATCAGGAGATGTGTTAGTAAGAAAACTCACTGTCACTGTTATTTTCATTTTCCATCATGCAACAGAATTATGAGTTCGTATGCGAGCGCAAATATGCTGTCACTTAATGACATCATTTCCGCGCACGAGCGGCAATGCAGTCAAATAATCACATCTACGGAAGTGATGGCTGATGGAATGTTTGACCTGCGAAGCTGGGAGTATACTGCTTGTTTAAACCATGAATCTGAAGAGATTGAACTTTCATCAGTTCTTGGCATGATTTGGGAAATTCAGACACTCTCTCAAACTAAATTTCGACTCTTTCCGAGCATTTTCTCCACAAGAAAACGCTACAGCTTATTTTCACTTCTTCCGCAAACCCTTTCCAACAACACAAAATTTCGACATTTCCCAGGAGCGCTTCATGGAACTGCAAGAGGCAGTGCGCTGGACCGAACTCCTTCGCGCCTCCAAGTCCGAGACGCCGTTCGACAAGCCCTCGAACAAGAGCATCTGGCGCTTCTTCAGCAACCTCTTCACCGGCAATGAGCGCGTCCAGCGGCCGCTGGTGATGCCCCACCTGCGCTACCAACGGGCCACCAACCAGGTGGCGCCGGGCGTCAAGGCGCTGCCGAGGATCGACCACGACCCGCTCGACACTGAAATCGGTACGGAACTGTGATTTTTTTTAGGGGGCCGCGTGGGGAGGGGGGGGGGAAGGAAGCGTAGCATCACGCGTGCCTGGGACGTTGGTTGGGGGGGTCTGGATGGTTGGTGACGTCACTCTTGCGGGGTGTGAGTCTGCTGAACTAAGTTTGACTGTTGAATTCACTTCATATGCCGAATCTCTTGATTTCGCCTACCTTGATAAAACGTGTCTAACATGACATTGCGTGGTAAATCCATATATCTAATAATAACTATAGAGGTAACATGGATACCAGAGCTGAAGCCGAGGAATAAAACAAATGACAGTCTGCGGGACTAATCGCGAATATGCGCATGTTTGAATTAAGAATCGACATTCGTTTTCATCAAGGAGGAGAGTAGCTTTCTAGTGACCGACAAACGTATGATATTTATTAAAAATCAATTCAAATGTGTCACGTAACCTTCAATTCGATGTTTTTATTTTATCATGACATATATTTTTCAAATATTCATTTATCAATGGATTGTTGGACGATTTTGGATAATAGTTGATGATAGATGCAGAAATGGGTGTGATCTAAAAAGCGATACTTGCGATTTGCATAGAAACCTGTGACGATAAAGTCACCGGAACAAGATTCGGGGGCTAATTTTTATCAATCACTGTTATCACTCACTAATATCACTTCTGTAAACAATCAGTAAGTATATTAATAACTATATTAACGCTCTTTTACATAATTTGGGTTAACAAATATACCTAACCTTTGAAATTGTGAAAACGTCAATGGATTTCAACTCGTCAAAGCCCGCACATGGGCACAATTCATCATTAGCCAGCCAGAAAATTTAACAATTCATCAAATAGTTCAACTACGTATATTGAAAAATAATTTTTAATGAATACTTTTCATTCTACCATATATAAATGAGAGTGGTAATCGATTATTGCGCCAAACGATCTATTTTAATAGTAACATTTGTCCTGAAAAAACTGAAAATTATCTAAATACTCGAAATATCTTATGAGTGTAATATAATTTCGAAAAGTGCAAATCATTTATAGTTTAAGTATTTATACAGGGCGTTCTAATAAAAAAATATAACTTTGGTTATATCGCCACTGGATTCTGCATAAAAATGTATAGGACGACTCATTTACTCCTATGAGGTGAAAGATAGCTGAAATACAGGAGGGGGTCCCAAAATGCAATATTTTCAATTTCGCTCTGTATCTCAAAAACGAAGCGGGCTATGAAAGTTTTATTTGCAGTATCGTGAGTTTCACAAAAAATTAGTCGACGTTCGCGAAGACCGCAAATCTCTATCCTTGAAAATAAGCGAGATATCTTGTAAGGACATCGAAAATGGGACAGACTGTGTATTTTAACCCGTGTTTCAGTGAAAACTGAGGAATGACAAATATCGTTGATTTCCTGAGATTGTCAAATTGTGAATTCAAATTCAATAAAACAATCATAATTCACTAAAAAAGTTGAGATTGTTAATAAAAATGGCTGTGAGTTCAGTACTTTGAATTCCGGATACATAAATATATAAACTAATCTTGAGATTCTTACTTTAATAATTGACAATTGACCTGCGTTTTTGGAAAATATAGAAAACACAAAATTTCATGTTTTGAATTTTTATACATGCTGGTTCAGCTGACTGTTTGTACATAATTCTGGGAGTGATTTCATCAGATATTCCAGACGTCCAACACATAAATTGTACCTGCTGTAAATTTTATCTGTGATATATAGTGTGTTATTGAAACACGCTGAAGAATTTCGACAATTATTGTTTTTTTTTTTTCCGAAATATTGTTTCATAAAAAGTGGGGATTTTTCTAGTGTAAAATTCCTTACGTCAAAAAGTTTGCTTTCAAGAAAACATACTTGATTGAAAGTTATGATCTACTGTTTTCTATGTTGGTTGAAATTTTTAACAAGTGTGAGGACACTAGAAAACTCCCAAATGACGAACATTGTGAATGAACAATAGTTACAATAAGTAGAGACAAATATAATATTGCCATAAAATCTCAATAGTTCTCAAATCACTTCATAGATTAATATATTCTCTTTATACCATAGTTTGATAATGGAATTTTGAAGTCTGATTGTCAACTAATTATGCAGTAACATGCATCATATATTTATTGTCCATGTTTGAAATATTCTGAACACAAATCAATTAATATTTTCGTATTGCAAAAACCATTTTTTATATATTGAAGTGTCATGAAAGAATTTCTATAAGTGAAATAATCTTTCTAATAATAGGATCAAAATATTTCCTGAAGTTGAACTGTTTGTTGATTTCTGATGTTGGTTTTATTGTTTTTCATTTTCATTTATTCAACGTTTTCTTTTATTCAATAACTCTGTATATATTCAAACTAAATGTTCACCATATGTTCCACTGACAATTTCCAACTCAAACAATAATATTGACTTCATCATATTAAAACTAAATTAGAAAACAAATCCAATTGTTGAATTCTTGCTATTGAAAATCTTTCAAAACTAACCTCTAATCAATCAAAGAAATGCCCATGGCATTGTATCTTGCAAATTTTGAAATCATTGATACAATTATATTCTTTGACCAGGTTTTTCGAAAAAAATATTAATGGGACCATCTTTCAAAACGAAAATTTTCAGAGGGACAAATGGTGTAATCCCAATAACAATAGTACTAAGAGCCCTGATGACCTCTCGAAAGCCTTGAATAACTAACGTTTCTAGTCTAATCGAAGATTGTTGTTAATTGTTACCGCTGATTGCCAAATACGAATCCTATGTTGAAGTTGTTCGTTTCTATTGTGATTGTTAAGATTAATATATTCTCTTACTTTGATTTTCGTTTTATTTTGTGGCGTTATTCCGACGGGCGGAAACAATATTTTTTTCTCCAGAATTGCACAATCTCTCTCAAATGAATCTAAAATCACTGTGGACAACACTATAATCCAGCCACTTCTATTTTTATGTTAGACCTAAAAAAACAAATCAATTATAAAAACAGCAAAATCGTGGCATGCGAACTATTTTGAAATCAAATTGATAATACCTCTGTCAGTTTCATCATCTCAAAATGCTCTAAATATTATTTGAAATCTTGAACAACTTAAATTTCCAGAAGTATTTGGTTTATCAGCATAATGTCATTCCTATGAAACTAGAAATCGAAATGATTTTCATATTTTGAGAGTAAACATAAGAAGTACTATGAACTAATTATCTTTCAGAGGTTTTCAAGAATTCAACATATCACCTGTATCCTTAAGAAATATTAGTCTACTTGTGAAATTGAAAAATAGCTTGAAGAATTTCATGAGAAATTAATATTATCATCTTTCATTGCATACATATTTCAAACAAATATATCAATTTTAGTTTCATTAGCATATTATTAGTTGATACAGTATTGAAATTTGGTAAGAAAAGAAAATTTTATTTGATCAGTAATTGCCTCTTGTGTATAAATATTCAACGATATGTCAACAATTTGTAATTAAAATTTGCTTTCGCTATTTTGTTCAACTCGTGAACTCTATATTGGGTTTGTCTCATTAAAATAAGACAAGTTAATATTGTTAGAAAATAGACTATTTAGAAAATTTAGGAGCATGCTGAAATCAAAATGAGAAGAAAAGTTACTTTAAACAAAAGTCAGCAAGTATTTTGTAAATGAGATACAGTGCCGGTTGAATCAAAATTCATCTAGATTTGTTAACTTAACGTGGGGTTAACTGTGCTAATTCGTGAGGTAATGCTTGCGTTGCCAAGGTTACAAACAAATTAAATATTTAATCGTCTGTTGAGTTATTTATGCAACCAGTCATCAGAGTTGAATTCTCATTTTTGTTTTTTCGTGAATAGACTTCGAAATAATTGTTATATTCCAGTGCATTTGGTATCTGGGCTGGGAGGATTTTTCAATGACAATCTAATTTCATGTTATTATGTCCCTTTCGTGGAGATGGCGCCACTTGAGAATTGAGAATTCAATTATGAATGCATCACAACTAATCCCCACTCTATTCTGGAGGCTATTTGTTCGACCTGCTACCCGAGAGCATAAAATCAACTCAATGTCCAAAGACTTTCAAGGTACACTTGAAACATTTTCAAAATTAAATTTTTGATTTTTATCTTCAATCTGGTTCAAAACTTGGGATTCCAAGCACATTTTTCTGAGACATTTTTTTGTTATCTTGTTCTATTCTGACCTGCCGTAAAGGTACTTGTATATGTAACATGGTTAAAAAACCCTATCTATAACAATAAACAAACAAATAATCTGCCGTCTCCCCATTTCCAGGGCTTGACCGTCTGGCGGTGCGCAAAGCGCTCGAGCGTCGCGAGCAGTACCGCAAGGTGCGCGCGCACGTGCGCAAAGAGGACGGCCGCCTGCACGCGTACGGCTGGAGCCTGCCCGGGCGGACGGCAGGGTCGGGCGGCCAGCCGGCGGGCGGCCGGCAAGCCGGGGGCGGCGGGGTGCCAGTGCCCGTGCCGGTGTACTGCCGCCCGCTGGCCGAGACCACGCCAGAGATGCGGATCTGGTGCGCGGCGGGAGTCAACCTCGCAGGGGGGTACACCAAGGATGGGGGATTGATGGTGAGGAGGGCGATGCTCAATTTTTCAAAGAGATATTTTTAAATGCTTGGAGAGTTTCATGTACAGCTATCTTGCTGTGATGATGTTTGGGATTTAAAAATTAAAAACCGGAGCCATTTCCGGTGAAACCGGAAGTTACCGGAAAGTGAAAAATATGCAAAAACTTTCTTAGTTACCACGAGATAGCGCTACGTATTATTTTTTATCGAGAATAATTACCGAAATTCCCGCACCCGCCGCGTTTCTTTCCTCATGTCATCAGACTCGCCGCTTTCCAGGTGGGCGGCAGCGTGTTCTACTCGTCCGATCCCGCCCCCTGCCCGTCCCCACCACCTCCTCACGACGCCGTCGCGACGCTCGACCGCGAGCTGGACGACGGCCGCGAGGGGGCGCTGCTCGAGACGCGCCTTTCATCGCTCGTGTGGATATGCACGACGACGCAGTCGGCGAGCATCGTGACCGTCATCGACGCCAACAACCCAGCCGAGCTGCTCAACAGCTTCGGCGTGTGCTCGGCGCAGCTGTTGTGCATCGCCAGCGTGCCGGGGGCCAGTCCTGGGGACTACGTCGAGAGGGAGGAAGGGAGGATCGAGTGCGAGGTGAGAATGATGGGTGGTCACTGGTTTGTCGCCAGCTCGATTCTGCGTGGCGTCGGAGGGCGCAGAGTCGTGGCTGGATGATGAGTATGCTTTGTTGTCGGAAGAGAAGTTGAAATATGTACTAGAAGTGGCGGACACGGCGTATAAAATGGATGATTGAAATCAAATAGATAGATACATAATATTCGGGTTGACTGAGTTTTTTTTTTCTGGATTGAGTGATGTATAACAAGTTGACTTTCGCGCAAAATTAGGTAAAAAAAAACAGTTTTCCCACGTCCACGTATGGAAACGTGAAGCACCTCAGACTAATAAAAAACCTAGACTGGTATTTTCTATCCTTTTCATGATTCCAACACGACTGTCAAACCTTCTTGTTTCTACGATAAGAATCTAATCGTTCGGGTCTCGTCTGACCAACTCGCCGTAGTCGTGTTTCTCAGATTGTTTATGATTCATGGCGTGGTCATGAAGCGTGAATGAAGATGGCGGTAAGATCGAATTTCAAGAAAGATTTCTGTAGCTTATGTATTTCTGTGGATCTAATCTGACAGGCGTGAATAGAAACGACATTGAAACACTATATTTTCAGTGAATATGGAATAATTATCAATATTTTTCCTCTTATTGGTATTTTTTCTCCTAGAACAGATGACACTGACAGATGCTCAGTATCTGTTTTACTACGGTAGGAAATCAAGTAGGCAAAAGTCTACAATTTATTCTAGTGTTGTTTGTAATGAAAAATGCAAAATATCTGTCGCTGGTTGGTTTTATTTTCGCCGATGAAAACGGATAAAGAAAATTATTGTAAAAAATGCCTAACGGCCAACAACTTCGTTCAAATGCACAGCAAGAAGATTGTAATGACCCATAAAAAACAATGAAACACGAAAACTTTGACAAGTTGACAGAGTCATGTCAGCTGACATGAGTCAATCGCGCACAAACAATGAACATAGGCGTAACATTTATAAAATAAACATGGGCGTAGTTACAAAGTCATACATCAGTGAACATCTAGTGCTTTTTAATATGAAGGTTTTTGAATATCGATGAAATTGTGAGTAAAAACGAAGAAAATTCATTAATTCTCATCTAGAATTGTTTAAAAAAATTTCTATCATCATCTAAAAATATGGAAATAAACAGTACGCTCAAGTTACATCTTCACAGTGATTACCCGCGAAATGAAAATATTTCGGGTCGTATGAAAATGGCATCCAAAACCCGTTGGAATGTGCATTTCCTATACGGCTGGTGCTGATCGACTGGAAAATATGCCACTTCCACACTTGTTATGTAATATACTATTTCCGCTATGCTTTTTTATTTTCCAAAATTGGATAATAAATAGCGGCGCTACAGCGTGGGCAAAAAAGTATTTTGTAGATTCCCTACATATATTTCTGTACCGATAGTATGAATACAATATTTTGTAATATTCCTCATGAAATAAAAACAAACGACCATTTTTTATTCTGATTTATAGCTTCTGAATTTTGAACTTTCCGTTTTATCGAATTTTCAGGTGGTGAATTCAGAAAAGGTCGAAGATGAGGCTGTCGATGATACGAGTTCAACCAAAGAAAATTCCGCAGGCACTAAAAAATACAAAAGATCAGACGCCGTGATGGATATCGTCCAAGGTAGACAGAGCATCAAATCTCTTGAGGAACAAGAAGAGGCTGCGGTGGTATGTCATAATGTTCATTGTTAAGAAACTATTGATAATCTCTTTGTAGAAATATTCTTTTACTCATTCAGTAACCTTAGAGAGGATTTGTCGATGAATTCTCAGTGTTAGTTCGTGTGCAATATAAACAGGAGCTTTTCAAATGGCTCTCTTCATGACTTAATCATTCTTGTGACAGATTGTTTAATTATTTTTTTATAACCACCCCAAAACATCTTTGTTAGCGGCAAAGACCTCGAGAAGCTGCCGATAATAAACAACGCAACACTAATTACGTCGCACCCATGTCGCACCCCGAAATTTTGCCCCTGTTGAAATTTGAATAACTTTTTTCTTCTTTGAACAATTCGAATTCTGTTTGCACTGTTCACTAGCTCAGTCCTTTAGCTATAATCTCGTATTTCTTCGATACATAAGGTTATTTCCATAAAATTGCTACAGGATGTTTTTTGGAACTATGCAAAATTTCGGAATTTTCGAACGGATCTCAAATGAAGGAAAACAGTTTTTTTTCAACTTTAACGGCAGAGGCATAAAGGGAATCTCATTAACTTGAGCCATCTCCAGAATTGTCTTCTTATCTCTTTTATTTACAGAGTGACCTGCAGTCATAACTTTTTTCCTCTTCAAGCGATTTTCAAAATCTCAGGATCATTTTGGAGCTGAAACTGTAGATGAACAGACATGAAGATTAGAATTGACTAAAAATAAATATTAATCATCAAGGGTTTCTGCAAAGGTGACCCAAATCTAAATCCCCCTCGAAATCCCGATTAAAAAAGAAAAATATCCAAAACGTTGTTTGATCAAAACGAAAATATCACCACCAAAAAGACTGAAAAATTTTTTTGACCCCCTCCCCCCCAAATTTTTTTTTGCGGGTAAAATTTTTGCTGGTCAAACGTTTAGATATATCGGTAAACATATATCACCTGACCCCCACATTGGGATCAGAGATTAAAAAAAAATCTTTCACCCCCCTTCCCCCTTTGGGTACGGATGAAGGGGAAGGAGATTTTTGTGATTTTTTTACATATTATTCTCGTGAGTTTCGTACAAAACTACTTAGAATCGCCCAAATTCGGGTACTCCAAATAACATAGGTTGATGTACAGGGCGAAAAAAAGTTATTTTTCAGAATCGAGACGAGCGGTACCCATAGCTGTGTTCAGCGGAAAAAGTTGATCAAAGAGATAAAAAAAATTGTTTCAAGGCGTACGTATAATTTTTTTTTGAGGTCTAAAAAATTAAATTCATTGAAAAAATCCAAAACATGATGGAAGACAATTCGGTTTTCTCACGCACAATTTTTGACTACTGAAAGAAAAAAACATCTGGATGTATCCAGAATGAAAGATCCTTCCGAAAACAAGTTGATTTTCACGTAATTCTCCTCCCAGTCGGGATTTACAGAGTGTTTCAGATTTGGGTCACCTTTGAGGAAACCCTCGATTTTGAATGTTCATCTTGAGTTAATTCTGATCTTTAAATCTTCTCATATGAGGTTTCAGCTTCAAAATGAGCCTGAGATTTCGAAAATCGGTTGAAGAGGAAAAAAGTTATGACTGCAAAACTAAAAAATTGATTTTTTGAGATCACTCTGTAAAGGAAAGTGATAAGAAGACAATTTTGGAAATGGCCAAAGGTAATGAGATAATCTTCATTCCTCTGCTGTTAAAGTTGAAAAAAAACAGTTTTTCTTCATTTTTGATCCTTTTGAAAATTTCTAAATTTTGCACAGTTCCAAAAAACATCCTGTAGCAATTTTATGGAAATAACCTTATGTATCGAAGAAGTACTAGATTAATGCTGAAGGAGTGAGCTAGCGAACAGTGCAAACAGAATTCGAATTGTTCAAAGAAGAAAAAAGTTATTCAAATTTAAACAGGGGCAAAATTTCGGGGTGCGACGTAATTAGTGTTGCGTAGTTTATTTTGTTAGCGGCAGAGATAAGTAACCCTAACAAGATGTGCACGTCTTATGGGAGGTTTGGAAATATAGTCACGTGATTGATTTCCGTTTCAACGTATTATCACAGATGGCGTTTAATGCATGAATCTTCATTTTCTTTCATGAGAAGTTGGCGTTTCGCAGCTAAACAAATTACGAACTTTCACGAACTTTTCAAGTCAGAGATAATAACCTCAACCTTCACGTTTTGGTTTTACATGTTTATTTTTCGAAAATTTTTGTTTGAATATGGTGAGAAAATATGAATCACCATCAACTATTCATCCTGGACTAAACAAAATTACCACAGAAGGGAAGCGTAGATAATAACTTGAAGATTGGAAAAAAGTGTTTCAACATGAGCTATGCATGGAAAATTCGCCGTGAAGCATATTCAAATGCTACTAAAAAAATCCTGACATCAACTTCAGGTATTGCCTTTATTATGAAGAAGCTGTTTGCCTTTGAAATTGTTGTGATATAAATAAATGGGTCTTATTTTTTATTCTTTGCTTTGAAATGGCTCATCGAAATCTTATATTATCAAGATTTGATCAATGACATTCTAAATACTACATTTCTCAATTATCTGCTCAATTATGATGATGAAATTGCTTTATTGAACTTATATATAAAATATAAAAAATGCTCAAAAGGCTATAGTATCATTAGTATCCCATAATCGATTGTACCTGGTAAAAATTATATTTAAAAATCTTCAACCTGCTGCCAACAAAACATTTTGGGATGGGAAACTGCTCGGGAAACAGTTTTGACAGCATATGCAATATAAGGTCTGGTCAAAACTGCCAAATAAATCAAATTTCCTACTGCTGATATGGAATGAATGTTCTCTTCAAGATCACTGCTTTCCTCAGCTTAATCAGTTTTAGTCTCTCTGCTGGATATGATACAGGAAAGGCATCATCCATGTGATATTTTTGGATGATTTGTTTTACATATGATTCTTGATGAATGAAGATATCATTCTGAATAATTTGCATTTCCAAGTAGATTTCTCCTGGTTCAATAGTTACCTTGATTGATTGTTCTTACAAACTTTTTATAAGCTTTCACACAAAATCTGTTCCATCTTCGTATCCGTCAAATTGGTTCATATTTATATACATGGTGATCAAATGTTCAATCTCCAACATTATTCAAGAGGATTTGAAATACAATGCTAAAACAAAGACAAACGGATGAAGAAAAAGAAAGAAAATTTTGACCTTGAACTGTGAACATAGCCCTTGGGACATGGCAGCCAGATATGGCAGCTGGAAAAACTATGTTCACTCTTTTGGAATCAACGGCACTAGTTCCATCTTGTGGTTGATTCCAAAAGCATGAAAAATATATTGCCAATTTACAACATTGACGTGCACATCTTGTTAGGGTTACTTATCTCTGGTTAGCGGTATATTCTCAACCTGGCAGCCCTTTAGAGTTTTTTTTGCGTATTTTCCAGTTTGGCAGGATCACCTTCGTGGAAAAAAACCAAACGGCGGTGAACAAAAAAGACAAATACGCCAGCAAGCCAGAGCAACAGCCGTGCGACAACAACAACAAAGACAAGCCGGACGAGAGTTGCTCGACCTGCGACGACTCCGGCGACGCCGCGGCGGAAAAGGGAACGAACGAAGCGACGGAAGAGCCGGCAGACGTGCCGGAGGATCCGGGCAGCGACGCCCGGAGCCGGGAGGTGATGTCCAGCGTGCTGGCCACCATGTGGATGGGCGACGATAACGGGAATATTTACGTGCACTCTTCGGTGGCCAACTGGGCTCAACAGTTGCACACTGTCAAATTGAAGGATGCCATCATAGCAATAGTGTGAGTCAATTGTTTCAGGTGTGGGGGCGGTTGGATTTTTTTATTGTTTATTCTTAATTCATTATCACGATTTATATGCCTATTACAATATCTATATTTGAAGGTATAGCTTGAATAGTCAAACAGTATTTATTAAACTCATTATTTTTTGAACTTCGTTTCAGAAATATTCAGGAAATATTAGCCCCCTTAAGAGAGGCCGTAGCTCCCTATGGAGTCATTTTTCGACCCATGTTCATTTGAATTTTTTTCTCTATTTTTGGTCGCAGAAGCCGCTGGTCAAGTTTAGTAGACTCAATATGGGACGCTTGTTCATCGATTTGATAATCGATTCAACTGAGAATATGTTAAAATTAAAATATATAAGATATTTTTTTTTACTCACCACAAATTATTGAATATTATTAATATACCATAAAATAATGTAAATACCAATGATTGATCAATGTATAACAGGCTGAAGGACTCAGGTCGGTAGCCTATTGGGTAACCAATAAAGTACTTTTATTATTATTTATTATTATTAAGATATATTGGAATTCAACTTGGGACATCTCAGAGCTCCAATAATCGAAAATATTTCTCCATCTCAATTATCATTTTCTGTTCTAATAAAAGGTAAGTAGAACAATTGAACAGGCGAACATGTCAGGCACAGCAATAAGTCACATTTTTCGCATAATAATATTTAATACAGTTAATTTTAGCGGAGATAGATGGCCAAAAATTCCGCGACCAAACAAACATCAACATCTAGGCTATATTCAATTTGTGATCCGAAAAAACACGTATGGCGCAGCGCCCTCTGACGACTAAATTTGTTAAGCCGGTACATGAAGTTCTTTATTTTTTCACTTTGAATAAAGTTTGAATGTCGTAGTAAATGCAGTGGGAACATAAAATCCCCACTACAAGCCCTCAGAAAACCCTCTGAAAGCAATCCAATCCGAGCAAGCGAAAGATCAAAATGCCCCAAAACGAAAGTAAGGTTATGATTCACACCTTTTCAGTCACATCGACGGTCGAGTGGTGGTGGCCCTGGCATGCGGCCAGATAGCGATCTTCAAGAGGAGCCCCGAGGGCGAGTGGGACCTCTCGCAGTACTACCTGGTGCATCTCGGCGTGCCGTACCAGTCTGTCCGCCAGCTGGCAGTAGTGGGCGACAAGGTGTGGTGCGGCTACCGCAACAAGATACACGTGCTGCAGCCGCAGGACCTGAAGATCGTCCACACTCTGGAGGCGCACCCTAGGAGGGAGAGCCCCGTAAGACTTGACACAATGACTCTAGGGAAATAGTATATTTCATGACGAGTGTGAAAAGTGTCTTATTTCACATGAGTAGTCGTTTAGCACGAGCCGCATATAGCGGAGAATGCGGAAACGTAAAACAGGAATGCACTTTCCAACGAGTTTTGTACTCTATTTTCCTACGACCATAAATATTTTCTTTTATTTGGCGGGAAATCATGTCGAAGATGTGACTTGAGCGGTCTCTATTATTTCAGGTGTCGTTGATGCGATATGAATGTCTATTTCCATATTTCAGGAAATGATTAAAAACGTTGTAACAATAGCGAATACGATCCGATGTAATTCCTATACTGTATATTAACCCTAACTCAACTGGACACGAGACACAACACCAAACTCTTCGCCAAACGCCGCTCTCAATTTCCTGAGAAGACTGACACTCCCTACTCAATATTCAATACATGACTGACTGCTCGGCTCGACTGTAAATCACTTTCTCCATGAAAAAAAAACTAATCACCTCTTACCGCACCAAACGAAAAGCTTTGTCACCAGTGGCATGAATCAACGGATTAATTACGTGACTATACGGTGTGATTCTTACGGAAGAATGCTTGCGCAGTGGTAGTATGAACTGACTGAATACGTCAAATTTTAAATATTTCAATATCTTCAATGTTACCAAACGAAGATATTTATATTATTCAATTATATTAAATCTTATTTTTATATAAAAAACTTCTCGTATCCAATAAACGCGTGCGACAAAATTGCGTCTTATAAAACTTGCATCATGATATACTATCATAACATTCTTAAACGCCTGTTGTTCAAGTTAGAAAATGACGTTTCAGGTCCGACAAATGGC
The DNA here is from genome assembly GCA_029955515.1 of Chrysomela aeneicollis. NCBI lineage: Eukaryota > Metazoa > Arthropoda > Insecta > Coleoptera > Chrysomelidae > Chrysomela > Chrysomela aeneicollis. The sequence continues at coordinate 10,966,327 of JARUHQ010000018.1, read as the reverse complement.
ATGGCTGGGCGAAGGTGTATGGGTTTCTATTAGGCTGGACTCAACTTTGAGGTTGTATCATGCTCACACCTACCAACATTTACAGGACGTCGATATTGAACCTTATGTCAGCAAGATGTTAGGTAAGTTTCATGAGCGAACAATCGATTTTAACAAACTCTTACAAACAACTATCTAGTCTAATAATTTTAACGATTGCACGAAAAATAGTGTGTATGATATGGCTGCGAAACTTTTTAACGACCTCAAGATTATCTTGCCTCGGCCGCAAGTGGCCTCGGCGATAACTGTTCTTTCGGTACGTTAAAAAAGTAATTTTTAAATTCTTACGATGTGACCTTTTATATGAAAATGAAACAAAGTAAATGTTTTGAGTTTAAGATGATATTGATATCAATTAATATACATACCAAAAATTTATAAACGAGATTGATTGAACTATGAACTTTGGCGACAAAATGTAAAGTTTTACTCCAGGCACCGGCAAATTGGGTTTCTCCCTGGTCCGCATCACCAGCCTGCTGATCTCCTCGAGCCGCCTCTGGATAGGCACCAGCAACGGCGTCATCATCTCCGTACCCCTCTCCGAGTCGCCTTCCGACGCCGCCCTCTCGAGGCCGTCGCGTCGCGGCGCCAGGGTGCGCTCGACGGCGGCGGCGCCCGGCAGCTTCGTGCCCTTCTGCTCGATGGCGCACGCGCAGCTCAGCTTCCACGGCCACCGCGACAACGTCAAGTTCTTCGTGGCGGTGCCCGGCAACGGAGGTAACGGCGGCGTTTGACAGCTGTCACTTGTTCTTGTCTTTTGTGCTCCGTGATATACTTTTTGAATTGGTGGACAGCTGTCATCGGTCATACTGTCGCGGGAATTCCAATCCGTTTTGGTTTTTTAGTCAATTTTCATGTTATGTTTGAACTGTGGATGATAGTGGTTCAGATTTAATCTAGGAAGAAATGGAGTTGGATGACGATGAATGAATGCGGTATCTTCAAATTTTAACATCACTGGATTTCTTTAAAATCCAACCAGAAATGGTGTTATATTCGAATTGCCACCTTTCTCTTGGAAATTTTGTTGCAATTTTGAAATCTTCATCAGCCATCATTACTGAATCTCCATCATCTAATAGTTCTAGCAAGCCACTTTTCAGAACACTTTTTTTTTTAATTTAGGATATATGTCATGCTCGATTGACAGCTGAATTTTTCTAGGAATGAGTGCAGCTTCCACGCCTTCTGAGGCAATGCCGGTTACAACGATGCCATGGGGGCAAAATCCGAAAGAACCGTCGGCCATGTTGGTAATTTCTGGAGGAGAAGGTTACGTCGACTTCAGGATCGGTAAGTTGTTATGTAATTGCTTCGCTTCTTGCCAACCTTTTAGAATAAGGCAGTAGATGTGTGCATGTCCAAAACCTATTCAGCTTAGTGAAATTATACCTTTGTTCAAAGAGGATTCCTGGGAATGGAAGGTAGTTGTATGTACAGAAGATAGGTGTATATAACTGGTTTTACTATCAGGTCTTGATGAAGTTTACTAACACTTGTTACCTTGTCTTGTCATAATAACATCTTCACGATAACCTCATGTCATATTTCTTCACTTACAGGTACATTATTTTAAAAATGAATAATTCATAATGACATCAGCTATCCTAGTTGCAAACAATTCTTAAGTAAACTAAATTTTTTCCAGAAGTTTGCCCAAAATATCTCATCTATTTCATTTCACTGTCAGTTGTAAGTTATTAGACCGGAAGATCCTGGACGGTAGCCAATATCATTTTGTTAATTTTTCAAAACAATTATATACAGAGTGGTCCACCATACGACAATTTTCAGGATATGATTTGATTCTTCCACTTTTTCAAAATTTGCAATGATAACCAAATGTACATACACGGCTGTCAAATTTATCAACTTCGTTCTACACATGGACATTTCCAGACGATGATACTGAACCGAGAGATGGAGCTTCACACCTTCTAGTTTGGCAACTACTAACTGACATTCCTGGGAATCCCATGGGGTAGGTCCTCCATATTTTTTGCCTTAGACTTAGTAGAACGCAAACGCATTGAAGGCGGCACTGAATTGTTATAATTGCACATATTCTGTCCACTAGACATTCTATAAGTGTTTCCAAACTGCTGACCAAACAAAAATTTATCGTTGTAAAAGAATGCAGTACACATTTTTTGTTTGACCATCAGTTGTTTTTCTGGGAAATATTTTACAGTACAGGAAATGAATTACATTCTTTTCCTTTTGAGTTACTGTACCATATTTTCATCTTGAACATTTCAAGGTTAATAATGCCTAAAATGTTTTATGAACAGGGGATAGGTTGGATCCCAATAACTGTCCATGGTGTCCTCCATATATGGCAGACATTGCAGGGAAGTTTGTGTTTGATTTTATTGAATGAGTTTTCCTTTAATGCAGAAGAGATTCAAAAATATCAAATAACTTTCATGAATGATTACCTCTTCTGCATTGCCTTATATTTTTTGAATATAGTTTTTGATTTATAGATTTTGCTTCCACTAACCTATATCCTATATCTCATTAGATCACACTCATGAACAGTGTGAACCAATTTAAAGAACCCAATAACCCCAATAACAAGTAAATACAGGGTGGTTTACAGAAAACGCCCGGAGTCACGAAACCCGTTATTTATTTATGCAATTCTCATATAATTGAAAGTTAATGAAAAATGGCGGCGCTTATGGCGTTTTTTGCTAGTCTACTCAGTATGTCAAGTGATGATGTCTTCCTGACCAGTTATGCTAGTAAACTCATTGGTCTTTTGTTGACTTTGGTTTCCTAAATTATTTTTTATCCATAGGTGATGAAATGGAAGACAGTGTGATTAGTACAGGTGAGGCAGGTTTTCAGGAATCATCTCAGGGGAATAATAACCAAGCAGGAGAGCTGAGCCATCTGATTGTTTGGCAAGTGTCCACTAGTTAAATCATGCAATTTTTCGATTTATTTATATACTGGTGGGCCACTGTGGAGACAAAGGAGTTTATTAAGCTAATGCTAATTCAGTATCTTTGAATATCCAGGGCCCACTGAGTATATCATTGTGATGTGAGGGCTAGATGATTGGGACTTGATATGCAAATTGTATCTCAAAAACATAACAGGATGTTGATATTTCAATATATACTACAGGTTATGGAGGTACTTAGTTATTCAATTTGCATTTTATGTATCTAGTTGAATTTTGCAATCCTTTCACCAGGTTGATAATAGAACAAGTAATTTCTTTGATTATTGTACTTTAGGCTTTATACTGAAAAAATATTGAATTTTAAATATAACAAGGATTCCCACTGTATACATTTTTATATATACATATGTTTATGTATAGTTTTTTTTGTTATTTACATGCTTAATTTTTTGTAAATTTTATTGTGTATTTATTATATTTATTTGTATAGTGCTAGGGAATGCTTAGCTAATTTTAATTATGATATACTGACATTATGCTTTTGTCATTAAATTAATATACCTACACTGAAAACATGATTTATTTTATAACCACAAGAACATCATAAACAACCCCAATCATTATATGATATAAAAAACCACTAGGCAGTATTTTTGATATATTACATTGTACCTATAAACAAATCTGCAATAACAGATGTATGGTGAAAATAAGGAAAAATAATTAATTTCAATTTTCTCAGCAGGATTAACATATTTCTGAATATTATTACCTGAAATATCATTTACAAGAGAAAACATTACATTAAAAAATTTACTTTAACCAATTAACCCTACAATACAGAAGAACACTGACCTTCATCCATAACCATAAATCATTGAAATTTTCCACTCATAATGTTGTTTTTGTAATATGTAACATAAAAGTTGATAGGTTCTCTATGGTAGTCCAGAATGTCAATGAAAAATAATATATTTATTTTGAAGATATATAGTGCCTTTAGATCATACATATATCATTATTAGTTGATAGAATGATGGAGAAATTGTACCAGTCTTTTCAGTTATTCACTATTAATGATTGTGACCATATGATATAAATATACTATCAATGTTCTTTAGACACCATATGGCGTATGAGGTTGTTGATGAATTTGTCTATTTTCCTAACATCCTGTGCTATTTCTGTTTTGAATTGTAGACACTGAAACAAACATGATATATCAACTGATTTTTTCACTGAACTATATTTACATACCACTATGTTATCAGTCATTTTTAAAACTAGTTGGTTTTTTGAATGTACATACTTCATTGTATATCGTACTTTTGAAGGCTCTTGCAAATATAATTTCTCTGCTGCCTTCTCGAATTCCTCCCATGATTTTAAATAGGTCATTTTGATTTTTATTATATTTCGATATACTATTTATTTATTATTTTCGCCACATGTTAGATCTAGGAATTACCGTGCGATGTGCGATACCGTCATTTCATTTCCAAATGACGATTGACGATTGACGACTGACGTTTTGCTGACGTGTATGATCGTGTATCCTGAAATGTGTGCGTCATCAACTAACCGTGGTTACATTGTTACGAGTTTCTGGAAACCATAGTGATTTTTCATTACTTACGTATAGATGGCGTACAATGCATTTTCGAAGAGTCACTGTATTTCGAATGACACAAATGACAGAGTATTATTTATATATTTATTTTATTTGCTTCTCTTTCGAGTCAACCAACTTTTTCTCGAGGGAGACATTTATCTGTGATAATTCTGAATCTGAAAACATTTAGAAAATGAATATATTGTTGTGCCGACCATCGATAAACGTGGCGCCACCTATGAAAACTTCTGGACCAACTCTTTCAAAAAGGAGTCGTTCTTTTTTGCACGAGAGGTGTTTTGGATCTACACCCTACACCACACAGGGGTCTATACTGTGGTTCAGTCCTGTGTGCCTGTATTTCAGACGTTTCAGCGTTTGAGTGTTCAGTCCACAGTCAGATGTCAGATTATTATCGAAAAGTCATTGATTTGAATTTTTTGATACAACGGAATTAATAATTGTTTTGAATATTTTATTCAAATTTTTATGTTGTATATTCATCCATTTATACTGACTGTCATCAAATTCGGATCGTAGATACAGATTAAAGTTATTCCAGCCAGACCATGGAAGTAGGCTCGAAAATGATAACTAGTTTTCTGCAAGCCAGAGATAAAAGTATATTGGCTTGGAATAGGGCTGATAGAGCTGCACTAAAAAACGTGAAGGTGAATTTAGAAGATATTATTGATGATAGCAGTGAAGATACTACTATACAAAGTACTCAAGGATCCCAAGAGGTAAGGAAAACTACAGGCTCCATCATAACAGTTTTTTGTGCTTTGTTTTTGTTAGTTGAACTATTTTTATTGTCATTCTCTTTTATAAACCAAAAGAAGCTACACTGACAGGCAGAAAAAGTGGGACAGTAATAAAATTGTTTGATATTTGAGAAGATTTGAGATAAAAATATGAGCTTGCTGTCCCTCATATTTCAGTGCTTGCAGAATAACTATAACATAAAAATGTCTAACATAAAAAGGTCTGATAGTTTTATATTGATTTCTGATGAATCGGACAATGAGGTAAGCAAAAATGTCCCATATAATGCCCTTATATTCCAGTATGTGGCACACTTCAATAATTTTGTACAATTTTTTATTTCAAATTTGCATCCATATTTCTTTAACATTCCCTTGAATATGGGGCATAGGTACATTCTATCTTTTGAATCAAGTTGCACCACACACACTGCATTTTTGAAAATATGCAAATTTACTGGGTGTTTTCAGATGTGTGGCTTATACCCCTATAATTTTTTGTGTAGGTAAAATAACATGATGAATATTATTTATTTTTTGATGTATTCATTTTAATATCCTATCACTTCAGGTTCGACCGGTAATAACGACCCTTAGATTTTTATTGGAAACAGAACATATGCATCCGGTATATTTTCAATCATATGCAAAGAAAAACTACATTTGTGGGTACAATATGGCACCAAATTTGTAAATGCGGTGTCTCAACTATTTTCGGAGATACGGCCCCATTTTGTATTGAAAAAGCACCATTTGAGATATCTCAAATTTCTGCAATTGAAAACATACAAAATTCATCCTTCTTTCAACCAAAACACTACACACGCTTAAATTTACTTGTTTTCAACCTTTTGCAGCAGAAAAAAACTATAAAAAAATCACCTTTATTCAAAATGTACAGGGTGTCCCAAATTCGCGGGCCAACATGGGAAACTCGGGAACGTTCAGAGATACAGGGTCGGTTAAATTGGGACAAAGTTGTGTATTTATATGCGCAATTGCAATGCCGCGATAAATATTTTGGTTTTTGAGATATTAAAAAAAACAAATTTTAGATTATTGATTTTTATTTTTTATTGGTTTTATATTGATGGATACCAAAAAAAGTAAGATGTCGAGGAACTAAGGAGAAATATAAACAGGGAATGCCAAAGAATTAGAGGAAATGTTATGTTAAGAGCTATCAATAGTGTTAAACTTGGATGGAAATATTTTTGAACATTTGGTATAAGAACAAGACATTATTCTCAAGTTATTCAATTCGTTATTTTCCGAGTTATTTTCGTTAGTAGTATTCAAATTCCCATTGTTGCCAAATAATATTTTGTTGTTGCTGTCTTCATTGATGATAGATTTTATGAGTCGAAACTGCAATTAAGGTATATACAGGGCTATTCAAATTAGAGTCTATGCATGGGGATTTCGATAACGGTAAGAGATAGAGGGTTGGTTAAATGGGCGCAACGTAGCGTATTTCAGAGGTTAATCATATGGATGAAAAAAATCTGACCTAGCTTCTTCAGTTCTGGAGTTATACAGGAAAAATCGAAAATTTCGAAATTCTTCTTTTGCCTATATCTTTTTATTTCACGAAGATTTTTTTTAAATTTTGCCACTTTGCCATGGAAACTTTTTGTAGCATTTCCAAATATCTGAATAAAAATTATATACAGAGTATCGTATAAATTGGGCCACCCTCAACTTTAATTTTCAAATACGGACCTGTATTTTTTATTACATTTTTTTCAATGGCAAGAGTCATGTTTCATATTGACGTAGTATTTTCATCTGAATTACAGAGTGTTTTGATAATGGGTTGCGTGAACTGAAATGTGGATGAATTCTTGAAGAAGACAATCTTCGTCGAATAATGTTGATTTTCTTCCAAATCCTATGCATTCTATACCTTATTCTATGATATATTTTTTTAATTACAGCTGGAATAATAAAAAATTGAAATTTTACTGGTAATAGTTCAATATTTCCAAAACACCCTGTAATTAAGATTTAAATACTACGTCAATATGAAACATGAATCTTGCCATTAAAAAAATGCAATAAAAAATACAGATCCGTATTTGAAAATTAAAAGTTGAGGGTGGCCCAATTTATACGATACTCTGTATATAATTTTTATTCAGATATTTGGAAAGGCTACAAAAAGTTTCTATGACAAAGTGGCAAAATTCTAAAAAAATCTTCGTAAAATAAAAAGATATAGGCAAAAGAAGAATTTCGAAATTTTCGATTTTTTCTGTATAACTCCAGAACTGAAGAAGCTAGGTCAGATTTTTTTCATCCATATGATTAACCTCTGAAATACGCTACGTTGCGCCCATTTAACCAACCCTCTATCTCTTACCGTTATCGAAATCCCCATGCATAGACTCGAATTTGAATAGCCCTGTATAAACGTATTGAGATTCACCAGTCGAGTAAAAAAATGGAAAGAAAAATCCAGGTCCGTATTTAGAAAAAAGTTGATGGCGGCCCTCTAGTTACGAAACGTAGTATTACAAAGTCTATACTGCAAAGTTATGTCTTCCTTTTTTTGGTATGTATTGAAATAAAGCTAATAAAAAATAAAAATCTAAAATTTCTAAAATATCTCAAAAACCAAAGAACTTTTCGAATATTTTTTTAAATATAAATACACAAAACTTTTTCCTAATTTAACCGACCCTGTATCTCTAACCGTTACCGAGTTTCCCATGTTAGCCCGCGAAGTTGGGACCCCCTGTACACAAAATACCTTATTTCACTGAATTTCTGAACCAAACGATGACGTTGCCAACTTCATTAATAAAAATTACCGGAAATTGAAATTACACAAAATTTTGTGTGTATTTAGTAGCAGAAGTTTGAGATGTCAAATGGTGCATGTTCGAGACAAAATGGGGCCGTATCTCCAAAAATATTTGTGTGTGAAAACTATTCATGATTGGTCTAAACGGCTTACGTGAATCTGTCTCAACTTTTGGTGAACTATATGATGACATTCAATTAAATCACATACAGGGTGGTTCAGAAATCAGAATTCTCATCTGTCCCAAAATCAACTTTTGACAAATATATTGGTTAAGCCACAATTTCCTTCATTATTTCCAGGAAAGCAAGTGTATAAGGGTTTATCTAAGATTGAAAGGCGATGTCCCTTATGAAAAATTATACCAAATAAATGGAAATTGTTTAATCTGCAAGGTTCCTGAGGGATCTTACAGTACTCGAAATTTGAAATATGGCGATGCTATGACCAGAACCTACACCTTCACTAGAGTTTTCGATTCAAACACTACACAGTTGGGCATATTCAATGATATTGTGAAAGCTAGACTTTTGGGATTTATTAATGGAAGAAATTCAACAATTTTCACTTACGGAGCTTCAGGTGCTGGTAAAACATTTACCATCGTTGGTACACCTGATGAACCCGGTTTGATACCAAGGGCCCTAGAATATATTTTCAGGACGCTCACTGATCTTGATGATAAACCCAAAGTCAAACCATACAATGGAAGTACACAGGATTTAGATGCGAATTCGTTATGCAAAGAAAAGCATAACAAATCTATGGTGCTGAATGCTACTCTCATTGATAAATCAGTTCATGTCAGAACATATAGGTAGATATACACTTGTTATTTATTTGTTATAATTTCAAACTGTCGAGTTAAGTTTTATTCTGATTCTGATAAACTTGACATCCGATTTAGGGATCGACCGATGGGAAATTTTGGCCGAAATATCGGTATATTTCACAGACCGATATATCGGCCTATCGGTCATTCTCTTCTTCCTATCGTGATTCACATGTATTGGGTGGCAAATTTCGATTTTTTTGTAGGGTAACTCGATAACTATAGGAGATACAAAAATATGGAGGTCGCATCCTCAATTTCTTTTTGGAGACAAATTCACTCCTCCATTTTATCCTATAGTTACCGTAGTTACTATACGAACATCGAAATTTGCCCACCCTGTACTGTCGAAGTGTTGAATTGTTGGAAATATATTAATGTGTTTGTTTAGGGTAAACTGAGTCGTGAAATCGAGGGGTTGACCACTAGGAGAAAATGTGTACACTGGAATTCCTATAAACCGGAATTCCCCTGGAATTCCCCGGAAGAAATATATGTCAATTTGAACAAATAACGATGAAATTTTGAAACTAAATGTAGATAATACTCGAAATCCGGTGAACTATGGAATATTTAGGAACATCACACACAAATTCATTCAGGATTCCCGAGGGGATTTCTGAGTTCAAGATAAACTTCAGACCTAGCTTCAGAGTGATGTCACTGAATATTACAGAATCTGAATAATACCGGATTATATTGATGTCAAAATTTCTAAATTTGTCATCAGTGAGGCTATAGGCTGTACTGTATTATATCGAAAACCTCGTCAGAAACAGAATAAATCATCATCATCGGAAAATACCAAGGGATGGACTGATTCGGTCTGATTTCATCTCGGATTCAACTTTTTTCTGTTTTATTCCCTTCCTTTTTCCAAGATCTGAATCCGTAAGAACGAAAATCCAAGAAAAACATATTTTTATTGAAAAAAAAATCAGCAAATCTAAGGTGTAAACTGTAAATCATCATATATATCGAACACATGATTCAATTTACATAATAATAATAATAAAGTTTATTTATCAATTGTACATAGTAGTAGAATTTGGGTATACATTTAAAAATATAAATAAACAAGGGCATCACAGAAGCAATAACATAGGTATCGCTTGTACGTGATATAGGAACATACAGGGTGGTTCACGACTATCGCGACAGAGATTGAAAGCGAAACTGCAAAACTTTCAAACTTTTTCTCATATCAGTAGTTCGTACGTTGAAAAAGGCTAAATTTTGAAATTATTTTGAAATATACAGGATGTCCCGAAAACCGTGGCACATGAATGTTATATTGTTCCTTATGGAAGTCCATGTATTTGGTTGCATTTTTATATTCTCCCTGAAAGGCTTATTTCATCTACTTTTATCACACTTGGGGTCTAGCGAGAAGATATATGGTTTGGAAAACTTCATCTTTATAAATTTTTTGTGTCAGAACTATTCATTAATGGTCAAAACGGCTTACATGTCCATATTCTAACTCTTGACCTACTATCTAATGACATTTAACTGAATCACACATATCGGGGGGTTCAGAATTATGAACCACCCTGTATTTTTTTTCATTCGAATATAAATAATTGATGGCGAATATAAAGTCAAGGTAGGGACATGTTAGCCGTTTTGATCAATAATGAATAGAATCGACACAAAAAATTCATAAAGTTGAAAAAAGTTAATTTTTCATACCCTTTAAAATCTGTGATCGTTCCAGCTAGACCACAAGTATCCAGCTAGACCCCAAGTATGATAATAAAATCAGCTCTCCAGACAGAATCTGAAAAAGCAATAAAATACAAGGGTGTTCCAAAAGAAACAAGATCACATTGATATGCCATAATTTTTTGGAACATCCTGTACTACTGAAGTAACAAAATCCCAGAGTCAGCAGAAATGTTTTTTCTGGAAAAAAAGACGGGAATGAGCTTATCGAGGATCATGAGTGGTTAAAATAATTTATTTAACATTTTTAGTTGAAATCCAATGGATTTTCTTCGTGTGTTCAGCAATAAAACATACAAATTTCGTATTTTTTCTGGCGTAAAAAAAAGGAATTCCCCGGAATTCCTATCAATTGTACACCGGAATTCCCATGTGGTCAACCCCTCGGGTGAAATCATTGTAATTGTGACAAATTGCTGCCCACAAGCGTAAATATAGCCGATATGAATATCGATCGGTCTTGGTCGGTCCCTAAAACCAACATACTTTGGATTTGTGTGGAAGCATTACATTTTTACAGACAGATGCAAGACAGGCTGAGCTCTGAACCTGTGGCTGAAATCGAAAAAATGACCGATGTCTCGGCCAGCATATGGATAAGTTTCGCCGAAATTTACAATGAAAACATTCACGACCTGCTGGTACAGACCCCCAGAGGGAAGCCAAAGCCCAAGCTGGATTTGGGTTACTCAAAAGATCAAGTTTACATAAAAAATCTCACATCAATAAATGTCTCCAATGGGCTGGAAGCGTACCAGATACTCCAATTCGGTATCCACAATTTGAGGTATGCCTCCACATCGGTCAATTCTCACTCCAGCAGATCACACAGCATCTTCACCATTCAGTTGGTCCAGACATCAAGTACGAGTGATGACGTACATATCAGCAGTTTCAATTTCTGTGACTTGGCTGGCTCAGAACGGATGAAGAAAACCAACAACATTGGGGAGCGCTTGAAGGAGTCCAACAATATAAATACTTCGTTGTTGGTGTTGGGTGAGTTGGTTTGATAAATTATGTGCACCGTGAAGCTACACATATGGTGGATTTATGCAGCGATTTTAAGTCATAATATTTAAGTCGTAAGTTTTTAGTAATAAGTCGTAAGAAGTTCAATCATAAGTTTTCAATGTTACCATTCATACACTTGACATAAGTTTTAAGTTACAAGTCATAAGTTTTAAGTCGTAAGAAAGTTGGCCAACTTTTATATCTTATGGCTTAAATCTTAAAACTGATCATATTTGCGCATGCGTTCGAAGTTTTCAATTCTGTGACGGTTTTTATAGGTTATTATTGTATGTGATTGTGTTGTTTATTCAAACTTATATCAGAATCATCAGATTATAAAAAGGAAAAATGGATATTGATGACTGAAATGTAAAGTGACCACTGACACAACCACAGAAATTGACCAATGGGAGAAGTTACCCTTAAGACATGACAGTCCTTAATAATTCCTGCATAAATGGTGTTTTTTCCTTTATGTCTTAAATCTTATTACTAAAAACTTACGACTTAAAACTTATGACTTAAAATTGCAGCATAAATCCACCATTAAGGTGTCACCCCCTTTATTCTCATAATTCTTAACATATTTTCGTCATTCAAAAACTGTGCTGCAATAATTTTTCACGAATATTTTGAATATGAGACACATTTAAATGGGACACCATGTGCAGGATGTCCCGTGTTCGATGTTCTTAAGGGATATCTCGCTCATTTTTGAAGATGGAAATTTGTGGTATTCGCGAACGTCGGCTACTTTTTGTGAAACTCACTATACCGCAAAGAAATCTTTCATAGTCCGCTCATTTCAACTTGATGGAAAAGTAAAAATTGTACAAATTTTAAAGTTCAATCCAGTGACGCGTAGTCAGATTCTTGAAATGACTTGTCATCATACCCAAATATATATATTTTTTAAATAGAAAATGCTTTGCGCTTTCCAAGAAACTTATTGGTTATGAGTTTCATTCATGAATTATCCGAATTCGTTGCAGAAACTATATATAAATTGATTTTTCAAATATGGGGTTTTAAATTTTAAAGTGCTTCGTTTCTAGTTCACAAATTGGCAACAGCGTCTAGTAGGCTAGAAGAACAACAACTCACATTTGGCCACACTTTCATTATGTACCCTTGATGTACAAATTATGAAATGCAATTTAATCTTAAATTCATTTGACGCTTTTTTAAATTCAACTGACTATTCTGTAATACAATTGGAACTTTCTGAAATGCAAGTGACTGATCTGAAATTCAACTGACGCCTTCTGAAATCACCTTTGAGGCCTCCTGAAATAATACTAATGGAAAGGGTGTAGGAACTGGATCAAAAAATTCAGTTTTAAGATTCGACCTAAACTTACACATAAACACATTGCAACTTGAATTAGTTCCCGGGCTTCAACTCCAAGTTCTACAACTAGCTATCATTCAATATTTCTTGCAGGTAGATGCATCGAAAACATCAAATGTATGCAACAAATGGGAGATAGTCGACTCATCCCTTTCCGTGAATCAAAACTAACTCAGTTGTTCAAACGGTCTCTTCTGGGCTATGAGAATATGGAGATGATAGTCAACATCAACCCCTCCAGGGAAATGTTCGACGAGAGTCACCATTCTCTGAACTTCTCCGCCATAGCCAAAGAGATTGTGGTTGAAGAGCAGGCCAAAAAGGTCATTCAGAGAAAAAATCGATTCTCATTGCTCATGGAGAATTCCCGGAAGAATTCAGAGTCGGATGTGTGCGTAAATTCTGCCGACAAAGTTGAATCGGATAAACTCAAGCAAATGGTATCGGATTTGTACAATGAAATTGAACATTTGAAATACGAACACCAAAAAGAAATAGATGAAGAGAAACTGTATGTATCGAATTTGTACAAAAAGTATTATGAAGATAAAATAGCAAGACTGGAAGTGGAGAAACTGGAAGAAATTGAACGGCTAAAGGAGAAACACCAACTGGAATTAGAGATGCTGAAAACTGCAGATGATAGCATAATCAACATTTCAAGTTCCAGTAATGAATGTGGTACGCCTATTAAAAGCTCCGACTCCCTTCACGATAAACTCGCTGCTCTCCACAATCGAATGTCGGAGATGAAAGAAGAACATCTTCTTGTGGAATCCCAATTGAAAGCTACCATCGAGAAATTAAAAAGTGATAACTCAAGACTGAGAGAGGAGTGCTTGAAATTGAAGCAGGAATCCCAGGATAAAGAGGACCTGCTGCAGGAAGCCAAAACAGCCTACAATGAAATGCAGGATGAAATAACGGAGTTGAAATACAACAACAAGGAACTGAGGGTACGGAATATCATCTTGGAAGAAGAAAGGGATAGATCCGAGCAGTTCACTATCGCTGCTTTTCAAAACACCTGTGACGATAGAGACTCGAATTGTTCAGATGGGGAAGAAACCATCTCTCAAGCTCAAAATGAGTCTACCTTCAGCCAGAGTCGTATAAAGGATGAGGATAAAAAGTTTTTTTGAATGTTGTTCTGTCACTAATTCGTTATTTTATATTTTTGTTACTAGGGTAGGTAGTTCATAGGGTGTGAAAATCCAGACTTTTGAATTGTACTGACCAGATGAAGACAAATGCAGGTAACATTTTAGTGGAAATGGTAAATTTCGCCCTGGATTGAAAGATTCAAATTATAATACTTTTTGATATGGCAATCAATAATTGGCCATTCGAATTTTGTATACAAAGGTGGGTAGGTACTTTGCCGTCTCCTGGACTTTTGCATTGTCATCGGAATTAAGAACACCTACTGAATTTCAAGTCAATGGGTCAACTAAAAATAGGTCAAAATACAGTTGCAAAATTAAGCCTTAACAAACACACAAACATAGATATATACGATTATACATATCTATATATACACACATTGTATGTTGAAGAAAAGCATGTGAAAAAGGAACAACACCACTTCCAAATCAACTATATAATTTATCAAAGAATTCCTGAACTCCAACTTTCACTTCTACGAATAGCGAATGTTGAAGTGAAAAATTAGAATTAGAAGATCAAGAAACAAATAAAGAGAAAACATGTATCACATTTGTACAAAAATGATTATGAAAAAAAAAAGAAAAGCTGCAACTGGAAACAGGACGAAATCAAAGGGTTGAGAGAGCAATTCTTTCTGCTTTGTCAGAACTCCGACTCTCAGAGATTCGAATTATTCAGATTCAGAAAAATTCGAATCTCTCTTTGAATCCAGAAAGGAGTTTTGATTGAGTAATGAACTGCACTGACATCCAAGATGTATGAAAGGCCTTCCATACCTCGTATCTAAACCCCTTAATTTCTTCCAGTTTCCAGTTCCGGTCTTTTCATTTTTTCTTCATAATACTTTTTGTACAGGGAACATACGTTTTTTCTTAGTTTATTTCTCTTGAGAAGTTATTTAGTTGATTTGGTAGCCTCATATGATGTTTTTTGAATACTATACTCCTTTCAAAAATAATATTTGAATTTAAAAATCTTTCAATTCAAGGCGAATTTTCACTGTTTGCACTTAAACGTTCTGTATTCATGTCTACCAATAAAATTACATACTATGTTCACACTTTATGTTTATGTACTTATGTATATATTTTAAGGTTAATACTTTTTATTCTACATTATTTTTATATTATTTATAGGTATATTATATATTATGCCATCGAGTTTTGCCGTATTTGTTGAAATTCCGAAATTTATCCATAATAGATAACACAAATCAACTTATTCCAACTACTATAAGTACCATCAAATCTAGCTCACTTCAATTTCTTATACTTTTCCCTCCACATGATTCAACTATTTTTCAATTGATGAGCCAAGTATTTGAAGGTGGATTTGATATAAAATTCCTATTCATGAGGTACCTATATATGGGTAAGTATACTTTGCTTACCGCACCTCTGTGGGTTTGGTGGGACAACATTTTTTGTGGTTCTTACGTATGAGAATTCGAACCCAAAGTTAAAACGCGGCGGTCTCAAGAAGAAGGGTGAATTTTTGGAAAAATAAGGTTCTCCTCTAAAAAAGTGTTGAAAATAAGTAAATGTGAGCGTACGTGTGTTTTAGTTGAAATAAAATAAGCTCGTATCTCCGAAAATACTTGAGAACGCACCGTTTTCACTTCCGATTCAAGTTTAGCATGCCAAAATACGTGAGGTACTCACAAAACTTCTTTTCAAGTGCAAAACTCAAAATTTTGAACCACCCGTATTTGTTTCAATTAAATATCAATCAATAGTAAATGGAAAGTTGAGATAGGGACATGTAAGCTGTTTTGAGCAAGAATGGATAGTTTCAGCACAAAATATTCCTAAATTTGAAAAATCTCAATTTTTCACACCCTATATCTCTGTAATCTTTCGCGCTATACCCCAAGTATGATGTATCGACGAAATCAGCTCTTCAGGAAGAATCTAAAAATGAAATAAAATACAGGGTGTTGCATTTGAAATAACAAAGTTGTTGCTACTTTTTGATTGAAGCAGCAACGCCTCAACGCTGAAAGTATTTTAGATCGATAGAACAAAACTGCGATTACCCAATAAACCAAATTTTCAGAATAATCCTAAGTCCTGTCCTGCAGAAACGTTTAACCTACCATCGACCGTGAGTCACCCTGTATATATCATTCATGTTATCGTATGTTGTGGACTATGTTTGAAAAAAAAACAGCGTTAGAATTCGTGAAACTTGTAATATTTGAATTGAATCGATAATGTGTATTTATAATTTATTACAAGTTAGAATTTGTGATGCATAAAATGTTGCATTTAAAACAATGAAACAACGAAATATATACAATAATGAATATAAACGTGAATTATATGTAGGTTTAATCAATTCACATAAGATAAGATTTAAAAACATGTTCCACCTAACAATGTGAAACACCAAGTGCACCAACAAAAAAATAAGGTGAACACATTATGAATACCTTATTTGATTTGGGAAACTTTGTTTTTTTGGGTGTGAGTTAATATATCACATATTGTGACATCACTTTCCAGCTTTGAACTTTGCAAAGTGACAGATTAGATTTGTCTTTGACATTTATTGACAAGCGATTATGTACGTCGACCACCGTTTATTTTTGTCAAATTACATTATGTACTTATTTCAGTACATCATCAAAATTTCATCGTGAAAAAAATGAATAAGGACCCTGTACCAATGTGAATAATGTGTACCTATATCGATGTCTTTAATTTTGTATCTTCCCATATAATTTCAAATAATGAGCTGCGCGTGAGTTAAAATTGTGTATAGTATCTAAATAGTCTATATGAAGGAATATAAAGGTAAATATCCAACAGTGAGTAACAGTAAAAATCATGTCATCTTATATCGATAACAATCCATATAATATTGGAGTTCCCATCATTTCTTTGGGCTTTATTTCCAAATATTCTTTCCAACATTTCTACAAAATAAATGCGAGCAATGCACGTGGCTATCTAAACGTGATAGTCGAAATAATATCTCATCAATTCAATACATTAGAAAAGTCTATAACTTATCTCTGCCTATGATAAGCAGTTGCATATGACGTAATAAAATTGAAATTTGATAGAATATGTACAGTATATGTCATAACCCGAACGAAATGAATAATGAAACTTGCAAATGGCAATGAAATATGTCGATTTTCATCACAATATTTCAGATTCTGCACGTACTTCAAAGTATTGACAGCAAAATATTATTGTTAGCTTGACAATTTCACATGTTATTCTCATCATTATTTTGTTATTTCCACATATCATCATCTGATTGTTTCCATATCAACAATAACTTCAGTTAACACTCTCACTATTTTTTTTCACGCATGTTTATATTTGAGAGTGCGTAATATTTAGTCGTGGAACAATTGCTAATGAAATATTTCCAAAATTTAATTCATTTTATGAGCTTTCTCAAACGAACTCCAAGCTTATTCTGACATCCTGAGGAGTAGAAAAAATATCAAGAACTACATATTCAGCACTTCTAGTTGTCAATAGTTTGAAGCACTATATAAATACAGTCAAACATAATAAATTCAGTTGTGACTCAATTAATTTGCATATTTTTAGATAATACCGAAACACTTTGATTTTAGATTTTTAAGTGACAACTTGCAACTTATAAATGCCATTCCGTCATTGTAAATTAAGATACCTTCAAAAGACAGCTGCAACCCCTTCAAACGAGGAGGGGCTTGTAATGTATGCCTTATTGTCCAAAATCCCGAATATACACGATAATTGAGATAGGTACTTACTGAATTTGTTGCATTCGGCTTTTTCCAAACGAGAATAATGATGCCGTCCTATTTTCTAACTTCATGCATCCAATTTAATATCGTTTAAAACTCATCACCGCAATCGGTACGAAAAAGGCTTCTTGATCACTGTTGGCCGTGGATTTCGATAGAAGAGAAACGATCCACAGTGACATAGAAAAATCGGGATTAGTGTGTGGCAATGGTACGTAAAACTCATCTCCGTGTACGAGTAACTCGCGAAATGACATGGCCCGCCAGGACGAATCCCCTCCCATTCGAGTAGGTGACGGGGCGCATGGGTCGCTCCTCCCTCTTCCCACGTGACCCCGTCGTCAGCCAATCGCGGGCCGCCGCCTCCTCCGGGCCCCTCCCAGTTTTCGCGGGACATCAGGTAATATACTGGACGGATCCAAACGGTTTGCCATCGTCAAAAGTTTGACGCTTGTCACTCTCGACGTTTTTCCGCGAAAAGGGGTGGGGCCACTGAATAACCATTGGCCTGCGATTGGCTGGTGAATGTACTGGATAGGATTTTTCCACCTTTAAGGGCATTTTGGATGTCACAAATGAGGAATGAAACGTTTTTGAGCCCGAAAACGGTTCATCTCACTTTTAGACTGATACTGATCAAGCGCACATCGTCGAACCATTGTCGATCTGAATGAACACATAGTGGATGGTATAATATTGTCTGTCCACTGGAAAAAATGACGGTAATTTTTTCTGATAGAAACCGTGAAATTCTTTAGAACTTGAAATGTCATACTCAATGGAGTGTCTCGTGTTTTCTTACAGTTTCGAAGAACGATACATTTTTCAAAAAATATCGATTTGTTCCGCTGGCAAGTATTGAATACAAGTAAATGTAAGCGTGAATGGTGTTTCAGTCGAATAAGGACGAATTTTGTGTTTTCAATAGCGGAAATTTGAGATGGCCTGAATACGTGTGGTATCATTGTTCATAAAAACTAGTATTGGACCTATCTGGGTGGAAATATGTCAGATTAGGATAGATACATAAAATGTGCTGATGTTGGAAAATAAGAACATAACTTCAACATTGAAGTGGGCCGCTGATAGAGAAAAAACCGGAACAAATGAGCACAGAACGACTTCCATGAAGAAGCGACCTCATCTTGACAGAAGTCTGGGACTCGAGTGAACAATCATTCAATTCCAGCCCACTAGGTTTCTATTCAGAACGACAAAAGTCAAACATGCCGCATACCATTTCATCTCGTGAGCACCCCACGAACGCACCACCCGTGAGACGTGGTGCAGCAGCCGGTGAGTTATGTCCAGAGTGGCGCCCGAGGACACCTGCTCAGTCCGTCGAGGACGGCGCACCAAGTCCAAAAAAATCGCAGGACCTGCGGCACGTCGACCGTCGAGACCGCCACGGCGAAGGCAACCAGCAGGAGACCATCCCCGAGGGCGGGCCTGGATCATTCGGCCTCCTGGCCGTCGAGGAAGTGGGAGCGCACCTCGAAGTGGGCCGCGAGGTCGTGCACCAGGTGGTGCAGCGAGGGGTGCTCGAGCAGCTCGGTGTCGGGCAGCGCTGGCTGGCATCGTGGACGGTATTGGCGGCCCTTGAAGGCGCGGTGCAGGTGCAGCACCACCTCACAGAACACGTAGCGGAGGAGCAGCAGGCGCAGGAATTCGTCGCCGAAGAACTGCAGGTACGACGGATCTGGAACCGCGGCGCCTCGTTCAGTTTTTCGTTTGTGACACGCGCGCTTTGATCGGTAAAGTCTAGGCGTTTTCGGAGGGCCGAGTAGGCAATAACACGTTGGTGAGACTAGACATTAGGAAGGTATTTGTATACTTAGAGCGCAAGGTGATAGCACGTCAATTTATGTATTGTGATTTGAAAGCATCATCAAAGGCTACTTTGTTACTCACCGACTCTTGATCTCGTGAAGAGACGAGATGCTTCGGTGCCGAAACGATCCAAGAAACTTTGGCCCCTCTCCCAGAGGTGGTAGGGAATGGTGTTCAGGTTGCAGCAGTAACAGAACGCCGTCAGTGGAGAATGCAGAAACAGCGTGAAGAGAGAGCCTTTATGTTGTTGGTCTGAAAAAAAAACGACCATCACATCGTGGGTTCTCGGAATGCATAGGAGAGAAAAGTGGAGTCACTGTTTCACCCGAATGACTATAGTCATCCTCTTAGAGATGGTTTCATTTTGGTTTCTCAAAGAGTTTAGATTTTCGCCTATTGCATCTGGCGGTGTCAAGTTTAGGAAGAAAATGAACATCTTGTTCGTCATAAAGTACACCAATTATTTCTATCACCGAGTTGGCCAAGTTCGGCTTAGCACAACAGATATGTTTGCACTTGGGATGGACTCAACAACTCAACAACTTCCATATTTCTCGGTTGATGTCAATATCACTACACTCGTGATTACTCTGACGACAACGGATAATGGGGGTGAAATTTGAAATAACTATCGCGATAAGATCGCAATATAAAATTCCAAAAAACTTGATCGCTGGTAGTTCGAAAACCACTCGCACTCACCTTGGAAAGCAGGAGGCGTATCTTGCGGCGACATGAGCGTAACCAGAGGCTGTCCGAAGTACCTGGGGATGTGTTGGAAAACGAAACTGTTATCCGAATCGACGATGACGAAGAGTGGCCTTCTGGTGAACGGGTACAGATCGCCGGGGTAGAGGCAGTGGGCTTCCTTCTGTTTCTTCTGTTCGCCGTCGCGTTTGCTACTCGTCAACACGCCTCCGAGATCGTAGCCCACTGAAACACCCAAAAAATGTGCACTTATCTATGAAAATCCATGGGGGACCAATCGGATGATCGTTTGAATACTATCCAAGGGGTTTCCAAGGTCTTTGATCGCAAAGAAACAAATTTTAGGAAGCGTTTGAAGGTGCGAACTAAAATCATACTCACTGTCCTCGGGGTGTTTTGTAGTAGAAAAACACCCATCAGCTGACAAGTACAACAAGAGGGCGCCATTGGCAGGCAGCTCCTTGAAACCGCTCGCCAAGAACACCAGCACTTGGCTCAGCGTCGGTTTGTACAGCAGGTACTTGTGGGGATTCTCCCTCCTGGACGATCTGTCACCGTTCTCGTAAACCCTGAGGACAAACAAAGCGGTCAGCATCCCTTCCACCACCATTCACCCCGAAGCGAAACTCTCACCCCTTCTGCCCCGGCACACCGTGAGGCACTCGTCCAGGGGTGACGGACTCTTCGTGGTCGTGGATGCGGTTCAAGTCCACCTGGGGCTCCCGCTCCAGCGTCTGGATCATCCGGAACATGTCCATGGTGAGCTCGGAGAACTTCACCTGATCGGTGGCGCTGCCAACCACCAGGATCTCCTGCAGGGTCAGGTTCATGTACTGGGACTTCTCCGCTGGCGGGGTGGTCAGCAGGCTCAGTCTGGAAAACAACGAGGCTGTCTGGTTCTTTCCACCACCGATGGTTTTGAGATCCAGCAAATTATCTCTGGTGAATCCCGGGGAAGTGATTCTTCAATCGAGTTGGACCTCTGGAGTACTAGGGAGATTATAAATGAGGTATCGTAGGGTCTACCAGAAAGTCTGAATTTTGAAACGATTCCGAGTGGAATAAAGACTTCTATGCTGGCTCTACCAGAAAGAACAGCCAACATGGATTATCAAGAGATGTTGAACAAATCAAAAGATCCCAGAAACCTAGCATATTCGAAATCTACTCTATGAATTCTAACAATGGAGCAGATGCTAGACTGGAAACTTGTAGACCTTCATTCAATCTTTGTATTTCAAGTCTGGAATGAAATGTTAAACAAAGATCTGAAAACGAGTCTACAGAGTCCAGCGAATAATAAGTCAAAAGAAGACATAGACCACAAAACAAAAGTCTGAAACGACTCCAAGTGAAATGAAGGCTACTGTGTAGGATCTACCAAAAAGAAGAATGAACACCATCGATTACCAATACATGTTTGCAAAATCTAACTAACTAGTATAATGGGAGATAAAAGAAACTAAAGACAGTCAATCGAAATCAGTCACAAACATGATTCGAAAGAGTTAAGTTCAGTAATACCGTGGTCACCACAGTTTGTTTTGAAGCCAACGTACTTTTAAGTACCGGATTCTTTGTCGACAGACATCACAACATACTTTGTTCATTTTTGCAAGTTGTTGATAGACAATTGCAATAATTAGTTTTCAGGCTGAAAGTGAAGCTCAACAGTGTTTGCTAAAGTAATTTGTCCAGTTGAAAGTCTTGATTTCCCGTTCATAACAACTTTGAGTAGTCCAACAACTGAGACGGGGTTAGCTTGGGGCAATAATATCCCCTTATTCCTCACCTGTGGGAAAGTACAATCGGGTTGGTGTCCGAATGCATCACTTGCACCAGTGAGTCCGACTGTATGAACCCCTTGATCTCGTCCAACACGAGGCTCCACTCGATCTGATCGTCCGGCTCGTAGGTGCTGGTGTAGTCGGCGATGTGCCTGTCCAATTCTACGGTCAGTTCGCGCACCAGCTGCATGCGGCGCAGCAGCAGGCACACGACGATGAAGCGGGCGTAGTAGCGCAGCTTCTTGACCATCAGCTCCGACCTGAATGGAGCGCTTTTCAAGAGATCAACCTTAACGTGTGCCGGAAATAAACGGACCGCTCCCCGTACGGTCGCGGATATATGGACCGGTCCCCGTACATTGAAATTCGCTTCGGTGATCGAGTGTCGGGAAAGACGAATGCGATGGGATGGTTGTCGGGAATTTTGTACGGGGTGGTCAACGATTCAAACATTGTGAAAATGACTGAATTTCGTAAATGTGAATCTTTTCAAATTCTATGGAAAGGAACACTCGTGTCTTTATCATTCTTTGGGCACCTTGAATTTGGTGTTTTTCTTGAATATTTTGATTGTGAAAACAATGTAGACTCTCTGTTCTCACTATACATATATTAGTTGTTCCAACTAAAATCTTGTATTAGTATGAACCAAATATTGAGAGAAGGTTTTTTGTGCATTCATTAAGAAATAGGTTGTAGAATGTAATAATAAAGTTATTGAAGGATGTTTAACTATTTAATATTCAACCTATATTCACTTTTAGCTTACAGGAAAATGGATAGTTTCGGAATTCATTATGCAGCAATGTATTGGATACTGTCCAGAATTTCAAGAATAAATTATATCATAATTGTTGAGGTCACAATTATAAGCATGTTTATCAATGATTCATAATCTCTCAAAACAGTTTATGCATAACATTTTTAGTTGATTAGTTGAATTTTTGCATATTCATCAGGAGCAATTAAGAATTAAACAACCTAAGTTAATTACAATTTTCTCAGGGATTTTAAAGCCATTTCCTGCTTCGATGATTGTTCTTGATAAAAGTTTCGAAATTTTCGTTGTTGAAATTAGAAACTTCTATGTGACCTATTTTTCGCGCTTTTTATGAAAAAAATGTCGACATGACAGACGTAGGAAAATGTTTGGCGATCACAAGAAAGTATCTTTAGAAACTCACCTGTCTTCTTTAGCAGCTCTAGAATAGTAAGCTCGACCTCTAATTGCAGCATAAAACGAGTAAGCTTCATTCAAATAATTAGTTTCGCTAGTTCTCAGACTGAAAATAAAGATAAACATTTTCAGTCAGTCAAAATTGCAAACATCTATACAAAGACAAATAACTTACTAATAATGATAATAGAGTTGTCCAATTTTGGACGCTATTTCGCCTATTTGCCACCTCTTCAACCCATATTTCGTGTCTAAAATTTGACGGTGCTGCTGCTGAAATTTCCACAATTTCGTGTAGATGTCGAAAGTCCTCCCGAAATATGCTTGCCACTGTTTATGACCATATTGCGGTAAATCCCTGAAAAAAAAAAGGAACACATAATATCGCAGTTATATTTAATAACTACGTATTGGTTTTTCCCCAAATGAATAGTATTGTTCAATTTCTTGTTCATTTTGAACTCTCTTTCGAGTTTATTTCCTACAATGTTCCGTCTTCGAGAAAAAAAAAATAGAACCTGCAGAATACAGCATTGCAATTATCTAACGCAACTGTGTTAGATTTTTTTAAACTTCAGCACAACCAGCAAGCTATAATTGATTTCCTATGTAGATTTACAGAAAAGTATCAATAACAAATTAGAAACGAGAATATTATTGAAAACTGCAACGATAATATCGAAATAGTTGATTTGTATTCGTTTTCAAGTAAAACAGCCACACTGAAAAAAAAAACAAAATGAGCCATAAAAAGAAAGACAACATAAAACTCCTCTAACACCCGATAATTAATAGCCTTGGTGAGCTTTGTAAATAAGAAAATACACATTTTATAGGCATAGAAAACTAGCAGATAATAAAATTGAAGCAAAAACGATCGGGAAATAGGCAATTTATTCTTGACTATTAGGTAGTAACGTACCACGACTCATGAAAAAATTGGAACAGCTAGCGAGGGGATTTATTAGTCACCAACATATGTATTCTGTTACATGAAGGGTGTAACATGTGATAGGGGATCGTATAGAATATATATGAACCCCAGGTGAACATACCTATGACCTTCATTGATCATGATTACCCTAAGATTATTTTGTGATCAGCTGTATCAGATAAAATGCTCTAATAAAATAAGCAACATTGCAAAGCGAAATCAGAACGAATGAAATACATATTTTACTGAATTCTTGCTTGCAGATCTTATTAGTCTCTGATCGAGTTGCAGTAACATAACCTAGTTTTTTTACCAGCGGTGATGAAAAAAACTGTATTTACTCATGACTAGAACTGATTCGAGTTGAAAATGCGATTGATGGTATTTAACAATAAATAGTTTCAGCGGAACATTATTATCTGATATTTATCTTGAAATATACGTAATTTATTTCCAAAATAAAAACGTTGAATACAAACGTTTGTGTATCGTTACTTTCAAACATCAAGTAGTTGGATACTTTGGTAAACACGTTTGTATGAATATATCGAAGATTCATCCCATAACCAAACTTATTACAATGAGGGGAGGGGATACTTTGACTACATCATGAATTTCGTTATAGCAACATTGAACTAACAGCAACAGAATTGCTGTGGGAAAGAACCTTCACCAAAAAATCCGAATAAAATTAAAAAAAAAAACACGAGTGAAATGAAAAACCACCGCATAGGGGTTGACGAAACAAACAGATGCAAGTAAAGCAAACACACGGTAGAAAAGTATTTTTCGCTCTCACCTCAGACCGTTGAACAGTTGCTTGGACTTTTCCAGCAAATGCACAAACTCCATGACGATCTTTCTCTCGTGATCTTCCATGTTCGACATGCCGACCATCTTTTCAGCGTTTTCAGCAGCACCGCATGTCTGACGGAGTTTCGTCGACGCCAAGGGGAGGGCGTCGCAGGCGACGACGGCCAGCGTCGAAAAATCGAACGGCAGACATCACGACGCGACGGCAGCGCCGCGACTGTAGGGGCGCGAAACGGCGCCGGGGCGCCGGTTTTCGAATTTTGTGGACGGTGGTCGAACAAACTTTTTCGTTGTTTCTTATCTGAGAGGAAAATGTTTGAATATTCACTTAAGAGTGGGCAATGGGACGCGCAGAATACCGAATGCAGCACTCCCGCTCTTGACTTCTCATTTGAAAACCAATCAATATTTTCATGATTTTTTGATCCCATCATGTAGATGAAGGATCAAGCTAGGGAGGATACTATCTCTTTTTTCGAAATTTCGAAAAGAAAAGATATAAAAATATATCTGAACATAGCAAATTTTTAGCCAATTTGGCGAATCAAAAAAAAATATTTCTACATCAAATAATCAATTTTGAGATAGCATCCTCCCTCGGTCGAACCTTCATCTTTCTACACAAAAAAAATCAGATCAAAATATGGATTAGTATCGTCACAGGAAGTCAAGAGCCGAGGCTCTACAACGTCAGAAATACGCACGATTTATCCGATGATATTTGCGCCCCCTGGTGAAACTCAACGAAGTAGATTATAAACACGATACAATCGATAGTACGGGTGATATTATGAAATTAGAATAGGAAATAGAAATTTATATGAATCAGTTTGCTTGGTTTGCTAGTAAATATGGTATATTATATGTATAAAATAATTATACATTGCGTGGAAAATAAAAATATTCTGAATTGTTCACAATGAAAAAATTCTCATACATAATGAGGAATAGGTATGTATGATATTCAAATAAGAATATTTATATATACACCCAGAAGGTATACAATATGAATGAATAGAAACCTATCGACAAAGGTCGCTTCTATTTACCGGGGATCGATTTAGGATTTATCATTGCGATGATTTGAATGTTGAACAGATCTCAATACGTAAAAGTAGAGAGGGAACAGTATAAATATGAAACCGTGTTGTATTTAACATTGTATAACTGAATGATAATTTGCAATCGGGTATTGACACTATATATACAGGATGCTACCTAATGGCATTTTAATATAGGAATTCTTAAATCTATTCAAAAAAATATATACAGTATGGTGGAAATGTATGGAATAAATTCATTATCTCTAACGCATATGAATTTTAAGGGAAATCCTGAGACAGGTCGATTTTCATTTTCAAATTGACATCTCTTGATATATATACGGAGTTTGTGACGTCATCCGCGTAGTTGTGGTGACGTCATCGATTATTTTTTAAATAGGAAGATACCCTGTTCAATTTTTTTTCTGGAAGGTGTTTCCATTGTCTATCTGACCATATACTAATATTAGGAAAATAAAGTGATACAGGGTGATAAAAAATTATTTTATATTTACAAGCTAATAATTATGCTATCAATGTACACAGTTACCTAAATAGGTCGGAGAGGGTAAATCGAATGGCCAACTAGATCTCCTGATTCAACTCCTCTCGATTTTTTCCTCAGAGGTTATTTGAAGAGAAAAGTTTATGTAAGAAGCCGGAAAGATCAGATAATTTGAAAGAACGAATACGAGTGAATATTTCACAAATATATTCAGAAACGATAGCAAAGTTCTCTGTCTATTACATTGTATTCTTGCAGAACGTCACGAATTTGATTATTTATTGTAACGATTTCCGTTGTAAATATTAAATAAAATAATTTTTTCTCACCCTGTATTACTTTATTTTCCTAATATTAGTATACCGTCAGATAGATAATGAATATACCTTCCGAAAAAAAAAATGGACGGGGTATGTTCTAATTTAAAAAAATTAATCGATGACGTCACCACAACTACGCGGATGACGTCACATACTCCGTATGTATATCAAGAGATGTCAATTTGAAAATAAAAATCGACCTGTCTCGGGATTTTCCTTAAAATTCATAAACGTTAGAGATAATGAATTTATTCCATACATTTCCACCATACTGTATGTAATATCCTAAAGGTCTAAATTTTGAAGTAGAGGGTGCTGAAGAAGTGAGCAATAACGAATAGCACTCTTTCTCTATAGACTTGTCATAAAGTAAAGTAATCAATATTTTCATGACTTATTGACTTCATCAAGTAGATAAGTGATCCAGCTAATGAAAATACTATTTTATTTTCAAAAATATGAAATACAAAAGGTATACAAATATTCCTGAACATATCGAATGTGGCGAATAATAAAAAAAAAACACTTTTCAAATAGTATCGGACCTAGTTTGAATCCCCATCTTCCTACAGAAAAAAAATCACATCGAAATATGGACTGGTGTTTTCACAAGAAGTCCAGAGCGCGAATTGTCCGATGATATTTGCGCCCTCTGGTGATACTCCAAAATATGAAGATGAAAAAACGAGTCAGTCAACACAATATCATAGATTGGAACCATAATAAGTATTATGAAATTATTGGTGCAACTAATGAAGAATTTGCGGATTTGCATAGGAAAAGCATGAAATTTTGAAATTCAAAGGTGTAATGAGATCTAAAAATCCAAATGGAGAAGAAAATGATATTGTATTCTCATGTGGAATGTATATGATTCTGAAAATGGTACATATATTGGGACCAACGGGAGATGAATATCCAAAATACAAAATATGTAGTGAAAGCAGTCCTCAAAAATCAAAGAAATAAAAAGTAGAAGAATGAAGGCCTTAGGAAAATATAGTCATTGTTCATTATTATTCGTAAATAAATAATATTCATAATAACCTGTATTTGAATGTCTTTGATAATAACCGAGAATATAACTTATCAACGTTATTGAAAGTAGCTCTCAATCTCCCAATCACTCCGTATGGCTATTTTAATGTTATACCTCGTAATTTATATGACTCTTGAAAAGCTGTTCATATAAATAGATACAGAATTATCCAAATTTTGTAAGAGTTGCGAAGCATCATGATTTTTTTCAAATCAACAAAATAAGATTTTTTCGATTTAAAGATTGATTTTTTCTATTCATATTGATTTTTCATAATTTTTCAAATATGGAAATAATGCACAAATCAATTACTTATATTTTCATTATTCGATTCAAAACGTCGCAACCCTGGTTTTTCATAATGTTTATAGAATACAAATATTCATCATAGGTACCTACCTACTGGTGAATATTCCGTCGATTATCAGATAAAGTGTTCGATCCTCGTTCCGCACACATGCAGGCGAATGTATCGCATCTACTCTCACTCATTGTTTGGGACTGTGTGGAGTCACAGGTTTTTTTCAAACATGCAAAATGCTTATTAAAAATAAATTGTTGAATATCCTTTGTAGCATTTAAATGACGACAAATGGTTTGAAAATATAAACAATTGAAGGGGTGTCAGTAATACATTGAACGTGTATTTTTTGAAAACTCGTTAACATGGATTTTCCAAATTGCTCGTTTCAACCATAATAATTTCCGTTTCGTGTAAACTTCGGTAATACCAGAAATGGAATATTATTGAATTCCCGAAATCTAAACAATGTCATTTTTGAAATCCAACCTAAAGAAGTCAGGAAAATATTTTCAGAATATCAATTTTCAGAAATTGAAAATAAAATCACGAAATTCATAAGTTCATTTTTAATGGGTACCTCCTTTTGAACTTTTTGAAAAAATGATGGTAGGGGATACTGCCCAACTAGACATAGTTCCAAATAGGTATAGACGCCATTTTTCTACTTTCGTCGAATATTTCGGAGAGATTTGTTTGTTCCACGGAAGCATAATAGTTGTCCTCTGAATGTTTACCGAGTGGCATCTGTCAGTTTTACGAAAAAATTCGATATTCAGTGAGTGATATAAGACAATGCTTGATTCTTTAAAATTTTATATCGCAACTTACGTGTTTTTTTCTTTTCAATTAACATTTGTCTGATTTTTTAATTACAATGCAATTTCCATTATATTATACCATGAAACTTTCATGATAAATCGGATAAGTATACCACAAACGTTTAGTATACACAATGTTTTATGAAGTTATACAGATTTCACATGATGGCATACCTAACCGAAGGAGAATTATCTAACCTATACGATGCCAGAATTGGACTGGAAGAAGGCATAATATGCCATCATGAGGCAGCAATGTGTTCAACTATCATTTTGTCAACATAAAAAAATGAATGGAGTTATTTAATACCAACTCATTAAATAGGTAGATACTTTATTCATACCAATAATGTATATTTTCCTCTCATTTGATATACTGATGAAAGCTCGACTACACATTATGAACACAAAGACCAGTTGGCTGACTGTGTGAGGAGAGAGCCGAGCGCCGAGCGCGCGATAATGTAGTATTGTCTCATTAAATAAGTACATGTAGATATCTGCTACATGAAAAATTTTCATTCTGGAAACTTATTTCATCTATTGGCTCAATTTTGTTCGCAGCATGTATACAAAAATTTTCATAAATAAAATTTTTTCTCGATTACTGAAAATTGTCATTCCGAAAATAACAAGTTGAAATTTGCTACAGTTCTAGAAATTGATGAACATGAATTTTTCACCAATATTGTATATGGCAAGAAGCGCTATCATGTATACTTCAATTTGGAAAAAAAATCAGTCCGATCGCTCAATTATTTCCAGAAATATAACGGTAGGAACGATATAAAACGTGTTCTACAGAAAAATCGTACTTTTTGTGTTTTTTCAGAATAAAAAAGTTCTTGGCCTAGAGAAAATGTCGTAAAAAGTGATTTGGTATACACAATCATCAAGTTGAAGATCCGCAGCAAGTCTGATTTGAATCTACGCCAGTTTTGTTTTCTCGAAAACTGAGAGACAGCACCCAGTATTACTCGCATATTAGATTATCGAGCAATGCGAATAAAAACGTCAGTCGCGATATCACCCGTACTAGATGAGAAGATCGTTCGTTGAACAAGGATAACCGTTGATTTATGACGATTTGGTAACCGCCCACTGCTGTTTCCTCCAAACCCCCCCTGTCCCGGATTTGGACAAAGTGTCTGGCCTTTCCCAGCCTTAATACTCACCAGACTCACTCACATCTCACCCAACCACACACATAAAAACTATTTTGCTATTTTGGTTCTATAATGAAGTCATTATGAAACGCAAATGCGTGTCGAAATAGCCTCTGTTTCGATAAGGGTTTTTTATTATTCGCAGGTTGGTACAATCGAACTGTCAATTGAAAGTCAAAAGAGTTAGGCCCAGCTCATTTCTGAGCGATCTTGGAGATAATTGCAGTGAAAAGCTTTACGTTTTTATTGGTAAATTTCAATTCAGAGTGTGATTTGATTCAAATTGACCTATAAAAACATTAACAACATTGCATTTTCTACCGCTGGTATTGCAAAAATCAAAATCCTTCAACAGTAAACTGGGCTTTACGTTTGTGCGTCAGATTTCAAATATTTCAATGTCATCATTGTTACCAATCGAAAATTACGAAGAAATTACATATTTATGATGTTTTTCTCAGACTAAATCATAACTAACCATGGTAAATGCATGAAATATGTCATAGGATCTAAGAAGATACAATACTTGCCATAATACTTGCCATATAAAGAAGGTGAAATTTCGAACTTTGGCATCGTTTATCTCGAAAACTAGATATATTATTATGTTCACGATAATATTTTGAAATTTTTGTTTTTCATGTCAAAATACGTACCAATCTTAATTTTCATCAAAATATAGATCGCATGATAAGTGCGAAATCACCAAAATTGTACATGACACACGTTTTATAAGACACTTTGTCGCACTTGTTTCCTTGGAGCACTCCTTACTATCGCTCCTCGTACTCCAAACAACGCGTGCGACAAAATAGTGTCTTATGAAACTTATATCATAATATATACTATTCTATGTTTGAGAAAATATTTTTCTTCAATTCGAATTCTTTCAATAGAATATTCGTCTACTTATTTCGAAATAATTGTCTCAAAGTGTAAGTATTGGAGGGTTTTTTGTGGATATACAGGGTGTCCCCTCTCAATTGGAAAAAACTTCTGGGGCATATTGAGGAACCATAGACAAGCGATTTGAGATAAGAGACTGATGTCCGGAAGTGCATGGTTTTCAAAATACAGGGTGTCAAAGTTTTTTTCAAAAAACTTTTTTTATCAATATTTCAAAGACACGTTAACCGATTTTCTTGAAATTTGCTAGTGATGTAAGCTTTAATAAGACGCTCAGTTAGCACTAATTAAATGTTAATTATGACTTCCAGTGGCGCCCCGGGGGACAGTGTCACGAATAAAAATGACAAAAAATGTACGCTGCTGACTTTTTTTAAAAATTTTATATATTTTTAAGAAAGCTCAGTTAAAAATACAACTTTTTTGTCACTTGATATTTTTTCGTATCTCTCTCCGTTTTCGAGAAAAAATTTTTATTAAAAACTTTATTGAAAGGTTCATTATTATTAGAAAGAAAAACAAGGAGGCTTTTTTACAAATAATTTATTATTAATTAGTGGAGCAAATGCTCAAAGTGTCCACCATGCATTTCGATGCATTTTCTGCACCTGTCGAGCCAGAATTCGCGCACCCGAGCAAACACGCCTGGATTGTTCGCGATAAATTCCGCTGCCACCACAACTCTAGCAACTAGGTCCTCCATGGTCGGCACAGGAGTTGCATAGATCAACCTTTCCATTTCGCCCTAAAGAAAAAAGTCCAGGGGGGCCAAGTCCGGCGACCTTGCTGGCCAAGGGACGGGACCACCTCTACCAATCCACCTGTTGTTGTAGGTTTGGTCGAGGTAACCTCTCACGGTGCGCGCAAAATGCGCTGGACAACCATCGTGTTGGAACCAGGCCTCTCTACGCAACTGGAGGGGTACATCTTCCAGCAGCTCGGGCAGAATATCTCGCAAAAAAACTAGATATTTATTCCCGTTGAGGTGATCAGGTAGAACGTACGGCCCAATCAAATGGTCGCCAAGAATACCTGCCCAAACATTAACACCAAACTTCTGCTGATATCCTCTGATGTGCGTAGCATGGGGATTTTGTTCGCTCCACTCGTGGTTATTACGAGGATTGAATGTCCCCTCGCGCGAAAATCCTTTTTCATCGCTCGTGAAGATTATACTTAAAAAATCAGCGTTTTCATCCGCTTGACGGAGCAATCA
The DNA here is from genome assembly GCA_029955515.1 of Chrysomela aeneicollis. Taxonomy (NCBI): domain Eukaryota; kingdom Metazoa; phylum Arthropoda; class Insecta; order Coleoptera; family Chrysomelidae; genus Chrysomela; species Chrysomela aeneicollis. The sequence continues at coordinate 10,933,780 of JARUHQ010000018.1, read as the reverse complement.
CTCGCAGAACTCGAGCCGCCGAGGAGCGTCGTCAGGCAGTAAATTCTGCACCTTTTGCAGTTTAAATGGATAGAGATCGTGGATTTTCAATACTCGATGGACAGTATTTTTGCTGCAATCAAGTTGCGACGCAATCAGACGAGTGCTAGTGTTGGGCTCATTCTGAATGCGTTCCATGACTTCATCCTCAACGGCATCTCTGATCGGAAACTGCCTTGCAAATTCTCGAATAGGCTGCAAAGATAACAAAGCCTCTTAGATTGGCTGTAAAACAGAAACGCGCAAGAAAAAAAAACACAGAAAGTTGCCATTTCTGCAATACTTACCACGAATGAGCCGGTCTCCTGTAGATTTTGATGAATTTTGATAAAAATCTTACGTACAACCGTTGTGCTAACAAAGAATTACCCCGCGCTTCCCCATACAAGAGATGCATATCTGCAAGCTCGGCTAATTCAAACCGATTCATTTTTGCAATTAGTGTAACGTTTGAAGATAATTAAGTACTTAGAAACTGACACTTTTACTAAAGTTTGACATGTTTATGTGTTACCATGACAACATTGTTTTGTTTTAGATTTTCAGATAATGAACCTTTCAATAAAGTTGTTAATAAAAAAATTTTCTCGAAAACGGAGAGAGATACGAATAAATATCAGGTGACAAAAAAGTTGTATTTTCAACTGAGCTTTCTAAAAAATATATAAAATTTTTGAAAAAAGTCAGCAGCGTACATTTTTTGTCATTTTTATTCGTGACACTGTCCCCCAGGGCGCCACTGGAAGTCATAATTAACATTTAATTAGTGCTAACTGAGCGTCTTATTAAAGCTTACATCACTAGCAAATTTCAAGAAAATCGGTTAACGTGTCTTTGAAATATTAATAAAAAAAAGTTTTTTGAAAAAAACTTTGACACCCTGTATTTTGAAAACCATGCACTTCCGGACATCAGTCTCTTATCTCAAACTGCTTGTCTATGGTTCCTCAATATGCCCCAGAAGTTTTTTCCAATTGAGAGGGGACACCCTGTATACTTGATTCTATAATATATGTATAAGATAAGGATGAACAGCATGGGGATCCACTGTTGAGAATGAATTATGAATATATTTGTTGTTCATAAAGTGTATTGATTGTGTTATACTATTCTTGGTTACGAAAGAAAAAAATAAATGTCATAATAAATTCAGATTGCAAGCAGAAAAAAATAAATGTCATAATAAATTCAGATTGCAAGCAGTCATATTTTTCATCTCATCACTAAAAGTTAAAAGATAGATTTCTGCGATCCCATTGTATACAATTTCAACATCCACAGTGAGACAGACTGGAGGTAATCTGTTTAAACATTTGCTATAGCACTCACTATTTACTATGTTTAACAATAATTATTCCCTTCTCAGTTCTTATCATTTTAGTTCCTATGTTAGCTAAATTCTAGATGATGATGATGTTGAATATACGATTGAAAAACATTTTTTCTGAATAAGAAAATGACAAAACGAATTGTGACGTACATCGTTGCATTCGCAATAAGAAGTGCTATGTCATACAGAGTGTACTTTTTTCATGCCATATAAAACAACAAAGTTGACGATGGTTTATTCGAAACGAAACGTCGTACGGAGGGTTTGTGAACGCTTTTTTGTAGAGCTGAAAAAGTGGCAATGAGAAATTGCCTCGACTAATTTCGTCATTCATATAGAGAATCGAAGAGTGAGGTGGATCAATACATTTCTCCCACCCTGAAAGGGTTCGGAAGGAATCTGTAGGCAGAAGAAACATTTTTATTGCTGTTGTTTCGTTAATAGAGGCCTCTGAAACCCAGTTCTATCGGAAATTTGATCGAGTTTTTTGATAACCGTCGGACTTTTGCTTGATTTATATTGATTATATAATGTGTTTGATGAACTTTTGAAATCCTGAGAATTGTGATGATGATAAAGTTTTCAAGGTTTATGTATCAGGGTAAATGGGAAGAAATCTGGACCAGAATCTCTCGTAGTGAAAAACATGGATTGAAATATTGATGAAAGATGAAACATTTGTTGTCTGTAGTAGATCTGATTTAGATAATTCTGCACCCAGAAACCGTACATGGAGTTATTCAGGGGACTGTCATGCATGAAGGGCCAGATTGAACGAGCGCCTGTCTGGGGCAACTGATGTATTCAATAGAGTTCATTATTTTTTCAATCAAAAACGGCCGTAAACATGATGGCTGGGGCGGATAATACCTACCTACTACGTTACGGAGGATGACTGCATAGTGAATATTTGTGTAACGATTTTGAATTTTCGATTCTTTTTTGACACATCATTTCAATGACGATAGAAAAAAACTTCTGTCAAGTGTAACGATTTGAAAATGTCGAGATATAGAGTAAAATATTTCGGTTTTTTCGAACACAAAACTGAATTTTATGATGAAACAATGATTGATTAATTTGTTTCTCTATGATGAAATACATTTTTCCACGATTCCGTTTTTTTTATTGGATAAATAAACAAAATGGTATCCGTTCGGACGTTATGCAATGTGAAAAATTCGAAGAAGTTCCGAGGGTATCCCCTTTGATACATTCTATCTATGACGATTTTGGTTATATAATGAAGGCATTATGAAATGCAAATGTGTATCGAAAAAGCCCCTGTTTCGATACGCATTTTTTATTATTATTCGGAGGTTGGTACAATTGAAATGTCGAATGCAAGTCAGAAGAGTTAGGCCCAGTTTACTTGTGGGCGATTTGGATTTGGTGATATTAGCAGTGAAAAGCTCAATGTTTTAATTGGTGAATTTCAATGCAGAGTGTGATTTCATTAAAATTCACAAATAAAGGGTTTTACGCTTGTGCGTCAGATTTCAAATATTTCAATGTCATCATTGTTACCAATCGAAGATGTTTCTGTTATTTATCAATGTTGAATTGAATTTTTTCAATGAAACACTTCAAATTAAATGCAAAATAAAAAAAAATGTACATGACACACGTTTTATAAGACACGTTGCCGCACGCGTGGGACAAAATAGCGTCTTATAAAACTTGTATCATAATATACTATTTTGCAACAAAGTAGCCTTTGACGCTTTCCAATCTCATCACAAAATTTACGTTTACCGAGGAATGTCAATAAGTGACAGCAATGGCGCTCGTGAGCAGTAATATTGAAAAAACACTTGCCTCTACCATTGATACATTGATGAAAAACGAACTCATATTTTCTTGCATGATCGAAAATATGAGTTCGTTTTCCAATCTCATCACAAAATTTACGTTTTCCGAGGAATGTCAATAAGTGACAGCAATGGCGCTCGTGAGCAGTAATATTGAAAAAACACTTGCCTCTACCATTGATACATTGATGAAAAACGAACTCATATTCTCTTGCATGATCGAAAATAGTTAGTTATCTGGGTCATCCTCCCATCATGTGGCAAAAAGAGCAAAAGTTGTAAATTTGAACCTACCAGAGAAAAAGAGAAAATTTATTAATTATGATATGATAGATTAATGACAGGATGGTGCCATGAAATACTTGAATGTTGAAGATATTAAACTCAAAGCAAGTATCCTGAACTTGTCGCATTTATCAAAAACCATCAGTTCCTTGAATACAAATCACTTTGCACTCTAAATAAACAAATAACTGTTTTCACGATTTCTGATTTTTCGATTGGAGAAATAGATTCTACGAGAAAAAGAAAAGCAATCAAGACCAAAGTCTGTATCAACCGATTGAATCTGATGTCATTGAATATCTAAGAAACTGCCCTAAAGGCCTAAAACTAACACCACAATCGGATTAAGTTTAAAAAACTGACCACCAATTTTGAACCGATATGATAAAATGATACATGAACGAAACAAGTTGAATGAAAGCTTGCAATCTGAAAGCAAGACCAAGACGACAATAATCGATACACATCACGTGCGCACCCGCCAAAGATTCGAGTCGCATCCACCAAAACATCAAATTACAACCAACTTCGAACGCACCCGCCAAAAATTAAACTCACCTCCGCCAAAATCTTGACTTTTGACCGATCCGCATCGAGAAAGGGCCGCTGGCGATTTGCATGGCCGGCGGCGGGGCATTATTCACCGTCGCGGATGCCTGATTTGTGGGGGATCGCAGTCGTTTGGCGTCCCGAAAGAAGCGTCTGACGCATTGTTTCCCGTCTCGAGGGAACCCTACCTTCTGCTTGCGGCCAGCGATGACCAAAGGCCGCTAGTGTCGCCCTAGTACGGGGGCCTACGTAACATTCGCGATTTATTTGCGTATATAAAAATATGCAATAAAGTACGTTTCTCCCAGAATGATATATTGCAAGAGGGACTGAAAACAATATTGAAATTGATCTGTTCCGATTCCGGAACTACACAAAGTTAGAAGAAAAATCATATCCGCAATGAAATTGTCATTTGTAATCTCCCTAGCAGCAGAATTAAGTCCCTATAATTTTTTTCTCGGTTTCACTCATGTTTTTGTTGTTGATAGAAAATTATCCCGAGTCGAAGACGTTTGTCAATAAATATAAGGCGCTTCATTTTTGACAGAAAAATTATCACTTATTAATTCCGTCAATAGGAACTAACAAAATTATCGCATGTAATACAACAAGTGTATTGATGATTATCAAAACAAAAATTCCATCGATTTTGAGAAACAAATCATGTTGCTTGGAAACTACACGAGCGCACAGCGCGAGTGTGGTTTCCCAAAGCAACATGATTTGTTTCGAAAAAGAGAAGGAATTTTCGATAATCATCAATAACACAAGTTGTATTTGTTCAGATTATTTCATGAATAAAATCAAAGCCATTCTGATGATTTCCTATTTATTGTTTAAATTAATATAAAACGTACAGTTTATGGAATTAGTTATTTTGATTATGCATTGTAGTTCGACACATCGTTATGCAACCAACAATACATTTATGCCATTGTATGATGTAGGCAAGATTACCTATGCACTAGGTACTACTGAGCTAAATTCATTTTGATTGTTGTCACAATTTGTGGTAAGGTTACATTAGATTAATTCTTGCTGAAATTATGCATAATTTGTGGAAAATGAAGTGGATACATATTAATAGTGTGTGTTTATCATGGTTCAGACGAAAATTTGGTGTAGTGGCATTCATTTATTTACCAAGGAATCGGAAAATACTATGACAGATTGCAACTAGTAAGTCGTTGTTTAATTAAACTACCCTACTGCCTACGAATCAGAAAGCGAAATACAGAAACGAAAACACAGCATGTAGGTATCCAATAGCCAATCAGGAGCCGAAATACAAAATCGAAAACATGGTGTTATTGCTTATCAACACAATCATTTCAACCAATCAAACACGTGTATTTTAGCATGAATGAAATAATCACGTTAATCGCCCGTTGCTATAAGCAACGTATACAAAATGTAGCCTTCTAATTGGTTGAAAATAAATTTATGAAAGTGTCGCTGTAGATTTCATGATGAGTTCTCTACAATCGTGATCCTTAGTAGTGATTTCAAAAGTTTCAAATCAATTGGCAGATAATTTGATATCTTACGAATGTCACAATGATAGTTGAAAAAAGTGTTTGATGAGATCCTCCAGGAATTTATATACAGGTTCTTCCAAATCAAGGATGAGATGATATCTTCATTTCCCAGTATATAAATTTTCATAATTTAAATATAGGTAAACAAGGGATTTTCGAATTCAAAATTCAAATTTCAGAACAATATTAAATTCGAAACAGAATCAAGTTCATAATAATTTATTGTCTGGACCAATGTTTCTCATAGTATTTTTCAAAACAATTACCAATCTCCGAATAAAAAAAATGCGTATCGAAATAGAGGCTATTTCGACACGCATTTGCGTTGCACAATGACTTCATTATACAACCAAAATAGAAAAACACTTTTTCAAACTTCAAGAGCTTATTTTAGAACAAAAATGGACCACTTTTGAGTAATATCAATAAACAAAGAATATATCATACACTCAACAGTTTGTTTTAATTACCCACTCTCACATAATCATTCAGTATCGTTCTTGTGGAATAAATATGCTGAATTTTCTTCAGGCAGTTTTTATTTTTGAACATTCGACAACATTTTTTGTGTAGTATCACAAGTTATTTACTCAGATAAGATAATAAAATCCCACCTCAACTCGCAGTATGCTAAATTTTATGAGAGCTTCAATAAGAACAAGAAGATATTCTTCTGGCAAGAAAGGTTCAAAATTCTGGACAAATTCAACATGTATTATCCAGAGAGCCTGTACCGAATTGTGAATCAACATTTATAATTACTATGAGCCCTCGTACTAATGGTCTAGTAGGAGCTTATCGCATTATTATTTGTTGTAGGAAATGTAGGAAATTACATTAGGGAATGTCACCACTAGACGCATGTTTCTTATATCCTGAATTATGAAGGACCTGGGCGACCCAACAATAATTTTATTCTATTGTAGGGACATTGGAATTGAAATATTCGCATGGGATCATGAATATTGTTAAGGATAATTTATTGAGGTTACGGTATAGCGAATACGATCAGGTATATTTTGAATATCATTAGAACAACATGGGATATTTCGTAAAAACATACTTATTTCGAGGAATTTTGATCCATACAATATTTCATTTATTTTCATTCATTTAAGTGAAATATATTATTTTTTTATTTGAACTTCAAAAGGGCCAAGCTCCTGTCATATTTGCATTATTGATTCTTAAGTGTTAAGTTTCGAGTTTTTAGAAATAAGTCATGAAATTACTCGCATAATAATTGTTCGAAAAAATCAGATTTCGAAAGCTTGTTGCTTGGAAACAGACCGTAGCCGTAGCATTTATCAATGTTAGAGGGTTATTAGGATATTTATTTTTCACTTGATCGTTACTGCTTTATAATACCTTGGCAACGGTTGCTATTAACAGACCCATAACGCCCGGGGCGTTATGGAGGGCATTATGAATCATAACGCCCGCTAAATGTTTTTTCTGTAGTTCAATATTATTAAATAAACAACCCTTAGCAACCTCTTCAATGGTTCCATGGCAATTGCATAGAAGCTCACTTGTGCTCAGTTGCCGACCAGAACGCAGTAAATACTATGAGAAAAAATTTATGAAGTAAACAACATCGTTTAAGATAATTTTTTCGTGAAAAATAAAATCTTGTATGCACCACGAGCGTTACTAGAACCTAACGCCCATCGGGCAACATTCATCCCTCGGGCCAAAGGCCCTCGGGTGAATGTTACCCTCCGGGCGTTAGGATCTATATAACGCACTTGGTACATAAATAGCTATTATTTTTCACTTGATCGTTACTGCTTTATAATACCTTGGCAACGGTTGCTATTAACAGACCCATAACGCCCGGGGAGTTATGGAGGGCATTATGAATCATAACGCCCGCTAAATGTTTTTTTCTGTAGTTCAATAAATTAATTACTCAGAAAAGTTTTATTTATAATGTTTCCATGGCAATTGCATAGAAGCTCACTTGTGCTCAGTTGCCGACCAGAACACAGTAAATACTATGAGAAAAAATTTATGAAGTAAACAACATCGTTTAAGATAATTTTTTCGTGAAAAATAAAATCTTGTATGCACCACGAGCGTTACTAGAACCTAACGCCCATCGGGCAACATTCATCCCTCGGGCCAAAGGCCCTCGGGTGAATGTTACCCTCCGGGCGTTAGGATCTATATAACGCACTTGGTACATAAATAGCTATTATTTTTCACTTGATCGTTACTGCTTTATAATACCTTGGCAACGGTTGCTATTAACAGACCCATAACGCCCGGGGAGTTATGGAGGGCATTATGAATCATAACGCCCGCTAAATGTTTTTTTCTGTAGTTCAATAAATTAATTACTCAGAAAAGTTTTATTTATAATGTTTCCATGGCAATTGCATAGAAGCTCACTTGTGCTCAGTTGCCGACCAGAACACAGTAAATACTATGAGAAAAAATTTATGAAGTAAACAACGTCGTTTAAGATAATTTTTTCGTGAAAAATAAAATCTTGTATGCACCACGAGCGTTACTAGATCCTAACGCCCATCGGGCAACATTCATCCCTCGGGCCAAAGGCCCTCGGGTGAATGTTACCTTCCGGGCGTTAGGATCTATATAACGCACTTGGTACATAAATAGCTATAATATTCTCAAGTATTATAACTAAATCGTGACATTTTGAAATATTGAATATTTGAAATGTCAATATCGAATTGTAGGTATCCATAGCAACATGATGGAGTGAAAACAGCCCATGGGATCTGTTTTCGGTTATAATTATACAAGTGTATTAAAATTACCGATAATTTTGCAAGAAAGCGTGTTATCTAAAAATTGCACGATATGTTTTCAATATTTTGGCGAAAGAGTTCGACTCCGAAGCTACAAAATATGAAAATAACGGAGTGCAATTATTTTTTTAAGATAACACGCTTGAATGTAAAATCATCTGGTCATTTTCATGACGAGTGTAATTCATTGGAATATTTCACGAATAAAGTAATAGGTATTGATTTTTTTGTGAAGTCCTTATATTCCTGACAATTTATTCTGCTTGGGCATATTGAATGCCCACGTTAATATTTTTGCTAGTACGCTTATATACATATCTTTGTCCAGGAAATATCCTTTGGTCTTGCAAAAATCCTTGAACTGTCGTCATATACAGGGTCACTCACGGTCGATTGTACCTTAGACGTTTCTGGAGAACGAGACGTAGGATTATTCTGAAAATTTGGTTTATTGGGTAATCAGTTTTGTTCTATCGATCTAAAATACTTTCGGCGTTGCCGCTTCTATCAAAAAGTAGCAACAACTTTGTTATTTCAAATTGAACACCCTGTATTTTATTTCATTTTTAGATTCTTCCTGAAGAGCTGATTTCGTCGATACATCATACTTGGGGTATAGCGCGAAAGATTACAGAGAAAAATCGAGATTTTTCAACTTTATGAATTTTTTGTGTCGAAACTAATCATTTCTGCTCAAAACGGCTTACATGTCCCCATCTCAACTTTCCATTTACTATCTACTGATATTTAATAGAAACAAATAGAGGGTGATGCAAAACTCAAAATTTTGAACCACCCGCATTTGTTTCAATTAAATATCAATCGATAGTAAATGGAAAGTTGAGATAGGGACATGTAAGCCGTTTTGAGCAAGAATGGATAGTTTCGGCACAAAAAATTCCTAAAGATGAAAAATCTCGATTTTTCACACCCTATATCTCTGTAATATTTCGCGCTATACCCCAAGTATGATAGATCGACGAAATCAGATCTTCAGGAAGAATCTAAAAATGAAATAAAATACAGGGTGTTCCATTTGAAATAACAAAGTTGTTGCTACTTTTAGATAGAAGCGGTAACGCCGCAACGCTGAAAGTATTTTAGATCGATAGAACAAAACTGATTACCCAATAAACCAAATTTTCAGAATAATCCAACGTCCCGTTCTCCGTAAACGTCTAAGGTACCATCGACCGTGAGTGACCCTGTATATACTGTCTGTTGCATTTGCTATTTTTTGGTTCACTTTCAACAACATTTTCCTCAATAGATTGCAAGGACGCGACATTTTTTCACCTTTGGAAGTATATCTGACATTTATCAGTATTGTCAGTCAGTGTTGTTGTTATTGGTGTCTCGCTAACGGAAACATTCAGTATAACTGATTTTTCTACTTGAGCAAAAACTTTCAAAAAAAATATTTATACACTCGAATTTCTCCGGTCTTTCATGCTGTAGCAGCGAAGACGTCGATAGCAGCAGGATCATTTTGTGTGACTGCAAGTTGGACGCCCTCTCCCTGCGGTTCCTGCAAATTCGGTCCTGCTAGCAGGGCGGCCACCAGTGCGTGCAGCGTCAGTCAATTGTCATCGGTGGACCGGAAGTTGCATTGTGCACTGGCAACCGGAAGCGAGCGTCGAGCTGCGAGCAGCAGGATCGGAATGCTCCAGCAGGAGTGTTCGTCTGTGACGACGAATATTTCAATCTTAGACGGAGTATCTCGACACGAAAAGTCACAAACACCTTATAATTTCATACATATAAACCGAATAAAGTACCACTTTATCCCCTAGGAGAATTACTTTATTTCAATAGTGGAATAATGAAAAATACTTCGTTCTTTACGGAAGCGTAAAAAGGCCACGTATTATTCGTTTCATTTATCTCGGAATTCCGACTTTTATGTTGAAATTCCGACTTTTATGTCGAAATTCCGACTTTTATCTCGGAATTTCGACTTTTATCTCAGAATTCAAACTTTTAAGACGAAATTACAACTTTTATCTCGGAATTCTGACTTTCATCTCCGAATTCTGATTTTTATGTCGAAAATCCGACTTTTATGTCGAAATACCGACTTTTATCTCGGAATTCCGATTTTTATCTCGGAATTCCGACTTTTCCGACTATTATGTCGAAATTCCGACTTTTATCTCGGAATACCGACTTTTCCGACTTCTATGTCGAAATTTCGACTTTTATGTCGAAATTCCTACTTTTATCTGGGAATTCCGACTTTTATCTCGGAATACCGACTTTTCCGACTTTTCTGTCGAAATTCCGACTTTTATGTCGATATTCCGACTTTTATCTCGGAATTCCGACTATTATGTTGAAATTCCGACTTTTATGTCGAAATTCCGACTTTTATCTCGGAATTTCGACTCAAGGCGAAATTACAACTTTTATCTCAGAATTCCGACTTTTATCTCGGAATTCCGACTATCATCTCGGAATTCCGACTTTTATGTTGAAATTCCGACTTTTATCTCGGAATTTCAACTTTTAAGGCGAAATTACAACTTTTGTCTCGGAATTCCTATTTTTATCTCGGAATTCCGACTTTTATCTCGGAATTCCGACTTTTATCACGGAATTCCGACTTTTATCTCGGAATTCCGACTTTTCCGACTATTATGTCGAAATTCCGACTTTTATCTCGGAATACCGACTTTTCCGACTATTATGTCGAAATTCCGACTTTTATCTCGGAATTCCGACTTTTATCTCGGAATACCGACTTTTCCGACTTTTCTGTCGAAATTCCGACTTTTATCTCGGAATTCCGACTATTATGTTGAAATTCCGACTTTTATGTCGAAATTCCGACTTTCATCACGGAATTTCGACTTAAGGCGAAATTACAACTTTTATCTCAGAATTCCGACTTTTATCTCGGAATTCCGACTATCATCTCGGAATTCCGACTTTTATGTTGAAATTCCGACTTTTATCTCGGAATTTCAACTTTTAAGGCGAAATTACAACTTTTGTCTCGGAATTCCGATTTTCATCTCGAAATTCTGATTTTTAAGTGGGTTGGTCAGAAAAAATCTACGGGGACTCTCGCCCTTCCAGAGTTATACAGGGAAAACTGAAAATGATGTTTTTGTTTTTTTTTGGAATATAATTGTAGATTTTTCCTGACCAACTCTGAGTGATTTATTATGAACAAGTTGTCATCAGACATTAGTTGAGAATGAGATGTATTCTGAATGAATTATACGATGAAATTAGAATATTTCGAATGTAGCCCATTCATTGTCATCAGGAAAAATAAAACAAGATTGAATTATCTTATAAATTTCTAAACTGGAAAAGTTTGATTGAAGTCAATAATATCACTCAATATATGAGTACTCACAGTTTTTCGTCCTTTGGAAAGCAATATAATTTGATATTCCATAATTTATTTGAAGATGATTTGAAATTTTTAAATAGACAGTAATGATTGCCATCAATAAACATATTATTGCACCTGATTCACATTCCAGATAATGAAGGTATAAGTATACCTATAATCACAAGTTGTTTAATCTCAGCTGCGTTAATCCTCGAAACCTTTATTACTTTTCCTTTTGCATCACAGTTTATGGAAAATATGTTATACATTGTAAGAGAACATAAACCCATCCGAAATACTGGATCGTGAATCGTGTTAAACGAAAACATTAGTGATGACAACGATGTGAACAAAACCCGATCAATATTTTAACTTCAAATTTCGCGCTTTCGACATCTCTCTCTAATTTAATTCGCTCTGTCTGACTGTCTCATCTGTAAGGTTTTCTAATCGGTGCTCAAGGTGAGCATTGCCACGTGTTAGGAGGACAGAAACATCCGAATACTTTCTTCATCTGTCCTTTGTGGCATAAGCCAGGGAAGTAGTCTTTGACACCTGATTTGTTTTTCAGGAGTAGAATCGTTGAATGTTCGTCAGGATCGTTTCGTTTTTCATAATATCGTTCGCAAAGCACGCTCTCCTAACAAAGCGGCAAACCCTCCAGGCTCTCGAGTGTCGTCCATAAAAGCAGATAAAAGAACGCAGCGCGTAAATTGAGGCGTAACACCACGTCTGCAGCGACGTCGCTGGATACTTAGCCAGCGACAATGAATACTGATGAGGGGGGTGTGCCGCGATTAGAAACGCTGCGATTTTCGATGAGACCGGAACGGAGTAGACGGGGTGGCCCGCTTGTTATGTATATGCGTGGATGCGGCCTTTTTGTTGCGTTTATATTGTTGATTTTCGGTTCCCATAACGGAGTGTCACAGCCGAGTGAAATATTGTGCTTGTACTGCTCGTTGGGATCGAAGTATAATGATATTGAATTGAGAGCGTTAGGTTCAAGGACGTTGCATTTCACCAGTTTATTCAATTGCTTGTGGATAATAGTTACTTATTGTATTATAGTAAACTACGCAACACTAATTACGTCGCACCCCGAAATTTTGCCCCTGTTAAGATTTGAATAACTTTTTTCTTCTTCGAACAATTTGAATTCTGTTTGCACTGTTCGCTAGCTCAGTCCTTCTGCTATAATCTCGTGCTTCTTCGATACATAAGGTTATTTCCATAAAATTGCTACAGGATGTTTTTTGGAACTGTGCAAAATTTCGAAATTTTCAAAAGGATCCCAAATGAAGAAAAACAGTTTTTTTTCAACTTTAACAGCAGAGGCATGAATATCATCTCATTACCTTTGGCCATTTCCAAAATTGTCTTCTTATCACTTTTCTTTACAGAGTGACCTCAAAAAATCATTTTTTTGGTTTTGCAGTCATAACTTTTTTCCTCTTCAACCGATTATCAAAATCTCAGGATCATTTTGAAGCTGAAACGTTAGATGAACAGACATGAAGATTAGAATTGACTAAAAATAAATATCAAAGATCAAGGGTTTCTGCAAAGGTGACCCAAATCTAAATCCCCCTCGAAATCCCGATTAAAAAAGAAAAATATCCAAAACGTTGTTTGATCGAAACGAAAATATCACCACCAAAAATACTGAAGAAAAATTTTTTACCCCCTCCCCCACAAAATTTTTTTTTACGGGTAAAATTTTTGCTGGTTAGATATATCGGTAAACATATTTCACATGACCCCCACAATGGGATCGGATATTGAAAAAAAAAATTCTCCCGCCCCCCTTGCCCCCTTGGGGTACTTTGGGTACGAATGAAGGGGAAGGAGATTTTTGTGATTTTTTTACATATAATTTTCGTGAGTTTCGTACAAAACTACTAAGAATCGCCCAAACTCGAGTTCTCCAAGTATCATAGTTTGATGTACAGGGCGAAAAAAAGTTATTTTTCAGAATCGAGACAAGCGGTACCCATAGCTGTGTTCAGCGAAAAAAGTTGATCAAAGAGATAAAAAAATTTGTTTCATAGGCGTACGCATAACATTTTTTTGGGGGTCTAAAAAATTAAATTCTTTTAAAAAAATTCAAAACATGATGGAAGACTTATAGGGGGTGAGAAGGTTACCCTGAAATTTTGTTGTATTCAGAATTTTTTTTTTATTTTGAATTTTTTTATGAAGTCTTATACCTTCAGAAAAGAAAGACCTACGAATAGTTTTTTCTGTCCTGGTCTTTATTTTCACGAGAACGTAATTCTCAACCTGTCTTGTCAGTCACTCATTATGATTTTTGTTACGTTGGTTACGGACCATGCATTTTTTTTGGGCTTATTTTTTTTCTAGAACATGGCGTTTCATTTCGGTTTTCTCACGCACAAATGTTGCCAACTGAAAGAAAAAAAGATCTGGATGTGTCCAGAATGGAAGATCCTTCCGAAAACAAGTTGATTTTCATTTAATTCTCCTCCCAGTCGGGATTTACAGAGTGTTTCAGATTTGGGTCACCTTTGAAGAAACCTTCGATTCTGAATGTTCATCTTGAGTTAATCCTGATCTTCAAATCTTCTCATATGAGGTTTCAGCTTCAAAATGAGCCTGAGATTTCGAAAATCGGTTGAAGAGGAAAAAAGTTATGACTGCAAAACCAAAAAATTGATTTTTTGAGATCACTCTGTAAAGAAAAGTGATAAGAAGACAATTTTGGAAATGGTCAAAGGTTATGAGATAATATTTATGCCTCTGCTGTTGAAGTTTAAAAAAAAAGGTTTTTCTTCATTTGGGATCCTTTTGAAAATTTCGAAATTTTGCACAGTTCCAAAAAACATCCTGTAGCAATTTTATGGAAATAACCTCATGTATCGAAGAAGTACGAGATTATAGCTGAAGGACTGAGCTAGCGAACAGTGCAAACAGAATTCAAATTGTTCAAAGAAGAAAAATGTTATTCAAATTTAAACAGGGGCAAAATTTCGGGGTGCGACGTAATTAGTGTTGCGTAGTTTATTTTATTCGCTCATGCAAGAATGTTTAAAGATAGAACGTTCAATTTTCTTAAGAGAATGAAAATAAATATATCTAAACCATGCATGCAATACAACGTTTTATCCACAATCACATTCATTTATTGCAGACATTTTTCATCAAAAAATGATTCGACAGTTTGCTCTAACAAGGGCTGTCACCTCTTCGAGAGAAGACATCCATTGTATCCCACACTACACCTTTTCCAGTTGTATTTCAGAAATCGTCAATTGAATTTCAGAATAGTCACTTGTATTTCAGAAAGTATCAATTGTATTTCAGAATAGTGAGTTGAATTTCAGAAAGCGTCTCATGTATTTCAAAACTGCGAGTTCAATTTCAGAAAGCTTCAATTGTATTTCAAAATTGTGAGTTCAATTTCAGAAAGCGTCAATTGTATTTCAGAATAGTCAACTGAATTTCAGAATTCGTCATTTGAACTTCAGAATATATCATTTGTATACGAATGACAAATTCTGAAATTCAATTGACTAATCTGAAATACATTTGACGCTTTCTGAAATTCAACTCACTATTCTGAAATACAATTGATACTCTCTGAAATACAAGTAATTATTCTGAAATTCATTGGACGCTTTCTGAAAAATACTTGATGGTTTCTGAAATACAACTGGATAAGGTGTAGTGCGGCGAAATAAAAATAAGTTGATGTTTTAAAGTCATTGTTCAGGCGTGAATACAAATAACAAAAAACAAAATTTATGATGTTTGCTTTCGACTTTTTTTTACGACGAACTCATCAAACTACACATTTCTTACCAAGAACTTTTTCAAATACTCTCTTATGGAAAATTCGGATATGGTTAAATACAAAAATTTTCCATATATGTTTACCTACCTATCTATAGTTCGAGAAGGGCAAGAATCACTCTAAATTTTTTTCGACCTATGTATACTTACTTTTTTCCCATATACCCATTTTCGTTTAAAATATACAGTGAGTAAAGTAAAGTAACGGATACATAATTTTTTTAAGTTATTAGCCATCTTCAAGTAAAACCCTGAAACACGTCGAAATGACACTGTCACATAAAAAAATCCGCTCTTCTTTACCCCCCTCAACGGGATAGCTACCTTCTCAATTCTGTAAATTAAATCAAGTTATACTTCATTTTGAAGGATAATATTCAATTGCCCATCCAGCCACATTCATTTTTCAGAATTTTGTTCATTCGTCAATTTTTTTATTTTGAAATGTGTTATTGAAAATATTTGAAATAACATTTAGAAGGATAAAGGGGAAAGGGTTTTTTCATGTCACAGAGTGTTTATTCGAAAACATAAATCAACGCATTAGGTGAAGAATTGATTTATCCGTTACTTTCGATCGATCCTCACTGTATAACAATATTAAGACATCATAAAAGAACGACCTTTTTTTGTTCTGCAACCGATAGGTCGTTGATTTTAATTCATAGCTCTCGAGACGTGTTTTGCTTAAAAAGTAGAATCCCTTCATTTGAATTTTGCTAGATCACAAAAAAAATCAATTCATGTAGGTTGCCGTATAACACATTTCAAAAAAATATATAGGGTCATACCAAAATCACCCAAAAAAATGTTTAAGACTGTACTTCACAAGTTAAGAGAGCATGCAATTTTCATAAATGATAATAATGGAAATCAAGAAATATCATCCTGCATGCAGTATCCTATTTTTCTTCTGATTTATTATTAATTCATTGAACAAATTGAACGAAGCTCTCGATGTTTGTAGCGATGTTTGTAGCGCAAATTTATATTTATGTGGTTAGTTAAAACATATCAATCAACGAAGAGTTTGATCACGTTAAACGTTATCTGGAAAACATCGATAGATCGATCATTAAAATTCTATATGAAGTTCTGTCCCGGTCATTTATTCCTGCAAATAGCAAACTCAGTATAACTATTGAATATGTGCATATGTAATGACGGTACCCATAAAGATTTATGCAACTGATAACGTATGAATTATTAATGTTCGGCATTTTGAATCTCAGCGCTGTTTAATTGATCTGATATATGGTATCACCCCCCGCCCCAGTTTCCAAACACGTGTGAGTTATGGGCTATACAGGGTGGACAAGTCCAGTCATGGGTATCCTAGAAGAGAAAATAGTCTATCCAATTAAAAAAAAATCAAACATGGTTTCAAATTGAATGTCTGGCAGACTACGAGCAGAAAACAACTACTTTCCTGGTAAATACCACACAGAACATTGAATTATATCTGCTCGAAGTCGCACGCTTAACAACCAAAAGAGCGGTTTCGGGCTTATTGCCACTCATCAGTGCAGGATAGTTAACCGAATAGATACCGTGAGATCTCCACTCGAAGCGTTGCCTGTCCCAATGCATTTTCGTCGCGTATATTTGACCGCACTGGGCCGCGTTCCAAGAGACAGTTGGAAGTGGCGACACCTTGCGGCAGAAGAAAGAAACACTCCAGAAACAAATCTCCCAAGTCACAGAACTTGGAGGTGGTTGAGCTCGACTAAGCTAATAAATGAAAACATGGAAAAGCCATGAACTGGACAAAAATTTTTAATAGAGAAAATAGTCTATCCAATTAAAAATATCAAACATAGTTTGAAATTGAATGTCTGGTAGACTACGAGTAGAAAACAACTACCTTTCCGGCAAATACCACGCAGAATATTGAATTATATCTACTCGTAGTCCATGCAACGATTCACACTGTGAATGCACGTCGCAAATGTTTCTTTCTTCCTAAGACGTGACAAATTCACATTGAGACATTCAATTTGAAACCATGTTAGACTATTTTATCTTTTGAAAATGTGGTATCTTAGGTTACTTTAGTGAAGACTCGGACCTTCGTTTTCAAAATGTACGGGAAAAACCGAATGGAGTTAAGTAGTCCTTACCGTCTCGAATTTAGATATTCATCTCACCTGGTCTTTTTAAATTTCTGCCCATAACTTCCATCGTGAAGGTACGAAAAATGAAAATCAATTTCGGTTTTTTCCCGTATATTAAAAAAAAACGGTTCGTGTTCTTTCCAATTTGAAAGTATCGTTTTATTATTCATTGAAATTTGCAACTTTTGTCAAATTTGATTTAAGTATATGAAGAAAAAATATTGAGTAAAGAAATTAAGCGGATCAGGAGATGAAGAAGATATAGAATTCAGGATCAGAACGAGACAAAAAATACTCTGAGACATGTAGCAAAAACAAGTAGAACGGAATAAAAATAAGATAAACAATACACTTATCTTAAACTGAGTTTTATCATCAAATATTTCGAGTTGATAACTGCTCTCAGGTCCCTCGAATTTCTTTGCTAAAATATTTAGAATTTCCATAAAATATCACTCTTGTACCAATCAATATAAGCTGATCTTCTTGAAAAAGTCGTGAATATTTATGAGGTAAAAAAAACAAAAGAACAACCACATCCCCAAAATCAAGATTAGCTGATAATATCATTAGAACATTCAATGGCAAAATGTTTCCAGTTCCCAGCTCATTAGCATCAATCTCCAGAATCTTCGATACACCTTCTGCACTTATCAAAAGGAAACAAATGGATATTGATGGCATGAATCAGCACGATATTCATTAAGGCTCTTCGCTCAAAATCATAGTCGACGCGACGGCAGGCAACCCATCAAAGTCCAATGAAATCAAATGAAACAAAATCGTTAGCGGAAAACCACACCTGCTCCGAAACAAAAAACCAGAAGCACAAAGGGGTGGTGAATATTGAAAAATGAAAGGTTCACCATCATTAACTCAAACAAATCAACTGTATCCAATATCAGAATGGACAGCTAGAATAAATTCAGCTCTTGGCTATGTTGAAGCTATTGAGATTTTGATGAAAATGATACGATTAGAGAGGATTCCGTCTGTCCATATCGATATCTACATCAGAAACAGGTCTTCTCTTGATGGGACTACCTCAGGGATCTATTTTGGGGTCAGTTCAATCTGTTCTGAACATCAATGGTTAGAGGAACGTCCTTGTTTCTACTAACTGTGTTTTCAGACAAAAATAGATCCTCCACTCGATAACATATCAAAGTAATATATGGCGATTGACGCTTTTCTTCAAACTCTCTCTCTCTCTCTCTCTCTATCTCACTCTTGAGCTTTACTCCTTCATTTGTGACAAGATAAAAATCTTGGTTAACAGTTTAATTGATATCGAGAGATAAGACTGTTAGCAATAAAGCATCATTAGATATAATCTGATTACATAGTCCAGGTGTGATATACAAAATAATACATCCGTATACCCAGGTAATTACAGAAACAACGCACAGATGTTTTACACATTGCTTTTTGAGCGGCACTCTCCCGAATTACACAATACACGATATTATGCGTACAAACATAGGCGTAGAAAAAATTTACAGTAAACACTCTTATCGAAAATGGGGATGCGAACGTTTACCCTCCTCACTTGCAGTTTCCTGACGTAAAAATTGTTGATTGGATTTTGGAGATGCTCATCAGAATTTTGGTATTTCTCACAATTTCGTTTGGATAAAAAGAAACAGGAGACAATACAATAAACCCAAACCTGTTCCAAATTCTAATCTCATGGATTTCTACATTTTGAATATCATCATTGTCTATATTATAATTATATGAAATACACAAATTTAAATTTCTCAATCAAATTAGTTCAACTCCCCGTCTTTTACACCAAACTTCACAGCTCATGTCATCAGTAATGATGTTTGTTAAATGTCAAGAACTATTTGCTGATCACGTGTTAGTCAATTCGGCTTTTGCATTGGTTTACCACGTTGGATAATTTCCCATGAAGAAAATAGTATATTATGACACAAATTTTATGAGATGCTACTTTGTCGCACAAGTTGTTTGGAGTACGACGAGCGAACCGAGCAGTGCTCCAAGGGAACAAGTGCGACAACGTGTCTTAAAAAACGTGTGTCATGTACAGTTTTTTCTATTTTGCATTACTTTGAAATATTTTATCGAAAAAAAAAATGATTCAATGTCTATAAATAACAGAAACATCTTCGATTGGTAACAATGATGACATTGAAATATTCAAAATCTGACATACGAGCGTGAAGTCCAGTTTACTGTTGAGCGATTTTGATTTCACTGCAATAGTATCACCAAATCCAAAATCGCTAAGAAGTAATCTGGGCCTAACTCTTTTGATTTTCATTTGACAGTTCGATTGTACCAACCTCCGATTAATACAAAATGCTTATCGAAACAGAGGCTATTTCGATATGAATTTGCGTGTCGTAATGACTTCATTATAGAACCAAAATAGAAAATATAGTAGGTATAATATACACCCAGGGACTGAAAAAGTATCTTAGATCCCCAGACAAAAAGTTGTCGAGGGATTTCAGTCCCTAGGGATTTAAAGTACCATTTTTTTCTCCGAAAATAGGGATTTAAAGTACCGTTTAAATCCCTGAAGTGCATAAAATTGATATCGCTGTAGCAAGATATACACCGTGAAATGAACAATGATAATCAACAATATCTTGTAGGCAAATGAAAATTTCAGGTGGGAGAAAATGGATGTACGCCTATGCAATTGTTGGCGTTTTTCTGTTCCCCTTTTGGTTGGCTTTGATGGCGTTCCTATATGTTTTCTTGATTGCCCTTTGGCACGCACTTCGTATGTAACGTGTCATTTTTCACCAACTAACAATTTTCGGCGGGATTTATGGGCCGACCGTATAATTAGATTTGAATTTTGATTTTTTTGATTCGGTAGGTGGAATTGCCTAGTCGAGGTTCGAATCCGAGGGAAATGAGAGTATAAATTGGTGTCCCCACGACCCCTTTTTTCTCATGTTATTATAGTAAAGTGTTGAGAAAATGTGGTGGATTCTATTTCGAGCAAAAAAGCCTACGACAGTATCTGGAGTAATCAGGTAGTTTTTGCGTAAAATGTAGAGATAAATTGATGAAACATCATTTTTATCAAAGGAAGAATTAAACAACGAATAAAAGTACAGGAAAGGTTCATGAATACAAAAATCAAAACAACGTGCTAATGTTTGGGAAAGTTATTCTTGAATCAATTTAGGACCCAAGAAACCCCACAGTGTAGTTATAGTGTGGTAAAGAGGTTATTTTTGTGCAATTATTTCATCTGACAATCCAAGTACATTTAGAACTTCCCAAGCCAATAAAAAATAATTCACAAATGTTCCCCGCTTCAAGATACTATCTGTATAGACCTTTTTCATTCATTAATTAGATGATACCTAATCTGTTCCATCTGAAATAAGCTCCTGAAGTGGACATTTCTAATATACTAACACAATAAAGCTAGTGTCTAGGAGTTGAAGATGACTTTTATATCCACGGAACTAAAAATGAGGTACCTAGTGAAGCATTGTATTATAAAAATAACTGGCTCATAAGGAATCGATAGCATAATAGTATTTATTCATTATGTTCAACAAGAAACTCTGATACAAATGCATGATTTCATTTAATGTTCAATTTGTGATATGGACAATGAAATAACAATTTGAACATCCTTGAAAATTGTATAAATTATTTGGTCAACAACTATAATGATGTCACCTGCTGCCATCAACATCATCAGAAATGTGGTGGGAATAAAGTAATTTTTCTATTTTGGTTCTATAATGAAGTCATTATGAAATGCAAATGCGTATCGAAATAGCCTCTGCAGAGATAAGTTACCAACTGCCTCTGTTTCGATATACGCTTTTTTATTATTCGTAGGTTGGTATCGCAAAAATCAAATTCGCTCAACAGTAAACTGGGCTTTACGCTTGTGCGTCAGATTTTGAATATTTCAATGTCATCATTGTTACCAATCGAATATGTTTCTGCTATTTATCGATATTTAATCAATTTTCTTCAAAGAAAGACTTGAAATTAATGTAAAATAGAAAAAACGTATGTGACACACGTTTTATAAGACACGTTGTCGCACTTGTTCTTTTGGAGCACTCATCGCTTTGCACATCGTACTCCAAACAACGCGTGCGACAAAATAGCGTCTTATAACACTTGTATCAAAATATACTAATTTATCAAAGTATCATTGACACATTGAAATTGGTTACGAATTCTTCCTAGAATTTTCTTTATTTCTCCAAATAACAGTTCTCCAAGGTTATAGATTGAAGTGAGCCATAAATGGCTGTGTTTGACAAGCGTAATAGGGAAGTTTCCGAAATTCAGATTTTCATTCCAAGTTGAAGTTTATGAAAATTCATCGAATACGTATTTTTCATTCACAAATTTGACTTAGATAGTTACGGCTCCTCCACCATTCTGATGACGTACTAATTAGAAGAGCCTTGACAGAGATGGATAGATATTTTCATCATTGTCTTGACGCACGCTAGCACTTTTGCGCCTGTACACAGTTGCCGGAAGTATCGATATGTCTAAGTAGTCGGATATTCTTCATTAACATGTTGGTATTGCTATGATATACAATGTATCATTTGTTCAATAATTCAAGTTGAAACTGAATTATATTTTGAAATTTCATCCCGGTGCCCAAGGGAACGTTGATTATATAGACAAGATAAATATTAAAATAGAGTATTTTTTCATTTTCAAGTTATGGCCAGGTAAAAAATATTTTGATATTGGCAATTGTTCTTTGAGGTTGATTATGCTAGTCAAATATTCCATGTTTTGATGAATATTTCGATTTATCCAAGAAATTAGTGACTTCAATCTGGCAACAGTGCAAGCAACAGCTTTCTACTTCTTCTTTTTTCAGTCCGTAGGCTCAACCGAATTAAGCTCAAAATCTTATAACCAACAAATATCCCCAAATGTCACTTAATCTATAATTACTACGTCATAGTGTTCAGCCATAAAAATTTTATATAGCTGTTATTTGAAAATTGAAATTATTGGGATGATTCTAACAGTAATTCTAGACAGCAGATACATAATACTTGTTATTAAAATAATAATTTAATGAAAATCTGTCACTGTGGATCATAATAAAACAATGCATCAGATACAATTTCTCCAATTCCAACTTTTTCATTGTTCACAAATGAAACGACATTGCTGACCTCTGGATCATGCCAAACAGTTTATAAATCAGAAGCCTTCGCTTCAAACTCGTTTGCGCTGGCATATCAATAGAACTTTCCCTTCCGCTAAATTAGGTTTCGGGGCACGAAATTGCAGTCATTAGATTCGGCACAAAAAGTCAACTCTACCGTGAAAAAGAGTCTTCGGAATCGCTTCACTCCGGAGTTCTCATTGATTTTCTCTGATGAGCGAGAGTATTCTTCGACAAAGGAGTGTTTTTTGGAGGTCGGAAACACAAGAGTTCTCTTCTGGATCTGTTCGCTGCTATTACATCTCGAAAATGGATGGGTGATAATTGGTTCATTGTTTTAGAAAAAGAGCAGATTTTTTTTCTGATTTTTTTAGTGACTTCCATTTTACAGTTCGATTGTATACTAACCTCCGATTGATGAAAAATGCGTATCGAAACAGAGACTATTTCGATACGCATTTGCGTTTCATAATGACTTCATTATAGAACCAAAATAGAAAATCACCTTTCATCACGTGACATTCAACATTTATAATATGAATACTCAACATTTGAGACTGACTCAAGATTATTCTATGTTCTTCATTAAATTCAAATGCTTAAATAAACTCCAAAAACCGAAATCATGATAAAATTGGTTAGAGATAGTAACCAAAGCACACATCCAAATTTTTTTTTGAAAAATTGCGGTAGACGATTTTCGATCACAAAATTTGGTATTCTTCTTAAATTTTAAGTGTAAAATCATAGGTCTCAAATGTTTTTATAAGATTAACAATGAATGATTTTACCATATTCCATCTGTATTGGATGATAAGTCATAGATTTTGAGTGATAAATCTCAAGCGTTGAATTTTTTTATGTCACCCCCTCAATGTATTTCAAGATAAATGTTTTCCTACAAATATTGAACCTACTAGCCATTCTCAATGATAGTTGAGTAATAGGTGATAGATGATCAAAATTCCTGAATTTTCAATACCTATGGGAAGCTGAAGGGAGTTTTGTGAGACCCTTGTAGATTGAGAAAGTTATCAATATTTATGTATATTCATATTTCCATAATAAAGTTAATACATAACTATCATCTATCAACGTATTTTTTATTTCTCTGTATGACCAAATTCGAATCCAGAAAAAAATATTTGAAAACTAGTTTCGGCTTTTCCACCATTTTGATGAAGCATCATGGGAAAAGCCGCGTTCACACAGTGAAAAAATTACGATTCAGCGTACGTATACATATTGTTGTCATGCTTCTAGTTATTCCTAGATACCATCAGGAAAAGTTGTCAAAAATAACTTGTTGTAATATCTCATGAATCATTATAATTTAATAATACACTGTCATATATGTATTATAAAAGGTATCACATATATACAGTACGATGCAAATGTATGGAATAAATTCATTATCTCTAACGTTTATGAATTTTAAGGAAAATCCCGAGACAGGTCGATTTTTATTTTCAAATTGACATCTCTTGATATACATACGGAGTTTGTGACGTCATCCGCGTAGTTGTGGTGACGTCATCGATTATTTTTTTAAATAGGAAGACACCCTGTTTTTTTTTTTCTGGATGGTATATTCATTGTCTATCTGACCATATACTAATATCAGGACAATAAAGTGATACAGAGTGTGAAAACATTATTTTATATTTACAACATCATTATGCTATCAATGTACGCAATTACCTTAATAGGTTTTTAGAGGGTCAATCGAATGGCCAACTATATCTCCTGATTCGACTCCTCTCGATTTTTTCTTCTGAGGTTATCTGTAGAGCAGTTTATGTAGGAAGCCGGAAAGATCAGATAATTTGAAAGAACGAATACGAGTGAATATTTCACAAATATATTCAGAAACGATAGCAAAGTTCAAGAATGATTTGTTTTCTGTCTATCACATTGTATTTTTGCAGAAGGTCACAAATTTGATTATTTATTATAACGGTTTCCGTTGTAAATATAAAATAATGAATAACTTTTTCTCACCCTATATTACTTTAAACTCCTAATATTAGTATACGGTCAGATCGACAATGAATATACCTTCCAGAAAAAAAATTGAACAGGGTGTCTTCCTATTTAAAAAAATAATCGATGACGTCACCACAACTACGCGGATGACGTCACAAACTCCGTATGTATATCAAGAGATGTCAATTTGAAAATAAAAATCGACCTGTTTCAGGATTTTCCTTAAAATTGATATACTTCAGAGATAATGAATTTATTCCATACATTTGCATCGTACTGTATATATAACATGCGAAAAAATATATAATTTAACAGTGATTACTTTTGAAACAAGTTCTTTACGTTTATAAAGTCTTTTTCAACTTCACTTTTCAGAGATTTTCCGAATGATTCTTTGTGAAGAACCGCAGTTTCATCAGCAAAATTGATGATGCCTCCTCCTATTGCCCTTTCGAATACTTCATTGATGTAATGGTACGTTAAATAGAATAGGACCCAAATTAGTACCTTGTGGCACGCCGTATTCCAATGTTTTATTCAAAGCTAATTTGGTCTCCGTCATGAACCATGAATAGAGATATTCAAAAGAAATCTTGATAATGATAGCGTTTATATTTAGTGCCTCAAAAAACGAACCACTTGGCATTCTCAAATGCCCTTCGTTAAAGTAACAGTGCAAAACGTTTTTTTTTTCAAACGAGAGCAAAAAGAACGCAGTGGCCCTTAATTAACGAGGGCTAGCAGAGCCGACGCGATAACGAGCCTTTTAATTAAGAGGGCGTCGTATCGCGCTGCCGGCGATTGTTTTCGATAAAATAATTAGTAATTTCGAGACGCGCGACGACCTTTTTATTTTTCGGGGGTCCGAAAGTGTGATGACTTCGCATTATTGCAATTAACACCGAGATTTATTGCTAATTAAGCGGCTGCTATCAAGAAGATCGCTCCGCCAGTTTTCAGTTTTAATTTATTCATCAAGAATTGGCAAACGAACTCAAAACGGCAAACCAGGGGTGGTTTTTTCGACACTCATAAAAAGACAATAAAATATGCAAATAACGCTTTTGGTCCCAGCAAAATCGCTTCGTGGATTTTTTTCAACAAGAAATACTGTGAAATATGACAAATTGTTTGATTTTTCACGAATAGTTTAGAAAGTATTGAAGGTATCACAGTCACATATCATGTAGGTAGCAAGGTGGATATAGATATGGTGGAACGAGTCCCATTGAAAGGCATTAGATTTATTTGTAAACTTCTGCCTACTTGATTTTCTTTAATTTCAATTATAGTTTCGAACACTAGTAATACATCCTCGACTTCATATGAATGGCGCCACGTCTGCTGATTCCGCATGATGAATATTAATTTATTTCTGACAGTGACATTATAAGCTTATATCGTCATAGTTACGATATCTATAATGAGGGTCATAACTCCCTTGGGATATTAAGGTTCAAAAACTCCCTCTTACCTTTTACAGGTGTAACAGGTCATATACTCACTAAAATCTCATCAACCGTTCAGAAATATATTATGATTCAATTTGCCCTGAAAGATTAAATGAAGCAAGCATTATTTGAAAACAGATTTATTCATAACTATCTTACACTATAAAAAAATATTCAATCACAATCAGTCACTCTTCATTTCGCACAGGAATCAACAGGAGAAAATTTCACTTGGCTGAAAGTTCCTTTTCTATCTGATCATATGTATATTATGGAATCCACTCGTTTCATTGTTAATCAGAAACCTTTGATCTTTTGTGGTTTCCTTGTATACCAATATTATTTAGTGGACTGGGAACCTGAAAGGAAGATAAATGTAAACATAACATTCACCTAAGTTCTGTGAGATATATAACTTCATGTAAGTCAAACTACGTGACCCTCACCTGAACATAATTGGTTGTATTCAGTCCAATATTTCTTGATTAAAAATATCCATTTGCTTGATTCATCGTGTCGATTAGTTGTTGTACATCATTATTGTTTACATTTCGATTCATTTCACTTTTCAGTCAAGCTGTCTAATGTCTCATACGTCGAAAACTACTATCGCAGCATGCGCGGTTTGACCATTGGTCAATCTACGATAGTCGCTCTCGCTCGCTAAACATTTTAATAAAATGTATGAGGAAGACGGAACCGTAAAAGTAATTTACGTATCTATACCATTCACATGATCGATGAAGGATTGATGAACTACCAACTGCTGAAATACTCGATCCTGAATAGCTATTATTTTATCAATGGGCTGAAAACAAGCAGATCTTGGCGCGGTTTCTTTATCAGGAATCTTTGGTAGTTTTAGGTTGTCGATCTTTTGATTTCTGACTACAAAAACCTGAGAGGACAGAGGATCGTCATTTTTGCATTTTTGATAACGAATACGCCATTTTGTCTGGTGATCTAAAATTTTGGAGGATTTGTGCTTATTTCTGGAATTATTGAGAAATTTAAAGCAAATAGCAGATTTGCTAGTCTCCTGTATATTACAGCGTATATATAGCATCAATAATCTTTGTTTCGGTTCGCTGTTTTCTGGTAAGATTCTTTCAACTTATCATTTTTCGTGGTGGTCTGATGACAACCATTTCTTTTCAGGTATATTTTTCTTCGTGCTCTCAGAAACTTAATTTTGAATAGGAATTCTGGAATTTCTTGAAAACCCTCCCAATGACATTTAGGAGGTGAGATAAATCATCTGATTTTAAATAAAGACATCATCGTTTCTTGTTTTTTTGTCGCTTGCAATGTGATTGGATTTAGGTATCTCACATGCTATATAGTGAATATTAACATGTGCATTCACCTTTCAGTTACATTCAATATAAATTTTGGTAATATTCAGAATAAATTATGTACGTTGAAGTTTCTATTTCTCTATTAAATTATCGTAATTGATATATTTCTACTTTTTCTAATTAATTGTTCTGTTTCAAAGTTGCGATATCAGATTAAAGAGGGTACAATATTTTAGGGTTCTTTTCTGAGGCATAATTCTATTTCTGGAATTTATTGGGTTCCTGCCAAGCTGATGAGAGTTCCGGAGTATCTGCATTACTTGAATTGCTGCCTATAGTGATTTCCTGATGAAAGATATTGCGACATCTGCAGTTTTGGGTCAATTGATGGATGAGTATTAACCTATACTTTCTTCGTACCACTTTCGTATATCAGATATCGAGTGTACTACCAAGTGTTACGCCAAGTTATAGTGTACCAATATATTATTCACATATTACTAACCGTATGGTAACCACTTTAGTGTGATTCACATGGTCGATCTTAATGATTTTTTTTTTGTGCGCCTTATATAGCTATATTCGGACTGTTTAGTTACTTATATGTATAAAAATTTATCTGAACTTAATCAGCTATATTTTCTTTAGAGTATAATAATCACAATTAAGAACTGTGTGATTCTGAAACATATATAATAAATCATCTTCGAAATATTTTTGATCACTTTAGTTTCCCGTTTTGCTTATGGCTTTCTAGCACACTGGCGGCACAGAGGTAATTTTAAACGGGTGGCGTCCTAAAATATAATCAAAATTTTCAGTTCTCTTGAACCCGCTCCCACACTACTGAGCAAAACCGGCTGCCTCTGGTCAGAAAGCTAGGTTATCATAGTATTTCAGAAGTCATAATTCTAAGAAGTTTGCACCCGTTACACAGGTGAAAATGATACAAGAAATGCTTATAAACGTTTATATGTAATGAAAACTGAGACATATTTTCCTTATTCACGTCCTTACAAATAATAAATGTACAATTTTCAAATGTTCCCTGAAAATTACTTCCGCCGCTGGAAACAATTTCTTCTTTTTTATGGGTGGTGCTGTTGCTGTTCACTACAGTCGAGGTGCCTGCCTCTTCTGATGGCAAAGTAGACAGCATACGCGCCGTTTTATTTCTCAATTCAATACTGTCCTCCAGATACCCCCTCTGCCACCGTGGAACTTCTCCAACCTCCGTGTCTTTTTAAGTTTGTCATAGTTGCTCCTGCATTGGCTAGGGCAGTAGCAGAAGTGCGACGAAGGCAATGTCCCGTATAGGTTAGTGGGTTTGGTAATCCTAAATACATTGCGATTTTGCTGGGAATTTTGCCAAACATATTCTTTCCAATTGGCTGAGTTGTACATTTATTTTGTCGGAAGCTCAAAAAAAATCGTTTTGTACCTTCAGGACGCAAGGACATATAAAGTCTCAATAAAGGCAAAGCAGAGAACTCTTTTTCATCCACAACTGTAAATTTCTTCGATACACCAGTTTTACTTTCCGGTACGTTCACTACCATAACAGTATCCCAGTCCTCTATATCTGCTATACTCATATTTAGAAGTTCCTGAGTTCTGCATCCTCCAAAATAACCCATAATTAGAACAACCTATAACAAATAAAACGAAATAAACAAACGAAAAAGAAAATTATGAGAAAAAAATTACCTTATGAAATAAATGAATTTCATTAGGGGCGTCCTTTAAAAATTTGATGACATCTTTAGGAGATAAGACAGCAGACTTTTTCGGCTTATACCCCTTACTTTTCCGTTTCAAAAAAGCCTCTAGTTCGTTGAACTTGGTGATATCTCTTTTCTCATATATGGTCACCATCGATTTGAGCATTGACCATTTAGTCCATAACGAATTTGGGCTAAACGTTTCTGACTGCAACGAATAAATACAATTATTACCAAATCTACCAGAAAATACTGAAAATACTTTACCAGTTCTTGAAAATATGCCAGAAAGACAGTTTCGTTGGCATCTTTTGACATAACATTTCTCTGTGTCAGCCACTTCAGATATAAGTTGTATTCTTTTTGATATAGGGCTTCACTTTTCGATGGAAGTAATGATTGTCTTGCTTTTTCCGATTTTTTTATAATATCCTCCATTATATCAGAAAAAGATCGTCGATTTGTGGTAACAAATAAACACGTTTTTAACGGAAAAACATTGATTGATAAAGAAAGTTTGCTTATAAACATGTAACATAGCGACAACCTAGCAACAACCAACAATGCTACAATCAACGCTACCTAATTCAAATATACCAGAAAGGTTATGAATTTAAACATTTATTGCGTTCTAAATATGGACATATTGTTATGAAAATCGGTCAAAAATAAAATTATCTATGTACCACGGGAATTATAGAGCCTTAATAACCTCTGGCAATTGCTGTTCCTCGGGCCAGAGGCCCTCGGGACGCAAACTTTGCCATCGGTAATTAAGGCCCTCATAATTCCCTTAATACATAAATAACTATAATTTCTCATCTTACATGAAAATTTTCTGCTAATATATAAAGTTCGCTGTGTGATTACACCCTGTGTTATGGGGCATTAAGTACCGTCGCAGATCTTCCAGACCGAGATAGATTACGCTTCAGCTTTCCATGAAGGCGCAATAAGCTATCGTTTTCGAGAGCCTTATAGCCAGTTGTTCGATATGGTAATGACGATCATCAGCTTTGATCGGGATACCGTGAAGCGAGAGGCATTTAGGCTCGTTCGAAGTTCACCATTGGAGGGTTAATTTCGCGGATATACGCGGCCCTGAATGGTGAAGGAGGGGACCAGCATGCCACCATATACAGGGCGAGATTACGATTATATATAGAACCAAAATAGAAGAACACTTCAACAAACCCTAAAGTAACTTTATATGAGAAGAGATGAAATTTTTGAAAAGTTTCGAGAATTTAGAAGTAGCAAAGTATAATGTATAACCCAGAACACGAGCTAAACGAAATTTTGTAGAGTGCAAACACAGTATTGTACATCACAACAAAAATTATATTGATAAGTACATGAAAAGGGAATTTTGTATTGAGTGTTTAATTTCATAAAAATTGCATACATACAATGTATTGATGCAAATTATGTTATGAGTTTGACATTTTAGTAGACTATTCAATTTGTAAAATAGGAAAACTTTATTATAACCGTGTGTGTATGTACTAATATCACTGAATGAAAATTAATGTTTAAAAAATATTTTCCATTTTGTACGTTTTAGCATTGAAATTGGTTTAGTTAGCTGTCTCAATACTTCCAATTTTAAATATAATTTTCTGATAATCACCAAACTAACCATCTCAGAGCCGCCAATTCAATTTAATAAATTATGGCTAAAAATTCTTCATCTGCGATCAGGCTCATAAACTGATTTTTAATACAATCTGACCATAATTACGAAATTCCTTTCATTAGTTTGTCCCTTGTGTTATGAATAACTTTGGAGATGATATCGCTGAAACAGGATCTACCAGTAGATATAATTCAATGTTCTGCGTGGTATTCGCCAGGAAAGTAGTTGTTTACTGCTCGTATTCTCCCTTTTCAAACGCCATAGATGTTTTTTGTGGTGAATTCTTGCTCATTTTGTTTTTTTGCGTTACTTATTGCAATTCGTGTCTTTTCCTTCGTAATAGAGTTGGTATTTTGTACTTTATTTGGCGTATTCTTGGTCCAAAATCATCTTTCAGATAACAAGCCATATTTGGATGTGGAATTTTCGCACCAAATATCACTCTAGCTTCAATTAAAAACAAAAAACCAGCTGCCTTATTATTATTTCGTTTAACTAAAGTCGGTATTTTGTATTTTATTTAGCGTAATCTCAACTAGAGAAATTTTCTTACCGAATACCACTCTAACACGAATATTTTGTAGAAAATTCTCTCTCGTCTTCAACTCGGGATAATTTTCAAAATATTCGTGTTTTCTGAAAAATTTATAGTAATTATTGGAGCTCAAGTGAAGGAAACATTATTGGAAAGTCCTGTATTCTGATTCAAAAAAGAACTTGTTTTTATTGATGATTTTGTCAATTTTGAAATATCAAAATAGAAATATAGATTTCTTCTTTCATGAAATGATAGTTAATTTCTGAGTCAAACCTAATCAAAAATCCACATACACAGAAAGAAAAAACAAGGTAAATATTAAAAAAAACACTTTACAGAGTAAAAAAAATTCATTCGCTATAGCGCCAATAGAAGATTTTGTTATTACTAGAACCAATTTCTTTCAAATGTCTAAGTTGGATCCTTCAACATGAAGACATATTTCTGTACTTACAAAATAAGATTCTCTCTTCGTGAAAACATTTGTTTTTTGTTGCAACAGATAGTTCTTCACAACTGATAGAAGATTCCTCTCGAATTCAGTAACATGAAATAATTTGAATTCAATGATTCTACAAATAATATGATTCAAGAATTCAGATGATAGGATAGATATAAGATATTATGTACCTTGGGATCATAAACCATTCACAATACAATACTGAGAAATCAGAGGAATATGAACAAGGAACAAGAAATTCACGAAGCAAAATGCAAATAAATAGCCTAATAGACCTTAGAAGGGCGCAAAGCATTCGAAAAATAGATCGATTCTGGGCACTATTCTGATTGGTTGAAAATTAGATCATATATTGTGCGTTTCTTAACAAGTAAAGAACTCTTTGTTAGGGACACAAAATATTATTCTAGATGAACGACGACTTTATAATGTTCTCTTAATATAAGATAATAGTAAGAAATACTTTCTTTAGTATTGAAATAATATTTTATGGACCAAACTGAAGAAATGTTTCAAAAATGTTAAGAAAAAATCTGTTGATAGAGAAGTATCATCAAGTAAGTACATCGAATGGAAGAGTACAGAACAAACTCTAGTGTTAGCAGTAATTTCTCTATTCTTGTATAGGGTGTTTCTATAAATATTGAAGAATATTATGTGCATGATATAGAAATGATACTTAATCTAAAAGATCTACTTAAAGAAATTAATTTTGATATTAACAGAAATTTCGTAGTATCCTGTATTTTGCTTGACATTTTTTCTGTTCATAATAGCGAATTTTTATAATATACAAATATTTTTTTGTTAAATCACTAACAGAACCATTTCTGTTACTATACTATCAAAAGTGTCCACACGCTCTTTCTTGGAGTTTTCTCAACTCCGCTGATCTTCATCAGCATCACGAAACACATCTGATCCGTCGATCCCAACATGACACCCCCCGATACACCCCCAACCCCCTGCCGTTCATTCCACCCCCTCACTCGATGAGCACCCCCTATAGCGGCGCCACCCCCGCGCCTGGAGGGGGTAGAACCGCCCCCGCCCCTTTCATCGCCGCCGCCGCCGCTCGGTGTTCCGCAGGAGTTGCACTACACTTCCTGCCGACGGAGCTGTCCTTCCTGCTGGCGGATTCCTGGACGATTAGCCGGTCAGTTGGTTGGTCGCAGCAGGCGTGGGCGATCTCTGCTGCTGCGTTGTTGTTTTTTTCTTCTTCTTCTCCCGAGAGGGTGAGATCGCGGTGGTTTGATGCTGGTGGGTGCGGGATGACTGTTTTTTGGCTGGTTTGGTTCCCGAGTTTTTGTGTGGTGGTTCGGATTCGGTAGTGGTAAGTGTTGGTTGATTGTTTTGCATGTCGGGATCATCCAGAGTTTGACAGGTTTTTTTTTCTTTTGATGAAGCTACGTAAATATGTGCTTGGATGGGTTGAATTTTTTTTCTCCATTCACATATAACCACTATAAACTACACCTTTTATTTCAATTGTATTTCAGAAAGTATTTAATTGATTTCAGATAACGTCGAATAGTTTTCAGATCAGATGATCTAATGTCAGAAAGCATCAATTGTATTTCAGAAAAGTTAATTCGATATCAGAAAGCGTCTAATGATTTTCAGATTAATCAATAGCATTTCGGAATTCGTCATTTCTATTTCAGAAACAGAATTTGGTATTTTTCTATGAAGAAATCGATTCATAATAGGAAATAATGATCCTGTGCAGGAATGAAAAAATCTCGGGAATAAAACATTATGCATGAAATATATCAAGGCCTTTGCGTGGAATCGAAAAATATGGTTTATTATAGAGGGTCCCATTCAAAATTACCAACTTGAAGGTCCATTTTCGGTAAAAACAGGAGTGCTACATTCTTGAGAATATGTTAGATATACAGAGTTATTCAAATTCGACGCTCATCATTGGGATCTGGAGAGAAGAGATACATAGAACTTTAAATTGGGGCAAAGTTGCGGAATTCAATGACCATTATTATGGTGGAAAAAAATCTGCGTTAGCTCTTTTAGTTTCCATAATATTCGAAAAAAACCGAATTTTTGAATTATCGATTCCATTTTATTGTGGCTTTATTACTGGAGATATAAATAAACTGAAAGAACTTCTTCATTGCCACATTCTGCGATCTTCAATATGGCATTCTTAGATTTCGAGCTCCACGTTTCGTCTTCTTGCGGCCATCATCAACTTTTATTTTTTAAATACTAAGATTCATATTTCTCCATTTTTTGTCCATGGACTAACTTCTGAAATACATTGACACTCAAAAGAATTGGTTTATTTTATTTATTTATTAATGACGTGTTTCAATCGCGAAAGAGTTGTTGATCAAGTAACTATTAGTAATGTTGTATTTCAGGTGTCAGTTATTCATGGAGAAAAACATGAAGAAATATGCATATTCGTATTAAAAAAAGTTGATGATGGCCGCGAGAAGACGAAACGTCGAACGCACAAACTAATAATGCAACAATATCTTGAAAAATCCTGCAATATGACTAACATGCCTGCCTACATTTGACAAACACAGTTGAAATTAGTAATTTCATGTTTGCTGAAAATTTTATGAAACTTGAACTAAGAATGAAGAATTCATGATACCTCAAATGTCACCAAATATCAACTAACTTGCATGTGAGTGAATGAAATAAGAATCCGATATAGCAAAATGACATGCCTCTTAGAATTCATAATTTCTACCAATCAAAATGGTGACCTCAAATTCCTTAGCAACTTGTACATCCACCCAACTAAACCAGTGGCAACAATGCTAATGTAGCAGTAACTGAGATGTGAGCGAAACGCTTTGTATCTCTAACGGAACCGATAAAAAGTTGAAATATATTCTCGAGCGACTACTGAAAAATTGATAAGCCCCGTTTAACCGCCTGTTATGTTCAAATTTATGTGCATTGTAGATGGTTGGGGATCCAGAGAAGCCGCAGAGCTATAACCTTTTACAGCACAAATAATGCATTATTATTTTCCAGTGTTTATGGGGTAACTGACCCAAGAAAGGGGTTTCGGCTGACCAGCCAAGAATCGATGGTTGATGTCCATGTCTATGTCTCGTATTTCATCAGATATTTCATGAGATATTTTGGGCCTTCCAGTTCCTCATCTTACAAGCTCAGTTTGAATTTTATCCAAGATTCATCCCCTACTTTTGGTCAGAAATAATACAGCACGAAATTGAAACCTATAATATTCTGGAATCTGGATTC
This sequence comes from Chrysomela aeneicollis, assembly GCA_029955515.1. Lineage (NCBI taxonomy): Eukaryota > Metazoa > Arthropoda > Insecta > Coleoptera > Chrysomelidae > Chrysomela > Chrysomela aeneicollis. Next base: position 10,898,684 of record JARUHQ010000018.1, on the reverse strand, counting down.
AATATTGCTAGCGTAGTTTTCTGGCTATACGTCTCAGAATATCAAGTCAGTCTGGGACTTGAAACAATCTCAGAAGTAACAGGCAAAACACAATAAAAACACTTCAATGTGAGTCCACAGCATTGTATGATTGAAAGAAACAAAACTACCAAAGCTGGGATGGTGAACGAGTGCGTTGAGGCGCTGGCCTTTTTGGACCTAGAGGGCCCGGGTTCTAATCCCAGCGCGGCTATTGGACATTTAATTCACTCTTGTAGCATCGTTTTGCGTGAGGAGATAGGTGACCAACCAAACATTCTTGGTACCTAGATATCAATCCTTCGTACTCTCAACGATAACCAGCCGAGTAGTGCTTCGGATGACACTTGAAAAGCTGACGTCTCCGTCTTCCTTACTCATAAAAGTCTCAATGAGACTTCGAGGGTTTCATTGCAACTAAGTTGACGGTTAAAAACACTTTTCAATGAGACTATGAGAACATTTTTCGGACCATATCTCTTGTGTGACATATCAAGAAGCCATACACCCATGGGACGATCACTGACTCCATTGCAAAAAATGATGCACAGAAACCTGGTTCTATATATTTCATGTCAAGAGCTAACAGCTTCTGATGATCTAGTAAGTACAGATTCATATATCACTGGAGTATTGTTCACTAGGTTGATGAACTATGGACTCTCTAGAACGTCGTAGAACAATTGGCGATGTCTTCCAGTTTGAAAACACTATGAACTGGTATTTGAGTGGAAGTACGAAAAAAATAGGCAAAGTGATTCGGATGTTATGGCGGATATCGAAAAAGTTCCTTCTTTGATTCATTGGTCATATCTACGAATAACAAATATTTTTTCCTACGACCACGTATGAAAACGTCAATAATCACACTGTTTTGTTATTCAGAAAGTAGCTCATATCACCATGGTATTGTTTGTTCGAAATAAAAAAAGCACTAGTGTTGATATGAAAATATCACAACGGTCGCCTGAATTGATAGAAATAATTAGGTATATTGTGAAGGTACTCACTGTCAATATAAGCGTTCTCAAATCAAATTCATATCGTTTATTGAAATTTCTGTCTTGTTTTGAAATATACCGAGAACTCTTCATCTATTAATTTCAATGTGTCTGATACATAACCTCTGAATTCACTTTAAAACTGGAACCTATACTCTTTGCTGGAACTATTTCGATGTTGATGACAGAGGGTTAGATCATCCAAAAGAGTACGGCTACAGTTTTATGCGCGGCTTGCTGCTTGCATCAGTTTAATATCACAGTATCACCAACGAGAAGATTCTTTGGTATCACAGATGTTTGCACAGAGTCAAGGACGCACTAACTCGAGTAACTCGTACGCGCTTGCGAACTACATACTTCTATGGTTCTGTATTCCTGGTTGCGTGATTACTGGCGCTAGGAGGCGAATGGTGTCAAGGTTGTTTATGTACGCTGGTGTCAATATCAATAAAATTTGTCCAAACTAAACTAACTCAATCAATCAGTAATTCACATAATGGGGAATTGTCGGAGAAGTATTCAAATATCATCTTGAATATGGAAATAAACAGTACTTGATATTGAATCAAAACCACCTGAAATTCTAGAGACCGCTCAAGTTTGACTATTTGGACATATCGATACTTCCGGCAACTGTGTACGTACAGGCAGCATTTCAACCGATCACTCAGGGCTCTCCTAGGTAGTACGTCATCAAAATGGTGGAGGAATCGAAACTACATTTTTGGGGATTTTTCACCAAGTCAAATTTGATCACACAAGTGATATAAAAAATACGTATTCGATGAATTTTCACAAACTATAGCGTGGGATAAAAATCTGGATATCGAACAGTTGTTCGATTATCAATTTGTGATATACCGGTGAAAAATGTAATAACCACCACCACATACCCCATTTCGATCTCCCCTCTTTTTTCCTCGAAAAATTGCCACCAATTCCTCGCACACCATGTACCTCTCTGCCGCCCACCTCTCAGCTAGCAGCGGTCACCGCAGCCCCACGCTATCCCCGTGTGGGACCGCGAAGACGGCCGTCTAAAAATAAAATTCGTGAAACGGTGCATAATGAGATGAGGGAGCTCTTCCTGTACGCCAATTGAAACGGAAGCAAACAATCGCGCATCGGCAGCACACACACACACACTCGCGTGGCGACTCGAATCCGCCAAAGCCCACTGGATAGTCGCGTACCGCGGGTACCGAGCGTTCCCGCCGATTTTTTCGGATCCCGGTAGGCCGCGTACCACCTGTTGATATCGCGTCCGTTCCGAATATGAGGTGAGTCTTCGATGGTTTTAGCTCGATTCGGTATGATTGTATTAGGCAAATACCTTTTTCCACAACCGGTTAACGAAGTAGGCTTTGACGTTTTCAAATCCCAACAAAAAATTAACGTTTTCCAAGAAATGTCATTAAGTGACAGCATTTACGCTCGGGACCGGCTCGGCTCTACCATAGGTACATTCTTGAAAACGAACTCAGCATATTCTCTTGCACTATCTAAGACACCTCGCACCACGTCATGTAGCAGAAATAGCAAAATATGTCAAATTGAACCTCCTGCCAGAGAAATAGAGAAAAAGTATATGATATTATTAACTGAAAAAGGTAAGTTTCAATTACCTATACTTCATACTCTATGATGGTAGTTTGAGAAGTACTAATGTAGTATCGAGTTTTCTTGTCTGGGAACTGCGTTAATATAGAAACAATCTTTAAAGTATTTCGTCCGACAATCTATCACATTTTGCTCTAAATACACAAATTACTATTTCCTACGACTTCGTATAGAAACGAAAATGTCCTAAAGCACACTTTTTGTTATTTGATAAGTAGCTCTCATCGCCATGTCATTGCTATTTGAAATATGGTCGCAGGAAAAATAGATTTTCTGTTGTAGATATTTATTGTAGATTTTCTGTTGCAGGAAAAAGAGCCAATTCCGTCGCAAGATGTACGAAAGTTCGTGCTCCTACCAAGGGGCACTGGAACTGAAGAGAAGCGCCTCAGCCACCTGCCCGCTGGGCATCAAAACAGAGGACTTTGGCTCCGCAGCCGAATGGCCGACGTACAGGTTTTGCAACCCCAGTACCTTTGAGCAGCTCAAGCAGAGCGTGGAAAAGGCCAAGGCGGCGCTTCAGGTGGGTACCATCACGCTGAATTTATCAAAGAATCGCAAATCCGCATGGAAATTGGAGACTCCATTGGAGGTCAGCCTGATGGTAGCTTGAGGTCTTGGGAGTTAGACGGTTTGAAGAAGAAGAAATTAGATACTGGATGGAACTGATCGTGGATTGAAGATAATAGGAGGGTTAGTTAAGGCTGTGTAGCCTCTAAATCATCCCGACCTATTAGATCTTTTGTGCGTGACCCTTAATCTATTCGAAGCCTGGGATTACGAGACTTCGTTCAAAATCCACCAGTTTCCTGGGATCTAGGTTCCTGACATCGGAAGGCTCTAAGAAGTCCCTTCCAGGAGCTTTAGCTTCTTGCAAAAGAGAAGCAAATGTTCTGCAGTTTCAGCGAAGTTCTCGCAGTAGCGGCAACTATCACTTACTGTTTTACCCATCTTTTTGAGGTGATACCAGTGAGGAGTCCGGTTACCAGTTTCAAGTCTTTTTTGTCCAACTCGCGAAGCTGTTTAGCTTTCCATGGCGAAAGGCTCACTAGCCTTTTCGCTTGTCTTTGTCCTGGCACTTTATTCCAGTGAGATTTAATTTCATCTGCTTCCCAGCGTCGGAACTCTTCTCTCAAGTGGGCCTTGGCGAGTCCACAGAAGGGTTCTGGGCCGAGAAATTGTGTATTTGCCTCTTCTTTGGCAAGTCAGTCCTTCGTTGCCTTCAACTCCCTTATGATCTGGCACCCACATCAAAGTGATCTGGCTGTTCGCTGCCAGTTGTCTCATGGATTTTTAACAGTTCCATGTAAGCTTACAAGTATAAGACTCCAGAGTTTTTAGTGCTGCTTTGTTACGTGCACACATCCCTATAGCATGTACTTCTGCTTGAAATATTTGTGTTACTACTGGTCGTGGAGAGGGATCTTTTTTGTTCTCTTTCCAAGTGGAAAAAAGAGATATCTTGAATGGTGCAGTTTTTCTTATCGTGAGGTTTTTGGACTGGTAGAAGAAAGACAGAGCTTCTAGGCATATTAGAGATGAACTGGCCTGTGGAGTCAATGAGTAAGTTGAAACGAGTCTCGATTATGAAGTCCAGTGTTCAAGCAGCCTCTTTACCACCTTAATTGTGTAGAATCACTGGATCTATACAAACAAATATCACAGAAAAAATATGTGAAACAAATCTTTTCATTGAATTGGGACAGGATAAAAGTCTATCAAAAACCGTAGTAAACATGTTAACGGACTAACTAAAATAAAATTTTTTGATAGCTGCAAAATGGAACAGGAGGCTAGGCTGATACGCTTTAAGGTCACAAATACAAGATATTGATGTCCTCATCATTGTTTCAGGATCGGAGTGGATTTTTCGGGAACACTAGTGCTTTTAGTGAGTTGTACAATGTTTCCACCGGACGATCTACAGACAACGTTCAAGATAGTTCCAGTAGGCTAAGAGATAATAACGAACTCGACATCAAGAGATCCGGTGAGTCCAACTATTACCATATTATTGTAGAGTACAGAAATCGTATTTATTTTCGGTATCATAACTATGATAATGAGAAATTGAGTCTTCTAAGGAAATCAACACCACATTATGAAAAGAAACAATTGTTCTTACATATTACATCCACCTCAGTTTATATCTTGTACTCGACATCACATGGGATAATCTATATACTGATGGCTAAACATATGGAATTTTTTTTTATTGAAATTTATGATTAACTTTGATGGTGTTTCGTTTCTGTATGTCTGACAACTAGGAAATCCGTTGCGACTTAACACGTGACCTCAGATTTAGAGGGAATTCAACAAATTTGTTTGTGGTTGCCAAAAATGGGTAAAATTGACAAGACAAGAAGAAAAATTTTATAAAACAAAATTGTTCTTGAACTAATTTTGAAACAGATTGAAGAAAATAATCTCAAATGTTTTATCTGGATACAATAGGGAGATGAAAATTGGTCCAAAAACTAGAAAAAAAATCTCATTTCGGTTTTTTCGATTGAAGAAACGGATTCTATAAAAAAAGGGAGGTTGGTATAGCGAAGTTGAAAATTGGTCCATCCGTTCGGAAGTTATGGCGATTTGAAGAATTCGAAAAAGTTCCAAGGGTACCCCTTTGATGCATTTTTTCTCAAATCAATTTTTTTTTTCGATTTCAATCTCTCCGATTGGAGAAATGGATTCCATGGTAAAAAACAAGCAGATTGGTATTCGCGAAGTTGAAAATTGGTCCATCCGTTCGGAAGTTACGACGATTTGAAGAATTCGAAAAAAAAAAATTTTCGATTTTGGTGTTTTCAATTGGAGAAATGGATTTTATGGAAAAAAACAAGCAGATTGGTATGAGCGAAGTTGAAAATTGGTCCATCTCTTCGTAAGTTAAGGCGATCTGAAGAATTCGTAAAAGTTCCATCATGGGTACCCCATTTGCTACAATTTTTTCTATAACGAGAACATTTTTTTTCGATTTCTTCGATTGGAGGAATGGATTCCATGGTAAAAAACAAGCAGATTGGTATAAGCGAAGTTAAAAATTGGTCCATCCGTTTGGAAGTTACGACGATTTAAAGAATTCGAAAAAAAAAATTCCGATTTTGGTTTTTTCGATTGGAGAAATGGATTTTATGGAAAAAAAACAAGCAGATTGGTATGAGGGAAGTTGAAAAAAATTCTTCTTTCCTACTATTTTCAATATTTTTACGATACCATCCCGATCTACCAGGTGACGTCAGCAGAAATATGGTGCTGTCAAATAATCACTTTTGATTTCGATTTTCTCGAGCATGAATGAATATTCCGATTTAATTTTGATGCCATTTCGGTAGACGACAATCAATTCTGCTGAAGCTTTAGAGGTTTATGACCCTATTTTGGATACTCAACCTAAATCACATAGGTTTGGCCAAAACTAATCAAATATTAGTGGAATAGACATACATACCCTGTATTTTGTGGCACATGAGCTCATTCAATATTCTCAACCGGTAATTGAGATTTGAACCGACTAATATTTGTGATGGAAACATAATTATGTTTCATATATTTTTGCTAAATTTAATATTTATAGGCACCACAGACAACTTTTTTAAATTTCCGCCAAATTTGAGGTCATCACCTGATATAAGTCAGACATACAGAAACGAATCGCCACACCAAAACCTTTTCCCATCATTATTTCATGCTATATATAACCTCTAAACTTTAATATGGAAATCCAAAACCTATTATTTTGTTTCGCAACCATAATAGGATTTTCCTTCGTGGCAGTCAAGATTTAAAAAAATGCCACTTTTCACGTTAATAAAACTTTTATCAAAATGAATCACAATGACTCTGTGGGCTCTAGCAAAAGAGTATAACGAATTCGCAGTTACATCCACAAATCATTCCGACAGCTCAAAATTCGATGTTTTTGTTGAAAATGATGGGCAAACTTTCCCGATGCCGCGAATACATTTGCAGACGAAAACTCATCCACATCCCATAAAAAAATACCATCCGCGTCTATATACTTCCAAACATTCCCCGAAATGTAAGATGGCAATTCCCGGCATCATCAGGACGCTATTCCCCCGTCCCCATGGCAACCCCTGCCGGGAGATCTTATTGGACCGCCGTTTCCCTCCTCCTGCAGGGTTGCCATCGCGTTTTCCTGCGGACAGCAGGAGCGACACCCCAATGAATTTCGACAATTAAATAGCGAATTTCGGCCAGGAGAGCTGAACAAAAGGCGAGCAACTCCTTTTCGGTGCCTTTTCGCTATTTCTGAATTACGTATTCATTCAGAGGAAACGGCTAGGGGGAGTGCGATTGTCGAGAAAGAAACACGAGGAGAGTTTTCTTTTTGCCCGCGAAGAAAGGGACAAAGCAATAAAAGAAGAATAGGAGCTTTCGCTTTTCGGGGTTAATGATTTATTTTTTTTCTGGGGGGGGGGAGGGGGTTGGAGGTGGCGCGATAGCGCACAGGGGGATGCAGAGGGAGTTGAGGGTCCAGGGGATGGAGTAATATTCTCCTTTCTTTGATTTATGTAAGCATGGTATTGTTACAAGGGTTTTCTCTCGAAAATAAAACTCTTCATGTCCTCATTACATTGGAAGATCATCAACAATTTTAAACGTAATGTGAGCATCCTTGAATTAAGGGTGAAATGCAAGGTGGATATAGGATGGTGAAACAGCTCTTCAATTGTTTCTGCGAAAAACTTGTAGACCGTTTGAGAAGGTAGTAATATTTCAGCTACTTGCTTGAAGATGGCGGTAAGATCGATTATCGAAAAAGATTTCTGTTGCTTACGTATTTCTGTGGTTCACATCTGACAGACGTGACTTGAAACGACATTAAAACAATAAACTTTCGATAAATCTTGAATGAATATTGATATTTTGACTCTTCTCAATCATTTTTCATCTAGAACAGATGAAACAGATTCTGTTTTACCGACACAAGGTATGTCGCCATCTCTGATAACTTCAGGAAATATTACTACGGTATGAAATCAAGTAGGCGAAGGTCTACAGTTTATTGTAGTGCTTGTTAATAGGAAGCTGTTTCACCATCCTATATCCACCTTGGTGAAATGTAACGAATTTGAGGAGGTTCTCACATGTTCTTTTAAGTTTATTTTCAATTTTATTTCAAACCTGCTCATAGTACGTGAGAAATTCAGAAATACGTGAGAAATTCAGAAATATTCAAACAATGAAGTGCAACCTATTTGGGAGATTTGAGGTCTGTTCGCTGTGTATGCATGAAATTTATATTGTACACTACATTTTCTTACACTCACTGCTCGTTGTAGATGAGTGTAGTGAAGTGGAGTGTAATTAGTGCAACATCTGTTCGGTGCTTTCTGCTAATCCTAGGATTTTGATTGATTTCAAAATATATCATTATATACATCTAACCTCATATTATCCAATATCCATTTGCACTACGCTTATCACACCTCCTCTAAATCAATTGTAACAACAGGTTTTTTCGTGCTACAACATTTTAACAACGAACATAGTGTAAGTCTAATCTATACTATTCTGTACAATAGTGTAGTTAATGGAGACACAGCGAACAGACCTAAGGAGAGTAATGAAATTCTACATAGATATTATACGAAAGGAAAAAGCCACGAATTGCACTAAATAACGCAAACATCAAAATGAGATTAAAGCTCAATTTATAAACTCCGCTGCCGTAGCTACAGTTGACCCTGCAGTTACTGTTCGTAGATGGAATGTGCTAAAAATAAACATCTGTTCATAAATTCCGCAGCTGACGCAGTTGCCCTCGGATATCTCCTCATCATTCTATAGTACAAATTGAAACACAATGTGCAGCTACTGTCAATTTGAATGATACTAAAAAAATTCGTCCGGATATCAAGTATGATGATATGGTCAACATATTAATTGAAAAAGATTGGGGTTATTCGTTAGTTGATGTTAACGATGTTGCTGATATTTTCACAAATAATGTTCTATCAGCCATCGATTCGGTAGCTCCGAGTAAAATAATTGTTTATAATAACGATAAGGGTAACGCATGGTTCGATAGTGATTGTTACCAAGCTATAAAAGATAGAAATATGGCGTATAAAAAATTTTCACTTACTAATGCTGTAGATGATTGGAATGTTTATAAAGAGAAGAGAAATGCATGTGTCAGAACTTTGAATAACAGTAAAATTAAGTATTACGAGAAAGGTATAGATATGAATAGGGGTAATTCAAAAACAATGTGGAAACATCTTAAAACAATTGTTGGAGCGAAAACCAGTAGAACTAATTTCGATAGTATAAACGTCAATGGAATTATTTTCAGTGATAACTTAGCCAATGTTTTGAATCAGTATTATGTAAATAGTATTAAAGATATTTTTGGAAATGTAGATATTCTGGATGTTGATAACGATATCATTTTGCAAACGGTACCTCTAAGTTCAGTAAAAATGGAACACTTTGAACAAATAACTATTGTGCAGCTGCTGGAATTGATAAAATCTCAGAATAAAAAGAATAGCACCGATGAAATAGGTCTCAATATTATTAAGAATCTATTTCATGTCGTGGGCTATCCTTTGCTGAATATGATTAATTTGAGTCTAAATCAGGGTGTAACTCCACAGATATTCAAAACCTCAACTATAGTTCCCGTTCCGAAAGTATTGAATACAAACAAAGCTGATCAACTAAGACCAATCAATATGTTGCCTTTTTGTGAGAAATTGTTAGAACTAGTAGTGTACAATCAAATAGTTAAATTCTGTTCATCGAATAAAATACTCCAAAGCTACCAATCTGGATTTCGTAATTCGCATTCTTGTGAAACAGCGCTTCAATTAGTTGTGTCTGACATGAAAAATATCTTAGATAGGCCAAGAGTTGGCATCTGTTCAGTTTTTATTGACCTTAAAAGAGCTTTCGAAACTATAGACCGTAATATATTATTACTAAAACTGAAGAAATATGGTTTCGATGGGGTGGTTTATTCTTGGATTGAGAACTATTTAACAAATAGGTTTCAGGTAACAAAACTTAATAATTCAACATCGAATCCAGAATTGAACAACATTGGTGTTCCTCAAGGAAGTGTACTTGGGCCACTACTTTTCATTATCTATATCAATGATTTAGGCAACGTTCTACAAAAATGTAAAATTCACTTTTTTGCAGATGACACACTCATCTACTATTATGGTGAAGATTTTATTGAAGTGGTGCAAACAATTAATTTCGAATTGAGAAAGATGTCTGGGATGTTTAAAATTAACAAATTGAAAGTGAATGAAACTAAGTCGAAATTTATGTTCATTGGTAATCCAGTTTTACGTGCTAAATTCTCAACCCTTAATTTGAGTATCAAAATAAATGACCAGTGCCTAGAAAGTGTGAATGAAATCAAATATTTAGGTTTCATACTGGATAATGAACTGAAATTCATAAGCCACATGGATTATATATGCAAAAAAATAGGTAAAAAAATTGGTTTTTTGAGAAGAATTTCATCATTTTTATCAATGTACGCTAGGCTCACAGTTTACAATACACTTATTCTACCACATTTTTATTACTGTTCCTCATTAATTTATACCGGATGCTCCAAAGCAAATTTTGATCGGTTACAAGTCATTCAGAATAAAGCTATGAGAGTAATTTTGGGTTGTAATAAGTATACTAGTGTGGAATTGATGACGAATTGTTTAAATTGGTTGAAGATCGATGAGTTTCTTTATGTACAAACCATGATATTTATTTTTAAAATCGTGAATAACATCCTACCTCAATACTTACAGTGTCAACTGGTTCCCATTTCACAAATACATGAAATTGGTACAAGATTAGCATGTTCGATGAATTTTTATGTTAAAACGAGCAATAAAATGAGTTCAATGAGGAATTTATTTCATAAAGGAGTAATACAATTCAATCATCTACCGCAATATATAAAAAATAGTAAGAACGAAAATGTATTCAAAAAATCACTGATTGCTCATCTGAAAAATAATCCGACAGGGATTTAGTGGTCCTATATTCATTCTTATTTGGAAATCTGTACCTATTTACATACATTTTTATATTTACATACTTGTATATTTGTTTATTTATTTATTTATTTTTACACTATGTTGTTATTTATATATTTTTTTATTGGCTTGGCATTGTCCCCCTTGTTGTAAACATTATCTTTGATAAATAAAGCATTACTACTACTAATACATTTTGGAACGGCAGCGTCAACTGTAGCTACGGCAGCGGAGTTTATAAATTGAGCTTTAAAATCTAGTACGTCAACAATTCACGTAAAAAACATCTAGGATACTTGAAAAAGGTAGACTACGAGCAGAAAACTACCTTAGTTAATCGGTGCATATACTACGAGTAGATATAATTCAATATTCTGAGTTGGTGTTCTTCTTAAATTTCTGGAGATCGTATGCCTCGGGGAACACCTTCTTAGGCAATGAGTTCCAAAGTCTCGATGTTTGTTGGATGAATGAGTCTTTGGAAAGGGACGTTCTGGAGGTCTCTAAAGTGACCACGAAGGGGTGTGAAGACTGAACTTGACGGGTAAATCTCAAAGAAACTGCTAATGGAGGAACGATTGCTGATATTTCAGAAGAACATTGCCCATGAAAATTTCTATAAAATAGAGATAAATCGACAACTTTTCTAAGGTGTTCCGGAGAAGTGAGCGAGTTTTTAAGCGAGGCATCATCGACAAGACGAATTGCCCTTTTTCGGACAGAATCCAATAGTTTCAGGATATGTTTAGGTACCGCACTCCAAATATGGGAACAGTATTAGAGGACAGTTCGGATCTGTGCCTTATAGATCATAAGCAGCTGACTGGGAGTGAAATAGCTCTTGGCTCGAAACAGAAAACCAAGTTTTTGGGATGCACTTTTGTCAATGGACCTCACGTGATTTGTGCATGGCGGTGTATTTTAAAAATTCCTCAACTTCGTTATCTTCACCTCCATTAACTTGATGAGTTTCCGGAGGTGGAAATTTCATAACATAGTGTTATAATTCTATTAAAGGGATCATGAGAGTAGACAGATGAACTGATCTGAAGCCCCTATACCTTTATTCACAGTAGTGATTTCATTAAACAGGTTGATTAATGAATATGGCACTCGCCTTTGGATCGTACTGTAATGTTCATCTAGGTGGGAAACAGCCATCTTTATATATGCGCTCGTTGAAAAATACACTATTATACAAAGCAATGCTGAAAAAAATCAGTTTTATTACAGCACAAATTATCGTTGTCAACGACACGCACAGAGTATATGGAAATCGACAATTGTTCAAATTGTCTGAAAATAAAATAATAAAATGTTATATAGTTCGTGGTGTCCTGAAGAAAAGTTGTAATGGGTCCAAGACCTACGAAAGCGCTGAACGGACATACAGCAGAATAAAATTATAATTGCCAGTTTGAACTGACAATTATACATAATTGCCAGATAGGACTGACAATTATACATAATTGCCAGTTTGAACTGGAATTCATACATAATTGCCAGATAGAACTGTCAATTATTGCCAGTTCTATCTGTCAATTATCTATAAATGCCAGTTCTATCTGGCAATTATAATTGTCAGTTCAAACTGGCAATTACCTATAAATGCCAGTTCTATCTGGCAATTATGTGTAATTGTCAGTTCGAACTGGCAATTATGTATAATTGTCAGTTCTATCTGGCAATTATGTATAATTGTCAGTTCAAACTGACAATTATAATTTTATTTTGCTGATATCTTTCCAGCGCTTTCGTGAAGACCAGAAAATGACAACATTCTCATTCTCATTCTTATTGATACTCGCTTGACGACCATATATATTTATATTCATTGATTGATCGAAAGAAAGAGCAGAACAATGTTCTGAAGGTATGAAGGAGAAATGTAACCGAAGATCTTTGAATTCGAATTCGAATGATTGAAAAACAAGACCTTCAATATTATACTTAGACGTTCATTTGATATTCCAAGTCAGTTACTGATGGAAAAACATGACTCGATTCACGAGTTGTTCTCAGTTACTGTTTTCACTCTGTATAACAATTCATGTTTTGTGAATTACAAGTCATGGTGTCTGAATTTCATATCACCAGTCTAAATTACATCTAATTATACTGAATTAAAACTCAATCATCCAGAAATACATCACAGTAATAAAGTATATTGGTTGCGGAACAACCAACTTCATGCCATTATTTTCACGGCCACCAGTGGCAAAACTCCCAAACGAGCCACGCCGTTGAACCTCACCCCCCCCGGGGGGGAAGAGGGGTAATTTATGACACCAAAACCAGCCCCGCTGAAGCTCATCCATCACCACATCGAAGACACCGCACTCTCATCGACCGTGCATAACAAATCATCATCGAAAACAAGAGAAAAATCGCCCCGAATCAATATAGGTTATGTGATCCGAACGGGCGTTGCTCAAATTGATAGTGACGTGCTTCCGGAGGCTAATTGACGTGTGCGAGGTGATTGATGCTTGGCTTCCTGTCGCCATGTTGGATCGGGGGGCTCAATTGTGCTCTGTTATCGCGGTTTCGGTTCCGTGCTCGGATTGTTTTCGCATTGGGATCTGGATCCCTATTGACAGCGACTATTTGATCGAGTTCGGCACCAGGGACTCCTCGCCAAGCTTCCATCTTATGGTTTGCCCCCTCAGCTGTGTTCTCTGTTTGCTAGTTTTCTCTCAAAAGAGGTCTCTCCATGTAGTGGTCGATGGAGTTTCATCTGATACTCTACTCATTAATGCTGGTGTTCCGCAGGGATCGATTTTAGCACCAACACTATTTCTATTTCACATCAACGATTTGTTGGAAGCAACTTCATGTCCTGTCAATGTTGGTCACATGACATGGCCTAGATCCCAATACTACATAATTTGATATCATTTGAAATATCTTGAAAATGACAAGAATACTAGCAATCTATGAACGAAAATCTTGAACATTCAATGAACCTGATATTTCAACAGTTTTTATCAACAAATATAGGTAATAGAGTCAGTTCTCCTTCGTCTTATTGACCTCTCCCAGCTATAAAATTGGCCACGGTAAGCCACAATAGTGGTTACTCCACATATATGGCAGCTATCTATTGAAAAATATGGAGAACTTTAGCCGTAGCATTAGATATTTCCAAGGCATTTGATCGAGCTTGGCACCAGGGACTCCTCGCCAAGCTTCCATCTTATGGTTCCCCTCAGCTGTGTTCTCTGCTTGCCAGTTTTCTCTCAAACAGGTCTCTCCATGTAGTGGTCGATGGAGTTTCATCTGATACTCTACTCATAAATGCTGGTGTTCCGCAGGGATCGATTTTAGCACCAACACTATTTCTACTTCACATCAACGATTTGTTGGAAGCAACTTCATGTCCTATACACAGCTTCGCGGATGATATTACCCTACATACCGCTTTCTCTTCCAGGACTCCTATATCGGCCCGTCAAACCAGAAATGAACGAGGAAGAAAAGTTAACAAAATAAATATGGACTCAGCAACAATTCTCGAGTGGGGATCTAATAACCTGGTAGAATTCAATGCAAACAAAACACAATCATGTCTTTTCTCTATAGAAAAGCCGATCTCACTGTGCCCAACATAATTCAGTCAGGAGTAACCATACCATTGAAGTCTTCCATTTCGATGCTTGTCGTTACTATCAGCAATAACCTTTCTTGGGAAAATCACGTGAGGTCCACTTCCAAAAATGCATCCCAAAAACTTGGATTTCTGTTTCGAGCCAAGAGCTATTTCACTCCCAATCAGCTGCTTATGATCTATAAGGCACATATCCGACCTGTTCTGGAATACTGTTGCCGTATTTGGAGTGCGGCACCTAAACATATCCTGAAACTATTGGATTCTGTCCAAAAAAGGGCAATTTGTCTCGTCGGATATGCCTCGCTTACAAATTCGCTCACTTCTCTGGAACACCGTATAGAGAAGTTGGCGATTTATCTCCAAAGACTCGTTCATCCAACGAACATCGAGACTATGGAACTCATTGCCTAGGGAGATGTTCCCCGAGGCATACGATCTCCAGAAATTTGAGCAGAACACCAACTCCTACATTCTTTCTCTTGGTTCTCACGATTTCCTCTGAACATCACATATTTCTTTTCGTGAGAACCAGAACATAAAAAAATTTGATGATTGGCGAGTTGCTGAGGTGAACGGTGTTGCCGCAAGGCCCACTGAGATCGAGCAGGCTGGCCTTGGTAACCTCATCTCAACAGGTAAACTTTCAACCTCCCCTTGAGATAATTCAACGTCGTCTCAAGCACGGAATAATGCTTCGCGTATGTTCTTTGTGCAACAGCTAATAACTCAATCATCTACTACTTCATTCGATATCAATAGTTGCTTTGCGTCTGTACCTGATGAGCCTGTTCAATCTCATCACGTTGCTTTGCAGGTTTTTCAATGTGTGATCGTGCTTCTCCTATATTCCTGATTCCCTTCCATCAGATGACTTGCAAGTGTTTCTCAATAGCAAATAGTTGCTTCGCATTATTGAAACATATTGATGTCGACTTCTATATTGTAGATTGTAGGGGGGTTGTTAAGGCTGTGCAGCCTCTTAAGCACCTCGACCTCTATATCAGATCTTTTGGGCATAACCCTTAATCTTTTCGAGGCCCGGAATTCCGAGACTTTGAACGCTAAGTTTATCAGTTTCCTGGATGCCCTTTTCGTGGAATTGAGCCTCTTGCAGAAGAGGGCTGGGTATTCGCGAAGCAAATGTTCTGCAGTTTCAGCGCAGTAGCGGCAACCACTCTCTGTTTTGCCCATTTTTTGAGGTGATACCTCAGAGGCAGTGTCCAGTGAGGAGTCCCGTTACCAGTCTTTTTTGTCCAACTCGAGTAGCTGTTTAGCTTCAGACTACAGTAAGAAGTAGTTTATCTTAATATGATGCTACGCGTATGTTTCCTTACATCGGATGGATTCCAATAAGGTTATTTGCCCAATAACAAAAAGTTGCTTCGCATATGTTCTCATTATTCCTTCTACTACACGTAGCTGATCTAATTTAATTAAGTAATTACTGAACCAACCTTGAGCTGAATGAGAAAATATCTCACTGTACTCTAAAGCTCAATTTATAAACTCCGCTGCCGTAGCTACAGTTGACGCTGCTGCCTTTCCAAAATGTATCAAGGATATATCTGGCAACTGCGTCAGCTGCGGAGCTGCGTCAGCATCGGAGTTTATGAACATATGTTTATTTTTAGCACATTCCATCTACGAACAATAACTAAAGCGTCAACTGTAGCTACGGCAGCGGAGTTTATAAATTGAGCTTAACTATTGAAGAAATGCTTCGAGAACGTTCTCTCGCGAGCTGAAATTTTTCAGGACCTTCGGTTCACACTAGAAAAAGGTAGAATTTATCACTTGTGACGGAATAATTTCCCATAAAGATGATCGAGCGTGACCGACACCCCGCAGGGATGAATATCGAATATCGCAGTCGCTAAAATAGAAACACATCGTTAGTCGTCCCCCCTATATAGTCTGGGTATCGCTTTACTTTCGGGGGGTAACGATATTGTGTTCGCCACGCCCTGCTGGTTAGCGGGTGCCGCTAATTGATATATTGGCCGCCTTGTCGACGAGGGTCCTGCTGCTCCTGCTGATGCCGCTTTTGACGGCCTCTTCGTTATGCTGTCGCAGGCGAGGATTTTCGAAAATCAACTTTTTTTTTGGAAAGTAGCTCGATCATATATCACCATTGTTATTTGAAATAAATGAGCACACGTGTTGGAATTTGAAATAAAAGCATCACACAGTAAAAAAATATATTTGTAAATGTCTATTTAGTTGAAAATAGCAAGAAATTTGTTATTAACCACAAACATTATATCTATATTAGCATAAAATTCACCCGAGGAACTTGTTAATGATGAAATTTGTTCTTTTCACTACAACGATTAGTTGAAAAATGTCCGTAACAAAAATTGTAGTGAAAAATACTATGTCTTTTGTTGATTTCTATGAATTTGAGTGAAAAAGACAAAACAAATATTTAATCTTCCAAAAAGTAGTTGTCATTTAATCAACGTTTGACGACGCTGTGCAAGTCAGAATGGGGTAGGCTCAGTACTTGGTAGTCTTTCGTGTCGTTGAGGTGTCAAGCGTGCAAAGTTTTGTCTCATCAGAAAAAAAGCAACACCTCCATCAAGTTAGAATTCATTGAACTAATCTCTGATCGATGATGAAGAATTGCTGCATATTACATATATATTGAAGGTAAGGTTTAATTGTTTATTTTTGGTTACATATTCATTCAAGAATATATTTGTTCCAATACCAAACCATTTGTTGAATTGATAATATCTTATTGTTGAAGTAACGAAATTAAATGATATTTCATTATATTTAGTAGTAATTAACCGAATTGATTTGTTGAATAACCATCATTGGTTTAGCTTTAATCGAAAGTACATTGTTACGAATACAAAATGTTTGGTGATTTTGCAAAACCGTTTCGTGATTCATCTTAAGCATTATTATCGACTATAATATGTATGTAAGGATAATTATCTGGTTCTAGATTATTTCAAAAAGCAGAAAAAATCAATAGGGTGGAGTCTACATTTATTCGAGTGTTTATTTTTCAAATTATTTTGATTTTCTTCATAAAACTGTGAATATTTGTGAATGCCCTCATTTTTTAAATAACATTGTATTGAAACATATTCATTGAGTTTTATTCATTTTCCTCATGGTACATCTTTTGCTTATAAATTTTCATACCATACCACTGAACTTGTGAAATCGACAATATGCTATTATTAAGTTTATATAATATCAAATTGTTAAATTTACAATATTATATTTGAAAGAGCAAAATTATATTTTTCAATTAACAATATCATATTGCTAAAGTAACAAAATAGAATACCAATCCACTACGTTATTTAGTACTAATTAACCAAAATGATTTGTCGAATCACCATCATTGGTTTTACTTTCATCGAAAGAATATTGTTGAAAATACGAAATATATCCGGTGATTTCGCAAAACCGTTTTGTAGTAAGTCCAGAAAAATTAGTATGATTTCGCAAACTAAGCTTTGTTATTTGTCAACTAAGCTATTGCACAAATTGACAAGATTCATTCGACTAAATGTGCAACAAGTTGTAGTTAATTTTAACTACCCAGTTTTTACTGTGCATGCATGCATGAATATATAGTATATTACACAACAAGTGCGGAAAGTGACATATTTCACACTAGTAGGGAAACGTGACGAGTAAAGGAAATGCACTTCCCAACGAGTTTTGTACACTATTTTTCCTACGACTCCGAATACTTTCATTTCACGGGAAGTATTGTCAGAAATGTAACTTGAGCGGTCTCTATAATTTCAGTTGGTTTTGATTCGATATCAAGTACTGTTTATTTTCATATGCATGATGATATTTGAATACTTCTCCGACAATTCCTTATTACATGAATTACTGATTGATTGAATTAGTTTTGTTTGGACAAACAATATTATTGATATTTGACACCACTCAACGCAGTAATCACGCAACCAGGAATACAGAACCACAGAAGTACGTAGTGCGCAAGCGCGTCCGAGTTAATGCGTCCTTGACTCCTTGTCAAATGTAAATAGTGCAAACATCTGTGATATTGTTATATGATGCAACATGCAACTGATGCAAGCCGCGTATAAAACTGTAGCCGTACTCTTTTGAGTCGCTGTTATCAACATCATCAGACATGTATAGAAATAGTTCCAATCACTGTCCCTAATTTTTATCAAAGTGATCAAAGTATCATCGCATTGACACATTGAAATTAATAGATACCTAAAGAATTCTCGGTATAATTCGAAACGAGACAGAAATTTCAATAAACAATATGAATTTGATTTGAGAACGCTTTTTTATTGACAGTGAGTACCAACTAATACACCTAATTATTTCTATCAATTCAAGCGAGCGTGTGATATTTTTCATTTCAACACGTGTGCTTTTTTCTTTCAAATAACAACACCATGGTGATATGAGCTACTTTCCAAATAACAAAACAGTGTGCTATATGACGTTTTCATACGGGGTCGTAGGAAAAATATTTATAACAGTTGATACTCACTGTCACTATAGAAGTTTCATATTTATTAGAGTTTCTGCTTCTTTCCGGGTCATAAGGAGAATTCGTAACTAATTTGAATGTGTCAATGAGACATTACATTTTGATGAAAATTAGTGAGTTATCGTATTTGGAACTATTTCTAATATACAAGACCAAAGAGTACGGCTTTTTGCATTTTGCATTTTGCATTTTCAATATATATTTTTCTACAAGGTTGACAAAGTAGCCTTTGAGGCATTCAAATGTCAACACAAAGTTTATCTCCTGCAAACATTATATATATGAATAATTATGATATAATACATTCATGACATGGTGCCATGAAATGCTTGAATGCTAAAGATTTCAAAGTAAGTATCCTAAACTTTTTGTATTTCTCCGTTGAATATAAAGCAAAAATGAGTGTGACTACATATTTTTGGTTCATATAACGTATAATAACTGTGGGATAGAAATAAGTTTTCAAGTAGCCTCAATAGCCAACGGGTTCAAAGCGCAACTTCTCAACAGGTTTGATCTCTGGGCAGGACATTTCTTTTTCAATCTATGAGTCATTTTCCCTTCTTTCTTTCAGATGTATGAATTATTGGATTGAATAATCACTTCGCGCTCTAAACACACGAATAAGGAGATTCACATCTGGAAATGTTAAAAAAAATTCAATTTTTACCTAAAATATGGAAACAAACGTTACTGCGAAACAAAAAGTTTGTATGTAGATTTTGTGAACGCCATTTTATCTAGCCAAAAAAATGGCAACAAGAACGTATCATTGGTTTTTTCAAAACTTTACAAATAAATTCAGAAAAAAAAACGTTTCTTCTTCAAGTACTTATCTCCGGAAGTGAACAACATTTCTGGGATTTCTCAATTGACCTACTGTGTAACTCTTTAGGGTTACCGATATCCCCATCATGCTGTTAATCCTTTAATAATTGGGCACACTGTATAATACCCTTCTTATTCTAAGACGCGACAGCGACAATTGTGTGCTATATAACAATGAAACATAAAAGAATTTCAATCAAACCTTCATCATACATTTTTGCATTGACATAAAGCTATAATAAAAAATCAAATATTCAACCGCACAAAAAGTTGAAATGAGTTGCCTTAAACCCCAATCATCCCCACGAAGCGCCCCTGTTAACTTATTTCTGCTGAAAGGCCGAAAATCCTGCAAGTCACTATACCATTTTGACGATAGGTGGTGCGATAAGCGACAGCCGAGGGCGGCGATAAAGGACTCTAAAAGGATGCCCTGGGGAGCCCTAAGTGATGATGCCACCGTCGAGTATTATTTATTATCGAAATAAGCGACTTCTGGGGGGCTTGACACCATTGTCAGTCATCATTTGAAAAGTACACCGCCTGGCATGGAATGGAATGGAATGTGGGGGTGAATTCTGGTGGGGCCACAGGGGGTAGAGAAAGAAGGATAAATCAGTGGAAATATGCTATATGTACAGTTTTGATAGGAAACACCACTTTCTGAAGAAGTCATGAAAAAATAATCTGACTTTTACGAGCTCGATTTTCGTGAGAAATCGTATTACGAAAACCGTTAATCGATATCTAGAACCGTTTGAAAGATACTGATGGGTAGTTTTGAATTTTGTTCATTTTGAACCCACCCTCGTAACTTATTTATTTATGATTATTATCTGTTTCAGTTCTCGAGGCACTTTTTTGAGAGGAATCCAGTTTTTTTATGGTAATAACGGGTGTAGAAGTTATGACATAAACTTTTATCTAATGGAACACCCTGAGTATTTTCTCATATTCGTTAATCTTTCCATATCTACAAAGTTTTCTTTTGAAAATTTTGTTTCATTGAGCTTTCCGAACTATTTTAGATAAATTTCAGAAAATTGTGCCAAGCTTGGAAGTAAAATTATTTAAAAAAAGTAACAAAAGCAAAAATTATAAATTATCAAATATAGCAATAGAATTATTTACAAGATGTGTTCAAATTGAGTACAAGTTCAATTTTAGGAATTCAAAGGAATGACCAGGTATGTTAATGTAATTTTTTCTTGAAAACGAAGCGAGACACGGAAAAAAGTCAAGAGTAGGTGATATTTTTTTCTGTAAAAAAGCAACCAACTTACTCGCTGGGTACGCCCCTGGAAGTTCTGAAACAAATCTAATTGGTGCAGTGTAGGTGCCTGATGATTGTAAGAAAACCTTGAAAATTTCATGTACACCGGATGTACTTAGTTCAAACTTCTAATAAAAGATTTTTTTAAACTTGACACCCTGTACTCGGAAACCATTCTCGGACTTATGTTCGTAATTTTTTCCTGTAGTCAAATTTGATTGCACAGAAAATAAATGAAATAGGTACTCATGTGATAATTTTATAGCCGCGCTTTGTGGAATGAATACTTCCATTCCTACCTCATATAAAAAATGGTGGTATTCGATTATTGCGCCAAAAGATTTATTTTAAAAATATTATTTTTCTTGATTAGCTATAAAAACAGAAACTTTCCTAAATACGGTATATTACTGAAAATATCACATGAGTGTTATATATGTTTGGAATGCGCGAAGCATTTATGTTTAAAATATTGAGAAATAAACTGGGTGTTCCATTTGAAAAAACATAACTTTGTGTTATATCTCAATACTGACAGCTCAATTAAGAAAAACTGACTACGCCACTGGATTCTACGTAAGAATATCTATGAAAGTCAGTTTTTACTTCTTCCATAAGTTGAAAGATAGCAGAGATAAAGTAGGGGTCCCAAAATGCAATATTCTCAATTTCGCCTTATATCTCAGACACGAAGTGGGCTAGGAAAATTTTGTTTGTGGTATCGTGAGTTTCACGAAAAAGTAGCGAAGACCGCAAATCTATATCTTAAAAAATAAGCAAGTTATCCCGTAAGGACATCGAGAATGGGACAGCCTGTACAGTGTGCACGATATAGCAATGAAATTGTCTTTGGATAAAGAGACTGCTCCCATTTCTTGTGAATCGAACATTGTCGGAAACTTTGGCAGAATGTACATAGAACCCTGTTTTTGAGATACAGGGCGAAATTGAAAGGATGTCTCACTTTTTGAACACCTCCCGTATCTTGGTTAGTTTCAAACCTATATCGACGCTGAAAACGGAAAAAAGTGTCGACTATTATATATTTTTGATGAGCTTGAAGAAATTTCCATATAACTACAGATAAGTATACAGGATGTCCTTCCTTCCTACTTCAATATGGGCTCAACCGTTTCGGTTATTTACCCAGGAACTTCGTATAGGGATGAGGATGCACCTAAGATACGTCTGGAATTATATCCATCACCTCCTTCCTGTTGTGGTTTATATAGTTTATCTATATTTTCTTCTTCTTTTGGCTTATGCTTTTGACTCCTTTCGGTGCCAATTTTTCGATACTATTTTGGCCCCTTTATCCGATAAATCCGTTGTCATCCGGCCTGGTTACCGGCGTAGAGACAAGGGAACCTGTTATTTTTCTCTAATATTTACTTAGTTTCGCATTTGTGATTGTATTTTCATTAATTTGCACGTTTCAGTAGACGTTCACAACATACACTTGACTTCCAACCTCGAGGACGCCGCCTGTTCGCTACCATGGTCGGAAGGCGAACTTTATATTTTTGCTTAATTTTCGGAATTCGCCACTTTATTTTGGATATGAAGTTATATGAGGTCCCGTTTTCATCATGGCGATAGGTTTGAAAATAACCAAGATACGGAAGGTGTTCGAAAAGTGGAAAATGTTCACTTCACTAAAAAGTAGGGTAGTAATTTGAAAACCGCAACTATTTATCTCCAAAGACAATTGAGATAACGTGCAAAAGTGTCGAAAACCAGACACCCTGTACACAATCAACATCATAAAAAGCTCCGTGTCAGCCGGCGGCATTAAATCACAGAAGTTTCTGTCATTAGTTGGAATAACACAAAGTCGTTATCAGATTATATGCAACCCCACGGCCTAGCGGAGAACTTACGAACTACTAAATGGGTGGATCGCAGTCTATTAATCAAGCGCAGCCAGCAGCGAGGGTGGGCCTCCACCCGAATATATCTACATTTCTCCACCATAAATACGGGGTGATAGCAATTACAGATACGGGGCCATGTGAATTATGTTTTATTATGCCATAACCCCATAATCCTAGTACTGACAACGTTCGTAATGCGAATAACATGCTGATCTTGTATTCAATTATGCGTCGTGGGGAATATTTGCAGTTGGATTGTGGCATCGAAACGATCGATTGGATATAGGAATACCAACAGATCAATAACACAGCGTGGAACAGTATCATTCAGACAGATCTTTCCATTCTCTATTCGAAGATGCTTATGGTCTTACAGACACCTGGGATCCAGGTCACAATAAGGAAGTTAGATGTAACGAAGAAGCAGAATGCCTTGCCAAGAACCCTTCTGTGGACTCTCCAAGTCCTACTGAAAGACACTAGAAGACACTCGAAGGGCAAAAATCTATCAGTAATAAATGCCCGAGACAACTGGCAGCGAACAACCAGGTCACTTTGATGTGGATGCCAGATCGTAAGGGAGTTAAAAGCAACGAGGAAGCAGAATGCTTTGCCAAAGAAGGGGCAAATACAGAATTTCTCGGCCCAGAACCCTTCTGTGGACTCTCCAAGGCCTACTAAAAGACACTAGAAGACACTCGAAGGGCAAAAATCTATCAGTTAGCAAAGCAGCACTGAAAGCTCTGAAGTCATACACTTGTGAGTCTGAGCTGACTTGGGACTATAATAAATGCCCGAGACAACTGGCAGCGAACAACCAGGTCACTTTGATGTGGGTGCCAGATCGTAAGGGAGTTAAAACCAACGAGGAAGCAGAATGCTTTGCCAAAGAAGGGGCAAATACACAATTTCTCGACCCATAAACCCTTCTGTGGACTCTCCAAGGCCTACTAAAAGACATTAGAAGACACTCGAAGGGCAAAAATCTATCAGTTAACAAAGCAGCACTGAAAGCTCTGAAGTCATACACTTGTGTGTCTAAGCTGACTTGGGACTGTAAACAATCCCTGAGACAACTGGCAGCGAACAACCAGGTCACTTTGATGTAGGTGCCAGATCGTAAGGGAGTTAAAAGCAACGGGGAAGCAGAATGCTTTGCCAAAGATGGGGCAAATACACAATTTTATGGCCAAGAATCCTTCTGTGGACTCTCCATGAACCACTTGAGAGAAGAGTTCCGACGCTGGGAACCAGATGAAAAGAAATCTCACTGGAAAAAAGTGCCAGGACAAAGACAAGCAAAAAGGCTAGTAAGCCGTTCGCCAAGGAAAGCTAAGCAGCTTCTTGAGTTGGACAAGAAAGACTTGGAACTGGTGACGGAACTCCTCACTGGATACTACTCTCTGAGGTATCAACTTAAGAAGATGGGCAAAACAGAGAGTGATAGTTGCCACTACTGTGAGGACTTCGCCGGAACTACAGAACATTTGCCTTAAGAATGCCTAGCGCTCGTCTGCAAAAAGCTCAAGTTCTTGGACTCTCTCAATGACAAAAACCTAGCTCCCAGGAAACTGCTTAACTTTGCACGAAGTCTCGGAATCCTGGGCCTCGAGTATATTGAGGATTTTGCACAAAAGATCTGATAAGTCGAGTTTATTGAGACTTGAGGCTGCACAGCCAGGTGCATGACGCTACTTCTTGCAGCAAACCAAACAAAATTTCAGCAGTACCCCAATCGTGAATGGAAGAAAAGTCTTCCAACGTTTTTCAACCTCTCAGGTGAGACCTGTTCCTATATAGAAAATTTAGGTAGGTTATCCAGACATACCAAATTGTATTAAGCTTGAGGACGAACGCTCATTTCAATTTGAGTTTTTAGACGGTTAGAATCTTCATCTTCACAATATCATTCAACTATGGGGTTGCGAAGGAAAAGTATACGATAATACAGCAATGCAATGAAACAAATAACCTTACCTTCTAACATCTTTGATGCTTCTAACCAATCTTCAACCATCATACCTGAAACAAATTTTAGAATGTATTGGGTTGAAATACACATCGATAATAAACATTCAAGAAAACGTCAAAGATGATTTAATTGAAGAAAAAAATAAACATAAAAATCTAGATAATCACTTTTCAACAATAATTGTCACCCTCAATTATCTCCACTTGGGCGAAATTTCATGCCCTTCGATGAATATGATGAAGATTATTCACAATATCAATATCAATGGAAAGAGTGAAATCAGTTTCTGCTCATATCCATATCTAATCGAAAACCAAATACGTAAACTCTTGTTCCATTCCTTTATTTACTCCTATATAATTCGATACAAAAATCACACCAAAACAGTATTATTGAAGAAGAAAAACATTCAAGACCGACGACAGTACTCAAGAAAAAGCCTCCTGAAAAGTCAGTTCTTTACAGTCGGTTGCCGAAAAATATTTTTTTCGGTATTATGCGATATCTTTCTCTTCATCCCCTGGCGTTTCTTTTCTCCTTTGCCTCCCATTGAAAGCCATAATGACGGCCATAAACAAATACGGGAGACAACGAGGCTAGAAAAATTAAAAATACTTGACGCTTGTTCGTAATCATTATCATTATGGCACCGGAAATGGGGATCCTTCTCGTCTGAATGCAATCTCCATTGCCTTTTTCTGATGTTGTCGCGATGCGAAAAGAATTAATTTTTCTCTAATGGTGCTGGCTGTCCCCCAAAAAAAGTATCACTCGGGATTCTTAATATGACAGCTTCCTCGTCTTGATTAATTGAGATTCTGATACCAGGAACTGTTGAATGATTTGAAAGAATCAGGAAAAAAGAATATGAAGTTATTGTGGAGAACAGTGGACAATTTTTTAGCAATTGTTCAGGGTGACTTCCATGTTTTTTCAAAGGAATATCACCTACATGATTGTGTACAAATTCTGTCCACCGATGAAGGAATTCACATCCATGTGCACTTGAAAACCATTTTGAAACCAAGGAAACGCAGATGACATGTGAATAATTGGTGAATTGGAAGACGAGGTCCAGTTCTATGGCCTCCGAGGTCACCAAACCTGACACATCTAAACTGTGATTGACTCCAATATATTGTCAATCATTCCTCAACTATTGAGTTTTCGGCAAAAAGTGTGTGAGGCCCTTTCTACTTAAAATTATCCTAGGAATATCGAAGAGCTGAAATAGGTTTGAGATTCCTGCACAAGCAGGTTGTGAATGGAGCTAAGTTGTCCAAATTTAATTGGATTCTTAAATCTGAATGTCAATCCTAGAAGAATAAGAATTCAAGAACTATTCTTTGTTATAAGTACACAAAATATTTGGAAAACCAAATACGTCTTTCGGCAAATAAGTTGCCATCTTCAGTGGAAACAACAAGGAAACTGATGTATGCGTAGCTGGACACCTTATTTATACCTTGTAAGGCAACCTGCAAGCCTGCCTTGCCAAAGAAGGGGCGAATACACAATTCCTCGGCCTAGCACCCTTCTGTGGACTCTTCAAGGCCCATTTGAAAGAAGAGTTCCGACGCTGGGAAGCAGAGGAAATGAAATCTCACTGGAATAAAGTGCCAGGACAAAGACAAGCGAAAAGGCTAGTGAGCCTTTAGCCAAGGAAAGCTAAACAGCTTCTCGAAAGACTTGAAACTGGTAACGGGACTTCTCACTGGACACTGCCCTCTGAGGTATCACCTCAAAAAGATGGGTAAAACAGAGAGTGATAGTTGTCGCTACTGCGAGAACTTCACTGGAACTGCAAAACGTTTGCTTTGTGAATGCCCAGCACTCTCCTGCAAGAGGCTCAAGTTCCTGGAAGAGACCCTAGAGCCCTCCGATGTCAGGAAGTCCGAAGTCTCGGAATCCCGGGCTTCGAATAGATTGAGGGTTATGCACAAAAAATCTTATAGGTCGAGGTGCTTGAGAGGCTGCACATCCTTAATGACCCCCCCTACAACTTACAATCTATACATTGGTTTAACGCTTCACTGACTTGGAACGTTGGTGAGTGAAACGTCAATGATGGACTCCTACTACGATTAATGTAAATGCTATCTAAAACCCATCAACTCCTTATTGTTCGTAACATTTCTAAGTAATTTTAAGTAGAGTTGGTGACTAGATTCAAAAATATATTGGTCAATTTATCGAAATGATTATGTTAAAAATGCGCAATATGTTGTTCTTTGAAGCGGGTTATGTTGAATGCATAATGTTGGAATTCATCTGGTACGAATTTATGTACCTTTTCTATTAATTTCAAATTCTTTCTCGTTTCTGTTCAAAAGGGTATCCAAGGAAAGTTATCAACCATTGTTTTCTTTTTCGATGATACATTTGATCGAGTTGAATTCAAAGAACTCGCAAGAAATCGTCTAGATTTGGAATTCTTTTTCTATATATTTCTCAAATCTGCTTATGAATAAGTTGGCTGACTATAGCCAAACTAAGTCAATTTTACAAGGGTAGTTAAATTGACAATTAAAAATAATAGAATAATGATCGATCTATTCGATATATCCACATATTCATTGAAAAATCAAATGATACAATTGAATTATTATGTTTCCCTAAATTGGCATGTCCGTAATCGAATAGAAATAAATAAGTACCTACCCAAGTTGCGTGTTTTGTGGGATGTTCACATCCCAGTCAATCGAAAAATGGATAGTGACACTGCTCACTTCATCCAACAATGTTACTTAATTGCACTTTGTTTTGCACGTCTGCACGCACCGAATCTCCACCCGTGGGAAGCTTAGGGGCGGACCACCCCTTACTTTCGGATATACCCTGGCTTTTCGGCCACGCGAGGATCATGCCCTAATTCGTTAAATGGCTGGAAACATATGCCTTTTCATCCCCTTGGAGTGCTCGATGATAATGTACATTTTGATTTGTTTGCGTCGTGATTGTTATTGCGGATTACGTCATTCGGGGTGAATTAAGATACGGGATGATGATACCCCCTCGAAGTTTAAATACGGGAAAGTGTATTGCTATTCATCGCGAGATGGGAATTGAATTCGGTGAATCAGTGTATTTTTGAATAGAAAATGAAATTTTATGATTTGATACAACGTGTCTTATGAAACCTATGTCATGTACAATTTTTTTATTTTACATTAATTTTATTGAAAAAAAAAAAAAGATTTACTATCGATAGAAGAAGAAAAAGTCTTTATTGTACTAAAAACATAAAGTTTTTGTTGACAAAGTATGCGATATGTGTATATACTAATATGAAGACTATAAAATCATGTAAAATAACCTAAAACATTGTATAGAACATGTACTGGTTAAAATTCTAAATTGAACGAATGAAACAATTTAAAAACGTATTGTAACAAATAATATAGGTATTTACTGAAATGTGTCTGCATAAAATTCATGTAAGTTGTAATAGGCTTTATACAATAGTAAATCTTTGACTGCCTTTCTGAACTTGATATGTATCACCAATGAACGAATATGTGTAGGCAGGTGATTAAACATTTTCTTGGCATTGTAAATAATAGATTTTTGTGCAACTGTACTTCTGGGAATTGGTAGGGAAACCGTAAAGTTGTCATTCCTTGTATTGTATTCCGACACCGAATGGATGTTGGTACTATATTTTTTGTGGATCATACATACACTCTCCAGAATGAAGATGCAAGTCAATGTCAGTATTTTATGCTCGATAAATAAGGGTTGACACGATTCTCTAGGTTTAGCTTTACTAAGGTATCTCACAGCCCTCTTTTGTAAAATGAACACAGAATTCAATAGAAATTGAGAACTATTACCCCAAAAACAAACTCCATATCTCAATAGTGAATCAATCAGAGCAAAATAGACTGCCCTTGCTGCAGATTCATTCAGTTCTGCTGAAATGACTCTTACTGCGAAACAACCTGATGATAATTTTTTGCACAAATTAGTGATATGCGTGTTGAACGAAAGATTATTATCTACATGAAATCCTAAAAACTTAGCTGATGATTCAGTACTTATTCTCGAGTTTCCCAAAAATATATCATTAAGAGTGCATCTAAACGTCATAATACAGGTTTTTGAAATATTGAATGATAATTTGTTCGCATCGCACCAATTTTTTACTACCAATATGTCCTCAGCGACATAGTTACTCAGTGCATCATTGTTGTTGCTATATGCCACAGTATTGTGG
The DNA here is from genome assembly GCA_029955515.1 of Chrysomela aeneicollis. Lineage (NCBI taxonomy): Eukaryota > Metazoa > Arthropoda > Insecta > Coleoptera > Chrysomelidae > Chrysomela > Chrysomela aeneicollis. The sequence goes on along the minus strand of JARUHQ010000018.1, from coordinate 10,869,732 downwards.
TGTCATCTGCGAACATAGTAAACTTTCCTCTGATTTTAATACTTGCTAGGTCATTAATGTATAATAAGAATAAAAGTGGTCCCAGCACCGATCCTTGTGGTACCCCACACTTCACTAATTGAGACCTCGACTTTTCCTTGTTGAGTGAGACTATTTGGGTACGCTCTGATAGGTATGATTTGAACCATCTAAGTGTTACATCCCTGAAACCATAAATCTCTAGTTTTTTGAGCAAAATACTATGATCAACGCAGTCAAAGGCCTTCGTAAGGTCGCAAAAGACTGCTGCAACTGCATCACCATCATTAATCTTCGTATATATATTCTCCAATAAAGCAAACATAGCATCATTTGTATTTTTAGCTGTTTGAAAACCGAACTGGTAGGTGCTAAGAGTGTGGTTATGACGCAGAAATGAAAACATTCTTTTTTTTACTAATAAATAACAGGAACATATTCAATTGGTAACAATGACGACATTGAAATAAACTACGCAACACTAATTAAGTCGCACCCCAAAATTTTGCCTGTGTAAAAGTTTGAATAATGATTTTGTGTTTTATATTTTAAACAGTTTGAGTTTTGTTCGCACTGTTCGCTAGCTCAGTCTTTCAGCTATAATCTCATACTCCTTCGGAACATGAGGTTTTTTCAATAAAATTGCTACAGGATGTTACTTGAAACTGTGCAAAATTCCGGAAATTTCAAAAGGATCCCAAATGGAGAAAAACTTTTTTTTCAACTTTAACATCCTAAGCATGGAGATGATCTCATTACCTTGGGCCATTTCCAAAATTGTCCTCTTATATCTTTTATTCACAGAGTGATTTTAAAAAAATCCATTTTTCAGTTTTGTAGTCATAACTTTTTTACTCTTCAACCGATTTTCAAAATCTCAGGATTATTTTGAAGCTGAAACATTAGATGAGGTGATATAAAGATCAGAATTATTGACTCAAGATGATTATTCAAGAGCGAGGGTTTCCTCAAAGGTGACCCAAATCTGAAACACCCTCTAAATCCCGGCTGCGAGGAGAATTTAATGAAAATCAACTTGTTTTCGGAAGGATTTCACATTCTGGATACGTCCAGATCTTCCTTGCTTTCGAAAAAAAATCAGCCCAAGAAAATGGCCCGTAACCAACGTAACAAGAATCATAATGAGTGACTGACAAGACAGGATAAACATTTCGGATCAGGACAGAAAAAATTATTCGTAGATCTTTCTTTTCTGAAGATATAAGACTTCATAAAAAATTCAGATTTCGAAAATCGGTTGAAGATGAAGAAAGTTATGATTGCGAAACCAAAAAATTGATTTTTTGAGATCACTCTGTGAATAAAAAAGATAAGATCACAATTCTGGAGATATCTCAAGTTGATAAGATCATCTTTATGCCTCTGCTGTCAAAGTTGAAAAAAAAAACTGTTTTTCTTCATTTAGGATCATTTTGAAAATTCCGAAATTTTGCACAGTTTCAAAAAACATCCTGTAGCAATTTTATGGAAAAAACCTCACGCATCAAAGAAGTACGAGATTATAGCTGATGGACTGAGATAGCGAACAGTGTAAACAGAATTCGAATAATAAAAAATGCGTATCGAAAGAGGGGCTATTAGATACGCATTTTCGTTTCATAATGACTTCATTATAGAACCAAAATAGAAAATGATATTTATCACATAAAAAATGCTATATGCATACCTGAGGCCAAATAAGTTTTTTTTCATAAACATGGTATCCTGAAATTCAAGCTAAAGGCAATTTGCGCAATAAAAATCATTAATTCCGAATTGAAGCATCAAAACAATTCAGTAGTTTTTTGGACGCTCTAATCATTTTTGCTTCAAAAATAAGGTTACCCTAATACAAGGGAGTGAATGGGTGTTGTTGTTTGGAAGGGGTGAATTTTCGTATATATGTTTATGGAAAAAGAAAGTCATATTTTCAAGGCCATCAGGAATACGCCCTCAGAAAATTCTAGATAGATCTTTCAGTCAGGATTGTCAGAGGACCAATAAGAAACGTATTCAATAGACCAGCAAATCAATAATATGGATGGTGTTATGCGAAAATAGCTCATAATTTTTGATTTATCGACAAGTTAATATCGAAATAGAAAATTTCAATGTCAAATACCACAATAGTTATCTTAGTTTCAATTTATTAGACGTGAAAAAGCATGAATATAGAAATTGGTAAAACTTGTATCACTACTTCAAAGTTGATAACCAACACCCTCAAACTTTAGACAGAGTGAGAAAGGCCGGGACCAACAGCATATAGTGGAATCCGAACTCCATCCTATCTATCCACGCACTCATGAATCACACTCCACATTCCTGCATTGATAATAACAGATTTCTATTCTTCCTCGACATCGACCAAAATCCATCCTGCAATCTCTGTGACAGCCGACTTCCCCAATCGACCCAACAAAGAACCCTCTTCTGGGGCTGTACGACCCTTATCCGGTCATACTGGATTTCCCCAAGCAGGAAACATTTCTAAAGCTCCTGCTATCGTTTCTAGAAGTACGCCGATTTCCTGCTAGAGGGCGCTAGCGTCATTCCTGCTTCCGAGTGGATCGATAACAGATTTGTTGTTCCTCTTTCCGTTAGATGGCGTCAATGGGAGATTTTTTTATTCTCCTGATAACTTGTTCTGAATATCTCTAAGCTCTACAGATTCCATTGCGATCATCTTCATCATCGTAAACGTATTTCAATTGATTTTAAATGAAGTTTCAGTTTCAACCCTTATGGTTTTGAAGCTTTTATGTTTTGATGTGTTCTTGACCTTGTTTCAGTCCAAAAACAATTCTTCATTTCAACTAACCTTGTACCTTTATGGAAACCCCCATGTGGATATTACGGCTGCTTCTGAAGTTTCAGTTGCTTCGACTGAAGAACACAATTACAGGCATTTCAGCTTATTATCAACTGAATATTGTGATTGCGTTCAGAAGGTATATTCTCATGTTTCAGTTACTTCGAGTGCAGGATGCAATTGATGGTTGCATCAACCTTGTGTTTTAGACATTGTAGATTCACCTGATCTGATGATTTTGTTTTCAAATGGTTCTACAATTTCCTTATGTGAATATTGCAGTAGCTTCAGAAGTTATCTTCATGATTCAGATATTTTGAGGGAAAGACACCATACCCCAGTATTGATCTTCAGAGCTGATACTGTTCCTCAATGATTTATGAAGCTTATTTTTTGGTGATTAGCTTTATTCAGCAGCTTCGAGTGTAGTAATTAGTTCACCATTGAAGAGATTATAGTTGTACTTGTAACTAATCTTGTCCTCACTGTTTTTGTGATCTTCTTTCTCGAAGTGATATTCTCCCTCATTAATCAGGAAGCTTCATTGTTGAAGTGTTTGTAGCCTTGTACGGTAGCTTTGAGAGTGGGAAGCAAATCTCAAATGGAGTCATTGTGGTTTTACCTGATCTAATCTTGTTTCTAAATGGTTTTAAAATCCCTCTTATGAAGCTTTTTTGGTGATATAATTGTAGCTTTGAGTGTATCAAACAATTCGCCATTCAAGAGATTGTTCAGTTGTACTTGTACTGATTTTGTCCCTAAATGTTTCTGTGATCTTCTTTCAGAACTTTCTGATATTCTCCCAGAACTATTTAGGAAGCTTCATTGTTGAAGTGTTCGAAGCCTTGTTCGGTAGCTTCAAGAGTGGGCAGTAGATCTTGAATGCATCAGTCATTTGGTTTTACCTGATCTACTCTTGTTTTCTAATGGTTAAGAATAAGCCTTTTGAAGCTTTTTTGGTGATATAATTGTAACCTTCTTCAGCTGCTTTGAGTGTATCAAGTAATTCACCATTGAAGAGAAGTGTCAGTAGCTTCAAAAGTAGGAGGCATTGTGGATTAAACTGATCTTATCTTGTTTCTCAATGCTTTTGGAATTTCCGAAATGGATATTGTACCAACTCCAAGAGTTATCTTCATCAACAGTTCTCGACGATTGTGTGAAGCTGTGTTGGCAGCCATCCTAATGTTCAACGACCCAGTAGAGCCAATATTTCTGATCCGAGCAGCTAAGTAAATCACATCAAATTTCCATCGAGCAATGAAGATATTAATGGCAATCTACCTCAAGACCGACTCATTTCCTGACTTCGGCTCGCAGAACTCTCTTCGAGAGATAGACCAGATAATCCGGGGGCACCGGAGCAAGGGGTGGGGGGCGGCTTATCCGGGTTTAATTTAAAATTAATATAGCACAGGCGGCGAAAGCCGGAAATGAGCTTTAGAAAGCACGGGGTCGGCAGGGGTGTGGGGGCGTGGGGGCGGCCCCAGACGGCAGGGGGGGGGGGGTAGAGGGGAAATGGGGGGGGGAAGGGGGCGACCACCACTTAGGTCGCATGGAAATCTCGGGGAAATCCATTCGGAATTCTCGAGTTTGAATTGCGGTAATGAGAATGGTGGGGTGGAAATCCGAAGGAGTTCGCGGTTTGGGACAAAGTTTGACGTATATCTCGGCTATAACCACTCGGATATGTCATTTCGAATCGTTACAATGCATTGCAAAGGGCATTTCCTGGCACCAATGTGAAAATATATTTGGTTATCATAAGACTTTCATAAAATATATGAGACTAGACATACTATTTTTGCATTGCTCTGATTTATTCATGATATTTCTCGTTCATTTCATTTCTGCTTCACTGGTTTGATTTACTTACGACGATTTAGATAATCATGTTCAGAAAAAAATGGAAATACACCTATAAACTTTCACAGCAACCGAAGATAACTCATGATAATTATTATTTGCATTACCAATTCACGATAATGCATTGTGAGTTGGATTATTTAATGTTCAACTATGAAGTGAGACATCTCTAAAAATTTGTTTTTTCCCGTTTCTGGGCATAATGTTCGTTAACTAAATGTCACTAATCATTACCATGATCATTTCCTGATGTGTTTTGAAACAGCGAGAAAGCCCCTAGGCATCGAACAATCAAAATAAAACTTTTTTATACCGATTGAAGAATTATTTTTTTCTTGTAATATTGATTTTTTTTCGATTCATTGAGATTTTCTCTATTTTTCTTTCATTAATCTCATTTAGTCTTGTAAACTGAAAAAGCTCAGAAATTTAATATATCGAGGAAAAAAAACTATAATATTTAAAAAAAAGTTGAATATATTGAAAAATCATTCATTAGTTTGAAGAATAGGAAAGTTATTTCAAATGTCACCTTTTGCGTTGTCACTTTTAGGTAATTACGCAACCAGGAATACAGTAGTGGTTATTAAATTAACCGAGAAATATAAGCTGGTTCGTTAAAAAAAATGTAAAGAGTGAGAAATTCTGTGATGCAAGCTGTATTCTCTAGTAGCTAGTTGTGGATGATATGTCTCTCACTGCCATCAACATAATCAGCCATGTAGTAGAAATAATTTCAGACTAATTTCTTTCGAAGTGAATGTAAAGGTCAGGTCTCATTGACACATTGAAATTAGTTACAAATTGTCCATGCGAAAGGAGTAAAAAAATACAGAAAATCATGTGATAGCAACTAATATACCTATTGTTGCGCTTTTTGTTGTGTTCTTTTTTTTAAATTAAAAAGTTATGGTGATATGAGCTACTTTCCAAATAACAATATTCTATGACGTTTTCGTACGTTTTCTTAGGAATACTTCGTTTATTTATTGTTGACAAAATATATGGTGATTGAAATCAAACTAAACTAAGTGCTATAACTCTAGTGTCACTGATTGAATTTCTACAATAAAATTAGGATATTTCCATCTCTTCCATTTTTTGCCAATCGTGGTATAGAAAGGACACAGGACCAATTTTTCGATTGCAATTCCAATGAATTCATTCACGAAAAAACCGCCATAACCTGAAAATCTCTCAACCGATGCGACACATCATCCACTTGGCTGCTTCAGTGACTCGAACAAAACGCAGCTAAACGTCCAAGTTTCCCGCATCATCCCTCACGTAATGACCCTTTCCTTTTATCACGGCGACTAAATTTCCATGTGAGAAACTTCTCGAAGAAAATTGCTATTATTACGCAGCACATCGCGCCTCAAAACTGTGCGGAACGCGCCAATTTTGCTGGTGGCGCCGCCTTGAATACACAAGAAACGGTTTCAGCGAAAACGTTTAAGTGATTCAGACCGACGAGGGCAATCCAGAGAAAAAGGGTGGACAGGATTGTAGTCAGTAAAAGTGGTAAATACTCGGCAATGAACATTTGGCGCGTTATATCAGTACATAAATCCATTGGAAACAAAATAAAACATTGACCTGATCGTTTGTTTGAAAGTTGGCGACAATAATTGATATTTTTCTCTTCAAACGGGTTTTATTTCACATAAATATAACGAAGAACTAACAAAAACTGCAGCCTCACCCTAAAACTTCCTTCCTTCCTACTTCAATATGGGCTCAACCGTTTCGCCCAGGTACTTCGTATAGGGATGAGGATGCACCTAAGATACGTCTGGAATTTTATCCATCACCTCCTTCCTGTTGTGGTTTATATAGTTTATCTATTTTTTCTTCTTCTTTTGGCTTATGCTTCTGACTCCTTTCGGTGCCAATTTTTCGATACTATTTTGGCACCTTCATTCGACAAATCTGTTGTCATCCGGCCTGGCTACCGGCGTAGAAATGATGGAACCAGTTTTTTCGATACAAGTAAGGCCCCTTTATCCGACAAATCCGTTGTCATCTGGCCTGGTTACCGGCGTAGAGACAAAGGAACCTGTTATTTTTCTCTATTATTCACTTAGTTTCACATTTGTGGTTGTATTTTCATTAATTTGCACGTTTCAATAGACGTTTACAACATTCACTTGACTTCCAACACCCTAAAACTGTTAACCGCTAACTTTTCTTTATCTATCTTCCCGCCTAACCTAACCTATATTATTCTTCTTCTTCTCTGACGTTTATTCACAACTCCTAATCTCACCTAGCCAGCTTTTGAATAACGAACTAACCTTAAATGCCTACAGTTTGGACAATTTTTTGCGGTCAGTAAAAAGTACAAATCGTCCTCAATAGGCAATGTAGTCTCTTCTATTCTCTTCACAATCTTCTGAAACATTTTATCTTCCAGATATCAACGTCATGAAAAAAATGGAATATTCGGAGAACTATTGAAAATGTGGGTTTCCTACTGTTATTAAATAACGGCATAGAGAAGCTTCATTGTTTTATACAGAGTTGTTTCTATCATATAGTGTTAAATCTACGAAACCCTCATAGTTCAAAGACGAGCTTCTGAGATTGCTGAAAAATACCAACAAAAGGTGAAAACTCTTTGAATATAAGTTCATTCTTTAAAAGTTAGAACTTGCAATGGAAAAACTTGTGTGCATCATCTCAAACAAAGGGATTGCACGACACGGTTCATGCGGATTTGCCCTTGCTACCAAGAATTTTCCAACGCTTCATCAAGGAGTGCTCCACTCTTTGGTCACAATTGTCACTTTGTATTTTTCCCTCTATAGAAGTACTTTTCATGATAAGCTGATTATGAGGGATTAATCCCTTAAAACATGTACTTTTGCCTGATGTAAGTTTGTAGACTGCATTAAATACATTTTTGTCGCAGTAAGACTCTAAGTTCTACCCTCTCGACCTATAACTCCACCTCCACTGTAAGTATTAGATCACCTAGGTTGGTTGGCATATGTAAACTAATCTTATTTTTGAATTCTTACATTAGAACATACAGATCCAATCGAAATAGATATCTTTATGTGTGATAAAATGAATAACAAACTGAGGCATCAGTTGTTCCAATTTTTTCCCATAAGACACTGCATTAATACGAAACTCTTTTTCATCGATCTTCGAATGTAGTCGAAATTCCCAAAGTTTTGGAGCTGCAAGATGCAACCATGGAGCATTCCTCGCCATTACCAATGCAACAATAGAGAATACCTTTATCTGTTCCATCCACTTTCTCAACTATAAGCAACGAAACTCATCTCTGAGGTCCGGCCCTGTCTCCCACAACTCCCAAAAAGGTATAGTTTCAACTCCAATCAGGCTCTATTCATTAGTCACTTGCTCTAAGTGGTACCTCCGACGGCTCGAGTGTGAAGCGACTGACAATTGCGGCGGAGTTTCAGCAGTTCGCTGGGAAGCCAGTGGCTGAGTTTTCAGTGCGAAGGACAAAAAGATGGCTGCTCATACCCCGAGGCCATTGTGCTCTGCCGCTATACGTGACGCTTCATTGTCCTCCAATGTTTGAGCGTGATACATTAATCGTATCGTATTGTTGATGGTGATGAGAATTGGGCTCGAAATACGTTTTTCCACGAAGGGGCGGCAGCCAGGGGTGGCTGGGGGTTGACTAACTCAAAGTTGAAAAAATAGGCCAGAAATGCTACGTTTGGAAAGTGAAAAAAAATTATTTCGACTCGAATCACCCTTGCAGGAAGTGAAAGTGTAGAGAATCTGGAACCTGTAAACTACGAATCCAACCCACCAAGGATCTATCAAGAAGGGAACGGTTTGGAGACTGATTGATCTTGCATGCAGCCTCTGCAGCATCATCAGGTAAAGTGTCACTTGTAAATTGGACCACATTGGGAAAGATGTCCAGCATCACAATGGCCACTTGGAGAACTGTTGGCTCGTTAGTAAACAAGACCCTAGCCTAGTGTACACACATATTACGAGAGCAACAAAGAGGCTGTCACACTAGCCCCACAAGATTATAAAAAAGTGCAAAGTGGATCTGGATTTGATCGAAACCTATACGAAGAACAATCAAAAATGTTTCCAGATAAACAGCTAGCCCATGGAGTCTAAATAAAAACGAGACTGGACAAAGACCAATTTTGTCATCAATTTTACTACCTTAGGTTATCAGATCATTTTTATTCAACATTTTTTCTACAAATTTCAGATTTATTTTTCCTGACCTTTCAGATGTCTAATGAACTTATTCAACATCCAGGTTTTACGTACAATGGACCTTCTTTATGTATGTACATTGTGCGTTCACGACGTACGTACATAAGAAGGTGTTATATGTACTATATCTGTACGTTAGGTGGACCTATTTCGGACCTTCATGGACGTATAACTCTCCCGTTGTACGTCCAATAGATGTTCTTTATGAACATCCATTGGACGTCCACAGTGTACGTACACAGGATGTTATATCCAGTGTATCTGGACATTTGATGGACTTATTCCGGACCTTTCTGGACAAAACTGGATGTCCATTGTACGTCCCTTAGATTCTTGTTGTACATCCATTGGATGGAAGAACCGTCATGAGTGGCAAACCTCGATGCCGATTGAAAATCAATGAAGCAAAATCGTTCCCCCCCCCCAGATCCGACCGATCACCGATAATAAACGCGCATCAATCGATAGATCATCCAAACCGCCACAAAGTCAAGTGGGCCGGTCCTCGACGACAAAACACTGTCGATGATCCGTCCACTCCACTCTATCTCACCCCATCATCCACCGATCTCTTCACATCCTCACACACACACTCCCGACCTCACGGCCGATGCTCGCCTCTTTTGTTTCGCACAAAGGGCTCATCCGAGGGATGACAATTGACATACGCCGACGGCGTAAAGTGAGCCGTGACCGCTGCGTGTACCTTCCGGGTCCTGTGGGAACGCTCCGGGTTGTTTTGATTCCGTAGGTGGGATCGCCAGGGGAGGTCTAATTGGCTGCTGGCGACGTATTGTTCGCGATCGTGAGAGGAGTTTGTGTTTTGTCACCCTGATTTATTGGGGAAACGTGCTGGGTTTTCGATTGGAGCACCTGTAAGGTAACGGCGGAACGCTGGAAAGCTCGAAGAAGACTTGAAACTGGTGATGGGACTGATCAGTGGACTCTGGGCTTTGAGTTACCACCTCAAAAAATGGAAATATCATCACATGATGCCGTTACTACGAGAACTCTGCTGAAACTGTCAAAATCTTGTCTGCAAAAAGTCTTCATATATCAGGAATCTAGGTCCCTCTTCACAATTCGCAAGGAGTCTCAGAATCTCGGATCTTAAATGGGAGAAGTGAGCCGTAAAAAAGATCTCACAGGTCGTAGTAAGTGAAGGCTAGAGAGGTAGATCGACATTCCTCAAAGTACATATTATCCTATCGAACTTCTCGATAAAAACATATAGAATATAAATCAGGATACATCGGCACCCAAATGAATAATATAGAAACATTCCGTAAAAATCATATCGAGCACTATAATAGCCAGTTCAGATGTCTCACAATAGGTACTGTTACGATATTTCCACTTGGGTTCGTGAATTTGAAACACTCAGTACAAAACTGAACAATTTATTCCACTAAACACACTTAATACAACTCAATAAACACTTAGTTAAATCACAACGATATTCGCTTTACAAATCTCAATGTTCACTGTACTATCTCTCTTTCTAATCTCAACTCGTTCCAAACTATAACTAACTTGTCCGCGAAACCGCAACTCCTATATAGGCAAAGACATCACTGTCCAGAAAGAACAGGAACGCACTGGAAGCACTTTTCATATTCGACGGTAATGCACACATAAAAAGAATTACTTGATTTGATTTGATATGCTTTGATTCAAGAGTATGGCTTGTTTATATATACTGGAATAAATGTCTGCTCAATTCAAGACTATTATGTTTCCAACTATATACACTCATACCAATATTATAGATTTTTTGAATCGTAAATGAATGGAGTTCTTCGTGAGAATAATACAATATTTCAGATTGATAACACAATATATTCGAATCAAGACAATCATAATCTCTCAATGACTCGCATTTTTCTTGAACAAAAAGAATCAGATTTTCAGTTTCAGCTGTAGATTGTTTTGTATCAAGAATTTTATCAAATTAGAGGAATTATATCGATTTCTTGAAATGAGAATTATCCTCAACTTCCGTTCTCTTATTGGGGCTCTCATCAATCACATCATCACTTGCAGACCTTCTTCTTGACAACCTTTCCCCCTATTCGTAGAGATTATTTCTGAACTTGTCCACCAGTTTACCTCGCAATAAAGTTGTATTCCTCTGGTTTCAAACGACTGAAAAATATAAAATATATCATTCATATATATCAGCATGGTTATTATATTTCTTCAAATCTGGGTTCACATTCTTACTACTGAATTCATTTTCCTTGGATCGAAATTAGATAAAAAAATGTAAAAATATGTTATGTATAATATGCAGTATCAAAATACCTAAGATGTCTACAAGTTCAAGAAGCTCTTTTCCACTGTTCAATCAGTGTTTGGACAAATTTAAACGTTCATCCGCACATAGGTACCTAATCCCAATTTTCACTCACTATGCCGATCCTGGTTATTCAAGTTTTTCACGAATTATCAGTTTTCGAGAAGATATAGCTACGTTAATTGATTGGATACACAATAATACCTACCCAAGAATGAACGTCGATAAGATATAGGCATGTAACTTACCCCTAAAAGTGGTAATTATATCCTCAGATATCTCCCAAGACCTTAGTTTTTCTTTCATGGCAAGCCAATATTTCTATGCCAATAAAATAGGTTGAACTGGTTGAACAATGATGGATGCACGACAAGAGCACCGAAACAACACATTCACACCGTTTGGCAACATTCTCGGCTCGAAGGGATCGCAATTATATTCAAGAAAATGTTATGGTCAATCCAAAGAAACTTTCTCAGAGATTTACTCATTCAGAGATTAAATGTTGAATGTTATTTTGAAAGAAAACATTCCGTGATATATTTTTCAAGAACTTAATTATTTTTTCTGGATACTTTGAATTTCTTGAATTGAAAACATTTTATTATACCAAATGAATATTCCAGTGAAATAATTTTCTACAATTGACATATTCAATAAATTCATTTCAAATAAATTATTTCATAAGAAAAATGCGCTTTTTCAAAACAAGAATTGGACGTTGAACAAATATATCGTTTTCATTTGAGAATTTGTTTTTATGTGTGTGACTCATCCGCTAATTATAGCGGTGTGTCTGCGACCGATACCTCCGCTGTGAGTCACGCGTCGAGCGGATGCTTTCCGGCCTTCTCGGAAATGCCAGCGGCATATTTCATCTACCTCGATAAAATAATCCAAAAACCCCAACGAAAACTTAATCAGCTTTTTGAACTGAATTCTATACACAATTCCAATTCCACACAGTTCTTTGTTCTCTAGTGGTCTCATCAGAATACCAAAACCTGACTGACTGTTTCATCGTTCTTGATGCTATACCAATTTGACCGTTTTCGTTATAACTGAAAAACGCACCAAAATTGTTTTAACACACATTCAATACACGAGGTGTACATGATCACGCTAAATTATTCAAATGACGTATTCCTGAGACAATTTCAAGAAATAAAATCTATATTACTTTGTATCGGAAATGCTTGGTTTCGGAGATACAGGGTGTTGAAAATTTCGGAGATACAGGGTGTTGAAAATATTTCAAGAAATATTTCAAGAATCTGTATCTCGAAAAGGAATAATTTTATGGGAAAAAAGTTTGATTATTTTGACCAGATCTACCACATACTTGGTTTGCTGTTCTCAGCAACTTCACTTAGCTCCCAATTGATGAGCTAAGTAACGTGCATCGATTTAGAAAAAAGTAATTATCTAATTATCTCAATCAGGGTTGTTGAGGAAGTGTAATTATGAAAAGTGCCAAAACTTCACTGCCAAAAAAAAAGGGCAATTTTAAATGAATATTGACAGCGTACGCAGCGTCCTCTAGACCAAAAACTTATTTTTTGCAAAAGTAATTTGAATACACAAAAAAAATACAATGTCATCACCGTGTATTTCCGAAACGAATGAAATCTGGACACAAGTTTATAATTATATATAGGTAGACTTTTCTTCTTAAAATTGTCACAGGAAACGAGTCAAATAGTTTAACTTAATTATATCACACCTTGTAGATCAACCTATCATAATCGTTTAAGCGTTCAATCGTAAATTTTAAATGAATAATTTCGAATGCGGTTTTCCCCAATGAAACCTTCACTTTCTGTAGTTGTAAGATAGGCATTTTTTTTTTGAAAAATTGGATCACAAAACAACATTTTCAAAAATCATTCATCTCGTCTCTCGGCCGTTTTTTTTTTGACGAGTTCATCCTGGCGGCTAATTTCCATGGCGGTATTTCCTTTTGTCGAACAATATGTCGAGAGGCTAGTTAGAGCGACGGCCGCGGTGGCGCTCCCGTCACCGGAAATGTTGCCATGGCGACGCGGCCGCCGCATCGATTGCCGCTTCTCGGCGGCCGAGGCAGTGACGTACAACAAAGTTCACCTGTCCTCTTCCGATTTGTTTTTCAAGAGGTTTTCGGGGAAATTTTCCCTGATGAATATAACTTCCAAAATTTCAAGGAAAATCACAATACCTGTTTCCTCTTCCAATATCCCCTACTGGCTTGCACGAAAAAATGTATCCAAATTTTTTAACACGATACGCGGGTCCTCAGAATAGGGAAAAATAGCAAATTGATTCTTTTCAAGAAGTGTCAATTTTATTGAAGATGATGATGAACATTCCAACAGTGCTTATTTGAATCTCATCAATAAAGTATGCAAATAAAACGAAACCAATCGAAACACAAAAAAATATTTTTCTATTTTGGTTGTATAATGAAGTCATTGTGCAAAGCAAATGCGTGTCGAAATAGCCTCTATTTCGATACGCATTTTTTATTATTCTGAGATTGATACAATCGAACTTTCAAATGAAAGTCAGAAGAGTTAGGCCCAGTTTACTTCTAAGCGATTTGGATTTGGTGATATTAGCAGTGAAAAACTCAATGTTTTAATTGGTGAATTTCAATTCAGAGTTTAATTTGAATTGAATTGACCAATAAAAACAATAACAACAATGAATTTTTCACCACTGGTATTGCAATAATCAAAATCGCTCAACTGTAAACTGGGCTTTACGCTTGTGCGTCATATTTTAATTATTTCAATGTCATCATTGTTACCAATCGAATATGTTTCTGTTATTTATTGATATTTAATCAATTTTTTTCTTCAAATCAATTCAAAATAGAAAAAATTGCATATGACACACGTTTTATAAGACACGTTGTCGCACTTGTTCCCTTGTTCCCTCGCTTCGCTCGTCGTACTCCAAACAACGCATGCGACAAAATAGCGTCTTATAAAACTTTTATCATAATATACTATTACATTCCATGTAGTTCTCTATCCTGGAAAATATGCATATCTCATTAGTTAATTTCAACACCTATACACAGATTAGACACTCTTATGATATCTCATAAATGGAGCGGTTGGACCTATAATTATGTTCACAATATGAAGAATTCTTCCTTGGATGGTCCAAGGATTATCGCCTTCAAGGATCTGCATTAAATTATGAAATAACCTGTACGCAAAGATTTCCAAAACAGATCAATTTTCAGGTTATAAAGAATTATATTCCTGAATCTATTTCATCATGAAATCACACAGATTATAAAGAAGTCATTGAACTGAAAAAGTTGGAAAAAAAAATTCGAGAAATATTTTCAGAATGTTCATGCAGCTTTGAGAGTTGCCATGGGGATCTCGCTTATCTTATGAGATACAAAGTGAGTTGAATTGGGGCAAAGTTGAAAAGGAAAATATTCAATAGAAAATTTCTGATTTTTGCTTCAGATTTTTTATAATAAACTCATCATACTAGATATTTCTCACCAAGACATAATTCAAATCCTTTTTTTTTTTTGGAGAATTCGAATATGGTGACGTTATCTACTAATCTTGAAATCCAAAATGACGTTCATTAGAAGAAATACAGTTGACAGTTTTTTATTCGCCATCATGTTTGTAATTATCAAAAAACTATGCCATATTCGAATTTAACGAATATTTTTGAATTTTGAATAAAGTATTGGTTACATGGTATACACAATTAGCTTTCCGTAAAAAAATCAAAAAACAAAATCAGAAATTTTCAAAACTGTCGATGATATTTCAAATTTCTTTTCAGATTGTTATTCAGCAACTCTTTCCCAATTTGAGTGGAATAAATAGCCTGCATTCAATTTTAATTCAGGTAGGTATTTAATGCAACCATACGTTCACTGAACACGTTGGTCTATCGCATCCGCTTTTGAATGATACACACCATCATATTGTTACGATTGGAAAAACTGAATATTAAACCAACTCAAAATATGTAAGCTTCTGATCTCATATTTCGATTCACGTCATATTCAGACGAAATATTTCTCCTCGATTAATTTCCCTAAAATGTCTAATTAGACGCAATCTGCAGTGGCATTAGCTAGGAAAGTAGTTATTCCCCGCCTAATCATCACAGCGATAATTACAAGAACATATTAACATCTAATGCCTCACTCCTCCCGAACAAACAAAGCCTCTCGCTAGAGAGCCCTCCACCTCTTCATCACCTCGTCCGGAGCGCCGCTTCCGGACCGGTCCCGGAGCGCGTGCGGAAGGCGCTCGCTCCGGGTGAAATTGGCCGGGGCCCCGGGGAGGAAGTGGCCCGGAGACAGCGGTATCCGCCGCCGGCCGGAGCTTTTCCGCCGGAGCCCCGGAGCGGGATTCGTTTCGTTCACATCAGAGTCGGCTCGACTCGACATCCAGTCAAAAAGCGGATTTTTGTCATAAAAGTGGGGGAAACTCATCGAAAAACGACGATTTGGTTGTTTGTTTTCATGATGACCTTGAGGTAGTTCAAGGTCGCACCCAACATTGAGTCGGCTGGCCTCAAAGAGCAGAGTTGTCTTGGATTTCCGTCAAGAAAATGGGAAAAACTTGTCCAAAAACGAGAATTTGGTTGTTTGTTTCCACGCAACCGATGACCTTGAACGTCCCCTACCAGCCCCCCACCACAGCCAACCAAGGTTACCTCGAGGTCAACCCTAGTAGGTCATCGTTCGTCTATAACTTCACTTCCCACAAAAAAGGTGACACCCAAGGTTACCATCAACAAACATGATCTCATCAAGGCCATTCGACTCGAGGCGATTTTTCCTTCTTGGGATCATTTCTCGAATTAGTTCAAGGTCTCACCCAACATTGAGTCGGCTGGCCTCAAAGAGCGGAGTTGTCTTGGATTTTCGTCATGAAAATGGGAAAAACTTGTCGAATGACGAGGATTTGGTTGTTTGTTTCCACGCAACCGATGACCTTGAACGTCCCCTACCAGCCCCCTACCACAGCCAACCAAGGTTACCTCGAGGTCAACCCTAGTAGGTCATCGTTCGTCTATAACTTTACTTCCCACAAAAAAGGTGACACCCAAGGTTACCCTCAACAAACATGATCTCATCAAGGCCATTCGACTCGGGGCGATTTTTCCTTCTTGGGATCATTTCTCGAATTAGTTCAAGGTCGCACCCAACATTGAGTCGGCTGGCCCCAAAGAGCAGAGATGTCTTGGATTTCCGTCAAGAAAATGGGAAAAACTTGTCGAAAACGAGAATTTGGTTGTTTGTTTCCACGCAACCGATGACCTTGAACGTCCCCTACCAGCCCCCCACCACAGCCAACCAAGGTTACCTCGAGGTCAACCCTCGTAGGTCATCGTTCGTCTATAACTTCACTTCCCACAAAAAAGGTGACACCCAAGGTTACCCTCAACAAACATGATCTCATCAAGGCCATTCGACTCGAGGCGATTTTTCCTTCTTGGGATCATTTCTCGAGTTAGTTCAAGGTCGCACCCAACATTGAGTCGGCTGGCCTCAAAGAGCAGAGTTGTCTTGGATTTTCGTCATGAAAATGGGAAAAACCTGTCGAAAAACGAGGATTTGGTTGTTTGTTTCCACGCAACCGATGACCTTGAACGTCCCCTACCAGCCCCCCACCACAGCCAGCCAAGGTTACCTCGAGGTCAACCCTCCTAGGTCATCGTTCGTCTATAACTTCACTTCCCACAAAAAATCGACACCCAAGATTACCTCAACAAATATAAAATCTCCAAGGCCATTCGACTCCTTCCCGAGGTCATTTCTTGAGTTTGTTCAAGGTCGCACCCAACCTTGAATCGGCTAGACCTTCAAAGAGTGGAGATGCCTCGGATTATTCCGACATGAAAATGAGAGAAAAACATCTAAGAACGAGGATTTAATTGTCTATTTCCACTACCAACCAAGGTTACCTCAAGCTCAAACCTCGTAGATCATCGTTCGTCGATTACTTCACTTTTCACAAAAACCTCAATTCACATGATTTCTCCAAGGTCATTCGACTCAATGCAGCTTTTCAACCCCAAGTTCATCCTTTGAACTGCGTTTGTCTCGGATATATGTCATGAAAATGAGGAAAACTCATCGAAGAACGAGGATTCAACAGTCGATACTATCAACCAAGGTCACGTGGAGGTTGACCCTTTAAGTCATCGTCTACTGACCTCAAACTCACTACTCACAAAGAGCTACACCCAAGGTTACCTCAACAAAATTGATTCTTCCAAGGCCATTTCAATGAAGGCAATTTTTATCTTCCCGAGGTCATCCTTTGAGCTGTTTTCAGGGTCGTTCTCAACCTTGAGAGGGCTGATTTTGGATGAAAGATGTCTGTTGAAGTAACCTTGAGTGCCGCGACTTTGATAGGAGTGGTCTTGAAGTTCGTAGCCTTGGAGCAATATGATTGGGTGACCTCAATGAAATAACTAGAAGTGACCTTGGCGTAGTTGTGGTAGGGATGACTTTAGTCTTCTATTGTAACCATCTACAACTAATCAATTCAACTTTATGATAAAAAACAGGTTATAAATCTTAAAAAGCATCCGTTAATGCATCAATTCATCGAAAAACTCTTAGAAGGAAGCGAGACCCAAGAAAACCTCTACAAATATCACTCCTCCAAGGCCATCCGAATCAAGGTTGCTCTTCCTCCTTGAGGTCATCCTATGACCTATAATCAAGATCGCGACATTTTTTGATAGCAAACAGATGGTAACCTTCTGGAACCAATCTTGAGATGGCTGACTGGATAAATGAAGTAACCTGGAGTGACGCGACCTTTAGAGGAGTGACCTTGAGGAGCGTTACCTCGGAGAGATATCCTTGGGTGACCTTGAGGTGATAGGGGTGACCTAATCCCCTCACAACGGCGTTTGACCATTCGAGGTGGAGGAATACATTGTCCTCTATACTCAGATCGTGTAGAATGGAATTATTATAGCAAGAACACACAAAAAAGTGTCTGGTTAGTATTGGCCAAAAACATGTGATCTTGCTTTGCCATTTGCCCTAACAATGCTACATAGTCATCACAATCATATAGAATAGAATAGAATAGAATAGTGTTTATTTTGCAATCAAAAAAAAAATTAAAATTCAAGTATTTACAAACAGAAATAGCAAAATAAGCACATTAAATGTCTCACTGAAGCTTTCACTTGTTAGTGAGATGGAACACATAAGTGTACCAATAAACAATATAACATAATATTATCTACTTCAATATAGATCATAGAGTGTCAAATATTCACTCATCATTGTATAATTTTAGATATCTAAATTGATTAAAATCTATATAATACATGTAAACACATTTCCACAGAAGAATGTATATATATAATAAATAATAAAATAATAAAACACCTGAATACATATATTAGAGCTATTAAATTATTTATAGTTAATCAACACTAAATAAGCTAATTTGAATTTACATATATAAACTAGATATGGATTGAATAAAAAAAATATATATAACGATAACAATCGATAATTTCATTTGAAAAAGATCAAATATAATGAATAACTATTTCAATCATATCAGGGTAAGTATGCATGAATAATCTCTGAGGCAGTATTGTTCAAGTGATTTGTCAATTTTTTCCTGAATGAGTACAATGTCTGGCTTTCCCTGATATTTTTTGGTAAGGTATTGTACAGTTTTGGACCTAGAAAATGATAATTTTTTTGCCCTATTGATCTGTGCGTTCGGGGACATTGAAATTGTACGTGTTGTCGTGTGTCATATTCATGGGTGAGTTTCTGTAAATTATTTTTGTTTTTGAATTGTCTAGTGGTACATTTTTTATAGTATAGTTTTCTAAGGTCTAGTATACCAGATTCATCATATAATCTATTACTTGGATATCTGGCATTTTTTAATAACATTAGTTTCAGAAAGCGTTTTTGGATAACTCCTAATGGGCGAATATAAGTTCCTGCCACTCCTCCCCAACCAAGCAAACCATAAGTAAGATGACTTTCTACTAGACTGTAATAAATCGTTTTTTTTTGTTTTAGGTCAAGGATTTCATTCAGTTGCCGAAATTTATGAAGAACAAAGCGAAGCTTTCTGAGGATGAAATTCACATGTTGATCCCATCGCATGTGGGTATCTATAATTATTCCTAGATATTTTATATGAGTTAGTGACGAGATTTGAAGGTTATTTTGCAGCGAAAGAGTATGAAAACTTGGCCTGTTTGTCTCATATATAGTGAAGGGTAGGAAGTGTGTTTTATCAATGTTGATAGTTAATAATCTATAGTCAAAGAATGATTTTATTAAAGAGAAGTCGGTTTCTACATCGTTTTTCAGAATGTTCCATTCTTCTCCTTTGTAAAATATAGCGGTATCGTCAGCAAAACTGATTATTTTTCCTTTACAATCGATTGAAAATAGGTCATTCACATAAATTGAGAATAGAATTGGACCTAACACTGTACCTTGAGGTACTCCACACTCTATTGTTTTAAACTCGCTGAACGTGTCATTTATTTTTACGCACTGTTTGCGTTTTTCAAGGTAACTTTTAAATAAATTGAGACAGTTATCTCTTATACCAATATTTCCGAGTATCGAGAGTAATATTTCATGACTTACGGTATCAAATGCTTTGGCGAGGTCTACAAAAACAGCAAGGCATGGTTTACCCTCATCTAAGGCTTCATAAATATAATTCGTGAGTTCTACTATAGCATCTTCGGTTGATTTGCCTTCCTTGAAGCCAAACTGCATGTCAGATAGCAGAAAAAAGTGTCTGGTTAGTATTGGCCAAAAACATGTGATCTTGCTTTGCCATTTGCCCTAACAATGCTACATAGTCATCACAATCATATGCATCGTCGCAGTCTAAGAATAGAAAAGAACTTGTGTAACGATTATAATAATTTTTCTCGTGAACAACTCGTAAACAAAAGGCTTTATTTCCGCGTGACTGAAAGATAAAAAAAAAATCATAAATTCACCTCAACATCTCCGCGATGACAGCCAAACAACTGACAATCGACTTTCCCACGTTCCACCCCGACCCAATCAAAACAACAACAACAAACCATTAAATTTTATCGTCGCTATCATCGTGATTCAGTGCTCGCGGAGTGCCTCACGGTTCCCCGACGGGGTGCGTCCGGCCGGATCGAGTTCGATAAATTACGTCACGATCCGGTCGGCCGGCGACGGTCACGTGACCCGACGGCGGGGGTGGAAAACTGAACGACACCCCGCGTTTGACCTTCGATCGTGTTTTTTTTTGCGCTGTCGCATCTCGGTCGCGATTTGTGACGTGATTTTTTTGGGGATGGAGGCATGCCAAATTTAGGATGATCGGTTGATGGAAAACCAGGAATTTTGATATCTCTGGTAGTTTATGGATTTACTAGAGTAGACTAGCGTCTTTGTTCGAAATTAAGTATAAGATACTATATAAACGGAAACTATTACAATATTGATCAGACTGAACTTTGTACCTGCTGCAACATGCAAGAATTAGAGACATTGGAACATGTATTTATTTTTTGTCCAATTTATGATTGTTTTCGTCCATATGAACTGAAAATAATGAATGACCTGAACGATTTATGCAATTACTTTGACTCTTTAAATTTTGAGAAAGTAAAAATCATCTCCGAGTATGTGAATAATATGCTGAAACTCAGGTCATTTATTTGGAATGAATGAGCTATTTCTTCTTTCTTTCGTTTTTTTATCTGATCTCTGCTTTTTTATATACCTACTTACTTCATTTGGTGAAAAACATAACATAAAAATGTCCTACTTTTTTTTTTAATTTTATTTTCACTCCTGCTCATCATTGTATGATTAAGCATAATTATTTATTTATTTATTTATTTATTTATTTTCAAACAGGTATAAACCTTATTACATGAAAATAATATTTCTATCAACTAGTGTCAATACAGTCTAAAATTAAGTCATAATAAAATTAAATAACATTATGTTTTGCTAAAATACACGCATACGCGAATGGAAAAAGTTACTCCAAGTTATAAAAATATGTTCTTAGTCTATCATAAACTTGTTTCGGAGGGAGAACAAAGTTGAGATCTGACAATAGTAGAAAGTTGTTTGTTGTTTTGATCATTGTGATGATGGGCGAACAGTTAATTGTTGAAACGTATGGTACCTCAAAGAACTGGACAAGTCTTGTTGGTCTGGTAGGAATTCTTACTTTGAGTAAGGACCTGAGATATGGGCAGTTATAATATTTTTTGAAAAGTTTGTAACACATTATTACTATACTTGCCTGTCTTCTATTATCTAAGCTGGGTATTTTGAATTCATTTCTTAATGCTACTGACCTAACTGTTTCGTAGTCTGGGTATACTTTGTATTTTTTGTAATATAGATACCTCAGAAATCTGTTTTGAATTTTTTCCAACCTATTTTTGTGTACGAGATGAGAAGGATGCCAGACTACCGCACCATATTCGAGTTTAGGTCTGATCAGAGTATTGTAAAGTGTGATGACCGCTTTGGTGTCATTTAACTGTGCACTTTGTCTCATTACAAAACCCATAGTTCGTAGTGCCTGAGATGCTATGTGATCCATATGTGGTTTATACGAAAGTGTGGAGTTATAGTATATACCCAAATCTTTAACAGTATCAACCCTGGATAACGGAATATCGTTCATCGAGTAATTGTATATTGTCCTAATGATTTTTCGGGTACACGACAGAACAATACACTTGGATGTATTAAATGGGAGTTCATTTTTCACACTCCATCGATGGACACTATCGATGTCCTCCTGTAATTTGGCACAATCTTGTAAGGTTTCGATCTCTCTATAAAATTTCAAGTCATCTGCGAATAACAGACATTCAGAATACTTTATATTTTGTGTTAGGTCATTTATGAATATTAGAAAAATCAGTGGGCCCAAGTTTGATCCTTGGGGGACTCCAGAGTTTGCGCGATATTTTCCCGAATAATTACTACCATATTTGACTCTGAAGTGTCGATCATTCAAATACGAGGCTAACAATTTAATTGCTTGGGTATTAGCGCCACTTTTATGGAACTTTTCTAGTATCACATCGTGATTAACTTTATCGAATGCCTTCTGGAAATCTGTGTAGATAACATCGACCTGTTTATTTTTATCTAGATGACTGAGTACATGATGAGAGAATGTTAGTAGATTTGTTGCGGTCGACTTTTTTGGAACAAATCCGTGCTGTTCATCACAAATGTTTTCGCCAAGACCCTTCCACACCTTCATATAGATAATCTGTTCAAATAGCTTCGCGATAGCACATAGCACCCCTATAGGCCTATAATTTTCAATATCTGAGACCTTGCCGGCCTTATGAATTGGTGTTACCAATGCTTCTTTCCATAAATCTGGAAATTTATTCGTTTTAATTGATAGGTTGTAAATGAAAAGAAGAGGTTGCTTTAGCCACCCTCCACATCCTTTAATAATATATGGTGGTATCCTATCACTTCCTGCAGATTTTTTTGGCTTAAGTTTTTTTAAGGCTTCAAAATACTCGCTATCGGTTACTTCACTGATTGAAAAGGTACTTTCAATATCCCCGCCGAGGTTGAGGTCGTAAGATGCCTGGTTATTACTGTACACTGACTGAAAGTATTTGCCGAAAGAATCTGCAGACTCGCCTTCTTTCACTTGACAGTCCCGCAGTTTGAGTATGGGGGATGAATTGCTAGTGTTTTTGTTACTTTTCGTGTATGACCAAAAATGTTTAGGATCATTTTTAATAGAGATCTCTATATTCTTTATGTATTTTTTATAGGAGTTGTCAATTAGTTTTTTTACATTTCTTCTCTCCTCAGCATATAGCTGCATATGATAGTTTGATATTTTTTTCAACTTTCTTAATTCATTTTTCCGTTTCAAACTGTTTTTTATTTCATTAGTAAACCAATCAGGATACTTACTTTTTTTCTTTTTCATTTGAGGTACTAATTCATTTAAAATTTCATAAATTTTACTGTAAAAAAAATCTACTGCTTCATTGACATTTTCAATATCAAACAGTGCGGTCCAGTCAATATCTCTGATACTATAAGAAAGCTGTAAAAAATCACATCTTTGAAAATTGTAGAAAGTTTCTGTTTCGAAGTAAGTATTGATCCCACCATTTAAATTCATTTCTATTTCAATATCAATCGTTAATGCAGGGTGGTTAGCATCCTCCTCTATCAATGGAAAGTCAGATTTGGTTACTTTGAGAGAGTCGCAATTTTCAGTAGCTGTTAACACCAGATCTAATTTTCTATTATTATTATTGAGAACCTCGTTCATCTGTTCCAAAGCATGTAAGTCAATGAAGTCCAAATAAGTCTGATGTCTGTCTTATAGGCTAGTAAACCATCATAAGATTTAGTTTAGTTGGATTGATAATTTCATTTTTTCATTATTATATTAATAATACCTGTATATTGCTGCAAGCCAAACCCTTGCTATATGTATGTATTTACATTGAAGCAATAAAATTATTCTATTCTATTCTATTTACTAGAGTAGACGCTGCTATTTCTATATCAAACAATCAATCAAATCAATAATTCATTTCCCACAATTGAAAACATTACATTATGTAGGACAAAACTAGAAAACTAACACACTAATGAGTGTGTATTATGCTGGATTTATTGATTCAACTGAACTTACAACTAAGAATTAAAAATATTGAATACACGAGAACGTCTATATGAGGGTTTCTACATTTACATATGTCACTTAAATTAATAATTTAGAATTACGAAGTTGGTTACTTCAACATGACCATAAAAAATTAAGAAATGTTGTGGACAGAACGCGCAAAACGATTTGGCGTACATGGTATAGTATTTATATTAATTGTTTCTAATAGTGTTATGGGTTTCAGGTTCAGGAATTGTTTGTTTTTTGCTCATTTGATTGATAATATCATTAAATTCAACACTTTGAAATGACATTGAGCATTCAATCATGTAACATTCAACATCTGATGGTTCTTAATTATTAATTGTAATATCTAATTGTTAATTTTTAATTATTGATTGTTTATACTTAGTTACTTTAGTTGAATCTATAATCCCATCAGCAACAAATAGGTATATCACGTACCTACCCAAAAATTAGTTCACATTATGAAATACTTCGTCTGATATCAAGTTTTTGATTTGCTTTTTCAAATTATATTTCCCTTGTATACACTTTATTACTGATTCAGGTGATTCGTTGAATAATCTTGGCCCAATACAGTTTGGCAAAGAACTGATGGTATAATATCCGTCTAGCAAAAGGTATCCTCTTTGATATCCTCAAGTAAATAATTCTTTTGTCTCGTATTTATGTAATGTGTATTATAATTTTCCGGTATTCCTTTCCTATTTCTATAGACAATTGATATGTTCAGTTATTTGAGGAAATCTCTGCCAGAACAGGTGGCAACTCAGTTACTCTGTACTATAGTTCATCTACTTCTTGTTTCAAACTTATCCCAAAAATCTACATTCCACACACATAAAAATGATTTTTCCATTTGATAAAATATATTTCTTCAACTCGAATGAATTCAGAATGAAAACACCATTGCTGGAATTGAAATAAAGAACATGTTTGAAGCTATTTAGTTGGTTTTACAATTACATAACCAGTTTGTGATATAGTATCACCAGCTTGTATCTGATGTAGGTATTTTGGCTCCTTTGTCCTCTGCCATTAATTCAATAATCATGAATATTGTGCAACTATTCTCTCATTTAACCAAATCCGTATACCGTATTTTAAAACGAATCAATTTTTCCGTATGACCTGAAAAAATGTGTCAATGTTTATTGGAAATACATTGAGCTGGAAAATGAATGTAAACGACAGAAATGACATAGGACATTTATATTTCTCATACATATCTTCTTGGAGCATATAACTTCCAAAATCAGCATTCTATTTGCGCGAAATCCATACCATCTGTGTCCATACCCACCCACGAAATCAGATAAAACACCGCCGGCGTCCCCACAACCACCCCCTTCCCCTCACACCCCCCCTTCCACCCCAGCTAATTGAACACCTGAAGGTAAATACGCGAGCACCTATCATAAAACACGACCACCCGCACACACACGGATCGCACCCCTCGCTGGGGGGCGTGGTCCTTCGAGCCGTCGGCTCGCCGCGATTGGCCTCCCCACCCCTGTGGCCACGCCCCCCGCGACCCCGGCGCGGGAAAACAACACGGCAAGCCGGCCGCAGTCGATCACAGAGCCACGAGCCAGGCAGATTGCGTCGAATATTTGACAGTTGACGGGGTGGTTGTTTCGCGTGTCCTGTGTGGTGCGTAACGGTCGCGATCGTGTTTTATGAGTCTAGGGAGAGAATGTTGGACATCAAGCCCACCGCCGACTACTTGAGTCGAAATTCCTTTGGACAATTTTCCATGCTGTTCGGTAAATATCCTAAGATGTGGCGTGTGGTTGTGCTTGTAGGGAAAAGGGGTTGTATGTTGAGGGGAAGTGGCCAGCTGGATTTCCTCGGCTGAACCCTGTTGATTGCGATTGTCCCTTGTTGGGGTTTTAAATTTTTGTACAAGTTGTTCTGCCACAAGTTGTCTTAAAAATTTTTCAATTATTCACTAGAAAGGACGTTACAGGCTAAATAGCCACAAATGCCTTTGCTTTGACCTTCAAAAATTGCACATAAGTTTTTTCTCAATATTATATTCTGAATTGTAAAAAATTCACAATTGGAGTACATAGGAAAATATTCGAGAAAGGTCCAAACTTGTATTACGATAACTGATGAGCTGTTTCCGAGAAATAAGTTGTTTCTTTTCATATTAACTTTTGTTTTAAAGCGTAACATGATTCTCAACATTCGAATTGATCATATCCAATAGTTATGGTGGCAGCTTCTTAGCATTCTAGGGTTGGTACTTCTCTGTCAACTGTCATTTAATTGGTATGCTTATATGAATTAATCTGCATAACTAACATTCATGACTATTCACGTTGATGACAGATTCTTGCCAACCTAATACTCAAAAAATTGCCACTGGAAGCTGTTGGATATGGTAATTTATTAATGTCGGGATGCCACATTAATAAAAATATAATGATTAATATGCCATAAAATCAGCTGTGATTTTTTACCCGTGCAATGTAACCAGAGGTATCGTAGATGATTATACTAGACCTGGATCAGTAAATGATTTTATTTCTGACAGTGACATTATAAGCTTATATCGTCATAGTTACGATATCTATAATGAGGGTCATAACTCCCTTGGGATATTAAGGTTCAAAAACTCCCTC
Organism: Chrysomela aeneicollis; assembly: GCA_029955515.1. Taxonomy (NCBI): domain Eukaryota; kingdom Metazoa; phylum Arthropoda; class Insecta; order Coleoptera; family Chrysomelidae; genus Chrysomela; species Chrysomela aeneicollis. The sequence goes on along the minus strand of JARUHQ010000018.1, from coordinate 10,843,200 downwards.
TTACCTTTTACAGGTGAAAATGATACAAGAAATGCTTATAAACGTTTATATGTAATGAAAACTAAGACATATTTTTCTTATTCACGTCATTACAAATAATAAAGGTACCATTTTCAAATGTTCCCTGAAAATTACTTCTGCCGCTGGAAACAATTTCTTCTTTTTTTTTATGGGTGGTGCTGTTGCTGTTCACTACAGTCGAGGTGCCTGCCTCTTCTGTCATTCTAAATATAGACATATTGTTATGAAAATCGGTCAAAAATAAAATTATCTATGTACCACGGGAATTATAGAGCCTTAATAACCTCTGGCAATTGCTGTCCCTCGGGCCAGAGGCCCTCGGGACGCAAACTTTGCCATCGGTAATTAAGGCCCTCATAATTCCCTTAATACATAAATAACTATTTGAGTGACCTGGATTGGGTTTTTACGGTAATCACAGAGTGGCTAGCTGTTTTTTTTTGCCCAAGTCCATCGTTTAGTGCTGCGACGTCATTCCTTCCAGTCTGATACCGATAACTTCATCATTAATATCGATGATGGAATAATAGCAATTTAATGTTCTAAATCTATTTGTTTCAGATACATCATACAAGGGATCATGGGCTTCCCATTCTTCTTCACAAACGCAAGGTAAATATACAACATAAATCATTTAGGTACTTCATCGGCTTTGACCAAGAACAATAATGTGCTTTGGTTTGCACCCACAGTACAGTTGTAGTACACTTAAGGTCTTGTGCAGCTCCATAACTTGCTGATCCGTCGGAAAATACATATGGTATTCATGGAAATATAACGTATTTCAGTTTGTTCTCTGCTCCCTCTTCAGGAACCACAGTTTGAGTTGGTCTACCACAGGAAGCAGTTTTCTGTGTCTTCGGCTTGCCGAGGTTGATTTTTTTCGCAGGTTGAGTTGATGAACTTTTTCGCTTATATTCAACCCGAAAAACTTGTCTAGTAAAAAGATGTTTGTTTCGATTTGTGTCTTCAAAAGACTGCTGCCGATGCAGGGGAGGAGTCTTTGCAAAGTCAGTTGAGACATCGAATAAAATTTTAAACAGCTGCAAAGCGGGAAATCCGTTGAAAAATTGTCGTTAGCGGCTCGTTAGAGAATGTTTCAGTACCTTTCTTGGTGTTCCAATTGACTATAACTGGGCTGGTGGTTGAGTGCGTTGAATCGCTGGCTTATAGTCTGGAGGGCCAAGGTCCAAATCCCGCGGCGGCTATTGGAAATATTTATTTATTTCTATAGTATCGTTTAGCGGGAGGAGATAGGTGAACAACCGAACATTCTTGGTACCTAGATTTCAATCAACGATAACCAGCCGAGTAGCGCTTCGGATGACACTTAAAAAGATAAGCTAAAAATACAGTTTTTTCTACTATCTAATCTCCGTAGTTATACCTATTTCATCTCTCCACCATGACGGTATTCGTCTTTCATGCTCTTTTCGTATTTTACTCCACCTCAGTCATTCTTTTGTCTCATTCCAGTAAAGTGATCTTGCCTTCCCACTTCCCATCAGTTGGTGTAATTTTTGGTTGATCAGTTACCTAATAAGTTAATTTTTCCTTGGATCATATTTCTCCTTGTATTTTCCCAATACAAGTATAATTTCTCTTTGTTCTATTTTATTTGGGTAGGTATATTTTTTTATATGTTTTCTCTTTCAATTAGTATACTTTGATCATCCCACACAATATATATTTTATAGATTCCCAAAAACCCGCATATTTTCTTTTGAGGTCTTCTGTTCACTAAATGAACTTCTAATTGTAGCCCCAACGTCTATGCATCCTCCATAGGTTCTGCTTTAGTTTATGTTATGCTAGGAACTGATTTTTCTATACATCTCATATCAAATGCAAAATTATTGAAGTTTTCCAATAGGTTAATAATATATACTGGGTAACCCTGTGACCCTCCATGTATCCTAATATTTTCCGATATATTAAATTCCATCATGATCATAATGTCGAAAGTCTGTGAGGAATTGATTCCAGAGTCTTGTATAGCCTAATTGTTATATATTTCCCCTGTAAGACCAGTATAATGTTTGCTCTATTTTAAAAATATCCTATATGTATCCTTACTATTGTCCGAATCCATCATCATGTCGAAGGCCTGTGGAAAAGTAATCTTTAGTTTTTCATCAAGCATTCATATTTTTTCATCGGAAACTCATGATGATGCATAAAAATACCCAATCATACTGTATATAATTGGTACCAGAGAAACACTAGAAAAAATAAGTCATCCTTAAGCCATATATCGTCGCCACTCGAAGACCGACAAAGTGCAAGGGAACACAAAGGAAAATGGCGAGCATTAACCGAAGTCCGGGAAAATCCGGTCCGGGTTTCGAATTTCCTGCGCTGCTGCTGCTGCTGCAGCGACAGACATTCCGAATGGAGACGTGAAAAGTCGACGTTAAATCCGCAAATTTTATTTTCAAGGAAATTTGTATTAGCCGATTTGTCGTGTTCAGTTATCTGGTTTGTGTGGCGGATTTTGCGTCGTTTATTTTTACATTTTCTTCCGCCGCGGCGCTTCCATTTCCTCTTAGGGCGACGCTTTCATCGCGCAGCGACGTCGCGGGACGCAAATGGGATTTACAAATTATCACCGCCGTTCTTGCGACAACAAATGAAATTATATCTGGATTGACTCAATTGAGCATGAGGTGAAAAGAGGAATAGAAATTCGAAAATGAGTTTGAACGACTCTCAATATTGAGAATGTTATCGAGGTGTTGATATAATGCAACAGAAAGCAATCATTATTTTCTCTTATGCACGACCGGGCTTAAAATGGTACTTTATCGCCCTCTTGTGCGGGTGTAAAATAGCACTTTACTGCCCTTTGACTAATTTACCGCCCGCCGGGCGTAAAAATTGCATTTTACCGTCCGGTAGTGGGGGCGTAAAATAGCACTTTGCCGTCCTCGGACTTCTTTACCGCCCGCCAGGCGTAAAATTGCACTTTATTGCCCGGTTGAGCGGGCGTTAAATAGCACTTTACCGCCCTCGGACTACTTTACCGCCCGCCGGGCAATAAATTATTAATTATTCGCATCCTCAGCTGCTTTACTGTTTTCTGGTGTAGTGTGTAGTACAATTCACACTTTCTTCGTCACTGGAATGCATTTCGTAATGACAGCAAATATGGCTACTAGCCTAATTTTTATTCAACCACCAGTCTGAAACATGAGCAAATTGTAAACCCTTTATAAATCCCTTATTATAAGAGATAGAGAAAAAGTAAAAGCACTCTCATGTAAGTCTTTTTCGAGAGGAACATCATGGGCGAAGCAAAAATTAATTTAAAGGGGTTTAAAAGGTATTTAAGAACCGTTTCATTCCTTTCATGCTTGAGAGGTGAAGACGTGTATTCAAAATAAAATATTACTGGTCGTGCATAAAGTAAGTATATAAATCCAAGTCAAATCCAAAATTGAACAGGGATATTCGAATTCGACTCTCATCAATAGGATTTCGAAAACTGCAAGGGATTCAAGGAAGTTCAAAATGGGGAAAAGTTGAGAAATTTCATGCTAATTCCTAATCATTACGATGAAAAAACTATCCACCACGATAACTCGTACAAAATATTCTGAAAAAACTGAATTTTTGGATTATCATTTACATTTTTTCTTGCCTCATTATTAGAGGGAGACCAAAACTGAAAGCACTTCTTCATTAACACTTTTTCAATCTACAACAGGGCATTCTTCTATATGATGTTTTTGTTTCATTCTGTCCTAATTTTTGGGAGGATTCCAGAATGAATCGTGCTATAACTACCATTAAGAATTCCATTAATTGACAGCATTTTCGCTCGTAAGTGGAAATATAAAAAAAAACGCTCGCCTCTACCATGGGTATATTGTTGAAAACGAACTGATATTCTTTTGAATGGTTGAAAATAAGGACTGTGAATTATCTAAGGCAACTACTCATGTAGCAGAAAAAGCAAAAATTGTTACTTTGAACCTTCACCAGAGAAATCGAGGCAAAGTATGAATTATGATATGAGAGATACATGACATGATGCCATGAAATGCTTGAATGTCGAAGTATCCTAAACTGGTCGCATTTCTCAAAAATCATTAGTTCCTCTAATACAAACAAAAATAATAGTATAACTGAAAGAGGTACACAGAAAAAACGGATCTCTTAAATCAAATATATATATATATTCTTGAATTGTATAACCTTCCGATAAGAATAATAATCTCAGATGGACCAAAACGTTTCTTTTCACAACTAATCGCGTTGTTTGCTTGTTTCCATGAATTTTCTTGAAATCAATTTGGTTGAACTGAATCATCCGCACTCTTCTCCTCAGAAAACAATGTGAGTAATGTCAGTCAAGCATTTATTTCTCTCAGCTCAAGAATATCGTTTCTTATGAGTAGTGTTTTGATGACGGAAGCATGTAACACGTGACCAGCTCGACCAATAAGCATAGAGAACGAGCATGGAATTAGCGCCCGAAGCGAAGATGCGCAGTCCGAGCACTGTCCGCCGAACCAGCTAGACAACGCCAACAAACCGCCGTAGCCGCCATTAGGACTATAAAGAAATACATTGTTACCAGGTTACAGTGATGTTTTGTTGGTAGTACTTGTGTTCCTATAGTGCAGATTGCAGGCTCGCGAATTATTTATAACTCGAGTACTCAACATGGAAGCAAACAATCTAGAACATATTATGTGGACATGGCATCGTATCACTGGCACCATGTTGGGTGTCGAGAATACTCGAATTTTGTGTTGTCAGGTCATGTTAATATGCTTGAAGTAATAATTCATGGCTGTATCAATACTGCAGCTCCAGTTTGTGAAAAAACTACAGTGTTTTTCATTTCCAATTATCGGCATCAATCAGAGTTGCAATCCTCAAATGAAGGTCAATGAAAATGAATCAAAAGTGATTCCTTTTGAATGAAGAGGATAATTGGTCAGATGTGCTGAGAAATCAGCTTCATCCAAGAAAATTGTTTCACAACAACATTGAAATATTCTTGCCTCAACCAAACCACATTTTTCAACAAGGAAATGTACATTTGACACAAAACTTTTTGTTCCTAGGTAGTCAAGAGGATTCTGACGAAAAATCAAACCAATATTTGGTTGGACCTATTCAAGATTACCATTCTCTTGAGTTAATGCGGTTATAACTTGATTTAAGAGATCCTTTTTTCTGTGTAAATTTCAATTATGGTTCACTAGTAGTAGCGTCGCGCGATAAAGCTCAATTTATAAACTCCGCTGCCGTAGCTACAGTTGACGCTGCAATTACTGTTCGTAGATGGAATATGCTAAAAATAAACGTCTGTTGATAAACTACGCAGCTGACGCAGCTGCCGTCGGATATCTCCTCAAAACATTCTGGAACGGCAACGTCAACTGTAGCTACTGCAGCGGAGTTTATAAATTGAGCTTAACTGTGTCTTTTTCGAGCGGCAATTTATCACTATCACTCTGAATATACAAATAGCCATTTCTGCTTATGATGGAGTTTACATATTTGCCGATCTCTCGTCTTTCAATCAACTTTATTCCTTTTATGGAAGCCTTATTGGATTTTTTTTGTTTTCAATAAAACCTATTGTCACTTTTTCGATGGTGAATCATCAGAAGTTGTTCCTTGAAAAATAAGAAATACGGAAAAAAAACAGCGAGCTTTTTGGGATAAAAAATCAGTATCGTATCGAAAAAGCCTCCACATTGCCACCTTGACAACGGCGTTATCAATTATTCTTCAGAAGGCTGATTGGGTAGCCGGAAAAGGAAGGAGTCCTTCCTTCCCGGACTCCCGGAGCGAATGTCCTCTTCCGACAATCCGCCATTGTCGACCTATCTTTCGGCATGCTCCGATGGAGATTTTCCTTTACAGACTCCGTTATAGTGGACCTTTTGTTGAATTGTCGACGTGGAACTGAGAAGTGGCTTTTTGACGCTTAACAGTCAGTTCGAGTTGGATATTCTGATACGGCTTTTCAGGATTATTTGGTTGTTTAGATTCAGCTTTCCTCAATAAAAGGAGAATATGGTCCCACGATTTTTTCAACGGAGCAATGGATTCTTAGTGAAAAAACAAGAAATGATATCCCCGAACGGAAAAGTCGGCGATTTGAAAAATTCGAAAAAGTTCCTTTGATGCAATTCGATTTCCCTTTTATCGATTGGAGAAATGGATTCTATGAAAAAAAAACAAGCAAATTGGTATGCGCGAAGTTGAAAATCGGTCCATCCGTTCGGAAGTTACGACGATCTGAAGAATTCGAAAAAAAAAATTCTGATATCGGTTTTTTCGAATGGAGAAATGGATTCTATGGGAAAAAACAAGCAGATTAATATGCGTGAAGTTGAACATTGGTCCATCCGTTCGAAAGTTATGGCGATTTGAAGAATTAGTAAAAGTTTCAAGGGTACCCCTTTGATGCACTTTTTCTCAAATAATAAAAAAAAATTTTTCGATTCCGGTTTTTTTAATTGGAGAAATGGATTCTATGAAAAAAAATGAGCAGATTGGTACGCGCGAAGTTGAAAATCGGACCATCCGTTCGAAAGTTATGGCGATTTGAAAAATTCGAAAAAGTTTCAAGGGTACCCCCTTTGATGCACTTTTTCTCAAATCAAAAAAATTTTTGTTTCCGATTCCAGTTTTTTTGATTGGAGAAATGGATTCTATGAATAAAAACAAGCAGATTGGCATGCGCGAAGTTGAAAATCGGTCCATCCGTTGAAAGTAATGGAGATTTGAAGAATTCGAAAAAGTTCCCCCTTTGATGCATTTTTTCTCGAATGAAAAAAATTATACGCGAAGTTCAAAATCGGTCCATCCGTTCAGTGTCATCTGTTCTAGGAGAAAAAAATCAGATAAGAGTGAAAATATTGATAATTATTCCAGATTTACTGAAAATATAGTGTTTCAATGTCGTTTCAATTCATACCTGTCAGATTGGAATCACCATAAATATTACCGCCATCTTCATTCAAGTCGTGGAAATATTACTATACCTTCTCAAACGGTCTACAAGTTTTTCGCAGAAACAATTGAGGAGCTGTTTCACCATCCTATATCCACCTTGCTCTAGACGACTAGAATATTCGATCTCCAGATTTTGGCGCATCCACCAAATGTTCGACTTCCACGCAATCATCTTCACATTCGGCGCTCTTGCAAGAAAAACATCTGATCCATCGCTTGCGTCACTAATCCAATATTTTCGCCTCCTCGTTTTCCAATTACCCCCGGGGTAAATCCACTCGCCACCCCTCCTGCTAGATGACGTTTACCTTCCGCCCGGCCAACCTCATAAAGGCCCATATTATAACCGAGCTGTCATATGCAATATTAGGTATATACAGAGCGAGATCTCGCGCTCCCGGCGTTTATCCCGCTATCCAAACTTAATAATGGCAGTCAAAGGGCTGTGATGACGTCTGAGGGCGCGGGCGTTAACGCCTCGGCAGGCCCTTTCGGAGCCCTGGGGCTTCGCGGGTGCGACCGCGGAGCCATCTGGTGGTGACTGAGGCGGACCTGAGGCGGAATAGTCCGGGTGCTTTTTCTACAGGGTCATCCGAGGAGACGGTCGAAAGGAAACCCAGAAGGCATTTTCCTAATACCTATAAAAGTGCCGTTCGTATTTTCTTGTTCGGCGAGAAATTGAAAAAAAAATTATGACTCAAAACACGGAATAGTTGATCATAACGATACTTATATCAGCTGTGTATTGTGTGGGATTGAAAGTAAATCAGGAGATGAAAGTAAAAATCAATGCCTTGCAATAAAAAAAATCAATTCGGAAACCTATACCTACATTTCTGACAAAGAAACTCGCTAGTAAAGCTAACAGTTATATATTGAATGATATCTCGTAAAGATTTGCAAGCTCCCTATTTCCATTTCATTATAGCAGAAAAAATCGGTCCATCCTTTCGGAAGGAGATTTTTTGAAGTGGTTTCTAAGGTACCTACGACCTTTGAATCATTTGTCATCTCTACGAAGAAAAATATTTCTTCTACAAAAGGTCAACAAAGTCTCCTTTGAAGCTTTCAAATCTCAACACACAGTTGACATTTTCCAATAAATGTCATCAAGTTACAGCCTTGCCGCTCGTGCGCGGAAATAATATCATTAAGTGACAGCATATTTGCGCTCGCAACCTTCATTGTTGAAAACGAGCTAATCATTCTGTAACATGATGGAAAAAATAGTGACAGCGAATTATCTGACACATCTGATGTAGCACAAATTGCGAAAATTGTAAATTTGAATCTCCTACCAGAGAAATCGAGAAAAAGTATGGATTACGATATGCTTGAATGCTAAAGATATCAAAGTAAAGTATCCTCAACTTGTCATATTGCTTAAAAAACACCAGTATTAGAAAGATAAATTAGTCTATCCAATTAGAATATCAAACATAGTTTGAAATGAATGTCTGGTAGACTACGAGCAGAAAACAACTACTTTCCTGGTAAATACCACGCTGAACATTGAATTATATCTGCTCGTAATCCATGCAACGATTCACACTGTGAATGCAGATCGCAAATGTTTCTTTCTTCCTAAGACGTGACAAATTCACATCGGGACAGGCACGCCTAACAACCTACAGACCGGTTTCGGGCTTATTGGCCCTCATCAGTGCAGGGTAGTTATCCGAGTAGAGACCGTAAGATCTCCACTCGAAGCGTTGCCTGTCCCAATGCACCTTCGTCGCGTTTATTTGACCGCACTGAGCCGCGTTCCAACAGACAATTGGAAGTGGCGACACCATGCGGCAGAAGAAAGAAACACTCCAGAACTAAATCTCCCAAATCACCGAACTTGGAAGTGGCTTATAGCTCGACTAAGCTAATAAATGAAAACCGGTCTGTAGGTTGTTAGGCGTGCCTGTCCCGATGTGAATTTGTCACGTCTTAGGAAGAAAGAAACATTTGCGATCTGCATTCACAGTGTGAATCGTTGCATGGATTACGAGCAGATATAATTCAATGTTCAGCGTGGTATTTACCAGGAAAGTAGTTGTTTTCTGCTCGTAGTCTACCAGACATTCATTTCAAACTATGTTTGATATTCTAATTGGATAGACTAATTTCTCTTTCTAAAATTGTTGCCCAATTTATGGCTTTTCCATTTTTCAAACACCAGTATGTTCAATATAAAGCAAAAATGAGTTTGACGATATCTTTTCGGTTCATAACTGTGGGATAAACATAAATTTTCAAGTAGCCTCAATAGCCGACGGGTCCAAAGCGCGACTTCTCAAGTCGCCAGCCCGGGTTAGATCCCTGATGGTTCGGAACATTAATTTTCAATCCATGAGAAATGTTCCTTTCTTTTTTATTAGTTGTATTAATTATTGGATTGAATCTCATTATAATAGCGAATAATCAATGAAATAATTAATGATCTATATGAAGAATATTATGAAACGTAAAATAATCGAATGAAGTATCAAGTTTTCTTTTCTTGTCTAGGAATTGTGTTTGTAGAAAAAATCTTATAAGTATTTCGAGTGCAAAGTGTCTTTTTCGAGTTTCAATCTATCACTTTGCGCTCTAAATACACGACTGCGGTTTTTTCGATTAGAGTAATGAATTCTACGAAAAAAAAAGCCAAAAAAAGTGTTGCCCAAAAATTATGACAGCTCTAACAGGATGTCCACAACTGTGTCTAAATATAAGATCTTCTATAGATGGTTGGAGTCCCGCTACTACAAACCTGACCACCCCTGTATAAATGCATGCCAAACCAGTGATGAAGGGAATAATAAACCGAGTAGAAACGTATATGAACTGATATATGAACTGATATTGCATTCATTCTATGGCGAGCATTCAAGAGCCATCAGAGATAAACATGTCGGAACTTCTGTCAGTTCTGGACGAAATACAAAATTGTAATCTAGGCCAGAGTGATAACATTCGAATTCCATTAAAACGCGCATCGGTCCTTTTACCACTCTGAATGGAAGTGTCAATCATGCCATTAAGATAATTTCGACTCGGCATAGCGCGTATGCTTTGCCCTCCTCTGATGCGAGATTTTCAACACCCCAATTCATTCTTCTGGCAATGCGGAACAAGTTGCACACCAGAATTCCATAACGCCCCGATGTACAGGGTCGTGCAATTTTTTTTCAGGAACTGTTAAAACCTTCAACGAGGAAGAAATGTTTACAAAATGAATATGCAACAATTCTCGAGTGTGGATCTGATAACCTGGTAGAATTCAATGCTAACAAAACACAAGCATGTTTTTTCTCTAGAAAAGCCGATCTCACTGTGCCCAACATAAATCAGTCAGGAATAACCAAACCATTGAAGTCATCCATTTCGATGCTTGGCGTTACTATCAGCAATAACCTTTCTTTAGAAAATCACGTGAGGTCCATTGCCAAAAGTGCATCCCAAAAACTTGGATTTCTGTTTCGAGCCAAGAGCTATTCCACTCCCAGTCAGTTGCTTATGATCTATAAGGCACATCAGATCCGACCTGTCCTGGAATACTGTTCCCATATTTGGAGTGCGGCACCTAAACATATCCTGTTACTATTGGATTCTGTCCAAAAAAGGGAAATTCGTCTCGTCGGTGATGCCTCGCTTACAAACTCGCTCACTTCTGTGGAATAACGTAGAAAAGTTGGCGATTTATCTCTATTTCATAGATATTTTCATGGGCGATGCTCTTCCGAAATATCAACAATCGTTCCTACATTAGCAGTCTCTTCGAGATTAACCCGTCAAGTTCAGTCTTCACACCCCTTCGTGGTCACTTTAGAGATCTGCAGAACGTCCCTTTCCAAAGACTCGTTCATCCAACGAACATCGATAATTTGGAACTCATTGCCTAGGAAGATGTTTCCCGAGGCATACGATCCAGAAATCCAGAAATTTAAGAAGAACACCAACTCCAACCTTCTTTCATTTGGTTCTCACGATGTTCTCTAAACATTACAGGATATCTTTTCGTGAGAACCAGAATATAAAAAATAATTTATCAGACTATATTGATAAGGGTTCGAAAAAGTTGAATTTGAAAAATTGATTTTCTGAGCTATTTTGAAGAAAATGATAGATATCAAAGTTTTCTATGTATCTACTTATCGAAAACCAAAATAATGTTGGTAGTGTCGATACTGTGTTGTTGATCGTAGGTTGAAACAAACGTCATTATCTGCAACGATCTCAAAAGTTGTCGATTTTTGTTACACATTAAAATACTACGATTGAGTAGCATTGTGACATCCCATCGTCTTGTCAAATTCAAATAGGAATGGAGAGGAATCTAGCCATACTATAGAGCTTGTGAAATTCACTCAAATTCATCAGAGACTTACCTGACTTTTTTCATAGTTCTAATCGCTCATGCACAAATAATAAAAACGAGAATTGATTGTTTTTGTTCCTCAACCGTATTGAGAGTGATGGGTATTTTTTCAAAATAAATATTCTGCAATAATATCATACATTCCGCATACTATTTTCTGAAATAGCATGATACCTACTAAATAAGGTTGAAAACACTGGTTGATTGATGCTTGCGCACGATTTTTTCAACATCCAACATCCATTCAAGATATTCAGATAAAGTAGGTATAGATATAGTTTTTTTGCGCACATAATAGTTTTTTTTATATTTTGGTTGTATAATGAAGTCATTGTGCAACGCAAATGCGTGTCGAAATAGCCTCTATTTCGATACGCATTTTTTATTATTCGGAGATTGGTACAATCGAACTGTCAAATGAAAGTCAGAAGAGTTAGGCCCAGTTTACTTCTGAGCGATTTGGATTTGGTGATATTACTAGTGAAAAACTCAATGTTTTTATTGGTAATTTTCAATTCAGAGTGTAATTTGATTTAAATTGACCAATAAAAACAATAAAAACATTGAATTATTCACCGCTAGTATTGCAATAATAAAAATCGCTCAACTGTAAACTGGGCTTTACGCTTGTGCGTCAGATTTTGACTATTTCAATGTCATCATTGTTACCAATCGAAGATGTTTCTGTTATTTATCGATATTACATCCATTTTTTTCTTAAAATCAATTCAAAATAGAAAAAAATTGCACATGACACACGTTTTATAAGACATACGTTGTCGCACTTGTTCACTTGGAGCACTCCTCGCTTCGCTCGTCGTACTCCAAACAACGCGTGCGACAAAATAGCGTCTTATAAAACTTGTATCATAATATACTATACCGGGCGTGAAATGACACTTTATAGCCAAGTTGTGCGGGCGTAAAATAGCACTATACCGCCCTCGGACTACTTTACCGCCCGCTGGGCGTAAAATGGCACTTTACCGCCCGCCGGACAATAAATTATTAATTATTCGCATCCTCAGCTGCTTTACTGATTTCTGGTGGAGTAAAATTCACACTTTCTTCGTCACTGGAATGCATTTCGTAATGGCTATTGTCTGTATTGACAGCAAATATGGCTACTAGCCTATTTTTTATTCACCCACCAGTCTGGAACATGAGGAAATTATAAATCCTTAACTCTCTTATCATAAGAGATAATAAAAAAATAAAAACATTCTCATGTAATTATTTTTCGAGAGGAACATCATGGGCGTAGCAAACATTATTTTAAAGGGGTTTAAAAGGTATTTAAGAACCGTTTTACTCCTATCATGTTTGAGAGGTGAAGAGGTATTTACAATAAAATATACTGGTCGTGCATAAAATGTAAGTATTTCGGGCGTAACTTGGTAATAGTCATCATATAATATGCACTCGTTGAATAATATTCTAGGTATAATATACTATATGTTAGTAGCAACAATTTTAGTGTCTAGAGGAGAAGAAGTTGTATTTTAACTCCTATAGGGTTTGAAAATAAGGTATCTAGTGGAGCATTGTGATTGTTGTAAAAAACTGGCAATGCTGAAACAAACATCAAGTTCGAACATATATAATACCTTAGTATATTCAACAAAAAACTCTGATACCAATGTATACGTACATATTCAATCAATTTGTGATATTTAAAATTACAATTTGATCATCCTTGAAAATCAAATAAACCTGCCAAACCTGGGGTTTTTCAGTTAGGTTATTTCTTCTTCTTATTGACCGCTTCCTGCTAGAAAATTTGCCATGGTTAGCCAAAATGGTTTTACTTCACTTTCATCTTATTGATTAGATATCCATTCTTTTGGTTGCAGATAAAATGTCATGTTTCATTCAGTTCAGAAGTGACACTTTGTTTGACAAGCGAAATTCGCGTTTACGTGACGAAGCGATAGCGAAGCCGAGTACGAAAATTTGAGGACAATATTTATACTACGGTGTTGAATCAGCATACATTCCAAAATACCCCCTTATCGATCGAGCATTATCACAGATTAATATGGATCCTCTGGACTAAGTTAAGGTTCATTAAAACCGTTACATCACCCATCTCACCAAATATTCCACCACATTCACTGCCAGGAACTGGTTCCGCCAGCGAAAGCAAAACCAATTTCGAGCAAATTTTCCGGAGAGCATCCCCGAGAGCTCGAATCACCCCCTAACCCCCCCCCCCTCGGATTTTCCACCGCCGCGCCGGCGTTTCTGCTTCTTTGCCGCGCACCCATCAGGCAATCCGATTGTTATTCCTCGCGCACAAATTTCGACTAGGGCCATGATTGTTAACACGGTGCGATCAAAGGCGGCGTAGCCTCGGGCACACTTGATTTCCCTTTGATGTTTTATATTGTCGTCGGTGGTGTCTGTTCGCTTGTCACCTCTTTCGGGTCGTGTGTTTATTCGAAGGAGGGAAATCGGCTAGCATCACTATGTTTTGAATCCTGAATCAGAGATTATTCGTCGGATGGATTCGTCCTGGCGTGCTATTCTCGAAATCATACGTAGCCGATTTTCGTACGAATTTTGACAGATTGCGCATAATTCTGACAAGTTTGTATTCTCGTACCGTCTGTCGTAGTTCGTATACGAAAAATCTTATACGTTTGGACGCGTATGATGGGGTGTGTGTGTACGAAATTGAATATTTTTATACGAATTTCAGCCGTTGACAGTGACATAATATAAGAAAATTATATTTGGTTCAAGTTTTGATGTAGATTTTCGAGTATTCGAGTATTTATTATTGTTCTGATTGATATTTATCCTGTGGAGTTGTAAAATGGTCCATTATTATCATCTGATATACATTTCTTTATAGAATATATATTATCTCCTATATAATGTGGTCCTGCGAATCCCAAATAAGTTTGCACAATGAAAGAAAATATTCTGTGATATGTTGAGGTATATATCAAATGTTTCTCATTGCCTTTTGCCACTTCTTCCAATCCTTTTTTGCTCCCGGCATGGTATTCAATGTTTCTGATGATGCTAGGATTCCCATGAACCTCTCGCTTCTTTAAGTGATACCTTTCATTTGTGAACTTCCCTAGATGATTTTTCAATACTCCACCAACTCCGCTCTCTGTTCCGGAGATGTGGAACTCGTATACATTGCAGTTGCTGATGTAGTATCATATCAACATATGAAGTTCTCAAAGAAGTAAACTATCCGCCAAAATATTATGACTAAAACTAGTGGAGTTTATTTTTTTCCTAGACATATTCTCTCGATATGGTTGGGAACACTGGTAGCTGTGCAATGTTGTCATATTTTTCGTGCACCCGCTTCAAAAAGTCCGTATAGATATTTCGTATGTTCTACTTCGGAGTTCAAGAATGCACTCGTATTGACGTATACGAATATTTTCATACGATGTCATTCGTATACGCGAGAAAGTCGCATGACTTCGAGAATAGCTCCCCTGCTATGTTATGTCTTCGAGACCACTTGTCGGTATTTAACATTCGATGGGTTCGATTAACAAGAATTATCCTGATTATTTCATTCATGCTGAAATACACGTTTTTGATTTGTTGAAATTATTGTGTTGATAAGCAATAACATCACCGTGTTTTCGATTTTGTATTTCGGCTCCTGATTGGCTATTGGATACCTACATGCTGTGTTTTCGTTTCTGTATTTCGCTTTCTGATTTGTAGGCAGTATAGGGTAGTTTAATTAAACAACGACTTACTAGTTGCAATCTGTCATATTATTTTCCGATTCTCTGGTAAATGAATAAATGCCACTACACCAAATTTTCGTCTGAACCATGATAAACACACACTATTGATATGTATCAACTTCGTTTTCCACAAATTCTGGATAATTTCAGATTAATGGAATGATTCTAATGTAACCTAACCACAAATTATGACAACAATCAAAATGAATTTAGCTCAGTAGTACCTAGTGCATAGGTAATCAGAGCAGAAAACAACTACTTCGCTGGTAAATACCACGCAGAACATTGAATTATATCTGCTCGTAGTCCATGCAACGATTCACACTGTGAATGCAGATCGCAAATGTTTCTTTATTCCTAAGACGTGACAAATTCACATCGAGACAGACACGCATAACAACCTACAGACCGGCTCTTCAATTTTTTTTCCAATTTATGGCTTTTCCATTATTCATCAAAATAACTGATTCCACAAACTGTACGTTCAATATTAATATTGACAATAAATAGGGAATCATGAAAATGGCTTTGATTTTATTCATGAAATAATCTGAACAAATACAACTCGATGATTATCGAAAATTCCTTCTCTTTTTCGAAACAAAGCATGTTGCTTGGAAACTACACGTTGTATAACATGCGATAATTTCGTTTTTTATACGAGGCGAATCAGGAATAACGGAACAGGGAAGATTTTTTCTCCAACTGGATTATTTTGAAAAGAAAGTAGATATTATTAATTATGTGATATTTAAAAATGCCGCGAAATATTAGGGTATTTCGTAAGAAAACATGCGACTTTGACACGACACCATACTATTGTAGAGCACCCTGTAAATTGACAAATATTTTTCTTCTGAATGGTATCCAGAGTCCTATATAACACGAACTACGAAATTGCTATAAAAAATTGCATTAAATGAAAACATTTCCGTCAGAGTCCGTCCCGTATACAGGATGTCAACAATTTCATAAGAACAGTATTTGCTATCTCCTAAACACTAAACGGTAAGAAATAAAAAAATAATCGAATCAGAAACAAGTTGCGAAGAGTTCCTCAGATATTTGAAAAAAACTGAAAAATTACGATTTCGTTTTAATTTATTCTCTCAGTTCTCAGAAAACTGTTGAAATGTTGTATACCTAGGTAATTGGCCCATATCAAAAAAGTTGAGATCATCAGAAATATTCCTACTTCAATAGTTTCAGAGATATTCCACACAACTTTTGTTTTGCTTATGAACGTCATTAATTCAATTTTTCTCCCTTTCATTATTTCATATTTTTTTCACAATTGTTATGAGGAACCATTTTCCACTATCTTGAAAAACCAGCTTCGATTAATGCAAATTTCGAAATGATTTGAAAAGCTATTTTTGACCGCCATCTTTGTTGCAAAGCAACCCTCGAAGTCTCATTGAGACTTGTATGATTAAGGAAGACGGGGATCTTAGCTTTTCAAGTATCATCCGAAGCACTACTCGAATGGTTATCGTTGAGAGTCTGAAGAATTGAAATCTAGATACCAAGAATGTTCGGTTGATCACCTATCTCCATTCCAATAGCCGAACCCGGACTCTCTGGGCCCAAAAGCCAGCGCCTCAACGCACTCAACCACCAACCCAGTTTTGAATGTCAAAGATTTATTGTTAACTGTCATAGAGATTGAAGCATTACGTTTCATGGCCTACCACGTTTGATTTGAGATGAAAACAGTAATGGCTAGCAGAAACGTGTTTTTTGAACTGTTTAGAGTTATGATAACAATTTATAATATATGGAAGTGAAGGTCATAGCTGAAATTTCAACCGTTTTCTCCGAATAATAACTGAGAAAATGAATAAAACCAGTATTTCGGAAACCACTGACTTTTTTATTGTTTTCGAAACGGCATATTGAAGTGGTTCAAATTACGAAACTTTTCTCTGATTTAATCACCTTTCTATCCCTCACTGTTCGATGTGAGGCAGCAATACCGTCCCTGCTGAATTGTTGGCATCCTGTATGCTCATGCATATACCTTCAGGACCTTTTGCGAAATGGAAACATGTCATATCTTCCCCACGATTCGTTCCACTGCGACATCTTCGATGTCGGACGCGTTCGACTGCGAAAAACAATCCCAAGAAACGCCAATTTCGCCGAAAAGATCGAGAGCGCACCGCGGAAAGGATTCTCGTGTCGATTTCCGCGCCGGCGAGCCGGCAAACATGGCCGCGGAAACAAAAGCCGGCGGGCCGGAAGTGGAAGCGCGGCTCGTACAGAGTTCGCGTTCCGAGCGCCGCGCGCACCTGTCAGCGACTGTTCTGACCGTTCCGTGGTTTTTTCTGTTCCAGGCTATGGCGCCAACGCGCTCTCGGGCATGACCAAGGCCTCCTTGGATCCGCACGGTCATCTCAGACAGCCAGGTAAGGTGTGAGTCAAGAGCCAAGTAGAGTATTGGCAAAATCAGTTGAGACACCGAAAAAAATTCATTGAAGAACTGTTGGTGGCTTGTTAGCGACATATAATCAAAAGATTTAACGACCGGAGGCTCATTAGAGTTTTTGTTTTCGGTGTTTGAATTGACTTCGCAAGAACTATATACTTCTGATGTGTGGTATCATCTTCGCAAAATACGAATGGACCTGCAAGATCACGAAATCGTCTCAAGCGAGCCCTCGTTAAAATTTAACGGAATCATTTCAAGACTTCTTCAAAGAATACATTATTCATTATGTATAATACCATGAAACTGAAAACACACTCTGAAATAAACTATTATATGGGTGTCAACAATTTCATAGGGAAAGTTTTTTCCGAAGCGGCTACAGATATACAGACTATTATTCGGATCAAACGATTGGAATTTCCTTCACTTGGGTAATTGACCAAAGCCAAAGAAGTTGGTGCAATCAGAATTCGTCTAACTTCACTAGTTTCAGAGATTAGCCATACAACTTTCGTTTCTCTCGAGGACGAAATATTTATTATTTACTATTATTATGAACACTCGAAACAGCTCAAAAAAAATTCAATTTTGCTAGACTACTAACTGTTTTTATTCCAGATCAAACTTGTTAGGCCATGAAAGATGAAATTTCAATATCCATGACAATAATAATAGTTATTTGACATTGAAATCATTCCGAAGTTTTCAATATTTGTCAAAGTTGGTTTATCAAAAAAGTGAATGTTTTTTTATGAAAATTATTGTGACAAGAATTAATGCCTGATATTCACATCAGATGTTGAGGAAATATTTTAAAAAAGTTCTTGAATACCTTGAACAAGACCTTTAGAATTAATATTGTGAATCGATCTTGGCTCGGGTGACTTTTTCCAACAATGAACTTAACTAGTTAAAAAATGATATTGTTTTATTGAAAGGTGAAAGTTAATTAGATTCGTGATTATTCGACGAATAATGAATTTTCATCGTGGAAAAATATCAATACAGTATCCATGATGATTGGAATGTTTTGTTTTCCCTTCATCATGACCTACTATAGGTACGAATTCGATATTATCACTAGAAGAAACGTGTTATTCGAGATGTTTCTAGTGATAATAACAATGTTTAGAGGCATTTAGAAGGAATTTTTGGCTCTATTCAATGGTACAATGGGTTCGGGTTTTTTGAGGTCAGTCTTGAGCGTTGAGCCTGATTTGGCATCCTCTGCTGATACCTTTCAACTTCACCCCATAAAAACAAATAAATCTTTCTAGACATGCCTGATGATTTACAAGAAGTCATGCATATTCAAATAAGTTGCTGAAAAAGTTTGAACCGTTGCAAAATCGGCATTCTCCTTCTTCATGAGAGAATCACCATCAGTTAGTAGGCTTGTTCATCAGCCTTTGTCCACTAATTGTTGTATATAGAAACATGTTTGCCTTCTCTTTGGCTAGGAGATTTTCTCCAGTAATCAGACGAATCTTTCCTCATTTTCCTCCACTATGTCGTGAAACGTTTGTCAATGATACAATTTCTTTGCAACTGGTGTTGGTAGATGAAGAAATTCCAATACATTCAAGCATCATACATGAAGGAAATTGATGAAGAATCTGTGATATATTTGACAAATCATCAACTCACCATCTTACATTGTACTATTGTACCAATTAATGGAAATTGAATAACTAATAGAGTTGAAAATATCACTGCGGGTTTTCAAGCATACTTCCCAACTTCCAAGTGACTTCATGAAAGAATAATCATACCTAGCAGAGCTCCCCACATGGGAAATATTGAATTCCACCCCAGCCCAGCGAAATCGAGATACGTAGGAGATTTTTCGCAAATCAATGTCGGTCTCTCGGATTCTGTTGACACAGCAAAGTCGTGCATTACTGCAAGTAGTCCTGGGCAAACAGAACGCGATGTGTGGGCAAATAAAGAAGGCAATTTAGTTTAGTCATATGTGAACATTGGACCGGCCAGCCGATGTGTTCGGGTATTAGGAAAAAGTGCCCTCGATTCATTAGGCGACAGAAGCCAGATCAAGGGTGATCGATTTGTTTGGACAGGATGGCATTGAATGAAGGAAGAGGATAGTGGAGAAATCTAGACAGACCTTGGCGTTTTCCATGCTTTTTGGAAATACAGGCTGATTGACAAAAAAACCTCCATGACGTCGCATTGAAATTGAAAGGAATTCATTAATGAATAGGATCAATCACACTGAAAAAATTACATGGGTAAAAATACGTGTGTCCGATTTTCGATGGTTTTAGTTTGTCTTTGAAGATAGAGAGTTGCGATCTTCACATTCCTGTCCTACTTTTTTTTTTTAGTTTCCTATGACTTGTCTCGAAATGAGTTTGGGTTTTTCTTTAGCTTTGATATCCGCAGTTCGAAGTTATCGATGAGATTTTCCAATGTAATTTCAATATTACATAGTCGATGTATAAACCAGAGGTGATATCACATATTTGTAATATGGGAGATACATTCATGATGTGATATTCCGTGCACAATGTATTGAAACATGTAGCATGTAAAAATATGCGAATTCTTATGCATCACATAACCAACGCTATAATCACTGTGTACAGTGTGTCCAATTTGTTGGTTGTTCTAAAAAATTCTAATGTTCAGAGATATCGTTATTTTCTGATTCCAACAACCTCCCCACCGGCTTGATTACTGGTTCATATCCGGCTCGAAGGACCAAATTTCTTGAGTATGGATATTGCTGGTATATTTTGGTCTATTTGAATAGACAACCCTTCATTTTTCTTTAATTACAAAGAATGATGATTGAATTCACAAAGAGATAATAATTGTAAAGTCATTATGACAATCTTATTTATTTCACATCTTGTTGAAACAAAATCAGACAGAAAAGTTAACAAAACACGAAAAGGTTGATTTAAAATATTCTAATATACAGTGATATCATTATTTCAACACGGTTGTGTGCCAGTGGCACTTCAGAACAGAAATGTTCAGCAAGTTCTCGTCACAAGATTGAGGCATTGTCTCGCGAGCAGCGTTCCACACATCTGTGACTTGTTAAGATTCTGTCATCTCTGAAGAACTCTCTACATACCGCTTCGCATCCCGTTTTTTGCATCGAGGCATGTCCATTTCTGGATCAGAAACAATTCCGCCAAATGAATGAGCCATCACGAGAACATAATAGGCCGTGACATTGTTCCCCGGCTATTGTTACCCCTGTGGGGCAAGGGTGCACCTCCCCAAGGTCTAATAAGAGGACGATCAAAGCCAGATTCGATAATTACCTGATTATGGCCCTGCGCTGATTCAATGATTGTCACATTACCCCAAACATTGCTCCCTCGTGTTTGTTTCTTGTGCGTCATTACGAGGTATGAATGGGGAGGACAATTGAGTTTTCTTCTGTGCTGGGTATTTTTGTGTGGGGTTGCACGGGTAGGAGGGGAAAGTAAATTATGATTGATTCGACATTTGGTCAACCTGGTCCAATTCGTTTTTCCTTTCTTTTATGTGCGGACTTCATCAAATTGTTGGATGTTTTTCATTTCTCCCATGAAAGGCATCAACACCAATAAAGAGAACATATTCACTAACCAATATTTACAAACTCTAACAAATCGTAAGAAGGCCATGTTCAGAAGTAACCTCAGTAATGGAACTGATCCCTATACACAGTTATACATATCATCGAATATAACATATCGAAAAAAGCATATAGAATATAAATCAGAATACAATATAGACACATCCTGTAAAAATTGTATCAATCAAATGGTGCATTTTAGAGGGTAAGACAATAGGAACTTTTTTTCATATTCTTGAAAGAGCTATCATATCCTGAAGTCCTGCGCATTTATTATGACAATGACAATTCATCATTTTTTACAACTTGTAGTAAAAATTCTCAATAGATGGTAGTTCAGTTTCATTCAGTTTATCAACATTATTGATGTAGTCATATGAAAAGACATATTTCTTCGTGAGCAACTCGAATTTACTATCACTCGAAGTGATGAATTCCATCTTCATGTTTTTAAGATTAGATTGTCTTTATTTGAATTAGAAGCCAGCTCATCGAGATTGGCACCTAATGAATCTATAAATCTGAATTTGATACCGGTTTCCTTATCGTGTTGTGTAAAAGAAATATATTTTCCCATATTTATAAGAAGTACGCTCACCTTTCCACATTTGGTAATGTGTCTGATGAGAAAATGAGAGTCATAACTAATCGAGTTGTGGAAAACTATAGGTAC
Organism: Chrysomela aeneicollis; assembly: GCA_029955515.1. Taxonomy (NCBI): domain Eukaryota; kingdom Metazoa; phylum Arthropoda; class Insecta; order Coleoptera; family Chrysomelidae; genus Chrysomela; species Chrysomela aeneicollis. Next base: position 10,821,420 of record JARUHQ010000018.1, on the reverse strand, counting down.
CACAAAAGACTTTTGATAGTTCAAGTTACAGGCTTGGTGTGCCCACCCCCTGAACTGACCCGTGAAGTGACAGAGGTCTTTGACGATTGTTTCGCCGACTTTGAATGTCTTTTCACAAATGTGACAAGTTGTTATACCGACATTTCCAGGGAAATCAGTCAGAGGAATGATTGTTGTGATTTTAGACTGTATAAATTTTGAACTGGTGATCGAGGGCCTTGATTCGCTGGCTTATAGTCTAGAGAGCCCGGGTTCAAATCCCGCGGTGGCTATTGGAAATAATTTATTTCTATAGTATTGTTTAGTGGGAGGTGACCGAGTCTTCTTGAAAATGGTTTAGGTGATGTTCATAAACCATGGAGTTTTAAAGCTGTTTTCAGAAGGAAGGCAATAAATGAATCAAAGTATCTCATGTGTGCGAAAGAGCAACTACAATCGACTGAACGAAAGTAAAAAAGTTTTATATAACCTGTTTTTATGGCACCAAATTCGTGTCAGCAGAGAAAAAGGGGATATAGCTCCTTTTATTTCTCGCGTTATTATAATTCTGTCCACGATTTTTATAGACGCCATTATCTTGAACACGCGAATGTGTGTATACTTGGAGATTATAATGGATTCGAATTTTGTACCAATATAAGGAAGCACGGGCATTTCCGGTTACACTGTTATGCATATTTGGTACCAACTATACAATTTTGTATGGAGTGCTTTCAAAGAAAACAGGCCAGACGAATGTGTGGAATTTATTCAGCTAGGTCCAAGTGAAACGAACTATAACAATAGCAATGTGTGAGAGAGAGATGTTATATGATTTGCATTTATTTCAATATGCTATTTTTCATATCCAATAATTTTCTGATGGTGGTATTTATACGTCGTCATCATAAGGGCTCCAAAAGAAAACCAAATACAAAATGAAAAGTCCAGAGCCGTATTTGGAAAAATAGAGTTGATGATGGTTGCCCGAATACGAAAAGGTCGAACTTCAAAATTAATAACGTCATATTATAACAACAGAAAAGCGGCAAATGAAGTAGAGATGTTGAGACTGTGGCTTGAGAATTTGTTCAGAAAAAAAAGCAGGCTATGGAGAGTTTGTTTGCGGCATCAAGGGTTTCCCGAAAAAGTAGCCAAAGTTCGCAAAGACCGCAAATATCCATCTTTGGAAATAAGCGAGATATCCCGTAAGGACATCTAAAATTGGACAAATCTTTTAGGTACCTGTTCATATAATTCCTGTGATAATGTAATGCAAATTTCGTTGGAGAAAAAACAAAATGGTGGTTCCAAGACAGCCGGAAAGTCCGATTTGATTCAAAATTATTGGTTCTAGGGGTTTTCGGGGTCTGAAATTATAAATTTTTTAACAAAATTCAACTCAATATGGCCGCTCCAATATGGCGGATGCGGTTTGTTTTCATGTTCCGATTCGATTCAATATTCATAATTATGCTTATTTTAAGCGGAATAAATCTTTGAAAAATTACTTGAACACGTGATTCTTTAACAGCCGCATTACCTTTTCAGTTGTCATCGATAAATCAAAATAATAGTATGGGATTACAAAAATTCTCTATAAACATTTTTCAATAATTTCGTTTTCCTTACTCATACAAGTGTCAATGAGACTCAGAGGGTAGCTTTGCAACTAAGTTGGCGGTCATAAACACTTTTCTAAGGAAATGAATATTTCATAACAGTTAGGAAATCTTGACTTTTTCTTCGAGAAATTTTGTCTGGAATGTCAAAATTTCCTATAGCGATTTGCGGAAAAATTACTATTTTTTTGCCGACAATAAAACACTTCCCATTCATCACAAGTCCTTCTCACGTGTACTAAAAAAAATACACAATTCCCCTCAGGCCAATGCAACCGTCACGCACACATCCCGCATTAATCCAGCGACGCCCGCCGTCGAGATTGGGGGAGGGGGAAATTTGACTTTTTAATAAGCGCCCGAATCACGGCACGCCACGTTTCACCTGCACGCCATCATCATCAGATCCCCGGAGCCAGATAGACGACGGCAGTCCACGACGCCGTCAGACAGTCCGGGCGGTGTCCATATTGGCGTCGAGCATGCGAGATACGACGCCGATTGTTTCCCATGGGTTTTTGTTTGGTGCGTCTCAGGAAATTCGAAGATGGCCACATGGGCGGTTTTTTGCCTTCTCGGATCAACAGATATAACTTTATTGTTTCCTCAGATAAACTTGTATGCAGGAAAGGTGCATATGCATTTTTTGTATGTATTCAAGTGTTTTCTATCACCTCATACTTGAACGGAAGATACATTTTAAATGGGACACCCGATATATTTCTGCTCAATTCGATAGAAAACCACATTGTCACTTTCTGACTATTATCATCCTAAAATTTATATACAAATTACAAGTTCGTAATTACGACTATTTTTCCATGGCAACTTGATCCAAAATTAATCTTTTTAACTCATTTATGGCACTATATTGAGAATTGGACAATTTTAGGATGATAAATGTCAAAAAGTGACAAATGGGGTGCCATTATACTATTGAAATGAGTGATAGTATACCGGGTGTCCCATTTAAAATAAGAGAGTAAGATTTATTTCTGGTCAATCCTGAAGTGAAACAATTGAATACATGAAAAAATACATATTTATATGTACTATAATACCTACAAAACAAATTTAACTTGTTCATCTGATGCAAAAACAAAAAAGTTATAGGGACGAGTCACTTCTGAGAAACACGCGGTATAAGGTGTTTCTAAACTGTTATCATGCTTATTCCAGGTCTAAACATTCCTGTAGACATATGTCCCAGTTTGGTTCATTCTCAAGATGAATAGTGTCAAATCTTCGAAACTCGAAACGTTTGTTTGTTTTCTGTAGTGAGAGACTTGAATCAGTTCCTGTTGCAAACGGGCTTCCCAATGTCAGATCCCTCGCAAAAAAAAATACAATCAGGTTAGATTGATATCATTGCTTGATTTATTGGAAGAAACATAGTACGTCACTGGTATTTCATCAAATATTTTTGTAATATGACTTCTGGCCGTATCTCACATCGTTTTGGAAAAAAATCAGAAATCGTTCCGAACATATTCCTAGACCACATAAAAATACCTTGAAATTCACCCAATGAGGCATATCCCCTTTTTGTAGCAGCAATTTAATATCTATAAAAACTCATTTTGACAAAAAAATCAACTATTCTGATATTTTTCTCCTCGAAATATGTTTGACTGTTTGGCAAGCTAGGCAGCTTCACCCAGCGTTTCAAGGTTTCCTGTGATGAAGCTTTATAGACTGGCTCCAAATCAAATTTGCTGAGGTTGCCTAGGTCCAGCAGGAGGATTTTTGTGCCTCCTATGTCTGCTTCTAGATGACTGTTGTTCATTCAGAGAATGATTGAAAACCAAAGAATTCTGCTGACGAACCTCTTTTGGTTCTAGAACCCACATTAGCGTAACTTTTCCCACTGGGTTGGTGACCGAGTACGTTGAGGCGCTGCCATTTGGCCGCAGAGGGACCGGATTCGAATACCGGCGCGGCTACTAGAAATTTATCTTCTGTACCAACGTTTAGCGGGAGTAGATAGGTGACCAACCGAACATTCTTAGTATCTAGATTTCAATCCTTCGGACTCTCGATAGCCAGCCGAGTAGTGCTTCGGATGACACTTAAAAAGCTAAGGTCCCCATCTGCCTCACTCATACAAGTCTCAATGAGACTTCGAGGGTTGCTTTGCAACTTAGTTGGCGGTTAAAAACACTTTTCAAACACTTTATCATCTTCTCAATAAGCCCTTGTTGAGGCATTTGTATATGGCTCTTGGTTGGAACAACCACTTCCTCAGAGTCCACAGTCATCGACGCTATCTCTTCCATTTTCAACCATCTGCGTACCACTCAAGAAATCTCTTGGCACTCGTGCGTACTAACCCCTTCATGCAGCAGTTGCAGCATAATCGCCAGTAAAACCTATCAACTATCCATGTCCGATATAACGCAGTCGGATGGTGTCAAGCGTTATCTCCCATCGAGTGCTCTAATCCTGCCCCATGCAGGGAAATCGTCGCAAGACGAGCAGCAGAGATTACGAGCCCAGATATTTTTGATGAAGTGGGAATGATTCGCACGAGTGCTTAGGAGGCGCCACAGCGTGACTGAACGCCGCCCGTCTGTCCAACCCCCGCTGCGAGGGGTTGATTTTGAACAGGGGCGGAACACATTGGCCACTCTGTGATCCTTCTTCTCGATGGTGTGTTTTTACTTCGATCATGGAGCTGAGACTACTTGGCAATCTACGCCTTTGAGTTCACCATGCAGCCATGACTGGAACTAGAACTGGAGGAACCTGCAGGTGAAGCGATGATAACCCTTATAACTATCCTCCTGAGTGGGAAATTCTGATTTCTAGGGCGTCGTATCAGCGTCTCTTTGCCAAAAGAACAATGAATACCTGGAGTGCAAGAAGAGTTTCAGGCTTGTGGCAAGGTATTCAAGTATTAGCCCATTTGGCCCAAGCCATCATCGAAGAATGACTGTGGCATAATTATGTGACCTATCTTGTCTGACAGGTCTACTTACACAGGTCACTTTCGTCTGAATAGACTAGACTTGGACTGATAAAGAGCAGAACATTAACCCACCGCGGTCAGAATAAAGTTTTACAAAGTTTCACTCTAGCCCTTGAACCTTAAAGATCATTCACCAAAAAAAAAATCATCTTCCTCAAGAACTTGCATTCAATTGGTGAAAGATGATTTGTAGTGAGCCACGATAGACCCACCCATAAGGGTCGCAGAGAAAGGTCAAATTTTAACCCACTCACTTTAAAGCTATATATGCACGTGGTGATCAGAAAACGTAACTGTTAAGTGCGTGCAATGAATCGATCATAATATGCTGTAGCTAATTTTTATCCGACATTTTCGAGAACGCAATCCCTCAATCAACTGGACCCATTATTAAAGACGATTTTTGTTTCAGATCCATATCAAATGTTTGGGCCCACAAGTAGTCGTTTAGCGAGTTCAGGTAAGCATTCTTAATTTGAAATAAATCACCGAGATCATGACTTATTCTGATTACTGCACTGTTCGCCATCATTATAGCTCTTTGCTAATGTGTTAGAGTAGCCAATATACCTCGTAATTACTCTGAGTTTTGATTAGTGCTTTCTCTAATTCTACCTATCAACAAGGAGTTCGCATTCAGATGAATTCTCATCAAATAACTTCTTAGCTGTTTGGTGGTAGGTATGTTTCTATAAATGCCCCCTGAGAATGGTAATTGGAACCGTTCAATTCCATTCCATTTTCAAAACATAGTTATATATATTTTATGAGGCGGCAAACTATGATGACGTATCATGTGAATCTAGATTCTAGAGTGAACTTAGGTGTATACGTTCCATAACCCTAAGGATGATCTCCAACCAACAGACTACAGAGTCAGTTGTCATACAGGGTTGTTCCAGTCAGTACTATAGTACTATTTGAAAAAGTTCATTGCTGAAGACGAAATAGTATATTAAGTATGGAGAACGGTAAGGGTTTTATACCGATCGAAGACAATTGTTTGGAGGAGGAGCGGAGCGACGACTCCAATTATTGTCTGAGATCGGTTACCCTTAAAGTTCGACATGCTTATAACGTTTTTTGCACGATTGATACCATTATAAAATTAAACATTTTCGTCATATTGACTAGTTTCATTCATTTTATCAAGATAGATACTTTGGTTGTTAGGTAGTAACTAGGGTGCATAACAACAATGGATAATTGAGTTTTTATTTAGTTGTCAATAATTTCAAGTACAATTTTGATTATTATAAATTAAAATATGAGCGAAAGTGAATTTGAAGAAATTGAACGGGCTTGGGAAGAAGGGTTTTCCATTATTCCCGAAAAATCTAAAATCCGTTATCAAAATACCTACCAAAGTCTTAAAAAATGGTGCGAAGGCAAGGATTTGAGAATCTATGAAAAGACTCTATTGGCATATTTCGTTCAAAGACATATGCAGTTGAAAGCTCCTGGAATCCTCTGGGTAGAATATTCAATGATTAAATCCACCGTTTTTCTTTATGATGGCATTGATATTCCCAAGTTTTCAACTTTGATCGCGTATTTGAAAAGAAAAAATGTTGACTATAGGCCTAAGAAAGCGAGCATTTTTACACGGGAGCAATTTGAAAAATTTCTGATGGAAGCTCCAGATGAAGAATTTCTAATTCACAAGGTAATGTAAGCTAGTTTAGGTAAAAGAAATACTCTAATGAAGATTTTTTCATAATTTGTAGGTCGCAATGATATTGGGAATTTTTGGTGCCTGTAGAAGAGAAGAATTATATAATATTACTATGAATGACATCCAACAAACCGATGGTTTAATGATTGTAAAATTACCCAATACAAAAACGAACATCCAGCGTAATTTTACAGTCGTTGATAAACCAGACTATAAAATTCCGTATTTAGAAATTCTGCAAAAGTATATAAAACTTCGTCCATTACAAGTAAAATCAAATCATTTGTTCTTAAGATACGCCAAAGGAAAATGTGCTCAAGTAATAGGGAAAGGGACAATCGGGGGCTGGCCTTCTCGAATGGCCAAATTCTTAAATTTGCCTAATCCCTAGAACTATATACTGGGCATTCGTTCAGGAGGACATCAGCAACGCTTTTGGCTAATAAAGGTGTTGATGTCCTCGGATTAAAGCGTCTTGGAGGTTGGCGTTCATCGACAGTGGCAGAAAGCTATGTAGAAGATTCTCTTCAAAATAAAATTGCCGAAAAATATTGTGCAATACTAGTAATACTACTAATGTATGCGATTCTGCAGGAGTTTCTGTTAGAAGTGAAACCACAGCCCAAACAAGTGGGATTTCATTAAATAATTTAACAAATTGTACCATAAGTTTCAATATTAATAAATAATTCGTTAGTTTTCTTTATTCTTTCAAAAAATAAATTAAAATTAAGACGGTAAGTGAATTACTTACCGTCGAGTTGGATTACTTACCGTCGAGTTGCTAGTAAATGTCACCTACTGACGTAAAAACAGTCAAAAATCTCAATATCTGTGTTCAGAGACAAATCAATGTTACTGAAAAAAAGAAGAAGACTACTAGAGAAGAGAAAGAAAAATTATGTCTGTGGCTTTCGATATTTTATTATCTGAGTTCTGAGAATTCTGTTCAAAACAACTACTCTCCTGGCAGATACCACTCAGAATATTGAATTTAGTGATGGGGTACTCGAATACCAAGAATCGAAAAGTATTCGATTCTCCAAAGTACTCGTTGTATTCGAATACCAGCATACGAGTACTAGTACTCGTCAGCTGTACTCGTATAAGTCCACTATCAGTCGTATCGCACGTCTGTCGTCGCGTTTTCGATTCTTCGTCTGAGTCTCAAAGCTGTACTCGTATTCGATAGTCGAAGACGGTAAACGTCGTAGCTCGTAGCCGTAGTAGAACTCGTACTCGTATCGTCGTAGGTATCGGCTCGGCGAACTGACGACTGATATGATGAGAATATCAAAACAGATCAACAACCCCTTCTCTGTGATAGATCTATAAAAATCGACCGAGAACAATAGCGAAGTAACTAGAAAAATGTAGGATTGAATATTATAAAAATTTTGTCTGAAGATTCGTCATATATTAAAATATTCAAATTATAAATGATAATATAATTGATAACAATTAATTATCATTATCACAATGTTACATTCAGAATGTATGAATAATAGTACCTAATACCTATCTACGAATATGTTCTAAAGTATTCGAATACTTGTACTCGGATGAGTACTCGATTCTCGAGAGTATTCGAATACCAAGTATCCGATTCTCAAAAGTACTCGATTCTGCCCAACACTAATTGAATTATATCTACTCGCAGTCTATCCACCAATTCACCATGTGAATACAGATTGCAAGTATTCCTTTCCTCCTAAAATAAGAATCTCAATAAAAGAAACTTGCTCATTCTTCTGTTTCTGTCATTCTATCTCTCCTCTTGTTGTCTCCGACATTCACACTACGCCCTATCGTTATGAGGCCCCGGATAAGGACATTACTAATCACTGAAGGTGATCAGGAACAGCCCTACCCGTATCCACCAACCCCCGTAGCAGCGCTACGGTCCTCATATTTTTAAAGCCCTAGTGGCAGTGGGACTTTAAGAGTCTGGCGTTTTGGGGTGATGGAAAAAAGGGAGCAAAACAATCCGCAGGGACTGATGTTTTGAAAACTGACTTGTTAGTGGGATAGCATGGCGTATAGGGGCTTGGGTGTTAGTCGGAAACGTAAGAATTTGCATTCGTTGAAATAGTTACTATTCCGTGGCGCAGTGTTTGTTGGAATTGGTAACCCTTTTCAGGCTAAAAAAAGGCTACTATTCCGGTGTGTAGTGTGTTTGACTTACCTGTGTGTTTCCTTACTCACCTAAGGGGCTTGTTGGTCCAAATGCTGGTGTTTTGGACGTTTATATCGCTCTCGGAATCTCGGGTCGTAATCCATCGCCTCTCTGTTGAGGGGGTTGTCGTGGCTCTCCATCTTGGTATGGGTCTTTGCGGATAGAATTTTCATTCTGTCCAGGACGGGTGGGTGTTGCAGGTCTCTGAAGATGGAGTTGGTTCTGACGAACCATGGTGCGTTGACGAACATACGAACGCATCGATTTTCGTAACTCTGGATTCGTTTGAGGTGAGTTTTGGCACAATGTCCCCAGGCTGCTACTGCGTAGGTCAGGATCGGGAGGAGTATCGTCTTCATGAGGAGGAGTTTCAGGTCGATCCTCATCGGATTTCTGCGTCCGATGAGTGGGTTCAGTTGTCCTCTGACTCGTATGGCGGTTTTCACACGGGAGTCCACGTGAGCCTTGAAGGTCAACTTGTTGTCGATGATTACCCCAAGGTATTTTGCTGAGTTTGTCCATGGGATGTCGTGGCCTCCTATCGACACATGTCCGACTGGAGGTTTTTTAGATCTCGTGATGAGTATGGCTTGGCTCTTCTCCGGGTTGATCTGGATTTTCCAGTTGATACACCATTGCTCGAGCTCGTCAATGGACCTTTGCAGGTACCTGGTAACGAACTCGGCTCTAGGGGACCTAGATGCGATGGCTGTATCATCTGCATACAATGACAGGGTGCAATGTCTATTGTTGTTTGGAATATCAGATGTGTAGATGGAGTAGAGGTGTGGACTCAGCACTGCACCTTGGGGTACTCCTGCTCTCATGGACTTCACTTCCGATCTGTCCGTTCCTGTCTTGGTGCTAAAAGTTCTCCTGCGAATATAAGAGTCGATTAATCTTACCATGGGTGTGGGGTACTCTAGAAGGGCCATCTTGGTGATAAGTCCGTCGTGCCAGACTCGGTCGAAAGCTTTGGCAACGTCTAGAAACACAGCTCCCGTGAAGTGTCTCCTATTCAACCCTACGGTTGCGTAGTCGACGAGTCTCGTGACCTGCATTTCTGTCGAGTGTCCGCTTCTGAAGCCGAACTGTTCGTCTGGAAGTATGCCAAGTTCTGTTGTCATCTCTTCTAGTCGTCTCTTTATGATCCTCTCTATCACCTTGCTGGGGGCGGGTAGTAGGCTGATTGGGCGGTAGTTTTCGGGCCGGGTTGCGTCCTTATTTGGTTTTCTCAACATTATCACTGAGGCTTCTTTCCAGCTATCTGGGAAGTGTCTCAGCCGCAATACTGCGTTCCCTATGTTGGTAAGGGCTGCTATCCCCTTCCTGGGGAGTTGCTTCAGAGCTTTGTTCGGGATGTGGTCTATCCCGGGAGCCTTTTTGGTTTTCAGGTATTTGATGATTTCTCTCACCTCTTCTGGTGAAGTTGGCCTTAGGATTTCCTCCTGGTCTTCTGTCATCCTGATCCTGTCCACTTTCCGTTTGCATCGAGCCACGTGTTCTGCGTCTTCTTCTGGCCTATGGTTTTCCACGAATTGCCTTTCTAAGGCTTCTGCAAAGGCTGTCGCTTTGTCTTTGTTCGTGTAGGCGATTCCGTTCTCTCCTTGAAGAGGGGGAATAGGTGTTGGTCCGTTCCTCAGAAGTTTCTGCATGTTCCAGATGCTCCCATCTTCCGTGTTCAGTGATGAGATTTTGCTAGCCCAGCGTTCATCGCTGTTTGCCTGCAGTTCTCTCCTCACGTCTCTCGCAAGTTGTCTCGCTATCTGGTTGTGTTCTGGTAGCCTGGTTCGCATGGATAGCTTTCTAGCTCTCCTCTTTTGCCTAATGAGCTCTTTGAGCTCAGGGGGCAGCTCGTGCTGCAGGTTCCAGTACGTGGTTCGGGTAACGGTGGTGCTGGCTTCTATGGCTCTTTGGACGTCTCGTTCAAAGTTTTTCACTGCTCTCTCCAGGTCTTCTATCGAGCTTATAACGGGCATGGGGCCCATTTGCTCGTGGAAGTTTCGCTGAAATTGAGACCAGTTTACCTTGTTCCGGTTTATCGGGGTGTCCTCCTCTGTTCTGTCTTCTCCCACTTGAAGCAGTATCGGGCTATGGTCTGAGGTTCCGTCGTGCAGTACTGCGATTTCTACAGGGACTTGAAGTCCTCGTAGTACGGCAATATCTAGGATGCTGGGTGCAGTGCGATCGTCGTTCCTGGTAGGTTCGGTTGGTCCCAGGACTGATACTTCTTCGTTCCGTTCCAGGTAGCCTAAAAGAAGCCTACCTTTCAAGTTCGTTGTCGTGCAGTTCCACTGGGGGTGTTTCGCGTTCCAGTCTCCTATTGCGATGGTTTGCCTGTTTTCGCTTAGTACGGCGTTCAGGTCTCCGTCCGTCACGGTGGCTGCCTGATTTGAGGTTAGGTACACGGATACCACCTGGATTTCCCCTTTGGTGGCCGTATTCACTACCGCTATGGTGGCTTCCAGGTGCTCCAGGTCTGGTGTGTTGACTGGATAGTGGTCTAGGGTTTTCTTGATCAGCAGGAGGGTTCCTCCTCCTTGTCTGTCCACCCTGTCATTTCTGTAACAAACATAATTTGGTACTTTGAATGACTTACCTGGTTTGAGCCGGGTTTCCTGGAGTGCCATGACGTCGATGGAGGTTCTCGAGAGGATTTCCTGGAGTTCCAGTTTTCTCGCTGCGGCTCCGTTGATGTTCCAGGAGCCGATCAGGAGCGAGTCCTTCTTAGACGCCATTGATAACCGGTGAGGGCATCGTAAGGCGAGCGAGGGTCTGCTGCACCGTTTTCTCGATTACTTGCCGGATGTATTCTTGGAATTCAACCGGCACATTCTGAGTTTCAGGGGCAGCTCTGGGGGCGGCGGGCCTGGGGGCGGCGAGCCTGGGGGCGGCAGGCCTGGGGGCGGCGGGCCTGGGGGCGGCGGGCCTGGGGGCGGTGGCAGTGGAGGCCGCTGCGGCGTAGGAACGACCAGGAGTCGTTCTTGGCGCTGGCGGTCTTGGTGCGTTCGGTCTCGCTGTGGGTTGGGTGGCTGTCGGTTTCCTAGGTTTGGGAACCATAGGACATCCTCTGTAGTTGGCTGGGTGGTTGCCGTGGCAGTTCGCGCACTTGGCTTCCGCTTCCCTGGGCTTCTTGCAGGTGGCCGTCTCATGCTTGCCTCCGCATTTGACGCACCTGAAATCGCAATGGCAGTTACGTTGGCCGTGACCAAATTTCTGGCAGCGGTGGCACTGCATGATTTGGCCTTTTTTGGGATGCTGTGGCTCCATCTTGACGATGTAACTGCAGCAGTCCTTCACCGTCCAGATGGTTTTGTCGGACTTTGGTACTTGGATAAGTACCAGGGGAATCTCCTTCTTGGTGACGTTCGATTTCATGCGGTGAACGTCTTCGACGGGGACTCCCTTCTCGATGAGGTCCTCTTTTATGTCCTTGGTGGACACTGACATGTCGATGCCGCGCATGACGGCATTCAATAGTTTGTCTTCGTTCAGGGTGTAGGTATGGTACTGGTGCTTTTCCAGCTCCAGTATCTTGGTGGCGGCACGGAATTCCGCCGGGTTCTTCGTTTGGAGCTTTACTCCTTGACCCGTCAGTTTCACCAACGGGATCTCAATTCCTTTTTTGGCCAGTTTATTTCTGACCACTGTCCATTCCCCTGGGCTTTTCAGGACGATGGGCGGGATCTGGGTCCTTTTGGTAGCCTCTGCGGGTTTATCCGTTTCGGGCTCTGGACTTGCGGCTGCTTCCTCTGCTCGCTCGGGGCTCCTCTCAGCCTTCCTTTTTTGGCTATCCGCAGTGTAGCCTCCGGTTGCCGTCTCGACTTCCATGTCGTCGTTATTTTCTTCGGCTACTGGTTCGGTGGTTCCCCTTATTAGGGCGGCGAGGGCGGAGTGTATCCTGGAGTTTTCGACATCTCCAGCTTGGTTGTAGTCTCTGGCTTTTTTGTCAGCCTTCGTGGCAAGAATTGCTAGGTCTTCTATGAGGACCTCGGTTTTTGGTTCCGGTGCCGGGTTTTGGTTCTTGATTTGCATCCTCAAATCATTTATCGTGCTCTGTAGGGTCGCGATTAGCTTGGTCTGGGCACTCATCTGCTCTTTTAAGTCCTTGATGATGCCTCTGAGGTCCTCATCATCAGGAGTTCTTCGGGGGCTGCGGCTCTTCGAGGCCGTCTTCCTGGCTTTCTTGTTATCCCTTGCCCTGTCCATGCTTGTTGGGACTACAAACATATCATCCTGGGGAAGTTCCATTTTTATCTTCTTGATTCCTAAAAGAAATCCTGAAAATAATCCTGAAATATTATAATTATAAAAGGGTTAGTTTGAAGCTGGTTTCTTCGTCCAATTAACAGTGCGCTCGGTATTAACCTGCGCACTGCATAATCTTGTGGTTTCGCCGACTTCTAATTCGGCGTCGAGTCTTGTTCGAATCAATTTAGAATCTCACTGCGTCTCGTATTCGATAATCCAAGATGCACAAAACTTCTCCTCTTGCCTTCACTCTTTCGAGTCCTTCCAAGAGCGTCTGCTTCGTACGGTGGCTGGCTGTCGAGATGATTCACACTATCCATGCGCAACAAATATTTCATCGCACTGAGCCGCGTTTCAATGAGAGACTTGGAACTAGCGACACCATGCGGCGGAAGAAAGAAACACTCCAGAAACAAGGCTCCCACGTTATGAGACATGGGAGTGGCTGATGCTCGACCAAGCAATATGATACAAAGAAAAAAATCATGGAATACGAATTGTCCTGTTTCTTTCAACATTCACACGATCCAAAATCGCGTGTCACAACGGAATCAAATCGGCGCTCGTCACCTGACCCGATCACGTGTCCGCCAGTTTATAGGTTATGTCACGTTTCCCTTCGAAATCTCGACCTTTGCGGGCGAGTCACGGTCCGCGAACACCCCCTGTGAAACAAAAGCCGAAGGGGTTGTGCGGGGCATGTCATTACACGTGCATTAGTCGGTGTTTAAGTCAAATCTGGGTGTGCCTTGGCAGGGGTGGTCGGCTGACCTGCCGGTAGGTTTTGTTTGATTTGACGGCAATTTTGTGTGTAATGATTAGGGGGTGCCAGGGTGGGTAGCGGTAATTGCTTTTCAATGTCTGGGAAAGTTTCGGGAAAAGTCGCTATCCGAATGACAAATTTTTTTAACTTGGGAGGAGGCCGTTTATGTTATTTGTTTTTTTCTCTGTGACGGGAGAAACGTTTGACATTTAACTCTGTTGACAGGTGAGAAACTATCAATTTCTCTGAAATTACTCCTTGCTCGGGCGATTTAGCTGGCAATAATTTTGTGACGCTTCTTTCGCTGCTTCTATATTAACTCCGGTTGCGTCAGAGAAAACGAGATCATTTTTCAACTTTTTATTATTCGAAATAACTATACTAGACAACCACTGAGTTCGCAATCTTCAAATCAAATCACAGAAATTGACAGATGTTTGATTACTTTATAAGTTTCCTTAGCAACGCAGGTCTAATTGTCAACTACATCACTTTAAAAATTCCAATCTAATATTGATAATTTTATGACTTTAATGCATTGCAATAATACGTGTTATTCCAATATTGAATCGTCGTTTCGAATAAGTATAGTTCTCTAAAATGAGAGTTTTGTGTTTTTCATGTATTTCGTCATAAAATGCTGTTTTTTTCTGAAACGGATCACGTTAAAGCTCTATACCACAGAAACTTTTTCGTGTAGGTTTTTCCAATGTCATTAAAATCTAATGCAACCCTGAAATTCTCGTCAATGCTAAATTAAAAAAGACTAAGCGCTCAAAAAGCAGCTAACAGTGATCTGAAAGCAGAGTTCTGTATCTCAAACGGTTCTTCTCAAAATATAGTCAAAAACATGGAATCCCAACCCCTTTATTCTCCTACACATGTTTTGAAACGCCCTGTAACATATTTTTCTAATATATATGACATAATAACATATTATTACGGTATTTTCTCGTAGGTTCAATAATTCGTAAACATAAATTAGTGATTTTGTTCAATTCATGGCTCTTTATTTTTTATTCATTAGCTTAGTCGAGCTATCAGCCATTCCCATGTTTTGTGACATGGAAGCTTTGATTCTAGAGTGTTTCTTTCTTCCGCCGCATGGTGTCGCATGTCAGGAAAGTAGTTATTTTCTGATTGTGGTCTACCAGACAGTCAAATTCAAACTGTCTTTGATATTTTTAATTGGATTACACTATTATTCTCCCGATATGAACAATTCATTGCACTAAATTCACTCATAATACAATTCACACTCGAAAACAATGATCACAAATCACTGGAAAATTCGCTTTGCTCGCTATATCGCTCTCTCTGCTGTCCTATATACAGTGGAAACCAATGTTTCCAGAGAATACGTGATCGTTCTCGATCACGCGCGAATATTCTAGGAAATACGATTTTATTTATTTATTTAGTCATTCACTTTCAGAAACAGGATGCTAACATACTGTTAAGAAATGTCGTCAATGTAAATAGATAAAATGTAAGAATACAAACTAGACACATGAACTACTAGCAAACAAATGGACAAATATTTAGGTACATGCATGAAATTCACTAACTGTGTAACAATTTTTTTCTAACAGAAATACTTTCACTTTTTTCTTAAAAATATTCAAATTCCTACTATTTTTAATAATATCTGGTATCTTATTGTAAAGCACACATCCCATATAAAATAAACCCCTCTGGTACAGCGTAGTATCATGTTTGTTAGGTAAGAGCTGTTCTTTTTTCTTGTATTATATGGATGCTGAGCTCTTACTTCGTTGAACCTATCCTTATTTTTGAAAACATAACAAACAACCTCATATATATACACAGATACTAATGTTAGGATTTTAGAGGATTTAAAAATATTTCTGCATGAATCGTAAAATCCAAGATTGCCTAAAATTCGTACCGCACGTTTTTGCAATTTAAAAACTCTCTCAGCATCTGAACAGCAGTGAACTATAGCATATTTCATACAAGAGTGAAAACAGGCGAAGTAAAGTTGTCTAACAATATTCTGACTGCAGTGCTTAGACGTTACTGCTAAGGCATAACAAGTTCTAGATAATTTAACACAAACCTCATGAATATGGTCTGACCATTTGAGGCGACAATCTATCCTCAAACCAAGCATTTTAGTTTATGGATTCAGTACGTATTGATATTTGAAAGATTCAAACATATTTTTCAACCTCAACAGTGGACAAAGCTGGTATGTCAATGGTTTTTTACCCATTAAATATTATCTTCGAATTACCCGTTTAATTTGGGTTGAGGAATTAAATATAGAAATCGAGAAAATCAATGTAAACATTCGAATATTTCACTATTTTGTCGTGGTTGTAGAATTCTCGCCAGGAAATAATCTCATTTCCACTTATTAACGACAACTAACCAAAATGTCGGCCGCCTTCGCGTTTTCATCGTCGGCCGACATACCTGTAATTATGATTCACTAATCATGTTCCTGTCAAACGGCGCATTAGAAATTCAAATGACATTTAACTTGTAAATGCGCCCGCCACGGAAGGAAACAAACGCATGTCGTTCCGACTACTGCGATTTTGTCGCCAGTTCTTTTCCTAAACGCCACCTGGCTGGCTCGGAAACCATGGACACATGTCAGGAGATCGTTATTGTACCACTATTAAATTATTATGTTTCCCGCATTTGCATTGCAAAGCGCCACCACCCCATGATTTATTTCGGCTGGGTAATTATTTTTATCGGCATGTTCCATCAGGAATATCGAAGAAAATAATTAATTCTTCACCTAGATCCGAGCCTAGATCGTTCATTCATATTCATTAATTCAATGAGTTTGTTTATTAGAGGGTTTTGCTGCAGCTGGTGACGAATATGGACATGCGAATTCGATTAAAAAAAAACTCGGTGACCCTTTTCGGGAAAAAAGTCTCGAGAAAATCTCACCTCAGCATAAACCAACAAGATTCCAAATAAGCGAGTGACTGGTACTCATTCTCACTCATCACATATACCAACCATAATCTTGTGAACCACGGTTCAAAATGTGGTTCAAAAGGTTATCGCTTCCACAAACCATACCGCTTTCTCTTCCAGGGCTCCTATATCGGCCCGTCAAATCAGAAATGAACTACGAAGAAATGTTAACAAAATAATCCAATAACCTGGTAGAATTCAATGCAAACAAAACACAAGCAGATCTTTTCTCTAGAAAAGCCGATCTTACTGTCCCAACATAATTCAGTCAGGAGTAACCATACCATTGAAGTCATCCATTTCAATGCTTGGCGTTACTATATCAGCAATAACATTTATTGGGAAAATCACGTGAGGTCCATTGCCAAAAGTGCATCCCAAAAACTTGGATTTCTGTTTCAAGCCAAGAGCTATTTCAATCCCAGTCAGCTGCTTATGATCTATAAGGCACAGATCCGACCTGTCCTGGAATACTGTTCCCATATTTGGAGTGCGGCACCTAAACATATCCTGAAATTATTGGATTCCGTCCAAAAAAGGGCAATTCGTCCCGTCGGTGATGCCTCGCTTACGAACTCGCTCACTTCTCTAGAACACCGTAGAAAATTGGCGTTGCTCTTTTGAAACATCAATAATCGTTTCTCCATTAGCAGTCTCGTCGAGATTAACCCGTCAAGTTAATTCTTCACACCCCTTCGTGGTCACTTTAGAGATCTGCAGAACGTCCCTTTTCAAATACTCGTTCATCCAACGAACATCGAGACTTTGGAACTCATTGCATAGGCATACGATTTCCAGAAATTTAAGAACACCAACTCCTACCTTCTTTCCCTTGGTTCTCACGATGTTCTCTGAATATTACAGAAGATATGCCTTTTCGTGAGAACCAGAACATAAAAACACAAACGCGATGATCAGAACAGGAATCAAACAAAACAAAACAAATAGGCAGATGACATCAAGATCAAGAGTAAAGCAATTGAAGATAAACCCTTACTTCCTCAATTCTAGTTACACATCCAATATCAGGAGAGATTTGAAATCATGGCGTTCATCACCAGAGATAAACTGAAATTCGCTTTTTTCCTCATCTCCATTTTCTCCTACAGATTCAGATTCATACTTTGTAGACCTTGGTTCAATAGTTATATAAGAAGAGTCATGACTACACTTGTATTTGTGTCTTTGTGTCTATCTTCGAAAGTATACCCATAGGAACAGTCAGATGTGGAATTTGAATCAATGCTGATGTTCAAATAATCCGAGTATTTTTAACTCTTCTCTGACTGACCGACCAGTCATGTTTGCACTTTGGATTAATAATGTCGGTTGAACTTCCAGTTTCATCTTGGTTCTTCTGGACCTGGAATCACTGACGATGCTAGAATGGTACAATAGATATATACCAGCTTATTGTGTCCCCAAAGGCATTCCCAAGCAGTCTTTCTTCATCCCTTTCATGTTGCCGTTGCAGGTTCTGGTCAAATTCAGCTGTGGCAATTCCTGCTAGAACTCCTGAGCGACTCATCCAATGCCGCCTGCATCACGTGGGAAGGAACCAACGGGGAATTCAAACTCACCGATCCGGATGAGGTAGCGAGGAGATGGGGCGAAAGGAAGTCCAAGCCGAACATGAATTACGATAAGCTGTCGAGGGCGCTCAGGTAAGAATATACGAAGTGAACCACCAAGAGTAAGGCTTGCATCTCAGATGTTTGCACTCGGTTGATGCTAACATATTCTCACACCCGTATTTTGGTTGCGAAAAGAAACGTGACATTATCCACAACATGTGATCAAAGATTAAGGCTAGCACCACAGTTGTTTGCACTTCACATTTGGGATGAACGCACTTACTTAAAGTTCTTGGTTGATGCCGAAATATTTTACTTCCGTATTTTATCAAAGATTAAGGCTAGCACCACAGTTGTTTGCACTTCACATTTGGGATGAACGCACCTACTTATAGTTCTCGGTTGATGCCGAAATATTTTACTTCCGTATTTTGGGTTACGAAGAGAAATGTTGACATTATCCACAACTTGTGATCAAAGATTAAGGCTTGCACCACAGTTGTTTGCACTTCACATTTGGGATGAACGCACCTACTTATAGTTCTCGGTTGATGCCGAAATATTTTCACTTCCGTATTTTGTGCTGCGAAGTGAAGCGTGACATTATCCACAACTTACGATCAAAGATTAAGGCTAGTACCACAGTTGTTTGCACTTCACATTTGGGATGAACGCACCTACTCATAGTTCTCGGTTGATGCCGAAATATTTTCACTTCCGTATTTTGTGCTGCGAAGTGAAATGTTGACATTATCCACGACTTGTTATCAATGATTAAGGCTTGCACCATAGATGTTTGCACGTGAGATGAACGCACTGCTGTTTTTTGGGTTGCGCGATTACTGGAACAAATAATGGGTGTATTGAGTGTCTTGAATTTGAAAATTGGTATGAAAAAAATTTTATTTCCTCCTCATCGGCTTCAAAAACAAAACGCGTTCCAAACACCCCGGAAAAGGACCAATCAACCCCCCGGGCGCATCAAACTATCCGTCCAAATCCCGATGATAATTTCTCGTTATCGAAACAATCACGTACCAGAAATGGCAAAAAAAATCGTTCGGTAAACGCATCAGCCGGCTATAGGTCGCTAATTGCTACAAATGAACGCTGGGATGCGATTACGCTACCCTCGTAGACGACCTAACGACCTCTAGTGGATCGACGCAGTACCGATGGAAACGTGGCGTCGCGACGCCGACGCCTTTATTGGGCGACTGGAATATGACGAACGCCCGTTTTAGTTCCCGCGTTTTTATTTTCGGTCCGGCCAAATGTCGAAGATTACGATTGTAATTCATGGAGCGATTGGATTCCGAGCAACCTTTTCGTCTGCGGAAATCTATAAATGAATCTGGACAAAGTGGTCCATTCCCTGGAGGGGGTTGCGAAATTCATCCAAAAAGTAATTTTGATGGAGAACACAGGTTCGTGATTGGAAATTGTGACTTTTTCATTGATTGATAAAGTATATACACTCTTTAGTCGAAATTTTCCAATGAACACCCTGTATACGGTATAATATTGTCTGTTGTAAACGGTATTATATTGTCTGTTCACTGAAAACAATGGCGTCACTTTTTCTGTGAGGAAGAGAGATCTTCTGAAGATAACCTTGAACTATTTTAACTTGGAGTTTCATACTGGGTATAACCTATTACATTTTGAATTACTTTAATAACACAAAAATGAGTTCTTCCGACTGAAACACCACAAACATACTTACATTAACTTGTTCTCAACCATTTTCAGGAGAAAAAACTGGTACCTATATTTCAAAGAATTCGCCCTTCAAAATATTCAACAAAACCCATCGAGAACCGAGCATGATGGAATACATTTATTGAAAAATATTTTTTTTTCAGCTGAAAAGCGTCAAAAATGAGTGTGTGTGGTGTTTAAGTTGAAAAGACTTTTGTTATTTCAGTAGCGGAAATTTAATATGTCAAATGGTGTGTTTAGTATAGCGTTTCGACTTCGGATTCTTCTTCAGGAGGTCGAAATACCTGGAGTACCTCCAAAAATTTTTTCGTCTCTTTGGAATGTGTAATTATTCCTAAAAACTAGTAGGTATTGGACCTGTTTGAGTAAAAATATATATTAAAGAAAAAATACGTCAAATTAGGACAGATACATAATATTATGTGCTGAAGTCAAATAATAAAAAGGAGAACATAACTTCATCCTAAAATTGGATCGTTGAGACAGAAAAAACCTCATCCTGGCAGACGTTTGGGACTTGTGAATTGACAATTATAGTTCCAGCATACAAGGTTTCCATTCAGAACGACAATAATCTAGTAGAGTTTGATGCAACCAAAGCTCTAGCTTTCAGTCATATTGAGTCACACAAGATCAGTTAATAAAAAAGGCGAGGCGACTGGGTGTAGCGTGTTCTGTCCATTTATACAAAAATATACTTAGAAATTTTCTGTGGCAAATGAACTAAGTTTCGATGCCAGGATGAGTGAAATGAATGAGTGAATGAATGAATGAGGGTGAGTGAAAGGTGAGAGCGAATCTTTAAAAAAAAAAGATCAGTTGATCAAGATATCCCTCACTTGAAGATTATAATCCAATGAGTAGTCGCGTCGTAAGCCAGAGGTCAGTCAGCCCTCAGGTGGCAATTGCTCGTACAGGTTCCCAATCTAAGAAAGCGCCCATACTTGGCAAGAAGACCATCGAATGAATCCTCTTTGTTCCAGATACTACTACGACAAAAACATAATGACCAAAGTGCACGGCAAAAGGTACGCCTACAAATTCGACTTCCAGGGCCTAGCGGCCGCCACCCAACCAGCTACCAGCGATCCGAGCAGCTACAAATACCAGAGCGAGTTGTTCATGAGCTCGTATCACCACAGCGCGAAGCTGGGAGGTTTTATGAGTCCGCACGCTACGATACCCAGCTCGGCAGGTTAGTGTCAAAGTTTTAACTCGTCTCTTCAGCCCCCGAAACAAATTTCCTGGTGCAAATATGGAATATGCTTGTTTTATGGGTTGGTGGTCGAGTGCGTTGAGGCGCTGGCCTTTGGGCCCATAGCGTCCGGGATCAAATCCCGGCGCGGCTATTAGAAATTGTATTTATTTCTGTAGCATCGTTTAGCAGGAGGAGATAGGTGACCAACCGAACATTCTTTATTTATTTATTTATTTATTTATTTATTTATTCAATTTTGGGATACAAACAGGTTATAAAAACCCAAAAACATCCGCTAATACATCATTCCATAGAATATCTCGTTGAATTTTCACATGACAACAAGATTACATAAAATATAGCACCTAGCGTAATTGTTCGAAAACTAAATAAAAATTAAATTTCTTGCACTGGAGTAATTTCAAAAATTTTCTTGGCTTTCTGTTTAAAGGAGCGTAGAGATAAGCCGTAAATATCCACATTATTACAGTATTTGTTGGAGCTACTACTTAGTCTAATAATTGGGGAATTACGCCCTAAATTGGTGTTTCGGTAATCTATATTTAGGAAAACTGTGTTACGAGTATTTCTAGGGGGAACATGTATATAGATTAGAGACAATAATGCTGGACAATCGTATTGGTTATTCAGAATCTTGAAGGTGAACACTGAGTCAGTAATTATTCTGCGTTTTTCTAATTCCAAAATACCAAACGACTGTCTGGCGATACATATATTATTGATATCATAGGTGCCGTTTATTTTAAAATTCAAAAATCTCACAAATCTATTTTGCACTCTCTCTATTCTGATTTTATATATATTATATCCAGGATTCCATATTACACTGGCGAAATTCAATCTGCTATAAACGAAAGCAAAATATAGAGTCTTCAATGATTTCTGAGATTTGAATTTACTACAAATACTAGTAAGAAATCCCAACATTTTGTTACATTTATTGATTATATATTCATAATGTTTTGTGAAAGTCATCTTCGAATCTAACACGATTCCTAAATCTTTTATGTTGTCTACTCTTGCTGTATTCAAAACATTTTTTGATGTCATTAATAAAGATTAAAAAAAGCAGGGGGCCCAGGTGTGATCCTTGAGGCACCCCTGAGGTAACTGTAAAGGCTTCGGACTGGTACCCATTGATATTCACAATTTGAGACCTGTTGAATACGTATGAGGCGAACCAACGCAGGAGATCCCCATGTACACCGACTTCAGCAAGCTTCCACAATAGTATATTATGATCGATTTTGTCAAATGCCTTGCTGAAGTCCGTGTAAATAGAATCTACCTGCGCTCGCTCATCCATCTGATCACAGATATATTGGGTATACCTCAATAAGTTTGTTTCTATTGCGCGATTAGCAAAGAAGCCATGTTGTTCTTCGATAATTACGCCTTTCAATCGGTTGAACATAATGTTATGCACCAAGCTCTCTAAAACTTTGCCCAAAATGCAGAGTTTGCTTATTCCTCGATAATTTGTGACTTCCTCCCTGACTCCTGAGTTTTTGAAAATTGGAATGAGAAAAGATGTCTTCCAATAAGTTGGGAAGTGGCCCTCTGTCAAAGATAGGTTGAATAAGTGTGTTAACGGATTGCATAAGCCGCTTGCACATCTCTTTATAAAGAGGGCAGGGATGCCATCCGTACCACTACCCTTTTTTTCATCCAGAGATTTTAGTTTATCCATAATGTCTTTTTTGGTTAAGGTGAGTTTATTAATTATAATCATGTTTGTTCTCATGATGAACTTTTGTAATGGTCTCTGGGTGTAAGGTTTTTACTTCGACGTCTTAGAAATTTGAATTCATTATAGTAGTTAAGAGCTTGAGTTTGCTTCCATTTTTTGTGAATAGACAGTTTCTGTTTTATTGTGTTTATCGTAGCTTGTGAGAAATAAATTGGGTATTTCTTATTCTTGTTTAGGATTTTTGGGACGAGTTCGTCAATTAATGGATTCAATACATTATAAAAGCATGTTATACACTCATCCACAGATTTATCTTTGAATATTATAGGCCAGTCGATAATTTCTAGACGTTTGTTGAGTTCTGAATAATTTGCTTTTTTGAAATTATAATATGTATTAGGTTTTCGATTCAAAGTATTCACTCTGACATTTTTTATAATGAATTCGATTGGTGGATGATGGTCATCGGTATTCACTAAAGGTGAGTCGCTTAGTTCAACATTGAAAACTCCGTTATCTCTATTATAAAATATCAAATCCAATTTCTTGGTACCTACATTTCAATCCTTTGGACTCTCAACGATAGCCAGTCTAGTAGTGCTTCGGATGACACTTACTCATATATAAAGTCTCAATGAGACTTCGATGGTTACTTTGCAACTAAGTTGGCGGTCAGAAAACACTTTCAAACACTTTTTTTATGGAATAGTAACGTTTCTAGTGAAGGAAGCGGCAATTATTCAAACTTTTATTTGAAGTTTTTGTTTATGAAATAGTCATTTAAGACCAAAAGATCAACTAAATTTCAAGTTTTTGTTAATGAAAGGGATACTTCAAAGATTTGTTTATCAATTTTCCAAGACATTCCATATTAACGAAGAGACCGTACCTGTACTGACTGAATCTGTACCTACTAGTACCACAAGTTTATTTGGAACTTGTGTCCAATAAACAAAATCGTATTCAATATTTCCACCTTCTCCTCTGATGTTGAATCTGTATCCAAGAACAAGCCAAAGGCTCAAGCCGACCCAACTGGTTTTCTTGAAAAATGAAGGTAGTATGGTTATAAAGCCTCTCTTTTCCTGACTTCTGATGAACCCAATATGGAAATAATCTGGGGTAGAATGTAGATGCCAAATTCTGGCTGGATAGAGGCTAGCCATTGGTAAAAACTTCAGCATTCTGATGTATGACGAATTATTTATAACGCCACATATTGAATCAATAACGTATTCTCAATGTTTTGAATGATTCCATCCACTAGAATAATCATAAAATCCCCCAGTTTGTGAGGGTGGAATGGTCAATTTCCAATTATTTCAAACCCAGCGGCACTTTCTTCGTCTTTTATCGACGCCTACTGCATAAAGCAATAGTTCCCGCTTCTCCCGTTAACACATAATAACACTTGCATCCCCTTAATGACGTAATGCCTTGATTGTGCATTGTTTCGCCCCTCTGGAGAGCAAGCATTACCCGTCATTTAATCGGCCCCTCCCAAATAAGGATATTGTTAACAAACTGCCCTGATTCTTCTACAACCAGTGGCGCACAAGAAATGTCAAGACTCGACCATCGATATATTTTTTTTTTTCTTTTTTTTTCTAACCACTATCTTAGTTGCCTTAGCAACCCTCAGAAGTTTACAGAGTAAACTTGTACGAGTTAGGATAGCGGGGACCTTACCTTTTATAGTGGGATCCGATACCACTTCTGGGGCCATTGGAAAAATTCCGCCGTCGATGAGGATTGAACCCACGACGGGCAGCCGGCTGATTAAGAGATAGACACCTTAACCGCGCGGCTACCTGGCCCCTTCTGAAGGAGGAAGGAACGTTATAGTTTCAACTTTCAACACAGCTTCGCGGATGATGATAGTAGGTATCCTCCATGCCGCTTTCTCTTCCAGGGCTTCTATATCGGCCCGTCAAACCAGAAATGAACGAGGAAGAAATGTTAATAAAACAAATATGGACTTGGCAACAATTCTCGAGTGGGGATCTAATAACCTGATAGAATTCAATGCAAACAAAACACAAGCATGTCTTTTCTCTAGTAAAGCCGATCTCACTGTGCCCAACATACTTCAGTCAGGAGTTACCATACCATTGAAGTCATCCATTTCAATGCTTGGCGTTACTATGTCTTTCTTGGGAAAATCACGTGAGGTCCATTGCCAAAAGTGCATCCCAAAAACTTGGATTTCTATTTTGAGCCAAGAGCTATTTCACTCCCAGTCAGCTGCTTATGATCTATAAGGCACAGATCCGACCTGTCCTGGAATATACTGTTCCCCTATTTGGAGTGCGGCACCTAAACATATCCTGAAACTATTGGATTCTGTCCAAAAATGGGCAATTCGTCTCGTCGGTGGTGCCTCGCTTACAAAACTCGCTCACTTCTCTGGAACAACGTAGAAAAGTTTGCGATTTATCTCTATTTCATAGATATTTTCATGGGCGATGCTCTTCCGAAATATCAACAATCGTTCCTACATTAGCAGTCTCTTCGAGATTAACCCGTCAAGTTCAGTCTTCACACCCCTTCGTGGTCACTTTAGAGACTTGCAGAACGTCCTTTTCCAAAGACTCGTTCATCCAACGAACATCTAGATTTTGGAACTCATTGCCTAGGGAGGTGTTCTCCAAGGCATACGATCTCCAAAAATTTAAGAAGAACACCAACTCCTACCTTCTTTCCCTTGGTTCTCACGTTTTTATCTGAACATTACAGGATATCCCTTTTCGTGAGAACTAGAACATAAAAAAATCTCAAAAGAAGATAAATATGTTAGAGTGTTTATTTCTTCTAGTGGGTCATTGAAACTTTTGAGACCCTTGTTGAATGCAAAATTTTGGGTTTCGTGCTAATTGAACTTTTCGAACATGTTACTCAGTTCTTGACCTGGCATTGTAACCATGAATTTGGTCTACTACCACAGTATAGAGCAATACTGAAGCCTCCTGTCTACTATATGTAACTCCTAATTACTTGAATTGGTTCACCTGTTCTAGAAGAGTAGAAATAGTTTTCATGGGTTTACATTTCCACTGTGAATTGTTTTTGATTATCCATTTTGCTATTTCGAGAATATTCATTTCGTTATCATTAGAATTCAAAAAAACGAGAGACCTGGACGAAATAATCGAACTTGGTTCCTCTGGTTCACTTTGATTTATCATCACGTTCAGGTTGGGGAAATGACTCAAATTCAAAAGAACCAAGTGTTGACTGACTCAGGTCAGTTCCAGTGAAATTTTTCAGCTTCAGCCTTTCGCTCCAAATATCGAAAAATTTCGTCTTCCGCGCCGCTGTTTTCATACCCTGCTGCAGAAATGTCACTTCATTGTGCTGCCGCTGACGTTCTTTAATGGATATTTTGTACACTCTCGGTCATTAGTTGTGGCCCACTTTGTCCCTTTGGGAGGGTTTATTAGCTTTGGTCGGAATTTATTGCCTAGTTTGTTGTCGATTCGGTCAGTTCATCGACTTTGATTAGCGTTTCTGCAAGAAACATTGCTTTGCGATGAATCAACGCAGCAATTATTAGTTTTATAGTCAGATAGTATGATGTCGATATTGTAACAGGACGTCTTTGAAAGACGCCGTTACCATTTTTATTAAGAATTTTAGATAATAGTATTACACTAGGTATTGGAATAATTTCGACATGCGGAATCAATCCAATACAAGTTCGATACCCACGGTCCGAAACTGAAGTTCACACGATTCGAAACAAAGAGGCATTCATTTAGGCAGCTAAGAGTGATAACAACTTAAAATTAATGATAAATAAGTCGGATAAATGAATGGGTTAGTTCAGCATTACTAGTACGTGGGAAGCTGAATCAGTGGGAAAGTCAGAATAAGACGATCACACTCACAGGGTGCAAATTATGCATTTTTTGATGTGAACTGAATAGCGCCAACCTAGCAAGAAAAGCATCAATTCGAAAAAACGAGGAGAGATCGAGAGGCAGTGGGTCGCCGGTTTTTGAGTTGTACGGAAGGCTCGGTTCCGTGCAATAACCCACAAGTGTTTTGGTTGAGATTTTTTTTTTCTTCTTGTGTTATATTTGTTGGGAAATAGATTTTCATTCGGGGAAAAACCAAGAAGCGAATTTTGATACAGAAAACTGGAGAGTAGATCTGTGTAATTGGGGAATTTTGAAAAATTCAGTTCGTTAAAGAAAAACCGAGCGATACGCGTAAATTTCGCGGTGGATCATAGTGCGTTTTGGGAAGATTCAATTTCGGACAAAAGTATCTTCTATGTACCGTCTCGACGGACGAATAGGAATAGCCTACACCTTCCAAGGAGCTAGAAGTCACAACGACTAAGGGGTGAGAATACTTGGTATTTTTGTTCTTTTCTTCTACCTAACATCCTATAAATAATTTCGTGGGTGAACTTCAGTTTCGCTTGTGCTTGGACGGAATGCATAGTCGCAGTTATTGTTTTTCTTCAAGTTATACCTTGTATGTTCTTTTGAATTTTATTTACAAGTATTAGAAAATATTTAACCATCTCATCTGATGATTCGTTTGATGATATCCATATACTTATTTTATTAATTTTTCAAATATTTTTGTTTATTTCTCTTTATTTCGTTGAATATATTTAATCATTTACTACCACGGCGTATTATTGCTGGTTATTGAACTGGCAGGGATAGCTAGGGGGGCGAAAATTATGTTCAATATTCTCTGTTTTTCAAGTAAACATAATTCACAAAGAAGAAAATCCTAGGAAAATCTAGCACTAATAAGCCTAGACGGCACACGCTCAGTTGAGGACTTAAGTGATTGATTTTCAAACCTAAACCAGTTGCCTTGAGAAAGATTTTCATAATATTTGGTTAAATTCTGTTTTCGAGAAAACAATCGTCAGTAGATGACATAATTTAAAAATAACAAACATCTGGATTTGTTACAATATCAATGGACATGATGATCGTTTTGAAAGCAGCCAAATGGAGGCGTAGTTTGTAGATTGCAGGGGGTTCGTTAAGGTTGTGCAGCCTCTCAAGCACCTCGACCGATAAAATCTTTTGTGCATATAACCCTTAATCTATTCGAGGCCCGGGATTCCGAGACTTCGTGCAAAGTTTATCAGTTTCCTGGAAGCTAGGTTCCTGATATCGGAGGGCTCTAAAAATGCCCCTTCCAGGAACTTGAGCCTCTTGCAGAAGAGCGCTGGGCATTCGCAAAGCAAATGTTCTGCAGTTCCAGCGAAGTTCTCGCAGTAGCGGCAACTATCACCTTCTGTTTTACCCATCTTTTTGAGGTGATACCTTAGAGGGCAGTATCCAGTGAGGAGTCCAGTTACCATTTTCAAGTTTTTGTGGTCTAACTCGAGAAGCTGCTTAGCTTTCCTTGGCGATAGGCATACTAGCCTTTTGTCATTGTCCTGGCTCTTCATTCCAGTGACATTTCATTTCATCTGCTTCCCAACGTCGAGCCACTTCTTTCAAGCGGGCTTTGGATAGACCACAGAAGGGTTCTGGGCCGAGAAATTGTGTATTTGCCCCTTCTTTGGCAAGGCAGTCTGCTTCCTCGTTGCCTTCAACTCCCTTATGACCTGGCACCCACATCAAAGTGACCTGCTTGTTCGCTGCCAGTTGTCCAAGGTTTTTTACAGTCCCAAGTCAATGTATGACTTCAGAGCTATATCAACGCTGCCTGGCTATCTGATAGAATATATATTTCTTCCATTTGAGTATCTCTTTCGAGGCACTCCTGGGCAAATATCTCTGAAGCATTTACTTCTGCTTTAAAGATGGTTGAGGTGTTACCAAGGGGTTTTGCGAGCCAGGAATTTGGCCCTGTAACTCCCACTCCAGACCGTTCATCCACACCGTGTACTGATACATCCCTTGAGTTGTACTTTACTTCAAAGAAATACAGTACAGGATAATGCAACTACTTCTTATAATCCTGAGCCTTCCCAACTTGAAGCGTAACTAGATGGAGTAATTAGAAGTTGGCTTGTGAGTTTGAGAGAGCGCTGTCTAGTTAGGTCTTTGGATGGAAAATAATGAAAAATCTAACATTTTCACCAACATTTATCATATTCATTAACAGTGAACTGGTTTTTCTGGTGGCAAATAAAGGGTAGACCGCATTTCCCTTCACAATAGTTTTATTATCGTGAATTACGTTCGAAACATCAAAAAGTGCAGATTATTCCAGCTCTTTGTTCTACGGCTAATGAAATTTCGCCATAACCGCGTCTTCAATCGCACCCCTATCGCCTAGCCGCCTTTGTTTTCACCCATCCACCGTAATGATGAACGAGAACACATCACGGCATTCTGGATTTATGAGAACTCTAATGCAATTCATTTGTTGTCATCTTGAATAGGCAATTTTCCATAATTTATGGGGTGTTCCATTTAATGCGTCGCTGCCAATATAAGGAAAAATTTCTGTCGCAGGGCGACTCTGATATACATATTGACGAAGTAGGCGGTGTGGGTGACAAGTGACAAACTGATGCCGTTTTTTGTTTGCGCAACACTTCGGGTGAGGTGTATTGTCGCACTTGCCATTCGTGATTTCGTCAATATTTATGTAGGGGAATTGTAGATGCTTCTGAAAGTTGCCAATATTAATTCCGGATCAAGACTGTAAGACTGCCAAAATCAGGTTAACGAATTCAACATCTCCAAATATTCCCATCCACATAACGTTAGTTGCATTTTTTTTATGAATTTAGTTACTTAAGAAGACTTTTGAACACTTCAAGTGTCTCCCACAGATTACTTCCGAGTGGCGTTCAAATTTTTTAATGACATCCAAAAACTGTCTATATTCGTTATAACGCTATAGTGTTACAAGGAACACTAGACAAAATGATATCTCTATTCACTATAGTGCCATAAATAACACTAGACAGAATAGAAGATGTAGGTACATTACATTCACTATAGTGTTTTGACAAACACTAGATATAATCTCTATTCACTATATTGCCATAAAGAACACTAAGTAGACAGAATAGTAAAAATACCATTCACTATAGAGTTATAACGTGAGAATAGAATTCATCCATGTATATCTTTGAATATACGAGGTCGGTTAAATTAGTAGTATTTTTTTCCACCGATAACCGTAGCAACAGAAAAACAAATAAAAATGACGTTTTCGGTTTATTCGAAAAAAATATATTTTGTCAATGGGACACTCGATTGCTAACTCCCTTCTGAACATAAACGGTTATTATGAATTTCATCATAAAACCACAAATAACGGAGATATGCGTCTTTTAAATTAAATCGACATGTAATATTTTGTTTAAATTTTCAATTTCACGAGACTTATCAAAAACCTGAAATTCACATAACTCCTTTATTTTTGGTTCTAGGATGAAATTTATTATAATCATTTATGTTTCGTAAGAAATTGGCAATCGATTGAAATATACAGGGTATCCCATTGAAAATATGTATATAATAGGCAATTTTCAGTTGTTTTTCTGTTAGCACCAATTTAGCCGACCTCGTATCTTCAATAATAAAGAAGTTAGCAATAGTACCGACTTGGGTTTGATCAGCCTGTATATATTGAGTACTGTACATTAACTCCAACACAACTAGACACGAGACACAACACAAAACTTTTCGCCTAACGCCGCTCTCAATTCCCTGAGAAGAATGATACTCCCTACACAATTTTCAATACATGACTGACTGCTCGTCTGTAAACCACTTTCTCCTTAGGAAAAAACTTATCATCTCTTAAACCTTTACTCAACTGGACACGAGACACAACACCAAACTCTTCGCTAAACGCCGCTCGCAATTATCTGAGAAGAATGATACTCCCTACTCTATATTCAATACATGACTGACTGCTCATCTGTAAACCACTTTCTCCTTAGAAAAAAAACTTAACTGGAAACGAGACACAACACCAAACTCTTCGCCAAACGCTGCTATCAATTCCCTGAGAAGACTGACACTCCCTACTCTATATTCAATACATGACTGACTGCTTAGAAGTGATACCACGAGTGATTAAATCTTCAAGCAACTCAGTCGAGTTATGAAATGAAAAACAGACTTGTAAGATAAATCTAATCACGAGTGGAATTTTATTAGACTATTTCACAAACAATAAATTTGGTAGAATCAGCGTGATTATTTATATTTGACGTTCAACTTTCACGTACACAAAGCTGAAAACACCGAACTTGACAGAGTCAAGAGTTAAATTTGTGTTATCGATAATCCGAACTTGACTAGAGCTGGTTCATGTGATAAGTGCGTGAAATAGAGTCTTCTATAAACCACTTCCCCCTTAGAAAAAAAATTATCATCCCTTACCGCACCGAACAATAAGCTCTGCCACCAATGTAATAAATCAACGGGTTAACGTGACTAGACGGTGATGTGATTCTTACAAAATACAGCATGATCTTTTGTTCCAGCCTCGATATTCCCTTCGCCGGGATCCTACTGGAGCAACCCGAGTGCCAACCTCTACTCTAACATAGCAGCCAGCACGCACTCGATCGGCCACCACGCAAGCGCCCACCTCAGCGCGCCCCCTCTCGGCTCCTACTCGCACTACGCATGACCGGGCGGCTCATCCCCGCCCACCGCTGCCGCCCCCGGCACGGACTGGACCAGGAAGCTGGCCATGTAGGGGGCGGCCGGGAACGTCGCTGGGGCGGCGTTCCACGGAGGATTCGCGTAAGGGTAGGGGCGGCAGCTGGAGGAGATGCTGGTGGTCCTCAGATTTGTCCTTGGTTTCGCAGAATGGAGCTTTCTCTGAGTGGCCCCAGTGGACCCAGAGAGTTTGCTCTTCACCTTCTTCTGGTCTCTCAGTTTTCTTCATCCCTTCAAGATATACAGCATCGCACTGAGCCAGAATGATCTGGAGATCTTCTTCTGGTCGCCCGAAAGGTTTCTTGTTTGGAACAGTCTCAGTTTTCTCCATCCCTTCAAGATATACAGCATCGCACTGAGCCAGAATGATCTGGAGATCTTCTTCTGGTCGCCCGAAGGGTTTCTTGTTTGTAACAGTCTCAGTTTTCTTCATCCCTTCAAGATATACAGCATCGCACTGAGCCAGAATGATCTGGAGATCTTCTTCTGGTCGCCCGAAGGGTTTCTTGTTTGGAACAGTCTCAGTTTTCTCCATCCCTTCAAGATATACAGCATCGCACTGAGCCAGAATGATATGGAGATCTCCTTCTGGTCGCCCGAAGGGTTTCTTGTTTGTACCAGTCTCAGTTTTCTTCATCATTTCAAGATATACAGCATCGCACTGCGTCAGAGTGATCTGGGGATCCCTATTACAAGAACTAAAAGCTGCTTGGCTGTCAGGCAAAACTCATTTTCAGTAAGAGCCTCTCAGCTAAAAATATTTGGCTACGTTTCCTTCGAAGTCTTGGACACAATAGCTTCCATTTTCCCCACAAGAATCCAAAGTACCGGCAGAATGTTTCTTTAAAATCAGAATCTGGAAATCCCAACTGTAGCATTTAAGATTCTCTCCAAGTCTGCACTTGACAGGATATCCGATCATGCTTCGACAGATTCGAGAGCTCAAAGCTTTGATGGTTGTTAAGCTATCAGACGAAACTGCAATATCTTCCTAAGCTAGCCCAAATGAATCCTAAGTACTGGCAGAATGTTTCCGGTTCTTTTCAATCAGAATCTGGAGATCCCAACTGTAGCATCTAAGATGTGTACTGGCAGAATGTTTCCGGTTCTTTTCAATCAGAATCTGGAGATCCCAACTGTAGCATCTAAGATGTTCTCCAAGTCTGCAATTTGCAGGATGCCCGGTCATGCTTCGAGAGGTCAAAGCTTTGATGGTTGCTGAGCTATCAGACAAAACTGCATCATCTTCAATACCACGTTTCCTTCGGAATCTTAAACTCAATAGAATCCATCTGCCCAAAAATACTGGCAAAGGAGAATAACTGATTCAATAAGGTTGAAAACACCTTCTCACTCTTGCTGGACACAGATTATAAATTCGAAGGAAATGAAATACTCCTATTCGATCTGCCATCGTAGTGGTGAATGTATAAATACAATAACTAACATTAGGATCTAACTTAGAGACAGGTTAGTTTTTACGCAGTGTTCTTGTTAGTAGTCTCAGTTTACGATTAAACGTCTCACTCGATCTGAGGGACAATTGAGAAAATTAGCAAGAGCACTACATTATTAACTGGACCTTATTGTATGCAGTGAATTACCTCATGGCTCATTGTGTTTATACAAATTCACAGTCAATGACTCCCAATATTTATTATAAACATGTCCCATTGCAATGTTTCAGATTGTCTTTCCGAATTCTTCCCTCAAGGAATACTTGGTTTTATTTTTTTTTTTTGTTTGGCTGTTGAACTATCTTTCTGAGGCATATTTTGTCCCCGTTTTAATTTTCTAGTCAGAACTCAAAGACCAAGTTGTTGTTGTATTTTTTTTATTATTAAAAATGTAGTGTACCAAACCAGTGCAATGTTTGATTGTATATAAATATTTAGTGAATTTGATCGTTTGAAATGTGTTAAAGACACACAACCGCACAAGCGGTAGTCTGTGATAACATTTTACGTATTTTAATCATAATTGGATGTTATGAAGAGCGAAATTTGTAATCTCATGCAAACACAGAATAAATTCAAATATAACTCAACAAAAGCATAAAGTCATCAAAATATCTAGATGAATATTAGGGAAAGCGATTTATTTCAGAAAATCTCCCAAATAGGTTTTGCTTCTCTAACATCCAATAAATAAAATATATTTCGATTAATATTTATTCATGGATTTCATTTATTCTATACTATGTAAATAATGTTGTATATTGTATCACAAAGGGTATATGTATATGTTTGAGAAAAGCTAACTATAGGAAATACCTAAGAGAAAATACCAAATAATAGGATATAGGAATATTCATGTTCATTCAAAATATCATAAATAGATAAAACTAGTCATGTAACAATTGAATGTCGAATATTATGGAGGAACGAACCAGCAATCGTTCCCTAATTTTAAGATGTATAAATGTTATGTATTTATTATACAAAATATAGTCCAAAACCCAACTCCCTCTTTTCTTTTCCGACCCATACTCAAAAAGGCGACACTTTCCAAGTGTTAGTTCGAAAACAACAACAAAGAAAGTAGGGAGAAAAAAAGAAGTCGAAAAAGCCTGCAATAAACGAAATAAAAACGACACGCATACGTCGAAAATCGTAAAAAAAACGTGAGAGAATCATTATATAAACGTCACGCATCAATTTGAGAGTTCAACGTTTGAACATATTTTTTTGGAAAAGATTTCCCGATAAATCTCTACTCCCTCAATTGAAAGCAAGATATATACATGAAAACCCATCATTTTTTATTCATGCCACAGCGTGTCGCTAATAAATATCACGTGTTGGTAACAAAACATCGCTTAGGGGTGAATCGCGATACAAAGAGTGGTTAATGATGCAAAATAGACTTTCGAAGCATTAGTCACGCCCAGTCCTGCGACGTCCATAAGTTATCCTTCAACTAGATGGGGGAGAGAATTTCAATGTGTCATCGTTTCATGTTAATCGAGAAGAACACGAACGAAAAATGCAATGAATTGTGAATTCGCGAAAATCACGAACCAATAGATGGCGCTGCAGAAATGTCAAAAACTTGAGATGAAGGTGATAAACAAGCATTTCACTATGTTTTTCAATAATAATTTGTCAACTTTTGATTCACATTTTAGGAAAGAATTAACGAATCCAAAATATTTGAAAGGGTGCTATCGTTTGGTTATTATTTATAGAACACAAAACAGGTATTTTATATGAGGTTTATGGATTTATTATGTTTTTATAGGTTTTTCAAACCACCTCTGCGAAATCAATGGGGCCACTAAGGTATTTGTATTTCAATGATTTATCTTTATATTGTTATATTTCCAGAATGCCCAATATTGGGATGAGTATCTAAAGTATATCAGAAATAAGAAGAAACCATTAAAAGAACGAGAAGCATTGTTCAAAGCTGGTCACATCATACTTTGTGGGATAGATATGGAACACACATAAATAAACTACTGTTCTCAAACTTCAGCTCTAAGGCAGTCCTCATATGAAATTAAAATGATTGTATGGAGAAGTTAGCAGTGGAAGTGTGAATATATCTGTTTTAAGCTGTAATTTTATTCTAACCCAAAAAATAGATGATTACAGACAGAAATAAGTTCAATTAACTTTATTTTCTGAGAAAAGTAAGTGTAGTGGTGCATCTGCTCATATTGAGATATCTTAAATAGGCAACACAAGTTATTATTTTCGAATCCACAATGTACTTATAGTCCATAATAATAAGTATTTTGTATAGATACATAGATAGATAATCTCTGGTATGTACCAAGGAAGTTAGAGAACTTATGGTCTACCAGTCATTCAAATTCATTTCTCTCAATAAATACTTATCCAATTCATGACTTATTCATTTTAAATAAAAATTTGATTTCATCAAGCCTACATTGTGCACTGTTAAAGTTTCCATGTGATGACTTTGAGATGTTCATTGAAGTAATTGCATTCTTTTTGAGCCTATCTCTTGGTTTAACTCTCCTTCTTGATGGTCCTGAAGTGAAATCAAGGTTTTCATCACGAACAATAAAATAGACAACACAACACCAGATATTATTTGTTTGATTCTACCTGAAAAGAGACATACCATACCTACCTTCAATTTGGCATTTACTTCAGAAATCTACTTCTAGGAAGTGCTTATTACAAACGTAAATGTTTGTGGTAATAAGTTTTTCTATTTTCAACATGATATTCTATTTTTTACACAATCGTGAAGTTGAAATTTTGGATTTTGTGCCAAGGGAACGATGTCTGTACGGTAGGAAGAACGCTGAGGTACTGAACAAATCTTTCTCGATTTCGTCTTTACGACCATGTGAACTGGCTGCATGTTTCAATAATATCAGTAACCAGCTGATAAGCACGAAAATAGTCCGAAAACTATTCACAATAATTCAAATTCATTGAAAATAATGCGAAAGCCTAGCAAATGCAATGCTAAATTGCTTCATTTATCACCCTCGTTGTGCTTCGAAAATTTGACACCAGAGGCCACCCACTTCGTGATTTTCGCGAATAATATTCCGTCAAAGTGTGGTTATGTGCGTTTGCACCCAAAATCAGGAATTTTCCCTCAAGAATAATTGCGTCATCATGTCAATATGTGCGAATCATTATAGACCATGTTTACTAATAAGGATGTGATCATCAGAAATAATAATGTATGTTTTTGAAACGCAATCCTGAGAACGATTTCTATAGGCTCGCAACCAGAAATACAGCAGTCCGTATATTGACATCAAACGAGAAATGAGTTGGTGCACTATCTCAAATGTAAAAAGTGGAAACCTCAGTAATAAATGTAGAGATTATGTATCTTGATACATTCGAATTAGTTACGACTTCTCTTCATAATCCGAAGAGAATCAAAAATCTAATAAATATTAGTGTGTTATCCTTTTCGTGGGAACCAGAACATTAAAAAAAGAACTCATGGTGACAGTGAGTAAAACCTAATATAATGATTTTGATTCAAACATGCGAGAGTGCGATTTGTTTTCATTTCAACTAGTGTGCTTGTTTTTTGATATCAATGCCATAGTGATATGAGCTACCTTCCTGTAATGTTTAAGATGCTGGTACTGTTGTAATCATTATTGGAAAATAAACACGCTGTTAAACTGTAACATTAACTATTTTAATTATCGCCATTTCACAAGATACCTTGATTGTCAGAATGGCTAAACTAGACTGACTTGAAGTTCGCTTCCCATCGTTGCTGTAGTTTCATGATTGACAGGTGACATACAGCGGGAAGCTCAAATATTATTATCATGAACACTACACTTCCAAATAGCAAAACAGAGTGTGCTTTATAACATTTTCATACGTGTTGTAGGAAAAGTCTATATTTTCCACATATGCATTATGTGTCTTTGCCTCTAACGCCTATGCCTCTAACGAAGGTATGAATATTGATACAGTCGCTAAATAGAGGATAACGCAGTGGTCCAAGGTGTGATCCTTGAGGAACTCCAAGATCAAAATTGAAAAGTCGATTCAAGTTTCTAACTAATTTAATAAATTCAACGATTTTCGTTGGTTTCATTAAGTGATGTCATATCGAACAGAAAATCCAGATAAGTAGGACCATTACAAGCACAAAACGATTAACATAAGACATGGAAATTTATGATGATGAAATTATTTGATCATCAGAGCTCTCATAGATATTCCATTCGGTTTGAATAATACTCCCACCATTTTGAGTTCGGCAAATTCCAATATGTGAATTCAAATGCGACCTCAAAAGTCAGTACGAGAAATGACCGTCTGAGCCTCTCCCCTTTCTGCTACACCAACACACCAAAAATTGGGGGGTGTCTGAATATGATTCGAACCGTGTTTCTTACAGATACAATCTAGAACATAATGGTTCTTGGTAGCGATTCTTTCGCGGCTGGGGGAATAAGAAAAGGGATGCCGAGCGAACAGGGTAGCGGTGAAATCGTGCGTGAAACGTATGCCTGTCAAGCGGCACGTGCCGCGTAATGACGTAATAATGTATTGATACACGATATTTACAGCCCCTCCCATCGCGCTAGAATGCATATCGTCGACTCGAGACGAATAATTCGGGGTTGAGTTTTTGAAACATCGATGGAACTGATGGAAGAGGACAATGATTTCAGTTCAAATGGGCAGTATATGAGGAACAGTTTTCATTAAACATGTCCAACGGAATATCGCTCGGTAGCTTTTCGATTTCGTGTAAATTTCAACAAGATATCATGTCCTGTCGTTTGCATGCCTAATCTTGCTAGTCATTTCTCCTTTTTCTCTTCTTTTACTTTGTTGTTGACTTAAAAAATTAGACCCTATTTGAATTTCAGCACGTTATAAATGACTCCAATGAATGAATTATTCTTTCACTTGGAAAATGAAATGTCTCCAAAACCTTACCAAAAGACGAATTGATATTAATTCAAGTTATCGTAACTTAGAAAAGGCCATCATTCATCTCTTCCTATTGTGTTACTTCAAATTAATACTTTTTTTAATATCATAATTTCTGGGTGTATTGATACAAATAAGAATTGATAGCTGAATGTACGTCTAACTGCAAAATGAAAAAGCCATGAATTGGACGAAGTATGCAAATTGAAAGAAACATAATTAAAGATAATTTAAAATATTAAACATGGTTTGATAAAATGATCAATGTAGATCACGAGCAGAAAACAACTACTTTCCTGGCAAATACCAGGCAAAACATTGAATTATATCTGTACTTGTAGTAGACCAGGGCTTCAGCCCTGGCCTTTGAAAATGGTGAAAAGTTAAAAAAAATAATAGTAGGATGAAACCGATTGGAAAAGGCAGAGAATATAACAACAATGAAAGGAATGGAAGTGGACGGGGTGAGTTAACTACCAGTCCTATGGAAAAAAATTAAATTATCTACAACTTTTGTATTCCCACTTTTTTCACATAACCTGAACATTGATGATAAAAATTCAAATAACCAAGTTTTTAAATTTTTATTTTTATCTTTTACAAAAAAAATATTTTTAGCGAAATTTGGTGAAAACTTACCTTTTAAGGTCCCACATTGTAATTATTTCGATATGAAAAATTCATGTTTTCACCTTATTTTCTAATGGTGTGAAAAATATATGGTGAGTTACCTCAGAAAATGCAAGAAATGACATGTAGTAAGGCCAAGACCCTCAACTTTCCCAAATTATTGTAGATGTATAATGAGAACTTTTTTTTTTCCATTTCGATTCTTTCGATAGGAGAAATGGATTCGATGGAAAAAAACCAGCAGATTGGTATGAGCTGAGTAGAGAATTGGTTCATCCGTTCGAAAGCGATTTGCTATTACATATTGCACATTGCTACATTTTTTTCTAAAATGGAATTTTGTTTTTCGATTTTGATTTTTTCGATTGAAGAAACGGATTCTATGGAAAAAACAAGCAGATTGATATTAGCGAAGTTGAAAATTAGTCCATCCGTTCGGAAGTTACGACGATTTGAAGAATTCGAAAAAAAAATTTACGATTTTGGTTTTTTCGATTGGAGAAATGAATTTTATGGAAAAAAACAAGCAGATTGGTATGAGCGAAGTTGAAAATTGGTCCATCTCTTCGGAAGTTAAGGCGATCTGATCTGCTACAATTTTTTCTTTAACGAGAACATTTTTTTTTTCGATTTCAATTTCTTCGATTGGAGAAATGGATTTCATGGAAAAAAACAAGCAGATTGGTATGAGCGAAGTTGAAAATTGGTCCATCTCTTCGGAAGTTAAGGCGATCTGATCTGCTACAATTCTTTCTTTAACGAGAACAATTTTTTTTTCGATTTCAATTTCTTCGATTGGAGAAATGGATTTCATGGAAAAAAACAAGCAGATTGGTATGAGCGAAGTTGAAAATTGGTCCATCTCTTCGGAAGTTAAGGCGATCTGAAGAATTCGAAAAAATTCCATGGATACCCCCTTTGCTACAATTAAGCAGTTTGGTATTAGCGAAGTTGAAAATTGGTCCATCCGTTCGGAAGTTACGACGATTTGAAGAATTCGAAAAAAAAAAATCCGATTTTGGTTTTTTCGATTGGAGAAATGGATTTTCTGGAAAAAAACAAGCAGATTGGTATGAGCGAAGTTGAAAATTGGTCAATCTATTGGGAAGTTTAGGCGATTTGAAGAATTCGAAAATGTTCAAAGGGAACCCCTTTCGCTACATTTTTTCTATAATGAAAACTTTTTTTCGATCGGAGAAATGGATTCTATGAAAAAACAAGAGCAGATTCGTGTCAGCGAAGTTGAAAACATATTTGTTCCTACTCCAAGTGTTAATATGAGACAAACTTGGTGTTTTGCAGTAGGATAACACATATCATCAGCTACATCTGTAAGTAATTGCTGTGAAGATAATTTTGATCGAAGTTAAAATTATTATCCTTATTCTTTGAATCTTTGTACATAAACATCGTAAGAAGAGAACCTGAAGTGTGAGCACAAATTATTTTAGTGATAGGTATAATATGTTAATTCTTATTACAAAAGCACTTCTGTAAATAATGAATGTATTTTTCTAAATCCTCAGTTATTCTTAGTACGTACTCTATCTATGATGTGAGTTTATATGAGATTTATTCATTACATTATATTGTGAATATTTAATTATAATATCAACTTGTGTTGTTAATTGAATATATAATCAGATGCACCACACTTACCGAGACACTTACCTACTTTTCCCAGAAAATAAAGTTATTAATTGAATTAATTCTTTATTTTTATTTCTCTATTTTATATTCTCTTTATTGAGTTCAATCGTCTCATTGACTTCGCAAAAGTGGTATTGAAAATCCTATAGAAATATTATTAACTCATATTAAATACCTGACTTGCGTTATATAGATGATGAACAATCATTTAATGCAGCCTTTTGAATTAGTTTCGCGTTATCGAAAAAAAATTGAATCAACTTAGGTCAAAAATTCTTCTTCCTTATTATTTTCAATATTTTCACGATACCATCCCGATCTACCAGGTGACGTCAGCAGAAATATGGTGCTGTCAAAAAATTATTTTTAATTTCGACTTTCCCGAGCATAAAAGAATATTTCGATTAAATTTTGAGCCATATCGGTATTAGTTTAGTATGGTATCGGAAGACGACAATCAATTCTGCTAAAACTTTAGAGGTTTATAACCCTATTTGGACCCTATCGCGGCATCTGGCGGCATCCAACGTGTCGATATGTTGCCTAGCTACCTTTGGGGGGTGGCATTGGTCGTTTTCGTCTTGGGGATCGATTCTTGGCGCATCCAATGGTGCCCTTCGACGTACATGAGTGGCCGGAAATGCAAACCGCGGCAGTGGAAATGGTGGAATTGAAGCAGATTTTTGGGTTCGTGCGTCTTGGATTTTCGATTTCGGATCCTGATCATATCTGTTCGCTCCAGATGGAACTACAGGATCATCTCTAAGTCGGAAATTCCGAATTTAAAGTCGGAAATTCCGAGATTGAAGTCGAAAAAAAAATAATTCCGAGTTCAAAATCGGAAATTCCGAAAGTCGGCAAATAGTAATTTACGTAACAAGTCCGGAAAATACTGTTTTTTTGGATGAGTGGACAAAATTCTAGGACGAGCGTAGCGAGTCCTGGAAGTCTGCGAGTCCAAAAAAACTGTTTTCGGGCGTGTTGCGTACACAATTTTTTCGGCAACCGTGTAGAATAACAAATCAAAGAAACACATTTCTTTATTAGAACAAAATTTCGAACATTTCAATTCTTATTTATATTAATATTTATATTAATATTTATATTAAAATTAGAACAATTGTTAATATTGAATGGATTCAATTTGTTTGAAATGGTTGGTATATTTAAGTGCCTTTTGTTGAAGTCAGAACAAGAAGGTAAAGTTTCCGTTTCACATTGATTGTTTTCATCTGATAATTTTTGAATGTTAGCTAATTTTATGTCAGATAGCTGTCAGTCGTTATTTTGCTGCTATGGTAATGATCAACTGCATTTATCAAAACCATACTACCAAGATTTTCATATTTACAATGACAACAACG
This sequence comes from Chrysomela aeneicollis, assembly GCA_029955515.1. Lineage (NCBI taxonomy): Eukaryota > Metazoa > Arthropoda > Insecta > Coleoptera > Chrysomelidae > Chrysomela > Chrysomela aeneicollis. The sequence continues at coordinate 10,780,157 of JARUHQ010000018.1, read as the reverse complement.
ATGTGATTCTTCCCGGCCTAGTCCGGGAAGTACGTACTTCCCGGACTAGGCCGGAAAAATGCCACTTTCTCAAAAAAAAAATCGTCTGGAAAGTACGTACTTTCCGGACGATTGCCGAAAAAAATAATTCCGAGTTCAAAGTCGGAAATTCCGAGTTTGAAGTCGGAATTTCCGAGATTGAAGTCGAAAAAAAATTCCCAGTTCAAAGTCAGAAAATCCGAGATTGAAGTCGAAAAAAAAAATTCCGAGTTCAAAGTCGGAAATTCCGAGATTGATGTCGGAAAAAAATAATTCCGAATTCAAAGTCAGAAATTCCGAGATTGAAGTCGGAAAAAAATAATTCCGAGTTCTAAGTCGGAAATTCCGAGTTCAAAGTCGAAAATTCCGAGTTTAAAGTCGGAAAAAAATAATAAACAATCTCGGTGGCCCTTATACGCTTTCGTAATAATGGACGTAGATAGGGGATCGGGAAACAGCCTGGTTTGGATCGGACGATACTCATAATCATAAAAATTCTGAAATTACTACCTAAAAATATCGACCCTGCCAGGATTCGAACCTGGAATCTTCTGATCCGTAGTCAGACGCGTTATCCGTTGCGCCACAGGGCCATGGAATTATAATTACCAATTACGTTATCTGTGTTGCGACTAGAATACCTTTGGAACGTACATCAAGAACTGTCAAATGATTGAGGCATTTTCAGCCCCTGATACATCCTTTTTTCCTTATTTCTTATTTCGATGTTACTCCTGACATCTATTCTAAATCAAGTGAATGTCAAGAAACACAGATTTCTGTATCCTAGTCCAATCGTCGTTGATCGAGAAGTCGTTAGCCAAACATCCATGGAGATACCATCAATAAACTACTTCTCAATCAACGGTTCATTGTGGAACTTGGAATTTTAGTCGAAGCAAAGATATCTGCATCCATATTTTCAATGTTTGATTTTCCTTCCAAGTCTGCCACCTCCTATTTCTAACTGGTCTCGTGATAGAGAGAATATCAGACAGATGGCAGCACTATACTATAAATAAACAGTGGACGATCAGCTGTGCAAGGCAGTCGTAATTTTGAATCCCATTATACGTGTTGTATCCCAGTCTCAACTTGAAATAATCAATAAGTTTCGCGCAATCAATATTTTACCTATTTCTTACTTATTCCGTGAAAGGATTGTTTTTCACCAGCAGAAAGAATGAATAGTACACATCTTTCGAGGGGTAAGAAAATATCCAAGCACACCCACCTATCCCAGATTATTCAATTACCACCATTGCATTTGAAAGTAATTTTCGTGCGTGTATAAAGTGCAACTCAGAAAACAGCACACCAATGAAAATGTTTACACTGAACTCAAAATAGAAAATGTAAATAAACATGACGTCAATATACTGGGCAATATATAGACATGATCATGATAATTACCTACCAATATATTATCAACCTGACGAAATGTGCAACTGCAATATAGGTTGAACAATGCAATTATCGCAATTATTACTTCACTGCCCTTGGGACCCGATTGCACTACACTAATTTGGTTATGCTCGAGACTATAGATGGACTCGTGGGTGAATACTGAATACTCAGTGAATAATAATTATCGATGATTAGCAAAAAAATTGAATATTTTTGAAAAAATGGTATGCCCATAGAATATTTATTCCTTCATGACTTTTGTTGAAATACGATTTGGAATGATTGAAATGTAAGGTACATCAAACTTTACTTTATTCTTTATACCTTCATTCAGTCTACTACGTTTATTATACCTACTCTCAATGAATTTTCATGAGGTCACCGAAGCGTAGTTTTCTTTAATATATACATACACAATAGATGAATGTGGAAGTAGACATACATACCTACCTATATCTATATTTAGATATTTATCCAACTAAAATATGAAAACGATTGAATCACACTCTATGGACACCACATTTTTTGTACCGTTAGATATCCTATATATGCGGCAAAACAAGCCATGACTCCTTATAATAATTGATTTCATTTAAATATATAATTATAAGGACCCCAGCAAGAACCCCAGGTTCCCAGGTACCTATATGATATTCAGTTTGGTCTTGGACTGAACCATATTATTTTTTCATACGTACATTACAAATCAAAAAGTTATATAAAAGTAGGTTCATTCACTCGTTCCTGTTTTTATTTTGAAGAAATTTTCGAGGGAAATTATTCGATACCTAACTAAACTAACTATAATCATAAGTTTCTGAACCCACCACTGATTCAGTGTAGGTGGAAGAAGTATTGTGGATTGTGGGCAGTGACTTTTTATTGACTTTTCCCAACCTCTATTCTGTAGTTACCTCAATTGAAGATAAAAACACTCTGTAGTTTGGTAGGCACCTCTGAGCATGCGAATCTACAAAAACCTGTGTATGATGAAAAATAAATAGGTACTTTTCCCCAAGGTAAATATTATGCATCATTCATTGACCCCGAAATCATATCGAACTATTCTTCCTATGTGTCTCAATGATGTGTCACACTTATTTTCGTGATATTACCTCACAATTCCGGTTTATTATAGAAGAATAAATTGCATAACATACAAAGTTCCAGTATTTATTATCGTTTATAAACGACTGACCTTATTTCACTGCATTATATTTATAGATACTGTAGATACCAAACAAGAGTGGAATTAATTCAATATTTTTATCCACGCGTTAATCAATCAAAACATCATAAATCCACAATACTGATAATGAAAGTATTGTTGTAGGTATTTGTAGGCATTTTATGAAAAAAACATGCGGATACTAAAATAATGTGCTAGACCTAGTTTTGGTTTTTTCGTCCTATTCGAGCAACGCTGAAAAAATAATTTCGGGATAATAGGGCATTTCATATTATTCCGCTCAGTATAGTGATGATTTATTATTTTCAGGTTCCAAACCACCTTCTCCGCATAAAAGTGGTAAACTACGGTTATATAGCAACCGTTTTTGTCCATACTCTCAAAGAGTAATATTGGTATTAGATTCTAAAAAAATTTCGTAAGTACCTACCTAATATAGATCATTCATGCAAATCCATAATGTGCTTAAAGTAGCTACCTAAGTGAAAAAGAAAATTATTTGCAGTCATAATCATTTAAATTGATTCTAATCAAATTCTAATAATATCGTTTTTTTTCATCAATAAATTCAAAAGTGTTCTCCTCAACAAATTTGTCTACTTATTTGAAGAGGTACAGTTGTATGCATAAAGAAGTCGTACAGCAGTTATGCTATTTTGAGTCAGGCTTGTCAATCTTGATTCAACTTCTTATCGACTTTGACAAGTAGTTTCAAAATTCAAACTATTTTTTTCACAAAGGTTTCAAACTTAGACCATACACTTGGTCTAAGGTTTCAAATGTGTACGTGTACTACGTTTTAACGAAATCTGGAACATCATAGGCAGGTTCACACCATACAAACCTTGTACGACGTTTTTATGCACACAACTGTACACTGATATTCGGATAGATGCTATAATCATTTATCTATATAAGCCGAAATAGCTCAGTTGGGAGAGCGTTAGACTGAAGATCTAAAGGTCCCTGGTTCGATCCCTGGTTTCGGCAATCCTTTTTTTTTTTATATCATCATTCAATTGAACAAATATTATGAATCGATGATTAAGTTGTTTTTATTTCCAGATATGACGTAATCAACATCAATTTATCAAATAAGCCCGATTGGTTGTACGATAGAGTACCCCAAGGAAAAATCCCAGCCTTAGAAACAGAAACTGGTGCTGTTTTATGTGAAAGTTTGATAATAGTCGATTATCTGGACGAGCGCTACCATCAAAATGCCTTGCACCCAAAAGATCCTTTGCAAAAAGCGAAAGATCGGATGCTTATCGAACAATTCAATAGGGTAAACATCAATTTATTATCAAAACATTACGGTTATACTTTTAGCTATAAACTCTATATTTTGCATCAATAGTTAACTAGAGAATCTACAGATTTTTGTACAAGGTTGCTTTATTTTGCCACTTCACAAATATATGTAGGAAACTGCATATAAATCTGTTATCGCGTCTAGTGTTTTGATAATTTGCGTGATCCAACAGCCCAAACTAATCAAAATCATGTACTTTTTGATCTCAATAAAAAAAAAACGAAGAGCTCAAATCCTTCCGCGAGAAGCAAACATATCCCAAGTTAATTTTTAAAATTTTTACTACTTGCTATAATCAATGTTACAAATTGTCAGGTTACTCTCGAGGTTACAGGATCATTATAGTTGTTGGTATATGGTAACATTTCTTATGGGTCTAAAAAATGCGCGTATATCTCGCATGTTTTCAGAAGATTTGGCTAAATTATGTTAAAATCATAGACTCATGGGGTAATAAGTCATGATCAAGAGAGTGATTCTAACCTAACCTAACTTTGCATGACCTCCACTGGTAGCAGCGCCCCCTATATACTTAGAGCTTTCGGGAATTCAATCAACAAATGGACTAAACCAAGGTGGATATAGGATGGTGAAACAGCTCTTCAATTGTTTCTGCGAAAAACTTGTAGGCCGTTTGAGAAGGTACTAATATTTCCACGACTTGAATGACGATGGCGGTGAGATCGATTATCGAAGAAGATTTCTGTTGCTCACGTATTTCTGTGGTTCGCATCTGACAGACATGAGTTGAAATGACATCAAAACACAATATTTTCAGTGAATCTGGAATAATTATCGATACCTTGACTCTTCTCAGTCATTTTTCATCTAGAACAGATGAAACTGATAAAAAGATGACAAAAGCACAGTTTCTGTTTTACCGACACAAGGTATGTCGCCATCTCTGTTAATTTCAGGAAATATTACTACGGTATGAAATCAAGTATTTATTCTAGTGTTTGTTAATAGGAAGCTGTTTCACCATCCTATATCCACCTTGGACTAAACCAAGACGCTGTCAAATCAAATTCAAGATGGATACCTTGGGGCATACAAACCGTTTGAGTGCATTAGAACTCTAGCTATTTGAACCTTGTGATTTTAATTTGAAATAAGTTTCAACTGCAGACCGAATATAAACATTCATTTGTGAATAGTATGTGTTTAGACTATATTGTGATTTGTGAATTTTCTCATGAAATTGAAGATAGAGCTACAAAAACATGCCACATACTTGTTGTGTTGTTAAGTGTGGAAGTTGAGGAAATCGTGATGATGCGAAGTTTTTCAATATACCCAGTGTACTACATTTTGCACACAAAACAGAATTGAATGAACTCTCAAAAATCCCAAGAGAAAAATGGTTGAAAGCAATCAAAACTCAAAAGGGAAGATCTCAGAAGTTAAACTAAAGTATGCCAAAGTATGTGCTAAACATGTTTTGAAAGGTAAAAAGTTACATAACTTTTCATGAAGGTATTTGTTTTAGGAAAACCAGCTGCTTTAACTGATCCATCAGAGTGAAAGGATTGATGCCTTGAATGACTCTGATTTTTTCCTTATACCGTAATGCAATGTCTTTATCTTCAGTCTTTAACGATAATAGATAATTACTTTTATTATCACAAACCATTGTATTCACTTTTGAAACCTTCAAAAGGGAAATTCAAACTATAAACACAAAAAACATGTAATCAAATAGACTAAACACTCCGTATATGCCTCAAGGCATCCATTTTTGATCACGTGTTCTGGATTGGCTTATTATATCTATCATCCGTTTATTCACCGGCAGATCATCAGTACCATGTACAGGGTGATGATGCACGTGGGCCGGATAGGCTTGGACGACGACGAGGCAATATCCACCGGGCTTTCAACGTTTGAAAGGGAACTTTCGGAAAGGGGTGGCCCTTTTTTCGCGGGAACCAAGCCCGGCATGCTGGACTTCATGATATGGCCGTGGTGCGAGAGGGCCGACATTCTCAAGCTTTTCGGCAACCAGCATTTACTCAGACGGGATAAATACAAAAAATTGGTACGTCGGGCGAGTCACATAAGCGTGGTGGTTATCACGGTTTGTTATTTTTTACAGATGGAATGGCGCAACAGGATGACAGAGGAAACGACAGTGAAGAAGAGTTTGTTGGACTCTGATTTCCACATCAAGTATCTGCAGTCTTACAGGGCTGGTATGCCTGATTATGATATAATTCTCAATTCCAAGTGAACATTCTTCACTTGAAAGTATGAATTGTATCAAGAGCACAAATCCATCTTGCAAATTATATTTTGATGTTATTTATAATGCATTTATCACTCTATTTATAGAAAAAAGTACCCATTCTTGTGTTTATCAAACTCATTACCTATATATTTTATAAGTATATATTGCAAAGGTTATTTTTTGTCATTATTTAAATAAATATTGTAACTAAAAAGTTCTTCTCACTTCCACATTCGTCAAACAAGCAGGTGATAACTATATGATGGGGCAATCTTGTTTCAACAATTTCAAGCATGCTCTTATATTTGTATGTTAGTTTTCATTTTTCAGATCGAAAATCTGAAGAGAATACTTCGAATTTGTATAATATTATAAAGGATATAATATATGAACAATTTGGAATGACATTATTTCAGTTATTGTTTCATGCATATTATTTAGGTATATATATACATACCACATTAAGTGTCTTCATGATTCCTTGCTTCAAGCTTTCTTATCAGGACCAGCCAGTCTTGAGCAACTATGATACAAAATTATGAACAAAAATCGAATCACATTTATTATGGGTTGAGATTATTACCTTTCATGATTCAAGAAATAAGTACTACACACACTTGAATGAAAAACAGACAGAAAAACTGGGAATGAGTCAATAATTTACACAATTGCATTTGATTTTTTGGCGAAAACTTGATTTTTCACTCATCTTATGAATCGAATTTCTAGAAACATTTAAAACAAATAGATAGAGTTGGATACATAGCCATCTGTGCACAATTAGTTAAACCAATAATGGAAATCTGGTGGCGCTACTCGGGTTCTCATGTACAACAATAGATGGCGATACTGTTGAAATGGAGGTTTCTTACCATCCTTGGGCTTTGGCTATTTTCCAGTTTCCTATTTCTCATTTTCTCAACCATAACCAACGTCCTGCCAAAGATTTTACTGTACTCTGTGGTCCTGTCCTGACCACTGATCCTGACAGTCCTGCCTGACACTGACACTCCTCTTTCATAACAAGCTGCTGTAAACGAGTAAACGGCCAAATTTCTGAAAGGAAGAGGCCATAATTTTAGAAGAAGAAGAAGTAACCTAAAAATTAAAATAAGAAATGGCAAGTTCGTTGTGGAAACTTTGCAACACAAATTTAACTGGAAATATAAGCTCCTCGTTATGTGGTTCCGTAAGAAAAGGTCACCACTTGAGAGGAAAGCCCCCTGGAATAGCTAAATCTTTAGAACAAAAAATGTCAGGTTAGTTGATATATTCTCTGGAAGCCATTGAAAGTTCATCATTTGAATTATAGAGAAGCATTTCCAAGACCCAGCGATTTACTTCAAAGTAGACATCGGTCTTCCTCCACCTCGGTTGTCCAGATCAAAAGTCCTAGATGCAAGACTGAAACATCTGAAGGAACAGAGAAAAAACCCTACCTTGGAAAAACTGGCTCGAACTAAACAGTGTTGGTACTCTCTCTTTATCATTTTCCTTCCACCTCACCTATGGGTTGTCTCACATTCTTGATTTTTAGTGATTGTAAATATGGAAGAAGTTGATGAAGATTGGTTGACAACAGCAGGACCAATACAGATAAAGCAAATAGCTGAACATTATGGAGTATTTAAACATTTATTTGGTGATGCTTACTTCTATCCCAGGGTACCATTGCACATTGCTTTTGACACAGAGGATTGTGAATTACCTGTTCACTTTGGAAATATAATAAAACCAAAACAGGCTATTAAAAAACCTAATGTTATCTTTGAGTCTGAAAGTAATGATCTCTGGACATTGGTTTTAACAAATCCTGATAGTCACTTCACTGAGAGTGATAGTGAATATGTCCACTGGTTTGTGTAAGTGATAATATTCATTGGATGTTCTTACAGGTGATTACAAGGTGGATTTTTTCAGAGCAAATATACCTGGGAATGATATTGACAAGGGAGAAACAATTGTAGAATATTTACAACCATTTCCTCCTAAAGGTACTGGATATCATAGGCACATATTCATTTTATACAAGCAAGTAAAGAAATTAGACTTTTCTTCTTATAAGAGGGAAGGCCAATGGTAAGATGTAGGAATGTTCCTAGTAATGAAATATCATCTCTATATTTTCTTTAGTCTGACATTATCAGAGAGAACTTTCCAAACCTATGACTTCTACAAGAATCTTCAGGATGATCTAACACCTGCTGGGTTGGCATTCTTTCAAGCAGATTGGGATAAATCATTAAAACAATTTTATCACAATACTCTTGGTGAGTTAAAATACATACAACTTATAGGCAAATGATATCTGCTATTCTTGGGGTTTTCCAGGGTTCTTTGGAACTTATTGGAAACCCTTAGAGTTCATTAAATTATTTTTTATAATTTATTGAGTGCTCAGATTCTTGAATTCAAATGCTTTTAGACATGAAGGAACCAGTTTTTGAATATGATTTCTCTCCACCATATATCAAAAAGCAGAAATGGTACCCTATTAGAGAACCTTTCAATTTGTACCTGGACAAATATAGGGACCCTAAACAAATAAACAAGGAGTTCCTCATGAGGAAGATGAAAAATGTGCATCCTTTCAAAGCACCTCCACCACCTCTACCCTATCCCAATGCTGTGTTCTTTGAGGGTTATGTTCCATCATGGCTGAAATTGGAAAGGGTTAAATCTAGGATGAAATGGGGTAGAATAAATGATATTGAATGAAATAATTCTTAGATTGTGAAGTAAAGTGAATAAAGTGTTAATAAAATATACAATCAACCTCACCAGTTTCATTTGTATTTTCTTATATCATTATCCCAAGATTTCTTTTGTGGTAAAATATGGTTCAAGGCCGAAAAAAGTACTGTTTTGTGCTCATAACAAAATTTATCCCATTATTCATAATTATATTGAATTGATAAACATTACTGATTGATCTATGTTTTTTTCATGCCAGCTATACTGCCGTGCTAATCAAGAAGGTCGTATCTGCAGTTTTCATGTTATCGAGAAAATCGCGTTTCAACGGCGTGACGTGTTTTTTCCAGAAAACTGTGATTTAGCGCCTACTATGTTTTGAATGCAGTGGATAATGATGGAATCTAACTTTTTTTCTGAAAATTTTATATTTTCAAACCCAAATAGCTTGGTTAACGCAGATACGACATTCAGCTTTACTATTTTCCATTATCATGCTAAGAAAAATCATCATATCTTCAGACTAATTTATTAAATTGCAAGATATTTGTAACATTGATGTACTCAACTGATAACAAAAAGTTTAAATAATGAAACATTCAATAATCAATAGAAGTTACGTCAGTCTAAGTCACCTTCTTGTTCAGTTTCTTTTAGATTCTGCCAAAATATCAAACGGTTTTCGGGAATCAGTCCTTTGATTTTATTTATAATATTGTATTTTCTCTCTTTAGATATTCCCCTCTCATTATATTTCATTATAGGTTGGGGCAAAGATCCACTTTAATATTTTTTCAAAATAAAATTTATACATTGAAAATCTCCAGTGAAAGATGATTTGAATTTTAAACATCTTTGCCCCCTCTGAAATTGAATGAAAACCATATCCTGTAAATAAGGTCTAGGATCGATTTTACTCAGCTTATATTGAGACGTTAAATCTGGAAAAGTATAAAAGTTATCAATTTTCATTTCTTTGACAATGACTTTTTTTGAATTAGCTGACGCAACACATTCCTCAAAGTCTTTGAAATCGTACACTTTTTTCTTTCTTTTCAACGCCAATTCAACTTGGTGGTGAAATGCGTCACTGGACATGAAAGTGTGACCAGACTGAAAATATTTCAAATTCAACTCTTGCAAATTAATTTCGTTCGAATTAATTGCGTAAGTCAAAAATGAAAGTAGCCCCCAGTTTTTATTTTGCGCTGCGCAGTTATCTAACCAAATGGTTACCCTGTTTACGTCTCTAACAGTCACTAAAAAATTGTAAAAAGTTGAAATGATATCGTCTTTGGATCTTCCTGATGTAGATTCGTGTCAAATAAAAGCGAATGGCATTTCCTTGGATGTTCCTAATGGCACAAATGTTTCATTGAATGCAATGAGTCGAGGCATGAAGATTATTTCCTTGAACATCTCGCACCTTGGAAGCATAATCACCTGTAGATAAGAAATGGCTATTCAGTACTGAATATTGAGAATAAACAAAAAAATTACCTTCTGGAGATCTGCTGAAACATATAAACCGTCTTTCTTCTCACTATCTAGTTTATATTCCTCCCTTGCCTTTCGATATCCATCTCGATGCTTCTGAAATGATGTGCACATATCACAATCTTCAGAAGTATTATTGTTCTTCTCATGTCCTGTCGACTTGCAGTGGATTTTGAAAGTTTCACAAACGAAACATTCTTCATGTCCCAAATTCGAAAATGAAATGTTCATACGCGCCACAACTTTCCTGTAGAGTTCGTAGGAAATATTAACTTTATGCTTTAGTATGAAGAATTGATGCATTGCCCTTATTGTGATATCACTTGGTAGATATTTTCGTAAAGGAGCATGTTCTCGTCTGTAGTGAGAAATCGTAGGCTCAAAACTTTCAATATGCTGTTCAATCAATCTTTCATCGAATTTATTTTCTTTTTGTTTCCTGCCACGATTATCTGTTTTTGGAACTATGAATGTCCTTTCATTTTCCAATGTAATATTTCGAAGAACACGATCGTTTTTCAGTTCATATCCTAATGTTGCCAACATGAATTTTTTGCAAACATGTTGATTACCTCCGGTATCATCAGGTAAATAGTAAGAAACTGTTCTATTTCTTCTAGATCCCTCAGCAGTTACTGTTTGAGATCTTCTTTTGATACCACCAGTACTGGTTTTGTGTAATATAAAAGCACGCCTCTCTTTTTGATCCATATTCCAATATTGTTGGTTGATCAGTTCCTGTCGTTGTCTACTAATTTTTGAGGTGCATTTCCTTTTACATTTCTCACCACAGTTTTCTTTGATGGATGAATGTTTTCGTTTTTTTATCATTAAGTCGTATTTTTTTCCTTGTTTCGGGAGAAGTGTCATACTTTTTTCTTTTCCTCAAAGTCCCTTTTTTTGTATACAGGAGGCCATCTATATCGCGCGAAATTTCTTCAATGATTTCGTTCAAGATTTTACCTATTTCTGTTTTGGTGTTTCTTTCTATCACCGCCGCTAAAGGTATATCTTCTTCTTCAGATGATTTGTTTTCGATAATTTCTGAACTATCTGAATCATAATCTTCGACAGACTCTGATAAAACGAAGTCTCGATCTTTGACAGAATCGTCACTATCTTCTGAGAAATTATCGAGATCATTTTCTCGTTCTCCTTCGATGTAAACACCCAATATATTTTGATTTTCCTCAATCTCAACATCTGAAATATGAGGTTCTACTTCTGAGACCACTTCAGACGTATTTTCGTTTCCTTCCATCTCAACAATAGACTCTTCTTCTAAGTTAACTTCCGAATCCATACATCCTAGTGCAAGCCGCAAGATTCTCTGAGTCCTGTTGCTCATCCTTGAATTGGAAAACAGTGTTGAGGAAGTTCTTTTAAAAATTCTTTTCACAATTCTATGATATGAATATGAAAAATTTAAAACAATTTATGAGATAATATACAGACTATATGTGATGTATTCTTATCAAGATATTACAGCTACTTTTCTGGCTAATACCATGCCGAACATTGAACTACATCTAGTATTTATATGAGAATCTGAATAATAATTTATATTTCTTCACATGAATCTCACATGAGAATGCAAATTCTCAATTCATTATAATTTATTGAATATATATTTCAATTTTCATATTGATACCATGAAAATCAATGAAAATCGATAACATTGGTACAAAATGTAAACAAACATTGTTACGATATACCTATTCTCTGTTTTGAGTTTTGAAATTTATGTTAAACTTACCTTCATTTATTCATCAATCCACAAAAATAACAAAATATTCACAATGTTTAATATAACACACAACTTTTGTCCTGGAAATGACTGTGTAACTTATGTGTGATGAAGGTTATGTTGCTCGGTCCCTAAAAAGAAAAGTCGTATTCGACAGTAAAATGTAATATATAAAGTACGAAGAAAAGTCATATCTAACAGATAATTTGCAATATATGACAATTCTTCTTAGCATAAGCTACATACGACGAATTCTATTAGGAATAGTGGCAACTGTTTAACGCATGACAAAATGAAATTGGTCGTATATGTCGAATCTCTTGTAATATATGACATTTTTCCTTAGCAAATGCTGAATACGACAAATCTCATTAGGTTAGGGAGACATTTTGCAGATATGACAAATTTCATAGGCTTATAATATCAGCCAGTTTCGACTTAAGACATTTCTTCCTAGTAGGATAGGTGTGAAAAGGTGCAGACATATCGAAAATGACATCAACTCAATTTTGACGAATTTGTCAGATACGACCTTCTTGCTTAGCACGGCAGTATACCAGTTTTAAAAGTATTCGCATGGGATTCATAAAATATCTACTACCAGTGAATTCTTTCGTAGAAAAAGTTTTGACAAGATCTCCAGCTTTAGTTCTCAAATTATTAAGGAAATAAACCAGAAAAAAGAAAATTCAACTGGTCGGATAATTCTATTCGGAGATATTTTCAGAAAAACGTTATCATATTGTCATAGCAATTATAAACGTCCCATATGTCACAAAAATAAAGGATGGCCCAGTATATGAGCAAAACCCTGTTGATGATAAATCTTTGTGATAGAGCGGTATTGTATCACTCGATTACTGATTATGAAACATTTCATAGATATGCGAATCAAACACTTAAATCAAGTGTTTCCCAGCCTTGACTTCCGAAGTGCGCACTGAATGAGACAATTGGCTTACGAAACATATTTTCCATGTGATAACATAAAAAAAACGAATTTCCCTTTGTCGGAAAATACAAGTATCTTAGTCCTAATCGTATTTATCTATGGTTTAAATAAAAAGTAACTTCAATAATAAGTCTCATTGTTCCCATTATTTCGTTTTTCTTTCACTCCATATTTATTATAATTTTCTGATACCCCATCAATTCACTTCAGAGGACGTCGTGTGACTTATTCAAAAAAATAGCCTGTATGTAAATTCTAACAAGACCTTTGATCCTTCGGTTTTCGAGGAGGTATATGCATTATTCCGATTCTCAACAACACTGATGTTGCCTAGCCTACATCCGTGTTTTTTCACGAATTTCCGATGAGATTGACGATAGTAAACAGATTTTGGGTCTGATATGGAATGGTCGATAGAGGTGAGTGAAGACTGAAGTTTATAATTATCGAATGCATCTTAATTCAAAATATACTTTTGGTGCGGAGTCATATATATTGGTTAATGGTTGTCAATTCTGCATACGAAAATATAGGTGAAACAAAAGATTCCGAATCTGATAAGGTGAAAACCAACAAACTTTATTGATTCTCGAAAACTTGAGTACATAAGTGTCTTTTAATCTATCAATTCTGCATATAAATAAATGTGCATGTATTCTATAAATATAAGACCGATTATTCGTCACTTCTATTATTTGTTTAAATGTTATAGGTATATAGTACACATCAGATAATCGAATCGATGTAAGTCATGTATTATATATATTATAGCATGGTTATAGATTTTTATTTTCACATGATTTCACAAAAACGATAACAATAATCATAATTAAATTTTCTGCTTGTTTGAATAATGCATGAGCAATTTTGCATATGTCAAGTCCATCCTCACCGGTTCTTGCAAAAAAAATCCATTTCATTTTCGTTTCAGTTCACCAAACAAAAGAAAAAGTTCATTAATCTCAAGATTGAACTGAAGAAATATATACAATAATAAATATATACAGAGTGTGCTCAAGATTTTTGAAGAGTTTTGAAAAAAAACCAAAGGCACTTTTCTCATCAACTTTTTTTCTATGGATCGAAAAATAGTACACTATCTATGACATAATTTTTTATTGCGAATGCTATACGACATACGGCACAATTATTGTTATTTCTATCGTGTTTAACATAATCTAAAATTTAAGAGAAATCAAAATAAGAACTGAGAAAACATCAATAATAATTATTGTTGAACATTGTAAATAGTAAAATACTAATAGCAAATGTTCATCATTTATCTGGGCTACAGCACACACTGCGTATACCGGATGTCAACGAATCTATATTAGACATCAACTCATAACTTCTAGAATATTATGTGTATGGTGTACCAAAATGAGATTTGGTATAGGTGAATGGCACGTGAAGAGGAAATTTTTTGCATATTTTTCACTTTCCGGTCACTTCCGGTTCCACCGGAAATGGCTCCGGTTTTGAATTTTTCAATGGAACACCCTGTGCATGTATTGTAACATTTTTTGATTTCTGATATAATTCTCACAATGAAAATAAATAAATAATGATTCATCATTTCAAGTTGCAATCTTGATGACATCTATTCATTCGCTCATTTATAACTGATTATTACTTCGCTATCCTAACTCATGAGAGTTTATCGTGAAATTATGAGGATTGATAAGACAATATTTCTTCAAGTATGATATTTTATTTATTTCTCTTGGTTTTCGTCTATTTATGATACGTTTTTCATATCTTCCGACCAGCCCGCGATGGACTCCGAGACTGCCGAATACTACCTCGACCTCGAGACAGGCGAGATCCGAGAAACCCCCAGAGTGGACCTCGAGACCGGCGAGCGCGATTGCCGCCCCCTGCGCCAATTCCGCATCCCCCAGGCCTACCGCCAGAGGCGCAAGAAGCGCAAGCCGCGCCGGCTCAAGGCCGACCCCCAGGAGGCGCAGCTGATCGCGGCCGCCATCTTCCTGCTGCCCACGGCGGTGCTCTTCCGGCCGCTGCTGGCCATCGTGGCGCTGTCCGTGGAGCTGGTGCTGCACGCTTGGTCGCACAAGCGGAACAAGCGGCTGCAGAGTGAGGCGGTGTTCTTCAGGAGTCCGCTGCACGCCATCGTGAAGGAGTTCTGCGGGAGGTGCAAGGACGCGGACGCTTCCGTGGAGATTTCCAGGTTGCAGGATGTCAGGAAGGATAGGCTCAAGAATTATATAAGGCGGATAGTCACTTAGCTATAGGTTTACGAAAGTTTGTTTGGTGAAATGAGTTTTGCATTGTTTGAAACCTCATATCAGTCATCGTATCAAATTTGGACCAATTCATGACACACAAGAGTATTTTTCGAAATGAAACATGAATTTCTTTGTGATATAAATGCCTGCTGAGTTACGTTTTTTTATTTATTCGCCAAGTAATTATTTAGTAAAGACAGATACAGATTACAGATAGCACAAAAAAGGATTGATAGTGGATATAATTGGAAGTACCAAAGACATTCAAATAGTGTTTAAATGTCTTTGGGAAGTACCATTTGTGTTGTTTTTTTTTGTCGTTTTTTCATTAGTTGTTTTTTTGTTGATTGGCGATAAATCTGCTGAACCTTGGAAAACTACCAAAATAATGAGCTGGCCAATTTCCACATAGAAAAAGGCCAAAACCAACAGGAAGAAGAAGAAGAAAAAGTTTGACATGTGATGTGACCGATTCAGAGGTTAGGAATTGGTTTTTGGTTGTTAAAAAGATAGGTTAAGTTAAGAACCAAACGTCTCTTCACTCTTCAGTACTTCGGGGTTACTACCCCTTCTCTTTGTTCCAGGACTCCAGTCCACAGACTCCAGTCCAGTGGTCCAGCCAGGCTCGTTTGGTCAGAGATATCAGATAAGTTAAACTTAGGTTTGGCGTAGCAAAACAGATGAGTTTTGAGAAATAATTATCAGAGACAATAAAAACTTGAATCACTATCATGGTCGTGTTCACGTGTAACCATTGTGGGGACAGTCTACAGAAACCCAGAGTAGAGAAACATCATGCTTTTGTATGCAGAACACAACCATTTTTAACTTGTGTGGACTGTTTGAAAGACTTCAGGTACATTTTTATAATAGTTTGTGCTCAGACCATGGTCAGAGTTTGTGTGATCTAATAATGCAATATTCTAGAGGGGATGAATATGTAACTCATATTAAATGTATAACAGAGGCAGAGAGATATTCTGCCAAAGGATCAATACCAAAGGGAATTGTAAAGAAAGGTGAAGTCAAACAAGAATCGTGGGTTGAAATGATAGGATCAATTCTGGATAAGGAACCAAATATGAAATCAGCTCACAGGAATTTATTGAATACCATATCTGGGTACTCAAATATACCCAGAAAGAAACCAAAATTCATGGTAAAAATTGAATATAATCAGGTATTTTCCTTATACTATTTTTATATTGTGTTTTATATTCTAGAATTTCATCAGAAGTTCATCAGGGGGTAGAGTAAATATGAAAGAGGTGGAAGAAGTGTGGAACATAATAGAAAAATACAAAAATGAACAGACTAAGGAAAATGGGCAAAATAACAAAAATGAATTGACAGATCCAAATGGATGTTCTGAAAATGTTGAGAGACATGAAGTAGCAAACAAGAGAAAAATTGATATTTCAGTTGAAACAGATGAGCCCAAGAAGATGAGACCTCTGGATTCACCAAAAGAAGATATTTCAATAGCAAATGAAAAATTCAACTATCAAGACAAAATCATCTGTATATTAGAAGCAAAAAAATCAATTTCTCTGAAAAAACTGGAGAAAAGAGTTACAAAGGCATACTTGATCCATTCTGGACAAACAGAAGTGACAGAGAAGGTATCCAAAAAGTTCCACAAAAAACTGAAGAAAATTAAAAATGTTGAAGTAATCAATGACCAAGTTGTATTGAAAGAAATTGAAGGATGAGGAATAAAGATTAAGTAATGGTTCAATTTTTTTATTTAATCAGATCCAGTAGATAGATAATGAATAACTATCATGACTGAAATGAATTTTGAACATACAATATACATTGGAAAAATTACACCATATTTGTTCTCAGAAAATCATCATCATCTTTGATTAAGTGTGCATTCAGAAATTCTTCAACAGAATCAGTATTCCATTTCTCAATGGCTACAGTTTCCTGTAGATGTCCATCCTTATCATACAACTTGATGATAGGGTCTAATCCTCTCAGATATTTGATTTGCAAATTTGGGAACTGTGCAGGCCTGTCACTCTTGATAAAAGCCTGTATTTGGGGGTAAGCTCCAAATTTGCATGTGCAAACTTCTAGTACAGCTTTGTGGTAGAGTTTTTCTGCTGATCCTGATTCATCTATATGGCAGCATTCTTTACAGTGGCTCCTTGATAAAAAATATATTTGAGGTTCACTATGATATTGTTACAGTGATTATTCTTACATTAAATCAGTCAAATTGAATTTGGGCAGTTGATCACAGGAAGTACATAGTAAATTCGCTTTATTGAAACCTAAGGCCCAACAGTCCTCAGAGGAAAAATCAGCAACAGCTATTCTCTACAAATCAGAAATTATAGCAATTTGATCCACTAAATAAATACTGGTATGACTTGAACTCACAAAGTAAGAAAAAGTCATTAGCAATCCCAAAACTGTTGATTTTTCCATTATTAAAAATTGTTTTCTACTAATCTCAGACTAGACACCATAGAGAGGAGAGACTAATGAAAAACTAAAAACCTAACCTCTATTCTTTGACCTTAGAGATGAACTGCTTAAACAAATTATTCTAACCTCAAAATTTCTTCTTCTTTCACACCCCAAAGAGTCAAGATTCGTCTTTGTTCGTACTAGTTGCTATAAAGTGTATAGAACTTAGAATATATACACGGTGGTACTTTCTTCCGAAATTGAATAGAAAATACCATCAATACCAAACATTGAATCTATAAGATTTTCCTCCAAATAAATCAATATTTTAGACTTGTAGGAGATTTGGACACAAACAACTTTATCTACTCAGGCGGAAGTTACCATAATTTTACAAATAATGCAATATTGTGTAATCAACCATCATAATAGTATTTTCTTCAACGAGTTTCTTCAACGAGCTTAGGTAAAACGCATCTCGAATATGAAAATTTCCTAACTAGCCGAAGAAATATCCACTGAAATATTTTATCACTGCCAATATTTCCTTCTAGTTTCAAGTAATGCCACAATGACCAAACAGTCCTTATACAATGATCAAACACATGTTGTATTACAAGAAAATTACCTCAAAATTACAGATAGAAAATGTGGGAACATTATATTATACTATTTTTATGTGAAAACCCTAAATGCAAAAATCCATAGATAAGATAGACAGTTATCACCCAACATGAAAATAAGAAAATTGAGATGTGAAATCTATTTCTGAAATAATATTTAGTAGCTTTTAGCTCTCAGAGGTGATCTATTCAGAATGTGAGTTTCATACTTATGGTATTCTTCCTCAATGACAGACTTATCAAGATCTGCATTGAGAACAATAACTGGTGCATGACACTTATGCAAAGTTTTGTTAAATAACCAATCTTCATGAATCTCATGTAGAGCCTTGATATATTCAAAAGGAACAGTACTTTCCTCAGATCTATTGCGTTTCTGAATACGGTCAAAGGCTACTTCTGGAGAAGTTTTGAGATACACAATCAAGTCCAGACCCGTATCTTGGGTCTCAGTCACATATCTAAACCATTGATCAAGTACTGCTACAGCAGGAGGTGCCATCAAACCATCTCTGGCCATTTTTTCAACAAAGCAGTATCTTGCACTATATATAGAACGTTCCATCAATTTAACTGGCTGCTGAACTTTTTTTTGGTGCTGTCTCAGCATTGTCAACTGGACATAGGACTGGAACGTGAAGCTATATTTTTTTGGATCTTTATACATTAAATCCTAGAGAGAAAAAAATTAATACAAATATCCTTCACAAATTTCAGCAACTTACTAGTAGGTTGTAGCCATTGCAGTTTCGCCATAAATTTATTGGTTCTGCAAATACAGCTACATTATCATATTTGTTGAAATGATTGAGGAACGTTGTTTTTCCACTGCCGACATTTCCTTCTACAGCTACAGTAAAAGGGCGAGATAATTCTGATTTGGATGAAGCCAACGTGACAGCCATTTTAGTAATGAGTTTCTTCACTGATTTCATAGCCCAATATTAACATTAACCAGCATTTTATGTAAGATAAATACAAAGCAGAAACACCGCACTAATTAACTGATTTTATCTTCTTGTTTCCTGGTTTTCTGGTTCCGAAATTTGTATCACGAACTCGAACCAGGCAGTCCCTGGTTTAAGGTTATGTGAGTTTCCCTCCTAAGTTTCCCTCCATTTTCCATTTTTCAAACTTGACAGGTCAACTAACCTCAATGTGCTCAACTCAATGAAACAGGTGGTGAAGTAAACAAACCATCAGTGAACATTGAGTGAACAAAACTAACAAAAGTGAAAAGTGGTATGCAAGCAAGCATGTGATTGATAGTTATATTAAAAGACATCACAAAAACATATCTAATCAGAGAGTATTAA
Source organism: Chrysomela aeneicollis (assembly GCA_029955515.1). Lineage (NCBI taxonomy): Eukaryota > Metazoa > Arthropoda > Insecta > Coleoptera > Chrysomelidae > Chrysomela > Chrysomela aeneicollis. The sequence goes on along the minus strand of JARUHQ010000018.1, from coordinate 10,760,505 downwards.
TGAAAGGAAAATATGAAATGATTTTCGAACTGTGACAAAAGGTCCACCTGCTGATATTTTCATTTAGCACCTTTTATAAAACTAAATTTAAATGGATTTACTTGAAGACCCAGAAATAAAAGAAACTTATGATAAATGCAAATATATAGTGAAAGTATGGGAGCACAAATTCGTTAAAAAGCACAAAAGAGTACCTTCCAGAGTATGTTAATCCATTTAATTATAGAATATACTATTTATTCAACCATTATTTTATTATTTCAGCTTGACATAAAGGATGCCAGTCGAGAGGTACGAAATGCATACCGAAAATATTTCCAGCTCAAAACTGCTGCTTTGGAACAAAGTTTCATGGATGTTGATGGATTTGATGATGAAGATGATATCAACAAGGAAGAGTTGTGCAATAGTGATAACAGAAAAAATGAACATGCTTCTGATGCAATAGAAGAACACAAAAGTATCCACTCTGTTGAGTTAATAGACTCTAAGGAAGACTCAAAGGATAAACCAAACATACCAAATGAGTTGTATCATATCAAGAATGATGAGTTGGGTAACTCAAAAGAATCATCTGGAGTTTGGGGAGCACATTTGAATAATGAAAAGACTGAAGTTGAACAAAAATCAGAGCCGATAAAATCCAATACTAATTTAAACATCACAAAGAAATTGTTTTGTGGATCCAAGTTCTCCAAGAGAAATCCCAGAAAATCCCTTTCCTTTTCCCAAAAAAATAAAAGTGAAACTATTGTTAATCAAATTTCATTATCCCAACCCAATCCCACAACTGCCTTTGTATCTGAAGAAGCAATATCTTTGTCACAATCTGATGTATCTGCTGAAGACTCAATCAATTTCAGCACATATTCTGAAACTATTCCATGTAGACAAGTGAATATAGTTAAAAGTGTATTAGAAAATAACTTACATAGACCTTTGAAGTCTATAGATTCTGGGTGGCTTGAGAGAATTATTCAGGAAACAGGAATTTCAAAAAATAATCCAGAATTGCCAACACCTCAAAATATAACTGATACTTCAAGTTCCAATGCAAATAACACAGAAGCTACAAAATTAGACTATGATAGTGAAGATATTATAGAAGAATCAGATGAAGAGTGTTACTTTGATAAATCTCTGCATATAGCTAAAAAACGAAAAGTTGAGCTGGCTAATAAGAGTTTTCCAGCAGACCCTGTATCAGATAATAATGTAGTTGAGGTAGAGTGTCATGAACAAAATCCTCCACAAAATCACATTGAAACTAAAATTTCTGGAAAGCTGCAAGATAAATGTGGAGAAAATGACACCAGTGTAAGTAAAGCTGAACAGGGTATTCATAGTCCAGATAATGGAAGAAGTCAAGGAGAACCAGAAATTATTGAAAACACATTAGAGCAACTTGAATTGTTGGAAACATGTGGAGAACAGATAAAAATGAAACATGAATCCCTTGTTCAAAAGGCAAGAAAAGATGTCAAAGCATCTAAAAAGAAAGCAAATAAAACACCTCTGAGAAAAAAACCCAAGACATCACAAAAAACTTCTGAAGTTGGAGCAGCAAAGCTAGAGGAAGAAGATATTTCACCAAGAAGATCATCTAGAAAAACAAAGGTGAAAGTGAGTTTGCAAGAATTTTCCAGTGATGAAGAGGATGCTTTCCACACAGATACAGATGAAAAAGATCCAGAATTCAATTTGGATAGTGAAAAAAGAAATAAATCTCACATTCATTATTCAAATGAAGATTCTGATGAACATACTGAAGTTCCATCAGAAGTGAAGAAAAAGGTGAAATCGGATAAAACTGCTGTATCTAAAAAAAGAAAACGAGAAAAACTCCAAAACAATGATGAGTCAGAAGAAATAAAACCCTATGAATTGGAATTCTCAATAAAGCCCCGTATTGTTGCACCAAGATTCAGTAGCATAAAGAATATCATCACAAGGAATAAAAAGGCTGCCAATAAAGGAGTCCAACCAAAACCTGAAAAACCTGAGGCCTCAACGAAAGTAACAATGGTCAAGGACAAGAGGCAGCAGGCCAAAGAAAACCTGGAAAACAAAATCGCCACCGGCAGACTTAACGACAATTTCGTAAGAATCGACATTAAAAAGAAAAAGTTCGTCAGAGGAAAGACAGCCAGGAGCTTCAGCAAGTTTAAAAAAGCCCAGTGGCGTAGCAACAAAGCAAAGGCCTTGAGTGGCCCTGAAATGGACATGGGAGGATGCGACGGTGGCATGCTCACATGTTTCAATTGCGGACAAATCGGACACTTTGCCAGAAATTGCCAAAACACCAAAGGGGATGGGCTTCTGCAACTCGACGCAGAAGCCGAGGAGGCTTGTCCTTACCCCACCCTGGAGGAAGCATCACAAATGGCGGTCGAAAGTAATTTGAATGTGCGTGTTCCCAATAAGGTGGTTTTGAAGGAAACACAGAATGCAGATACAAATAGCGGATATAGTTCCGATGCAGAGAATGAGGATGATGATTTGTTTGATGATTATGACGAGCAGTTGGTGCTAGAAACGATCAAGTTAGAAGAATATGTGAAGAAACTGGATGTGAAGGTTTATATGGATAATGTTAGGGTTGTAGAACCGTATTTCCAACTACAAGATGACTCCATTATGGGTAAGTATCGGAGAATACACAAAATAATATTGTTGCTGTTCCTTATTCTTGATTCATTTCTGTTTTTAATTCGGTTGCCGAGTTTCCGATTGCCGCCAAAGGATGTTCTATGACCATTTGATCATATCGATTCATGAAAGTTTGACTACAAGAATTTAAATCGTCAGAAATGTAGATGAAGAAAGAACAATTTTCTCCCACGGTTCCATGGGTCCTGAACAATAGTTATTTGTTTTACTAGGCATTAAATCTGCTTTTCTGCCGTGTGAAACATATAATTTTTTCTTCAAATTTGTTCCAATTCCACGCAAAATCGACTTTTTCATATTTAAATTGCGTTTCATTATCAATATCCAAATAACTAAATTATTTTATCAAAGGTAACTGGGCCCTGCGTTACTATGTTTACCGCTGATGACGTTTGTTGAATATGTTTGTTTACTGTTTACTTTGTCATTGTCAATTTTGAAAAGTTGTCATGTTAGAAATGGATTTACTGCAAAATGAGGATGAATTGATGCAATTAACACCACCTGAGATAAGAGACCAGGCGCGAGATGTGGAATTTAACCTTTTACCGGAAAAATCAAGAACTGTTTATGAACTCACATACCAGTTTGATTTAAATTATTACTTGGAAGGTTGCCTAGCAACGAACTTTTTCTGCCTAGACAGTAAAAGTAGACTTTTTCTGCCTAGGCATTAAAAGTACAACTTCTAAGCCTGCCAAGTGTCATTAAAAGGCCGCTTTCAATGTCATTTGGAGAAAAAGTAATTTTTCAGAGACGCCGCCGATAGTCTACGAAACCCTCAGGAAATTCGGCCACGAGTCCTTCCGTCCCGGCCAAGAACGCGCCATAATGCGTATCCTGTCGGGCAAATCGACGCTGGTGACGCTGAGCACCGGCTCGGGCAAGAGCCTGTGCTACCAGCTGCCCGCCTACTTATACTCGCGCAGGGAGCCCTGCATCTCCCTCATCATCTCACCGCTGGTCTCTCTCATGGATGATCAAGTTACGGGCATCGCCCGCATCATGAAGGCCGCTTGCCTCCACTCCAACCAGACCAAGCCGCAGAGGCAGAAGATCCTGGAGGCCATCTCCTCGGGCGAGTTGAGTGTGCTGTTGGTGTCCCCGGAAGCGGTGGTGGCGGGAGAAAAACAGAGCGGTGAGTGAAGTGTATCCGGCGCTCGGATGACATCTTGCTGTAGTTCTTGTTCCTGGAAGGCATCTAAGAATTGAACATGCACGGATGAAATGTTTTTCAGGATTTGGATCGTTTTTGCGGAAGCTTCCGCCCATAGCATTCGCCTGCATAGACGAAGCTCACTGTGTCTCTCAGTGGTCCCACAACTTCCGTCCCAGCTATCTTATGATCTGCCGGGTATTGCGCGAGAGCCTCGGTGTCAAAACGATTCTGGGGCTCACGGCTACCGCCACCAGAGCCACCAGAGACAGCATCATACGACACTTACAGGTAATTCGACGGATATTAAATGAATACAGTTGTCGGTTCGAGTTGACTCTCTAGAGGCGAAGTATCATTTCACTCCACCACGGTATAGCTTGACTTCCTTCGCTAGTGTCACAGGTTTCAGTTTGTTTTAAGCTCAGACCAGTTCATCTATGATTGGTATTTATTGTGCCTTCGTCAAGTTTAGCCTCCAATTTCTCTCGTGATTGAACTAAAACCGGCTGGATTTCCGAGTGCTTGTGCTCACTTCATCCACGAACAGTGAACATGGTGCTCAGACAAACCTATCAATGATGTCATTGACATAGACAAGGAACAGTGTAGGTCCTAGGGTGGTCCACCTCCTCTAGCATCCGCCGTTTCCGAGTCTAAGCGAGCGAATTCTCAATAATTTCTATCGGCTTTCCCTTCGGCAGATCCCCGATGGCGATGAGGGCGTTATAAGCGACACCCCCCTGCCCGACAACCTGATCCTGAGTGTGTCGAGGGACTCAGACAGGGACCGAGCCCTATTTGGTCTGCTCTCCTCCGATCGCTTCGCCCTCTGCGACAGCGTCATCGTGTACTGCACGCGCCGCGAAGAGTGCGAGAGGGTGGCGGCCTTCCTGCGAACTGCCCTCAAGTACGAGAAGCCTGAGCCGCAGGGCGGGAAAGGGCGGAAGCGGCTGAATCGGCACGCGGAGCCCTACCACGCCGGCATGGCGGCAAGCAGCCGCCGGACCGTCCAGAAGGCTTTCATGGCCGGCGAGGTGAGGATCGTGGTGGCCACGGTGGCCTTCGGCATGGGCATCAACAAGGCCGACATCAGGGCCGTGGTGCACTTCAACATGCCCAGCAGCTTCGAGAGTTACGTGCAGGAGGTTGGAAGGGCAGGCAGAGACGGGTTGGACGCGCAGTGCCATGTGTTTCTACATCCGCAGGTGAGTAGGGACGAGTTTTTACTTGATGTAAGATTCGGAAACTAGGTTATCTTGCGCATGGATAACTTTTATTTGCAGCAGTTTCGAAAAATGACTACTCCGGCAACACAGGCATATGCATATCAGATGACGTGTGACGTCATGAGGAGCAGCCATAATGCTGTTGTTTGATTTTCTCGCTGAATTGGAGAGTTTTAGAACGGCATTTATCGAACATTGTATGATATCTCTCAGGACAAACTAGGAATACATGATATATGAGGACTATATTTAAATTTTTCTTGAGGCTTTGACATCAGGTCATTAGCCTAAGTCTTGGACATCTTGGGCACTCTCTTATGATCCATTTTTGAAGCGTCAGCTGCCTAGATCAGTTGTACTGATATAATATACAGAGGGCAATGTCAGATGCCTTCAGATATAAGAATTGTGAGTGACCGGCTGCTTCTCCTAGGAAAACCCCTGATTATAAACTGAAGGAATGGTATCTTTTACCGAAATACTGCATTTTCTACATCCTTAGGGCGCAGACGGCAATGAGCTGCGCAGGCACATCTTTGCCAACTCGATTGACCGGCACGCCATCCGGAAGCTCCTGCAGAAAATCTTCGTGCCTTGCTCGTGCAAGTCCGTGTGTCCCAAGCACGAAGTCGCATTCTCGATCGAGGACACTGTCCGATCGCTGGACGTACCCGAAGAGAATATATCGACGTTGCTGTGCTACTTGGAGCTGCATGAGAACAAGTACGTGGAGCTGCTGAGCCCGGCTTACACCAGGTGCAAGATCATATCGTATGGGGGGCCTATGCAGATCAGGTAGGTCCAGTAGTTTCTAACAAAGAAAAACCAATGTTTTTTGTCAATGTGCAATGCCTTGTACGCAACCTATGCCGCGAACCCTCGGGATAAATCATTTATTTTAGAGGATAATCATGTTGTTTTCAACCCTACAGGAAGATGGCAAAAGAGTGCCCCCCTCTGGCAATGGCGCTGGCATTGCACAAAGCTAAAGAGGGCGAAGACCCAAACGTACTCGAGTTTCCTGTGGTGGACGTGGCCGCAGCTATGGGGTGGGAGAGCGGTATTTGCAAGCACAAGCTGAAGAACCTTGAGTGGACCACAGGTTAGTGTGAAAATAATATTTTCAAAAACCACACATGGCTCACAGGCGTTCGTAGAGTTGAAGAATATCACATAATGAAACAATCATGATTGTCAAAATTCGTTTTTACAGTGAACAACCAGCCCAAAAGGTCCGCGATCACCGTCCAGCTGACAGACTTGGGCTTCCGACTCTTCGCCCCAGGCAACCTTTCCGATGACCAACTGGACGAAGCCCTGGACAGTCTCCACCGACGGGTGATGGACCAGGAGCGGAAGGCTCTCTTCCAGCTGAAGGCAATCCACCAGACGTTGCGGAAGGCCGCCAAACCCACCTTCAGGTCTTGTTTGTCGGAGGACGTCGACAATCCCATCAAGGTCAAGGTCAGGGAGTACTTCGAGTCCCCGGACCCTATGGAGATGGTGATGGATGAAGCGGCCCCGAAGATTGACGTGGAGCAGCTCGTCGGCGACGTTCACGCGCTGGTCTCGATGTACAGGGACAATTCTTTTACGGGACGGGCGGTGGCTAGGATATTCCACGGAATTCAGAGCCCCAATTATCCTGCGGTTGTCTGGGGGCGGTGTAAGTTTTGGAGGCGGCATCTCGATAAGGATTTCAATGAGATCGTCGGAATCGCCACCAGGGAGATCATCAAGCTGAGATGAGCTGTTGCTTGTTGTTTTCAATCAATCTTGGTTCGTTCGTCTGTGCTGGCATGATGTGACGTCGGGACTTGATTTTAAGAAGATTTTATTTCATTTTAACGAAGTTTTTAGTAAAATGGATTTTCTGTTGTACCTATTTGTTTTCTAAAATACTCCATATTTTTATATTCTTTTTGTATACAAGACTTTTTATTAAGATAATTTGTCTTTCGCACGAAAAAATGCATTTTATATTTCCAATATTATGGTAGAAATATATCTAAGGTACTCAATTTGAAGCTGAGATAATATGGAGTAGTGAATTTTCTCGAGATGATTCTTATTTTTGTATAAATATTGTCAGTAAAGAGAAGTTTATTTTAAAAACATTTTTTTTTATTTTTTTCGATGATATTTTTCTGATCAACAACGTTTGGATGTGCACGAGAATTGAATTTCATTTTGATTTTCGTCTGGAACAATACAAGTGATGACTATTTTTTATTGATCATTTTCCAGTTCAAATGACTAAAGTGGGCTATTGCATGTTGAAAGAATTCAATGATTATTTCAAACATCGCATTTTTGTGTTACGACCATGTTCGTTACGAGAACAGTTGACTTGCACGCCACTGGCCAAATTTAGGCAGCCAGCTCTGACAGCCCATTTCATACAGGTACGATCGGGTATGTTCGGAAAGAAAGGCAGTTAGCCTTGGCAGCGGACTTCACAAGTGACAAAAAAGTAACCTCACGAATGCCTCTTGGTTTATTTGTTTTAGATTAGATAGATCAAATTGTCAAAATGATCAAAGAAATCAAATGCAAAAAGTGCAGAGTGACATTATTCAATGAAAATGTCACACAAAAATTATTACTAAATGCTCATAACCTGCCGCTTACCACAGTACCAGTTATTTGTGAAACAATCAATGTTGAAACTACACTCTACCTGATGGAGGAGCATTTACCCACTTGGGTAGATATCTTTATACAAGCACAGGGATGGTCTAGAGGAAGGATTACCTGTCCCCAATGTGATTCCAGAATAGGAGCATTTGATTTTGTTTCTGGTCACAAATGCAGTTGTGGGAATATCTTACCTCCTATCCATATAATTAAGAGCAAAGTAGATGTAATAAGATCTATGTAAATTTAATATTTTTGCTTAGTATGTATTTTTGTAAGTGAGGTTTTTCAATGAAAAACAAGTTGAACAATAAAAACGTTAATATATTAAGATACAAAAAGATATGTGAAACATATAAATATATAAAAACCTTCCACCAGATAGATGAACTTAAACAAATGATATGCTCAGTTAATCAACCATTTGAAAATAAGTCCATTGAAAAGAGTTGCATCTATGCTTTAACCATTTCATCCTCAGATAAACTAACATGATCAACCAAACATATCTTAAAATATCTAATATCTTACAATAATATTGAGCATATATTTTTTGGTGTTATTGTTGAATGATATCTAGGTTATTGAAACTGTTTTGATTATTTTATCACTTTAAACACATCTGCTTGAATCCATGAATACTTATTGAACTACTTATATGGCTTTGATGAATTTAGTGTTTTGAATTTGTTGTAATTGTTCAGAATTTGAAAAATAACTAATGATCAAGCTCTCAATATCTAGGAATAAAATGAAAATGAGTGGACACTGAAATTTTTTTTCCAATCAGGTGTCCACAAATAATAGCAATTTGCGGTCGAAATACACACAAGAGTTTTTTCTACAACCGTAGGGGGTTCAAATTTACAAGTTTTTTCTGCTACATGAGGAGGTGCCTTAGATAATTCACAGTCACTATTTTCAATCATACAAGAGAATATGAGTTCGTTTTCAACAATATACCTATGGTAGCGGCGAGCGTTTTTTCGATATTTCCGCTCACGAGCGCAAATGCTGTCACTTTATGACATTCCTCGAAAAACGTCAATTTCGTGTTGAGATTTGAGAGAGTCAAAGGCTGCGGTTGTAGAAAAATACGTTTATGAATACCCACACTTTGCTATTCTTGATTACAGTATCTAAGACATTGAGCATTTTTTGATGAGTCAAGTACCAGATGACAATTCAAGTTGAAATCTTCATGTTTTTATGGACCGTAATACCTCATGATATGTCAAATATTTAGCTACTTACACAAACTAAGTACGACTAAACGAAAATATAAAAACTTTACCACAGTAAAATTCGAAAAGGAAGATTCTCAGACTTCAGTTCAGATCCAGCAGTTCATTCCATACCATTAAACCCAGATAACTGCATGTATATAATAACAACTATATACATATTCCCGCGAAAGTGAATCCTGTTCTGGAGAAACAAGACTGTCTATATAATTATTAATGTAGTTCCTCTGTGTTTACAGAAATGATTGGTGAGTGATCAAAATTGACAAGTTCAGCCAGCGTTGAGGGAGAAAGACTGCCCTTGTCTTTGTCATCAAGATTGCAACTTGAAATAATGAAAATGCTATGATTGGGACTAAAAAAAAGAAGACTTATATAACCTGTACCTATATAATTGGTTTGTTTTTATTGTAGTATTTTCGTTATTCCGATTATTTCGAATATTTTGTGAGCATTGTGAGCTTACAATAATTGTTGAATAATTCCAAACACATTATATTCGTGATATTAGTCTTTTCCTCTTTTTTTACGTCCCAATCATAAAATTTTCATCATTTTAAGTTGCAATCTTGATGACAAAGGCAACACTAGGCCAGACATTTTTTTCTCCCTCAACGTTGGCTGAACTTGTCAATCGTGTTCCGATGATTTCATCGTCACAAGTATATCTGCAAATCGTGAGTAGGTATCGCTTTGGAGAATATAGGTCATGCGCAAGTTTGAATAAAGAATCGACATTCGTATGAGTGGCTTTGAGAGGTGAGTAGCTTTCTAGTAAGCGACAAACGTATGATAATTATTGTTTTATCCGCCTTTTGTTTCTTCAAAACTGGAGAAAAATAGTTATTATACAGTATGGTGGAAATGTATGGAATAAATTCATTATCTCTAACGTATATGAATTTTAAGAAAAATCCTGAGACAGGTCGATTTTTATTTTCAAATTGACATCTCTTGATATACATACGGAGTATGTGACGTCATCCACGTAGTTGTGGTGACGTCATCGATTATTTTTTTAAATTGGAACATACCCCGTTTATTTTTTTTTCGGAAGGTATATTCATTGTCTATCTGACGGTATACTAATATTAGGAAAATAAAGTGATACAGGGTGAGAAAAAATTATTAATTATTTTATATTTACAACGGAAATCGCTACAATGAATAATCAAATTCATGACCTTCTGCAAGAATACAATGTAATAGACAGAAAACAAATCATTCTCAAACTTTGTTATCGTTTCTGAATATATTTGTGAAATATTCACTCGTATTCGTTCTTTCAAATTATCTGATCTTTTCGGCTTCTTACATAAACTTTGCCCTTCAGATAACCTCAGAGGAAAAAATCGAGAGGAGTTGAATCAGGAGATCTAGTTGGCCATTCGATTTACCTTCTCCGACCTATTTAGGTAATTGTGTACATTGATAGCATAATGAGGTTTTAAATATAAAATAATTTGTTCCCACCCTGTATCACTTTATTTTCCTAATATTAGTATATGGTCAGATAGACAATGGATATACCTTCCAGAAAAAAAATTAAACAGGGTGTCTTCCTATTTAAAAAATAATCGATGACGTCATCACAACTACGCGGATGACGTCACAAACTCCGTATGTAAATCAAGAGATGTCAATTTGAAAATAAAAATCGACCTCTCTCAGGTTTTCCCTTGAAATTCATATGCGTTAGAGATAATGAATTTATTCCATACATTTCCACCATACTGTATATATGATCCTTGTTACCCATAAATAGTTCCCTACTGCTGCTTGCACCCGTCCTTGCCCTTCTTCTTCTGCTTCTTCTCCAGCGACGCCGTCCTCCGCTGCCCCTGGATGGGCATGTAGGGCGGCGCGGGGCAGTCCTCGTCCAGCTCGGGCAGGTCAGCAGGCGGCGGCAGGCCGCCCGGGCTGCTGCCCGAGGTGCTGGTGGTGACCGTGCTCGAAGCGGTGTCGTAGCCGGGGGAGGGCCTGTAGCCCCTGCGCGAGTACGTGGGGTCGATGGCCATGGCGATGTTGGTGTGCGACGAGGGGGACGTCGTGGGAGTGGCACCGCTGATGGGGGGGTCGCAGCAGGGCTCCGGGTCGGGGAAACGCGGCTTGTTGATTCTGGTGAGGGGGGATCTGGAAGGTGAAAAGATTCGGGTGGAAATCTTGGACAGGTGGCGTGTAGAGGGCGCTGCTGTCTTTGGGGGGTCATGATGGTTATGTCAAGTGGTGTAAATTAGCGCTTGTTTTCTTTTAAAATCATGGGTTAGGGGAAATAAATCCACTTCTGTCGATAACTCTCGGGTATCCACACTTTATTAAATTCGTCATGTTTTCCCTAATAAAATCGTGGAGTAGATTTGGTAAATAGACAAAGTGCATTCACTTTGCTAGCCGTATGTTTCACGGCTTTTCGATTACAACAAACGCCCGACATAATTAACAAGTCTTTAGAATGATTTGTAGCCGCGGTCGACAATTGAAGACCATCGATGTTTTCTGGAACATCGTCAGAAATCTTTCAGACGTTTTGTGTTCAAGATTATAAGGTTGCCACTGGATTAACATTTTTTTCATCGGCGATTCGCTAGCAGAGATGCTGATGTTTCACGGCTTTTCGATTACAACAAACGCCCGACATAATACACAAAGTCTTTAGGATGATTTGTAGCCGCGGTCGACAATCGATGTTTTCTGGAATATCGTCAGAACTCTTCCAGACGTTTTGTGTGCCTCATGTCTGTCAATAAGTGCGAGCCAGAGAAACTTGTACAATGCTAGAGTGACTCAGCGAACGAAGCGAAATAATTATGGGTAAGTGACTTTTGAAAAGTATTTATTGCATTATGAGTAGTTATCTTGAAATTAATTGTTCAGTCTTTACACCGAGTGGTTCAATTAGCGAACCCACGAGTAAATATAGTAGCAATACTCTTCGTTGCCAGTCAGTTGCATCTATAGCTCTGTCCTGACATTCGTATGCATAGTTAACACTCCAATTTTCTTCATCAGAGCCGGGGCTAAGGCTAGCCACACCTGCCCATCTACCGCGGAAAGTGGGCATCGGCTTCGTCGGCCCGCAGCAGCGACTTGGGGCTCCTCAGCGCCCTCGCATCCATCAGCCCGCACTCCACCAGATACTTGGGCGGCTCCACATCGCAATGCGCCTCGTACATAAACTCGCAAAACGCCCTCGTCGACCTGAGATGCGTGATGCCCTGCCACACGGCGGCCATCGTTTCGAGCCTCTCCGGCACCTTCTGGCACCCCAGCCACTTCTCGTACACCACCTTGCGGGGCGGCACTTCTTGCAGCCGGGGCGGCAGCCGCCCGCCGAAGGCCACCAGCTTGGGCGGGCGCGCGGCCGCCCGCTGGTCCTTGCGGATCTCGCGGTGCAGCATGCTGCGCGTGGAGCGGCGCGGGAAGCCTTTCGCCTCGGCCACCTTTGATTATATAACAGACTGGATGAATAACGTACGATACGTGCCGCAGGAGTTGTTTGAAGCCAACATCTGGATCCGTTACAGGGTTAGCGCATTCTAAGACGAGGATTGCGACAATAAAATCTCCCAGTACCAGTGTCTTGCTAGTTTGGAAGGGTCTGAATTTAAATAAATCTACTTACTAACAAAGTTATCATATCTATTCTTCCTGAAAGTTGAAACAATGGAAAGAATAAAGTCAAAGTTTTTTGAAAATATACATTTAAAATTTATTATTCAAATGATAATAGATTTAATTCTCTGTGAAATCATATTATTTATATTTTGGTAATACAACGTTTGCAAGTTTCGAATTTGAAAGATATAACATCAAACATGTTGTTATCACCTTTCATTTTTTGAGCATTTTCTTACCACTTGGGCCAACCGCATTTTATCACATGTGGTAAAATGATGCGAGCATACTCTGGCGTCTCTAGAAATATTCTATATCCCGATCATATTTTCCCATATATTCACTAACTTTTCATCTCGGGGAAACCCGAGATAGTTTCCAAATTACCACAAATTGTTTTGCATATTAGGATGGTAAATAATGTTTGTACAACGAATGAAACGACACTGAGTAACTCACCAATGGAAGAAAAAATGGATTAGCCATAAATTGGAAAAAATTTTTGAGAGAAAAATAGTCTATCCAATTAAAAATATCAAACATAGTTTGAAATGAATGTCTGGTAGACTACGAGCAGAAAACAACTACTTTCCTGGTAAATACCACGCAGAACATTGAATTATATCTGTTCGTAGTCCATGCAACGATTCACACTGTGAATGCAGATCGCAAATGTTTCTTTCTTCCTAAGACGTGACAAATTCACATCGAGACAGGCACGCCTAACAACCTACAGACCGGTTTCGGGCTTATTGGCCCTCATCAGTGCAGGGTAGTTATCCGAGTAGAGACCGTAAGATCTCAACTCGAAGCGTTGCCTGTCCCAATGCACCTTCGTCGCGTCTATTTGACCGCACCGAGCCGCGTTCCAACAGACAATTGAAAGTGGCGACATCATGCGGCAGAAGAAAGAAACACTCCAGAACCGAATCTCCCAAGTTTTACAGAACTTGGAAGTGGCTGAGAGCTCGACTAAGCTCAATAAATGAAAAAATGGATTAGCCATAAATTTCAAACTATGTTTGATATTTTTAATTGGATAGACTATTTTTCTCTCACCAATGGAATGTTGTGTACTGGTCACGACTTTTAAATTGTCTTTCACACATTTCATGGCGTTTCACGTTGAAAAGTTATCGATGACTATAATAAGAATCGACAATTTGCTGTTTTTTCAGGATATTTCAGAAACTACTCAAGATATCCTCGATTTCTTTTGATATTCGTAATTTAACCTAGTTCGTACCTCTTTCCGTTTCCGATTTGACAATAGTGTACCATGAAATTTGCATTACCCTGTATAGTTATTATCAGATATATCGATGGACGACTTCAACTCAATTTTACAACACAACGTAAACGTTATATTTTGTACGTTGACGTATACGTAATGGTTTGCGTCCTGTGATCTGTGATCACTTCAACTCTCTAAAAATGAATTCCATGTTGGCCTCAGACAATTCGCGGCGTTATCTACTATCCCATAGTGTGTTCGTCATTCTTCGAAGTCGACCACCACCTTCTGCGGCACCGACGGCATCTCCTGCAGCTGGACGCGCAGCGTCGTCGCCGAGCTGATCTGCGAGCCGATCTCGAACATTTCGATGACGCTCTGCACGTTGACGGTGGTCTCCTGATCGCCGCCGATGGCCGCCAACCACGTGACAAAGTCTTCGGCGATGGTGCGCGTAACCACGTCGGCCAGCTGCTGCAGCCCCATCTCCTCGAGGGCGAGGGGCGGCAACTGCCGCCAGATGGCGCAGCGGTCAGGCCGGCGCTTGAAGAAGCCCAAGTAGGGGTTGGAGGTGAGGGCGGGAAGGTCATCGCCGGGGGTGGGTTTCCTTTTGGGCGGGTCTTCGTTTATCGCGCTGCTGTGGGTGGGAGGGTGGGGGGAGTCACGTGGTTGGATGGGCACCTGGTCGCGAATCCGAAGTCGGTCTCGGAAGAAATGCACCATTTGAAAAATCAAATTTCTGCTATTGAAAGCACAAAAAATTCGCCCTTCTTCAAAACGTCAACAAAACTCCTTCTATCACTGAATTTCTTTCATTTGATCAAATCCAATAGAAAAACTAACCACTAAAATTGTACGAATTTCATTTGATATTTGATATAAGAGCATCTCTCTATAGAAAGGGAGCCAACAATTTCACTGAAAAATAGGATAATTTTTCTCTTACACCTTTTATCACTGAATTTCTGGTGATATTCATCCTTTCAATCCAATAGAGTATTTTAGAATGCTGTCAAATTAGACCTGCTGGACCAGAACAAACATAACCACACATATTTCCACTGTCATTCGAGTTGATTTTTTATCTGTTGGAAGTATTTAAAATCAGTTATTGAGACATGTTTGGTCCCGAAAGAGTCTAAATACCTAAATACTGATGATGTCCAAGGAGGCAACTTATGGAAACAAATCCACGTCAGTTTCCACTTCATCATTTTTAATAACATAGGGATCAACAGAATTCATGACTCTCATTTTATCGATCCCT
Source organism: Chrysomela aeneicollis (assembly GCA_029955515.1). Classification (NCBI taxonomy): domain Eukaryota; kingdom Metazoa; phylum Arthropoda; class Insecta; order Coleoptera; family Chrysomelidae; genus Chrysomela; species Chrysomela aeneicollis. The sequence continues at coordinate 10,745,453 of JARUHQ010000018.1, read as the reverse complement.
ATATCACTCTGCAGCTTCACTACCAGAATTTTCTGAACCCAATAAATATTTACTTCTACCTTAACAAGCCATAGCAGAAATTTGATATGTCGAATGGTGCATTTTCGAGACAAAATGGGGTCGTATCTCCAAAAATACTTGAGACCGCCGTGTTTTAAATTCGAATTCGTGATCAGGAGGCCAAAATCTGAGTCCACCAAAAAATAATTTCGGGTAATTTTACACTTATCATGCGATCTATTTGTAAGTGGAAAATCGTAAAAATATCTCTACTTTTAGAGATAATCCACGCCAAAGTTGAAAATTTCACCATATTTGGTTGACAAATTTCAGACAAGTATTGTAACCTCCTTAGATAATTGGATATATTACATTTATGAACAATAGTAAATTATAATTTTTGTTTAAGAAAAACATAATAATTGTGGCATTTCTCTATAATTAGCCATAAACGGCCACTTTTGATGTGTGTGTGTGTGTGTGTTTTCAACCGGGTTAGTGGCCGAGTGCGTTGAGGCGCTGGCTTTTGGCCCCAGTGGGTCCGGATTCGAATCCCGGTGCGGCTATTAGAAATTTTATTTCCTGTAGCATCGTTTAGCAGAAGGAGATAGGTGACTGACCAACAGAAAATTCTTGGTACCTAGATTTCAATCCTTCGGACTCTCAACGATAACCAGCCGAGTAGTGCTTCGGATGACACTTAAAAATCTAAGGTCCCCGTCAGTGGTCTTCCTTCCTCATACAAGTCTTAATGAGACTTCGAGGGTTGCTTTGCAACTAAGTTGGCGGTAATAAACGCTTTCAAACACACTTTCAGACTAGGACTTGTATGAGTTAGGAAGGGAAAACCTTAGTGCAAATCTTTTGCAGATATTTTAGACGTCATAGTTGCCACCTATCGGAAAAACTACCAGAAATAGATCGCATTATAAGTGCCAAATTACCCATTTCATTGAACTCACAAGAGTGCGATAAACGAAGATTTACCTCCTCCGGAAGCTAGAGTCAGAGCTCCTCCTCGGAACGTCCGAATCGAACGTGGAGGAGCTGAGACCGACGGATACCTCCTTCGACGCACCTCCGGCGCCCGCGACGCCAACGTCGGCGCCGTCCTTACTTTCCACATTCAGGACGTTCAGAACCCGATTGAGGATGCTGTTTGGCAGAACCTCCCTAAGGACGGACAGCCTCTTGTCCGGCCTAATTTTGGCTTCCTTCTCAAGTTCTTCGAATAAATGCATCCACCATTTGTATATTTCCGGAGCGTCTCTTTCGTATTTGCTGGTCGGTATTGTTCTCTCACATTTTTTATGCATTTTTGCCGATGTTGGGAAAGTGTCTTTTAGAAATTGAAACTGTGGGAATGTGAATTTAGGAGTGGGACATTGACATAATATTACTGAATGACTGTTACCAAGCGACTGAAAGTTTGATCAATGCCAAGGTGGATATAGAATGGTGAAACAGCTCTTCAATTGTTTCTGCGAAAAACTTGTAGACCGTTTGAGAAGGTACTAATATTTCCACGACTTGAATGAAGATGGCGGTGAGATCGATTATCGAAGAAGATTTCTGTTGCTTACGTATTTCTGTGGTTTAAACGACATTAAAACAATAAATTTTCGATAAATCTTGAATGAATATTGATATTTTGACTATTCTCAGTAATTTTTCATCTAAAACAGATGAAACTGATAAAAAGATGAGAGGCACAGTTTCTGTTTTACCGACAAGGTATGTCGCCATCTCTGCTAATTTCAGGAAATATTACTACGGTATGAAATCAAGTAGGCAAAGGTCTACAGTTTATTCTAGTGCTTGTTAATAGGAAGCTGTTTCACCATCCTATATCCACATTGATCAATTAATACATGGTTGGCGAGTTTCAATGAAGAATAGTTTGGGAATCGACAATATATTATTCTGTTCTGTGATATTATTGTAAATTGACAACCAATTAAGATATTTCAGATCTATTCCATTTTCAAAATACACCAATTTATATTTCATGAGGCGGCCGAGGAGGCGGTAAACTGTGACGTATTATGTGAATCTCAAGGATGATACCAAACCTACAGAGTACAGTGTCAGTTGTCAACATATGGTGTGATCCTGGATGAGTGGATGGATAGTGAACAATTCCACTTACCTTTGTTTTCTCGAAAATCAATTCCAAGCCATTCCAAAGCCATGGTCCTTAAATTTTATTACTCCAGACATTCATTTTTCGCATATCATATTAAATATTATATTATTTTCATTAAACATTATATTATATCATAATAATAATTCACGAGATGATATCGCAAAATCCATTACATAGTAGTCATACAGGTTACAAGTGGTCATATCAAGATGATTTTGTCAGTTATCCCGGATATTTAGGAAAAACTAGAAGCATGGCAACGTTGTACGCTAGTTTGAAGAAGGCCGTGACGTGGCTAGTTCCTCAGCACAACCGCATTTGTTTCTGTGTGAACCACAGAAATGATATTTCTGTCGTATGACCGCGGTTTTTTCAGAATGGTGGAGGAGCCAGAACTGGTTTTAAATTTTTTTCTGGCGTCAAATTTGATTGCAAAGAGTAATAAAAAACACTGATTTTGCAAAAACTTCATAGAAGAATGAAAATCTCAAAATTGGAAACTTCCCCAGTCACAGAAAATAATTGTTCTCTTTGTATTTTAAAAATATTCAAGGTCAAGTCAAGGTGAAGTCAAGTAAATACCACATTAATTTTAATCTTCACTGATGAAAATAAAAGATCCTTCATAGGATGATGGAAAATTTTATAACATGAAATGTTTTTTCAGCAATGAAAGCATATAGATTAGGTGAAAAAAAAAACATTAGCAATAAGCTATCAAGACTGTTGCTTTGGAGAGCAGCATTATTGATTTTGAATATCTTATTGCATAGCTAGTTCAGATATATTAAGTATATTTCAAGGCAGAATTTGAGTGTCATCTCCCTTTTTTTTCAACAATACACTGTTTCAATATTTACTCATTACCTTATAGGCAAGTTCAATATCTACTATGTAGATAAAAATGACTGTAATATCAACATTCATTAGGTAATAATAAACTAATAAACTCATATGTAGAGATAAGATACAATAAATATGTATGATTACCTTGATAATGAACAATATATTTCAGTCCAATTGCAGTAGTGTATCAATGAAGCCAAATGAAGCTTGGGTTTCAACATGGGATTGTAGGTGAGCCAGTACAAAGTTGTAAACAGGAAGATTTTGACATTGATTATAATACAATGAATAACTAATATCCAAATATTCTTCCTTTGATTCCACAAAACCATATGAGACAATGATTTCTCCCCATTCAACATCCAAATTATATTTCTCTCACCTCAAATCCAGATGTGTAGGTCTAGCAGCAACCCCCACACTCCTATCCAAAGAGGGGATATTACTAGCTGCCCCAATCACATTGATCTCCTTCAAATCTCCCCCAAATTTGCTTGGACTGTAGTTCTGCTTGAAGTTGTGGCCCATACCATTGGGCAATACATCAGCAGGAAGGCTATAACTGACATCCTCATCAGGATTGGGCACAGCATACAAATCAGGGTGAGCAGTCACCATTCCAGGAACACCAGCACCATGATGGGACAGCACATCAGCTGGAAAGGCATAAGAGTCATCAGGCATCAGCTGATTGATATCCCTCTCAGTGTCCACTTGCTGCTGCTGATGTTTCTTGGCTAGAGCTTTCTGTTTGGCTTTTTCTCTTGCTCTCTTTGCTTTTGCTCTTTCGCGTTCTTGCAACATCTTAGCCAGCTCTTTGTCTTGTGCTTCTATAGCTAGCATGCGATCTCTATTCATCAGGGTTTCTTCTAGGGACCCCTCTTGTTCCTGCAATTTCCTAGCTAATTCTGCATCTTTCTCCTCTTGAATTTGGCGTTCTGTTGCCTCATCTATGGGTACTCCTATGTCAGCTAAATCTATTTGATTCAGATGATCAGACAAACTGTGAGCTGGGATATATGGTTCATTATATAAGTCAGCACTACCTATGTGATCAAACTGTACTGAATTATTGTACCCATGTGCTGGATTTGGTAATGGCATAGGTAGAGCTTGCCTTCTTGGTAGATTTGCCTGGTAATTTTGAGGGTTAGGCCTATGGGGTGAGGACTGAGATTCAATTTTTGGTGGTAGATGTGAAGGTTTCTGAGGTGAATAAAGGATGCCAGTTGGGGGCATATGGTGAAGTCTCTCAACACGTAGACGTTCTTTTTCCAGCAGATGCCTAGCAGCTTCCTGATCGTTCAGTTCAATCGCCCTACGTTTTATTCTTTCTTCTCGTTCTATTTTTTCGGCCAGGTCTTTCGCCACTTTATTGTCGATTTCTTCTTGCTCAGCTAGCATCTTTTGATAAATAGCAGCTGCTTGCTCGGCCATCCTTTGTTCTCGAATTTGCTCGTCCTTCGCTTTAGGAAAATCTTCTCGAACCAAGGCATTTCGGTATTTGTTACCTGATAAATGATCGTCAAATTCTTGGTTTTGTAAACGGTGAGCTAGAGCACCGTCTTCGCGTACCATCCATTCTTGACATACCTCGTTGACTCTTCCAATTTTTGGAAAATTTTCCATGTCAGACTCTGAGGTCTCTGAGTTGAGCAGGCACTTATTTAGTTTTCAACATAAACATATGACTTCATTGCATTTGCATTATGACATGACAAACTTCATTCTTCACGTATCAGTCATCACCTTAACTCGATGCAGTGGCGGGTGAGGCGGGTCTAAAGGTGGCTAAACAGGGTAATCCCCCCATAAACCGGGTTTCATTTATTCATGGTTTTTTTTGGTAAGCGACACATATTTTGTGTAGTTATTGGTACCTATGTAATTGAAATTTCTTCAAACTCCAGTGACGTCACTACCTATTGTACACGAAGAGGAATAAATAACGTAAAACTCTGAATACATCGCTGCAGATTTTTTCTGGTGAATATTCAACAGATGGGTTTTGGAGGTGGAAAAAAGAGGACATTCTGCATTCCAAAAATCCTTTATTTTATTTATTGAGTTTGCCTTCTCTAAAATATAGGAGATATATGAATAAAATCAACTGATATTTATTATGTATAAGAAGATTGTCAATATTTCCATGATTGATAATAATAAAAATAGATACCTTCAAGAAATGAATAACTCATCTCTGATGCTCATACTTATATGTATATAGGTATAACTAATAAAAAATACTTCGATTGTTGAAAGGTATGGAGTCCAGAAAATGAACAATAATGGACCTATTCATCATTTTTGTAACACAAGTTTGCCTCGAATGATTCCAAAATGTATACAAAATGAAGAATTGATTAGAATAGGTATAACTATAACACCATCAGAAACATATTTTTGTGGTATCACAGCAATATACACGAAACACGTTTCTTCACTAAATATTTTATAAACTACAATAACATCGCCTCGTTTAAATAATTAATTTATAACAATAATTATACACATATGTATGCATACATATACAATATAGATATATTTTTGGTCCACTATATTAAGGTAGATCTCGATTTAAGTACTTCTATAAATAAAAATAAGTTAAAGCAATTAACATTTCATACATTTGTTTTTCCCTGCAACAGTCAATAAACAATAATTTATTATTCTTTGAGCAGCAACATTTTGCGCTTGAAGTATATATCAATAAAACATATTGTGTAGCAGTGTCGACGTTCATTTTGATTGCACTAGATTCAGGAACTCTTCTCGAGTTTTGGGATCTTCTCGGAAAACTCCCAGCATCGTTGATGTCACAGTTTTGCTGTTGATTTTTTGAACTCCCCGCATAACCATGCACATGTGCCTGAAAAAATAAAAAACAGTCAGGAACAAACTCGGTATATGTCCCAATGCATTTTCGTCGCGTCTATTTGACCGCACTGAGCCGCGTTCCAACAGACAATTGGAAGTGGCGACATCATGCGGCAGAAGGAACAAATCTCCCAAGTCACAAAAGTGGCTGATAGCTCTACTAAGCTCATAAATGAAAAAATAAAAAAGCCATGAATTGAATTGGATGGAGTATTTTCTCTTTAAAAGTTTTGTCCAATTCAGGCTTTTTAATTTGTTCAAGGCATAGGTACATTATTCAGTTGAGCAATATTTATAGCCAAGCTATATGGTGGGAAGTGGCACTTTTTAGTTTTTCATTCACAAATAAATGTAAAAAGGCAGCAAGTCTTGAAAAAGGAAACTATAATATGTTCTGCGTGGCATTACCCAGTAAAGTAGTTTATGTTTTGTGCTCGTGGTCGACCAGTCTGTGTTTGAAATTTTTACTTTCAATGTGGACGCTTCGTCCAAGTCATGGTCAAAAGTGTTTTGGGGGTAGTTTACTCACGTCCCCTCGACGATGACAGCAACCCCTGCGGGCTGCACTGCCTTGGTGACGGCCACCGCTATCTGCTTGGTCAGCCTTTCCTGGACCTGCAGCCTCCTGGAGTAGATCTCCACTATCCTGGCCAGCTTGCTGAGGCCGAGGATCTTTCCGCGAGGAAGATAACCAATCGAGACTTTTCCGTAGAACGGCACCAGGTGGTGCTCGCACATCGAGAACATCTCGATGTCCTTCACCACCACCATCTCGTCGTGGTCCTCGTCGAAGATGGCGTCGTTCAGAACCTCTGAGAAAATTCGTTGGAAATTAGTTTTTACTCATCTATAATCCACAAAAAATCGTTGATTTTATCACGGTCGATGGTACCTTAGACGTTTCTGGAGAACGAGACGTAGGATTATTCTGAAAATTTGGTTTATTGGGTAATCGCAGTTTTGTTCTATCGATCTAAAATACTTTCAGCGTTGCGGCGTTGCCGCTTCTATCAAAAAGAAGCAACAACTTTGTTATTTCAAATGGAACACCCTGTATTTTATTTCATTTTTAGATTTTTCCTGAAGAGCTGATTTCGTCGATACATCATACTTGGGGTATAGCGCGAAAAATTACAGAGATATAGGGTGTGAAAAATCGAGATTTTTCAAATTTAGGAATTTTTTGTGCCGAAACTATCCATTCTTGCTCAAAACGGCTTACATGTCCCTATCTCAACTTTCCATTTACTATCGATTGATATTTAATTGAAACAAATACGGGTGGTTCGAAATTTTGAGTTTTGCATCACCCTCTATTTGTTTCTATTAAATGTCAGTAGATAGTAAATGAAAAGTTAAGATAGGGACATGTAAGCCGTTTTGAGCAGAAATGATTAGTTTCGACACAAAAAATTCCTAAAGTTGAAAAATCTCGATATTTCACACCCTATATCTCTGTAATATTTCGCGCTATACCCCAAGTATGATGTATCGACGAAATCAGCTCTTCAGGAAGAATCTAAAAATGGAATAAAATACAGGGTGTTCCATTTGAAATAACAAAGTTGTTGCTACTTTTTAATTGAAGCGGCAACGCTGCAACGCTGAAAGTATTTTAGATCGATAGAACACAACTGATTACCCAATAAACCAAATTTTCAGAATAATCCTACGTCTCGTTCTCCGTAAACGTCTAAGGTACCATCGACCGTGAGTGACCCTGTATAGGTACCTGAAACGCGATTTTCAATTGTTTTTCTGTTAGCACAGAAGTTAGCAATAGTGCAGACTTGATTTGATCACCCTGTATATGAATTGGAGTTATATAGGGCGATGCACAATTATTAACAAGTACTATAAACAGTTACAAATCGGTTGAAACAACTCCTGATAATTTGATTTTGCAATTCAGATTTAATCACCAAAACACGGAAATGATCAAGTGGGTCAATGCTAACAAGACGTTACGTTATTATCAACTGATGAAAGCGATAATGAGATTACAAATATAATACCAAAAGATGTGTCTTTTCAAAATTTCAGAAAGACAAAGTGAAAGAATATCATCGATTCTCCACTGAAAACTGGTGAGCAAATTTGTATATCAGTCCACATTTGATTTGTCTGGCCTCTTATACTGTTCAAGACAAGTACGGAGATTTCCTTTGAAAAGAGGGTTGTTATACGTCACATACACTTATTTCCGCATTGGATTGCTTGGAAGCTCTCGAAAAGGGAGAGAGAATTGGAGTTTCTCAACTTCTGATGAGCGATTCAGTACGTCACTATTGATAAGAAGCGGCAAATGCCAAGGATTTATGATAGTCGCAGCACATTTTATATTTATGGCTTTAGTAAGGATTTAGAAGAAAAAATATGGTTCAGAAAATGTACCGAAAGGCATAGCATATCTACTACATCAAATGTAAATTTTGTCTCTCTGTAGATTCGTTTTGGATCACTCTGCATATATAACAAAAATTGAATAATTATTCACTCCTATTCAAAAAAAATTCATGAAATACAAACAATTTCTCGAAAGATTTATTTACTCTTTTGACAAATATGTTGAGAATTTTATAAAAGAATAAAGAAGAGGATTTCCCATCATTCAGAAGAATATATATTTTGGTGGTGTACAGGGTGGATCAAATTCAATGTTAATAGTATTCGAGAAGCAGGAAGTTATTCTGAGTTTGATTTCAGACGATATACCATCAATGTCAAATTTTCGAAAACGCTTTTATCGGTAGGTAGATGAGAACATTGACACTTTTTTGATCCACCCCCTGTACAGGGTGGGCCAATTCCGATCATATTTTATTTTCGAGTTATAAACAAAAGTTCGATTTTTCGACTTTTAGACACATGTGAATATTATTATGGTTGATTGTAAAGTTAAGACATTCTTAAGGCACTTTCTCCTGTATAATCCAGGGGGTAACAGAAAATTTGAAAAAAACTGCAATTTCGAGTTTTGACATAAAATTGTAGTTTTTAAAATGGGAGTCATAGCAGACTATTGTTTGGTTCGAACTGATTTTTTTCGGATAACGAGACATAACTGATAATTAATTCCAAAAAGTATATAGTCCGCTACCCTGAAAAGTTGCCCTCATACCTCTCCTACAGGCTTGCCCCAATTCCAAGAAAATCACATCCTCGAAGTGGAACTATATAAGGGTTATATTTGCGATTCTCTTGGCAGATATTTTCTCTCTGTGTCCCTTATTCATCCCATTCGTTCCATTTATTGCCGAGCAAAGTAAATTATGCCCTTTTCCACACTCTGCTATCTCATACATTTATTCCTGTAAATTTATCGATGAAAAACTGCAACCTGTTGAAATGACTACTTCAAATGATGGAGGGAAGGGGATAATGGTAGATAACATGAATTTCCTTTTAGTTTGTAGGTAGGCTCCTGATGAATTTTCGGCTATGGATGACATTCAAAAAACGATGTAAAATGCATGTGCGTCAATCACACCGTGCCCAAAAAAGTTAGAGCGGATTCATAATATATTTACAGCTTTTCCATTAACCTGTATTGCATTCATTATTCATTCAGTGTTGCCAAATCTCAACATCGGTCGAAGTTTTTATCATTTTCAATATCACCCTGTATATTCGTTTGAATAAAGTGAGACTATCAAAGGCTGAGAAGTAAAAAGTCAAATTGTTGTGAACAAACCATTGGACGCTATAATATATACAGCGTTGGCCATAATGTTTGCAAAATTTGTTATTCCGATTTTTCTCCAGTATTCGGAAAAAAATTTGAAAGTTTCGTTTCATATATTGCCCCAAATCGAATTTCAAATAACTTCTCCCGCCATCCTCGAAAATCCCAACATTTTGTCTATTAGTTATGAATTTTTTAATATCAACGGCAAATTGGTGGTCAAAATGGTTGAAAATGGTTGAAAATGATGTATTGAAAAAGGTCAACTTCCAAGATGATTTCAACGATTTTGTATCTAAAAAGTTACAAGAATTGCTATTCAAACTTATATTGTACCTACTTCACAAAAATATTTTCATTGGGTGTGAAAATAATTTTGTGGTCAAAATCATTTCATTCAATGAAAGCAAAAAGCAGGAGTCGATCTGATCGACTCGACTTTTGTACTAGAAAATAGTATATTATGATACAAGTTTTATAAGACGCTATTTTGTCGCACGCGTTGTTTGGAGTACGACGAGCGAAGCGATGAGTGGTCCAAGTGAACAAGTGCGACAACGTGTCTTATAAAACGTGTGTCATATACAATTTTTCCTATTTTGAATTGATTTGAAGAAAGAAATGGAATTGATATCGATAAATAACAGAAACATCTTCGATTGGTAACAATGATGACATTGAAATAATTGAAATCTGACGCACAAGCGTAAAGCCCAGTTTACAGTTGAGCGATTTTGATTATTGCAATACCAGCGGTGAAAAATTCAATGTTGTTATTGTTTTTATTGGTCAATTTAAATCAAATTACACTCTGAATTGAAATTCACCAATAAAAACATCAAGTTTTTCACTGCTAGTATCACCAAATCCAAAATTGCTCAGAAGTAAACTGGGCCTAACTCTTTCTGACTTTCATTTGACAGTTCGATTGTACCAATCTCCGAATAATAAAAAATGCGTATCGAAATAGAGGCTACACAAATCAAAACAAGAGGACACCCTGTTGTGAAAGTAGTTCATCCCTCTCTCTACGCCGCTGTGTATCATAAAATAAGTTCAAGTTGCAAGAGAGATAAATGATGAGATTGCCTCTCTGAGTCTCCTGATGGGTCCTGATAGGCTGTTCGAAGCGCCTGTGGTTTCGTGAATGTAGAATCCGGATTAATTGGTAGCTCTGCCGGAAGTAACGAAGTTACCTGTTGAATGGAAATCGGCCGGGAAAGGCCGGGAAAGCGGAGCGGGAAAGTCACCCCGACGGTACTCAAAGTAGGCCGTGAGAGGCTAAAGGGAACGTAATTTTCCGAAGAGATAATAGTTACGGAGCCAAAATAGGCTGCCCTGGGTCAGAGGCGTACCGAAGATTTTGGTCCGGATGTCTGGTAAATTGAAAATAAAAATGGTTTAAAATACGTATCATCACAAGTGAGGAAACATCATTATTCAGTGTGGAAAAAATAAAAATCATTGAGATTGCTAAAACCACAGTTGCAAGATCGACAATACACCAGAGAGTCATATTGCAGAATTCCAAAATAACATACTTTCAATAAATTTCTTTTTCATTAGTTTAAACCCTTCGCCCCGTTCTGAGTGGTAGATTTTAGATTCTATGGTGGGTCGCTAAGGCTGTGCAGCCTCTCAAGAACCACAGTCTATCAGATCTTTTGTCTTTAATCTATTCGAGGCCCGAGATTCCGAGACTTCATGCAAAGCTCTAATAATGCCTCTTCCAGGAACTAAAGCCCTGGGCATTCGCAAAGCAATTGTTCTGCAATTTCAGAGAAGTTCTCGCAGTAGCGGCAAGTATCACTCTGTTTCGCACATCTTTTTGTGGTGATACCTCAGAGGGCAGTGTCCAGTGAGGAGTCCTGTTACCAGTTTCAAGTCTTTTTTTGTCCAACTCGAGGAGCTGTTTATCTTTCCTTGGCGAGAGGATCACTATAGCCTTTTTGCTTGTCTTTGTCCTGGCACTTTATTCCAGTGAGATTTCATTTCATCTGGTTCCCAGCGTCGGAACTATTTTCTCAAGTGGGCTTTGGAAGGTCCACAGAAGGGTTCTGGGCCGAGAAATTGTGTATTTACGTCTTCTTTGGCAAGGCAGTCTGCTTCCCTTATGACCTGGCACTCACATCAAAGTGACCTGGTTCTAAGGGCTAAGATCAGAAGCGCAGTATTGTAAATTCCTCATTTGGGAAAAATCCATGAAGGAAAGTTTCAATAGTATCTAACTGTGTGCGACCTCTTCCAAATGCATTACCCGAAAAGAATTGAATAATGGATTTGCCAACAATGAATTCTAGATCACTTCGTCATGTCATTTATCCAATTCAAAAATGTCATGAGCATGAACAAACATGAGGTGGAAACCAAAAGGAACTTCAAATTCCACTTCCAGTCACGTCACAACCAAATCCAATATTTTGACGAGAAGTGGGCCATGATTGTGCAAAGCTAACCATAGGAAGGATATGATGAGTGTTCGGTGAATAATAATTGAAGGAGGACTTCAGAGATCATTGAAGCTGACCAAAACATATATAAATACAGTGTGGCACAATTCAAATAGAGGACACCATTATTGTCTCCTGTATTTCTGGAAGAACTGGAAACGGATGGATATTGGTGAAAACTGTGCTGTGTGGGAGGTAGCATATACTTAATAAATGGTCATTGTGAACTGTATAATATGATTTCAGTTTCTATAGGGCGGTACCTATCGATTCTTTCCACCAAAATAGAAATTATTGTCCCTTTATCTCCTGACTCTCGATGAAAAATGACGAAAGAGAAATTAAAAACCAGCGTAGGAAATTGTTACGTCATGACTCCGAAATCCGACAATTTGAGCCCCTCAAGGGCTCTATTGAAATCTCCAAGCGTGTCGTGTCCATGACAACCACTCTGTTCTAAGCCAGATATCTCAATGCGATATTGCGAAACAAGAGAGAATCGTTCTCATTGATACAGCCCATCGTTGTCGCTATGTATCTTTCTATCGGAAAATATGTTGCTTCATCGCCATGTGCGTTACGGTTCGTTAAGGGAAATCATCAAATATACAGGGTGTCCGGTTTTCGGGCTCCATCATGGGGATCTCAGTTATCATAAGAGATATCGGCCCGTCAAACTAGAAATGAACGAGGAAGAAATGTTAACAAAATAAATATGGACTTGTAGGATTCAATGCAAACAAAACACAAGCATGTCTTTCCTCTAGAAAAGCCGATCTCACTGTGCCCAACATAACTCAGTCAGGAGTAACCATACCATTGAAGTCATCCATTTTGATGATTGGCGTTACTATCAGCAATAACCTTTCTTGGGAAAATCACGTGAGGTCCATTGCCAAAAGTGCATCCCAAAAACTTGTTTTTCTGTTTCTAGCCAAGACCTATTTCACTCCCAGTCAGCTGCTTATGATCTATAAGGCACAGATCCGACCTGTCCTGGAATACTGTTCCAATATTTGGATTGCGGCACCTACACATATCCTGAATTGGATTCTGTCCAGAAAAGGGCAATTCGTCTCGTCGGTGATGCCTCCCTTACACAAACTCGCTCACTTCTCTGGAACACCGTAGAAAAGTTGGCGATTTAGCTCTATTTTATAGATATTTTCATGGGCGATGCTCTTCTGACATATCAACAATCGTTCCTCCATTAGCAGTCTCTTCGAGATTAACCCGTCAAGTTCAGTCTTCACATCCCTTATTCGTGGTCACTTTAGAGACCTCTGCAGAACGTCCCTTTCCAAAGACTCGTTCATCCAACGAACATCGAGACTTTGGAACTCATTGCCTAGGAAGATGTTTCCCGAGGCATACGATATCCAGAAATAACATTTTGCTCAAGAAATGGTTCCGAAATCATATTGTGTGATGCATTGCTGTATTCACAATGAAAAATGGAGTCGTATTTAGTTTCGGCCCATATAAAAATACAAAGTTGATGATGTTTTCTAAAAGACGAAACGTCGCAGAAAAATTCTGCTTATGTTATCGTGTAGTCCTTAAAAAGTGACCATGGCGAAGTGCTATTTGTTTCACATTTCTTTTGAAAATAAAGCTAAAACGAAATTCTCCAACTTCGGTTTTTCTCGGATAACTCCGAAACTACTTGGAATATTAAAACTTTCTAAATGTCATATTATTAGGCACATAAATGCGCTACTTTTCTCTAATTTAATCGACCCTGTATCACTTACCGTTTCCGATATCCCCATGCTGTTCATTCTTATCTTGGACACCGTGTATAGTGCAGTGCGCTGTTTTTCGTGATTGTCATTATACACCTATCTGTTTTTTGTATATAGTTATTTATTTGTTTAGTATTTAATTATGTACGTCCATTTTGCATCTGTGTTGGTTATGATGAAGGTAATACTCGTTATTAAATAAACATATTAAAATTTAAATTGAAATTGAATTGTTGGCGTACCACACAGGCGGTCGAGGTTCGATTTTAGCCAAGAAATACCTTTTTTATTTTTTCAATCATCAATTAATTATTCCTATGACAAATATTCACCGAATATAGTGATCCGGACCTCAACTGATGAGTTAGTAAGTAAAAAGATTATAAATAATTTTGGTAAAAAAATTTCTCACCAAATCCCCCGCGAGCTTGAATTAATCTCCGTGGAAATAATTCAAGCTCTAGGGAGATTACATACGACAATTTTTTCGCTCACCTTCAATACTCTGGTCATACCCCTTGGTGAAGAACAGCATGGCCTTGGCAGCGCGTTCTGGGGTCTTGAGCAGACCCTGCCGCTCAGGGTTCTCACCGAGTGACTTCAGGAGCAGTTTGTACGACCTGGACATGTCCGGCAGCATGTCCTCCCTGGTGGGCGGCCTGTGATCTAGCTCCAGGTCATGGTGGAAGGTGCATTTCTCGTGGCCTGGAAGAAGAACCGATCACGATGTAGAAAGAGAAGTGTCGCGGTGGGAGTAGATATCTGGTGGTCAGCTCTTCTTTCGCGAAGGTTTAGTAAAAGGTGACCTATCACGTCAAGCGGGTACGAATTGGTTCCCGAAAGAACGGAGGGGTACAGGGTGTCCTCTTTATTTTGACCCCTACCAACAGCTTCAACTACGAGGTGGAAAAAATCATTTGATATAAAATTTGTAGGGTTTCATCGGTATTATCTTTCGGCATTTCCAAATCAAACAAATGCGAATCCCAAAATTGAGAAAATAACAAAATTTATATATTTTCTCTAATGAAACACCCCGTATATTTTCAACTATGAGGGACATTTTTTATTATACTTCTTTGAAATTTTTTATACATGCCAAACACTGTATTGTCAGCATTGTTCATTCTCTGTCAAACAAATGTATGCCAACAAAAAGAACTCAGCAGAAAATCCCGAAATTCCCGATAATATCCTAGAGCAAGCAGCACAAACGACCGCGAATTTATTACCAGTAAAATCCAGGTCGAGATATGAACACGAATATAAAATTTTCACAGAATGGCGAAATATGAACAAAATGAAATCTGTAAGTGACGATATTCTTCTAGTTTATTTTGTCGAAAAAGCTAAATCTATAAAATCTTTCACGTTATGGAGTCGATTCTCAATGCTAAAGAGTTGTTTGGCCATCAAAGATAATGACATCAACAAATATCCAAAATATATTGCTTTCCTGAAGCGTCAAGGGTGTAGGATATATTCCAAAAAAGTCCAAAGTTTTGACAGCAGAACAAACAAAAAAAATTGGAAAAAGTAGGGAATATGGGTCCAAGCCCGATTTCGACGAAACTTTCACCAGATGCTTTAAAACATGATAAAAATACTACACCCATCAAAATTTTTCCGCGGAAAGACCTTTTTCCATGTTTTTTTTTTGAAAAACATACATTCCCCCACTGGCTTTCAAAATACGCACACAATTCGCGCGCGTGAATTTGCGAAATGTCGACCGAGCGCGCGCATACCTATCACCACGTTGTTCATTTTTCTCTACTTCCTGTAGGAACTCGTATGAATGGAAATTGGAAACAGAAAATGAGAAAAAACCACCTAACCTAACTTCGTTCAAATTTAAGTTACTAAAGATCCGAATGCTATTTATTGTTGAAAGGATAATTCTAAAAATTAAACGGTCCTTCTCAGGACCATAACTATTTTTCTATAGAATTCTCAGATTGAATGTGATGTGTTTTTTTTTCAAGTTGAAACAATAATTCGTTACCAAAATGATCATCCAATAAAAATTCATTTATCCTTGCTTCTGAAATTTTGAAATTCTGGTCCTCTCTGCTCCGAAATATTTTATTTATTTTACCTAAATCGAATGTTTTTAAAATCGAAACGGCAACATCGCAATAGCAGTTTCGCTGTTTGGAGTTTGAAGGGAGCTGTCATTTGCCAAATAAATTTAAACATATGTCTATTGAATAATTCAATCAGTTTATTCCTATTTCGAACGTTTTGAGAATTATTAGTACTCATAAATTACTTTAAATGTGTTGATAAAAGTAGTATAGCCGTTCAACAAAGTGTGTTTCAATCGTATGAATGCATTTATTACTCCGTTCAATATAGATTGTATTTGAGTTTTGATAGTGAGTACCACGACATAAATTTGTCATAAAAACATGGAAAAAGGTCTTTCCGCGGAAAAATTTTGATAGATATAGTATTTTTATCATGTTATGAAGCATCTGTCAAAATCGGGCTTGGACCCATATTCTCTACCTTTACCGACTTATGTGGAGCTCCAGATGAACAAAACCTACTACCAAAAGCAATTTTAGTGTTTGGGATCTTTGGTGAGTGTCGATAAATTCAGACTATGAGGTAGATAATGAGCGCTTTCTTTTGATGTTCAATATTCTTACTCTAGTAAGTTTTTTCTTTCCCACAACTGTGAGAATGAACATATTTCAAGTTTCTTTTGCGTCTTATGTTTTCATTTTCAACGAAGTATAATAAAAATGATCGTTCATTACATGTCCAGAAATGATTTTTCCGTGCTTGCATGAAATTAAAAATTCCTATTTCCAGACTCGTAATGAAATATACTATTTCTGCTGTTTCCATCATATATATATGCTAATGTTCCCTCAAGTTTTTCACTTATTTAGATTCAATATTGAAATATAGTTGATATACATCAGGTAGGGTTCCAAAATGCAATATTTTCAAGTTCGCCCTGTATCTCAAAAACAGGAAGAGCTATGATAGTTATGTTTTCGGCAGTGTTCGTTTCACAAAAAAGTAGGGCAGTAATATGGAAATCGCAGCTCTCTATTTCCAAAAACAACTGAGGTACTATCATATACTTTTCAATCGAAATAATCGACAGAATGTGGTGCTTAACCAGCCTCCGAACTGTCATCTCAAGGATTTATCCAATAAGTATATTTTGATTGATCTATACAAATGTGGATTTTCCTTGACAAAATCAATCATGTTATAGTTAAGTCGACATTGTTGGTATTGCGGAAACCAATCTGAAAGAGGCATACAATGTCATGGCCTTCTTTATTGGATCACTGTCATTTCTTGTGATTTGCATCTAGGAAGTAGCTTGTTCGGCGACTACACCTTGAATGATGGAATCATGTAAGATCACCTTCAATTTCAACGAAGACCGTTCGAGTCTACTTTAATACGAAATATTCTCCTACTTATTTGGTCCTTCTATCATATCCGACGTTTCGAGAATTTGTTTTTTTTTTTGAGTTGATTTCAACGAAAAAGTTGTTGTATTTTGCATTTGATTGAGTTCCTTATAACTATTTTGTAGAATTTAGATGAATTGTAGCCTTCCTCAATGAAAAAATGCGAAATTGACTGCTTGTATCAAAACAGTACTTTATTAGGTGAGATCATTCGAAGCATGTCTCATTCGTCTTATTTTCCCAACCAACAGGAATTAAAAAAATTGCATAACCATCAATGAATTATTCATCTCAACGTCGGTGTCAGACTGAAAAAGAGATATGTGACATCAATTTCATTGGTCCATTATCATACTTAGAAATAAATCAAATTGTTGCATATAAAAGTTACGTAAATTAGATGTATCGGTTTCATAATTTTCATTGATATTTTGTACAGACTTCGTCTACATTTGATCTTCTCATTTGTTGAAACATTAAAAGTCAGAACTGAATATGTGATTGCATTCCTAATTACCTATATGTGCAATTTTTATAAAGTCAAGGTTCTCGTGGTTATTATCCTTTCTAAAAAATTGTCAGTGCTCTGAATCATGTTGATACCGAAAGAAGGTACAGTATGGGAAAAAACGAGGGATTTTTGAGTAGGTACCTACGCAATATTATATGTACTAAGTACATACGTGACCAAACAAACATAGAGTATAGTTCTAACATTTTAACAGAACGCATGTTTTGATGAGCTTCAAAGAAAATCCTTCGTTTCTAATAAGATTTTATTTTCCATACTATCCTGTTTTGTTACTTATATGTGGTATTGTTTCAACCATATTCTACACTGGAGACTTATTTTTATTGTCATGATGATGATGACAGAATAAACTGTAGAAACGTTGGTTATTAAATAATATAGTTTCTGTTACGGAAGACCTACAACCCAAAGAAAAACACCAAAATTCACCAAAGGAGGTCGAACTTTATCGAAAAACATGGATAATTTTAAATCTTATTCGTACGAGACTTTATTGTTTTCATTCAATAATTATTATTTTATTTATAAGACGATTACAATTTAGTTATACATACTACGATAACCCCAGTAACCCTAAATGAATTATTGATGTCGTAATGTGCGCTATAATGATGCAAAAAAATAAAAAAGGTTATTTTTTCGTGGAATATCAAAAAAAAGTCAGATTCATGATAACAGACTGAATTTAAGGTTCTTTTCTTCAAAAACTCACTTCCCTTCACTATAATAGTAAACAATATGATATATTCTTAAACATATTGTCTACATCAGAATATTTCGTGGGTATCTTTACTTGGCACAGTCAAGTAATTGTCAAGAATTTCTTGCTTTAGGCTGACCATCAAAATTTTGTTGTTTGGCGGGGAGATAAGTCTGGACTGTATGGTGGACGTTCAAGTGGTTCTTTTATCTTTGACTGTTATTTATTTTATTCGACTGTGTTTATAGACTGGCTTTTTGGGCAGCTGGATAAGCTTTCAATAGATCGATATTTATTCGAAAACAAAAATGTTAGTTTCTGCAAACCAAGCTCGTGAAGAAGAAAACATAAGTTTATTTATTGGCCAATTTCAGATAATGGGACAGCATCTTGACCAGTTATAAGATGATACGATTGAAACAGTCGACTTCCATTCACTTGAATATGAGTTAATCTATATATACTTCAAGGATACAGGGTATATTTCATTAGTGAACGCAATCTATATACAGGGTGATTGGGTGATCATTTGGAAACGTTATGTATATTTGAAAAGTTGGACACTTTGTGTGTCGTGTGCAGATCGATTAAAGATAATTTTAGTTTATTTTATCAAATTATATATTATTTTCATTTCTATTTCATCAAATCACGAGCAACGAAATCGAAAAAAAAAGTTGTACCTAACCATGATGCTCTACTTCTGTTTCAGAATAGTAATCGGAATGTATTTCTTCGAAGCATTTGTGGCATTAGAGTTTAAAAATGTACCGAGTTGTTTATGGACTATGGTACCCGTTTTAATATGCCTTGTGGCTTGCACATTCACTTTCATTATAGAATTTCTGTAAGCCTTGATCACTTAATCGGTTGGGTTGGGTTTTCCAAATCACCCCTAATTGTCCTATACAACACCAGATATCCCAATGAATATAATGATGAAGAATGTAATTTTGTATTTTTTCCATTCCTTTCACTAAAATCCTATATATTGCTGCCATAAGACGAACAGAAGTTGGTTACTGTATCTGAAGAAGCGTTCACCCTGTATAAAATCTAGTATTCTCGTGATATTCCTCGTGTATTTCTGGAGTTGTGTGCCTAAATTCATTTTGTTATCTGTTCATCAAATGAATTTATAGTGAAAATAAGAAAAACTTGGTTTTACATTTCCATGATGGATATATTCTGTATGGATATGACAGTTCATAGAATCTGGATGTCCATATGATATCCAGAATACTCTTCTTCGTCATAATTCGAGAGCAAAATTATGTTAATCAAACTTAGTCATATATAATAATTCAGCATCCTGTATCTCTACTAGTAGACATGATCCCAATGGCCAGAAAGTTGAAAATATATGGATATTCATGACTGTTGATGGAATCTGGACGTCCACTGGACGTTTATAAGCCATAAGATATCTCTTATCTTATATTTGAACGTTCATAGGATATCCATCATATAGCGGAAGCAAAATTATTTTCATCACACTTAGTCATATAATAATATTCAACATCTTATGGAAAAAGAGTTAAGAAGACGATCGGTAGAAGTCTTTTACGACTACTTATGAACATCCATGATGGATATTTTATGTGTTGATAGAACAGTTGATGGAATCTGGACATCCATGAGCCACAATAGGATATCCAAAGAATGTCCATGACACGAACATCCACAGGATATCCATAGAATATCCATTACACGGACGTCCACAGGATATCCAAAGAATGTCCATCCCATGGACGTCCACAGGATATCCAAAGAATGTCCATGACACGAACAGCCACAGGATATCCCTAGAATATCCATGACACAGACGTCCACAGGATATCCAAAGAATGTCCATCCCATGGACGTCCACAGGATATCCATGTAATATGATCAGCGATGCGGTGCAAGCGTCAACTCGAACCTCAAATCCTTCACCAAGCAAGCCAAAGCAACAACAGCTGATGGATAGCAACAGGACAATGTTTACCTAGGAGCGTCCGCGCGGCCCTTGCTTTACCTGGAGTTGTCGACGTCCTCGGGGTCTTTGGCGTACCAGGCACCTCGACGTCTTCCACCTCGTAGCTCTCCGACAGAGTTTTGGCCAGCACCGGCCTCAAGGGCTGCTGCTTCTTGGCGCTCAAATCGCCGTTAGTCAGGTTGTGGCTCTCCATGTTTCGAGCGATCGTTTTCACTCGTAATGCGCTCCTCCACCACTCGTTCTGCAACGCGGACTGGAACTGGACTGGCAGAACATCGGCTATATAGCTCTAAGAGTTTGTTGGTTTGGTGGCGTCGCATGCCGCGGGCTTTTCGCAGATCCAACGCAGGGTTTTCCGGAGTTCTGAGGAACGCTGATCGATGACCCGCTCTTGATGGCCGAGGTGGTTCACCGTTCTTTTCCGGCCGCCTTTCGGGTTGGTTTATTGCCGGATTTACCAGTTTTGTGCAAGGAAAACGAGGGGGTTAGTTGTAGGAGTTTCGGGTAAAGGTAGGGAATATGGGTCCAAGCCCGATTTTGACGAAACTTTCACAGATGCTTCATAACATGATAAAAATACTATATCCATCAAAATTTTTCCGCGGAAAGACCTTTTTCCATGTTTTTATGACAAATTTATGTCGTGGTACTCACTATCAAAACTCAAATACAATCTATATTGGACGGAGTAATAAATGCATTCATACGATTGAAACACACTTTGTTGAACGGCTACTACTTTTATCAACACATTCAAAGTAATTTATGAGTACTAATAATTCTCAAAACGTTCGAAATAGGAATAAACTGATTGAATTATTCAATAGACATATTATGTTTAAATTTATTTGGCAAATTACAGCTCCCTTCAAATTCCAAACAGCGAAACTTCTATTGCGATGTTGCCGTTTCGATTTCAAAAACATTCGATTTAGGTAAAATAAATAAAATATTTCGGAGCAGAGAGGACCAGAATTTCAAAATTTCAGAAGCAAGGATAAATGAATTTTT
Organism: Chrysomela aeneicollis; assembly: GCA_029955515.1. Classification (NCBI taxonomy): domain Eukaryota; kingdom Metazoa; phylum Arthropoda; class Insecta; order Coleoptera; family Chrysomelidae; genus Chrysomela; species Chrysomela aeneicollis. Next base: position 10,724,043 of record JARUHQ010000018.1, on the reverse strand, counting down.
ATTGCATGATCATTTTGGTAACGAATTAATGTTTCAACTTGAAGAAAAACACATCACATTCAATCTGAGAATTCTATAGAAAAATAGTTATGGTCCTGAGAAGGACCGTTTAATTTTTAGCATTATCATTTCAACAATAAATAGCATTCGGATCTTTAGTAACTTAAATTTAAACAAAGTTAGGTTAGGTGGTTTTTTCTTCTTTTCTGTTTCCAATTTCCATTCATAAGAGTTCCTACAGGAAGTAGAGAAAAATGAACAACGTGGTGATATAGGCATGCGCGCGCTCGGTCGACATTTCGCAAATTCGGGTATAGTATTTTTATCATGTTTTAAAGCATCTGTGAAAGTTTCGTCGAAATCGGGCTTGGACCCATATTCCCTACTTTTTCCGAGTTCCGAGTACTCTCTCATCTTCGCCTGTCGCACTTCAATCGTTTCGTGAGATTTCATCACCGGATCGTCCAGTTTCTTGCTCTTGATTTTTAGTTCTGAGTACACCCCTATCAGCCTGTGAGTACGTCTGTGAGTGTCTTCCAGACGTATGGTCTCAAAGACGTATGACACGTCTTAGATACGTAATATTTCCAATGAAATTTGAGTCCTCAAGACGTATTTTGGTAAACCTTCATTTGTCACACTCCTATGAATTCAGAAAAAATTTTTGGTGGAACTTACGTATTTTGACCTCCTGATTACGAATCTGAAGTCAAAACGCGGCGGTCTCAAGTATTTTCGGAGATACGGCCCCATTTTGTCTCAAAAATGCACCATTTCAAATCTCCATTTTCTGATAATAAAAACACACAAAATTAATCCTTCTTTGAGCCAAAACATCACACATGCTCACATTCACTTGTTTCCAACACTTTTTTGCATAAAAAACTGTTATTTTCACAAAAATTCGCCCTTCTTCAAAACGTAAACAAAACATCTTTTTTCACTAATGAGGATATTTTGATACTCTCTTTCTCCCTTATCGCTGATTTTTTCGCACTCTATTCTCTGTTGCTCTTGGTTTTATAAAAAAAAAAACGAGAGGGTTTGTTTCTAGAAGTTGTGGGTACTCTCATCTTCGCCGATTTTTTTGCATTTCAATAATTTCGGGAGGAGTTATTTCACCGCATTATCCAGTGTCCTTGCTCTTAGTTTGTAGAAGTTCCGAGTATACCACAATCTGAAAATCTTTTGATACACTCATCCTCGAATGTCACCGATTATTTTTCTACTTTTTTCTCTTTTAAAATTTGCCAGTAATGCTGGCTCAACAGTCAAGCTAGCAGAACCACTTCTAAGCCACGGAGTTTTCTAAACGTCCGATTACAACATAATCACTTCAGGCCAACTTCAGACACTCTTTATGTACAGGCTGTCCCATTTTCAATGTCCTCACGGGATATCTCGCTTATTTTTAAAGATAGAGATTTGCGGTCTTCGCAAACGCTGGTTACTTTTTTGTGAAACTCACGATAGTGCAAACGAATATTCCATGGCCCGTTTAGTTTAAGAGATACAGGGCGAAATTGAAAATATTACATTTTGGGACCTCCCTATATCTCAGCTATCTTTTAACTTATAGGAGGAGTAAAAACTGTCTTTCATACATTTTTTCACGTAGAATCGTCCAGTGACATTGTCAGATTTCGAAAAGGAGTTATAACCCAAAGTTATGTATTTTACACTCATGATATATTCTGAGTATTAGCTCTGTATTTAGATAATTTTCAGTTGTTGTAATGTTATAAAAACCAAAGTTGACGATCATTTCGGGGAAATGAAATACCCTGTATATCAAAAACCATCTGTAAATGTGAAATTTAGGTATCTTATATCTTGAAAAACGCTGGTGAAGCATGATATTAATTTTTGTTTTAATAGTAACTCCATGATAAAAAACTGTACCATACTTTCTTGAAAACTGTTATGCCCTGATGAATGAAAGCTTCAGTGATTCGGAGTTTGTCGAATTGTTAAGCACAGAATATTCCACATCTAATGAATTCAGAGAAATACAATATCATCCATGGAATTATAGTAAAAAAAAACATTGAACTCATTACCTATAGTGAGTCGCATAGTTTGTAAATTATTTGATCGAATAAAAATGAAGGTTATTAATTACCATGCATTATGCTGACTATTTTTTTTTATTTCTATGAATGTCAGTCATCGCTATGTATTTAAAATACAACAAGGGAAACCTATATAATCTATAATTACGAAGCCAACTTCGAATTTAGACCCATCTAATCGCGTGGCTATTTGAAAATTCCCTCATTAGGATCGAATGAATAATTATGATTCTTCTGGAAATACCAATTATGATACAAAAGGCATAGATAAATTGGTTTGACAATGACTAAAAAGTAGATAAAACTGATTGATTTCATTATTTGTCATATATAAATTCAACTCAGAAAAATTTTCGATCATGCACTCTCTGTTTATTAGGTGGAAATATGAAATAAGCTTCCATTAAATGTTATCACAAGAAATATTTTTATGAGGGATATAATATTCTGGTGATTTCCTCACAATGAAAGTTCCCCATATAATGTTCGGTGTGATTTTACGAAGTAAATCACCATTAAATAATGTAATCATGATTTGGTTTTTTACTACAGTGAATAGTGATTAGGAGTTTGATGGATATTATCATCTCGATATAGATCATGAAATGATGTTTACTGAAAAATAATTCGTCTTAGGTCTCGTATTTTGTGAATGAAGCTTTCTACGATCAATTTTTAGGCAACCTTTAAGCTACCTGTATATACCGGGTGATTCATTGAACCTGGAATAAGGTATATATCTAAAAAAATCCAAAATTTTTCAATCCAAAGCTATGAAGCAAAAAGAGCAGTCTAGCGTCCATACATAACAATAAGCAACTGTGTAATGAGGTAAGTTTGAAAATCGAATTGTTTTGAGGATTAAGGAATATGCTGAGGTAGGTTTGTAAATACTTTTTGGGGACACCCTGTATAGCTGATAGTAATAACTTGTACATAATAAAATATGTCGTTGATAAGTAATGATTACATACAGTGTCACAAATAAAGTTCGCGACATATGGAAGTTTTTTTTATTAATAGACATAAAGAAAATTTGTACGAAGGCGTAGAGCGGACATGCGATTTTTTTTTCTTAATTTCGAGTTGTAACTCGAAATTAGCTTAATTTCGAGTACTAATTTCGTTTTACAACTCGAAATTAGTACTAATTACGTTTTACAACTCGAAATTAGCTTGATTTCGAGTTATAACTCGAAATTAGTGCTAATTTCAATTGATAACTCTCAAGCTAATTTCGAGTTACAACTCGAAATTAAGAAAAAAAATATCGCATGTCCGCTCTACGCCTTCGTAAGTTTGTGCTTGAATAATGAGTGAAATACAGCATATTTCCTTTCTTCATGTGCTACTCTAAACCTGTAAAATTTGACATTCTTTTCGAAAATCCTCATAAAATCAGTTTTTTTTTTTAATTTCGAAAAATGCCAGAGAAGAAAGTTGCTCAGTTTCCAATTTTATACATTTGTTCCAAATTTCGACTCTCTACTGTCACTTCGACTTTTTTCCATTTTTCTTAAATCTTTCGCTCTATCGATTCGAACGAATACAGAATAAGATTATTGAGATGAATCAATGAATGTTACCATGTTTTGTTGGTCATAGTTATTTTAGTTTAATATGTTTTTTACACATCTAATGGTGGAATAAAGAATATAAGATTTATGAAATTAACTCAAGAACGAAATTTTTCTATCATGTCTAGTACAAATCGCTAGAACGAAAGTCTGTTGAATAGTTATGAAACTGTAAGTCATTGTTTAGTTTACAGAAAAGTATGATATTTTGGGTTTGTTTGTAACTCAATTATTGGTCATAAAAATAATCAAACTGAATAAAACTCTTTTAAAAAAAGAAATACGAGTGTAATAAGAATGAAGAGAAATTCGTTCATTCGATTACTGACATACATTGAAAATCCACATCAGTTTAACAACAAAATGAAAGAACTAGATGAACTTTGTAACAACAAAAACGAATTCCTGGAGATGCATTTTTTTTTCTGGTAACAGGCCAATGTGGGTATTTCCTGGGCAAGATATTATATTGAAGTCTCATATTCATCAAAATTATGAAATTTGAATCATGTTTCGTTTGAATCGATAGAGCGAGATTCAAAAAATTACAAAAATGGAAAAAAGTCGAAGTGACAGTAGTGAGTTCAAATTTGGAACAAATGCATAAAATTGGAAACTGAGCAACTTTGTTTCATGGAATTTTTCGAAATTAAAAAAAAAAACTGATTTTTTGAGGTTTTTTCGAAAAAAAATTCAAAATTGACAGGTTTAGAGTAGCACATGAAAAAAGGAAAGATGCTGTATTTTACTCATTTTTCAAGCACAAACTAACTGCGAAGTCAAATTTTCTTTATATCTATTAATAAAAAAAACTTCCATATGTCGCGAACTTTATGAATGAATATATAAACTGAATAGCACCATAGCCTGTATATTAATATGAAGGAACATTATAGCCCATAATGGAAACCACAATAGAAGGATTCAATATCGACATTGCAATAAAAAATAGGTTGCTCAAATTGATTGATATGAAGGTGAAGGCGAACTTAAACATCAGAGTGATATAGTTAATTGCAGATATGGTGAAGGTGATTTGCTACCAAGGGCGGCACCAGAAAACGTGTATATACAGGTATGAATCAAGTATCGTTTCATTGAGAGATGTTATATCCGTCGAGGATTCCTTTTGAAATACTGAACTTTCATATTTGAAGAGTTCTGTAATGTTGAAAATTAATTAGACTGTATAATTCGTTCAAACCACTATGCAAAATGGATGTTGTTATCATCATTGAACGATTTCGAAATGTTTCGACGAAAAACTACCAATTCTGACCATCCGACAAGGTCTAGTTTATGGTTGATGAGATTTTAGGTCAATACCACGATAGTTTTTTGGTCATATAATTTATTATTTCAGCATCGAATTGAAATTCATATATGTTCAGTTCTGAGCCTAATTGATAAGTGATTAAAAAAAAAACAGGTGCTGAGTAATTTTTATATATTCTATAACCCTATCAAGATATATTCATCCATTATAATTTCTTCTTTTTTCCATGGACAAGTCACAAAAATATAAAAGCAATAACCGTTCTCGACATGAAAGAAAAATTATTTATAATTCGACCTATTTCGATCATGATTTTTGAAATTAGTTGACAATAATCAGTGGAAATCAATGGGATTCAATGGATATTACATACAAATGAAACTTTCTTGAATGTTGTAGACCACGATCTGAGTTTCGGAGAAGTATTTAGTTCACCGGGTCTACCAAAAATTCTGATAAGTGAAGTGAACAACTTCGAAATAGAATTTTTCGAGTACATTTGTGATGACCCAGGTAAAGTAAATACTACCATAATAAAAAAGTGTGGTATTTCATTTGTAGGAAATCCTTTATTTATCATTTTTTTGTGTCATCACGGGACTTCCTTTTGAAACTTCCCTCAAACTTACCATTGGGATGTCATTGGGATTCACTACACGGGACATTGCTAGTTAGTACCCGGCATATTCATAGGACCATACGGGCTATCTCAGGGATATATCCTCTCAGTGAAATAATTTACTTTTATCATTTATATTTTCGTAAGATTCAAGTGTTTTTTGTCTTGACTGGAAGACACTTTTTTTTAATCGCCTACTTAGTTGCAAAGCAACCCTCTAGACTTTGAAGAACCATAATATATAACCTTTCAATTACTTTCTGAGAAATCGTACATGAAAAAGATGTGTAAAAGTTCATAGTCTGCATGAAAAAACGACTTACCATTTTTGCAGTTTTCCTTCCGATCATCCTCAAGGGCTAAATATTTTCCATTCATCTCGGAATGGGCTCCGTTAATTTCCTTGACAATTCCATTGATTTCCTTCATTATTTTGATCGAGACGCGGATATCTCCACTTCCACGAGAATCACAAATATTTTTTGCAAATCGCGCAAATCTACCGCGTACCTACAGCAATATATAGAGGTCGTCCCAAATCGCATCAAATTCACTGGAACGAGAATTGTTGTCCACTTTATTATATTACTTGCCAATTGTGACGTCACGGCATTGGTTGACTCCTCCCTTTTCTAATTTAACGTAATTATCCTTGCTTTTTTTATCCTCTCCCTCTCGTGAGGTTGTCGACTGATTTTGGTCCAGTTCAATGATTAATGCGGACAGATTCTCAATTCAGTAACATCAGAGCTGAGAAAAGAATGATGGTAACAAACGATTTGCCTTATTGATCACATCGCAAATCGACAAGATTTCCCTTATTTTTGTAGGTAGGTACACTCATGCCAGGCTTTTCTCGATTTTCATACAACCCTGATGATAGATTTTGAGGTTTGTGTCGAATGGAATTTTTCCTTTCACTTTATAATTGTTGAGCTATTTGCCGTGAATATATCATTCAAATCGAACCGTATCAGATGCAGAATTGCAAACATTCATATTCCGGATTGTTATACAGGGTAATCATCGAATAGAAATTGAAACCAATAACGTTCTTTGTAGAATTAGCGTGGGTATTCAAAATGTCAGTTAAACGTGATAAAATTGTGACAAATTCGAGTCACTTCTGATTGATTCTCAGGAATAGTTTTACTTGTCGCACCTTATCGGATGCCTAAAGTTCAGCTGAAGTTTAGAATCATTCTGAACTACTCCCGCGAGTGCCTGCGACCAATAAGAATTAATCTACTTTTGCAATCAAGTGTGCGCGCGGTTGCATGATTGGGTTTTATCTTGAATTTTTCCTATAAATTTTTCTATTAGAGCTTATGTTTACCTAAAATCTCGTAAAATAGAAATAAAATACCTATTACCTATATATTCGATAGATGGCTATGATATGGGCCATTTCATATTATACTATATCTACAGGGTGCTGGTAAATAAGTACGACAAACTCAATTAGTGGGTTATTCTGCATGAAAAAATAATGACAGTTTGCTATGTAAACGTACGTCCGCAAATGCTTCGTTTTCAGGGGGTGGTAATATTTTTCTCATCAAGTGACAATTCATTTATTGCTGTGAAACCGACGAGATGAATTTAGCGGGTTTTAACAGGCCGTTATTATGCATTTTTTGACTTGCAATTAAGAATTTTATGTTCATCATTGGTGCGAATACGAGTAAATTTTTTTTAACACCCCGAAACATTTGCGGCAAACTGTCATTATTTTTTAATGCAGAATCAACTCCTGAAGTTGTTCGCACTTATTTACTTTAACCCGTCGTATATTAATTTTTAATCATATTTGCTTAGGTCGTATATTTATTAATACTTCATTATTATTGTTATTGTGACAGGTATAGATCCAATTCATGATACCATTGTTTGGTTGGGGCATCAAAATATAAAACTGATGATACGCTAATATAGTTCAATGAAATAAAAATTCCTGACTTGGCCTTCGATGTCTTGTTATTGTTTTATAGAATCATTCATGGTATTTTTCTTCATTAATTGAAATCTTAGTAGTAGCAGGCAAAAGAAACCATAAAAACGAATTTCATTTAATATCAGGGCCTTCGCCTTCGATAATTGATAGTGCGGGTACAATTTTATATAGAGAGAAATAAAATACACTTATTTTATTGTTTAAAGATATCAAATCTTGTTGGCAAAAGTGGTAGTAGGTTGTATGTGGTATTATAATATATTCAACCTTGAACTTAACTAAAGAAGACAATAAGTCATGAAAAGCACCTTAAATTTTAAAACAACTGAAATCGAAACTCCAGAATAATATACACTTTCCAACAAACTATAGCAACACCAAGAAAAGACGCCATAATCATTATTTCTACGCCTGGTTATTCGTGAAAAAGAAATGTGGAAAGAATGACTCATTAAAAAAAACGTCCAAATTGGACAAGTGGTTTGTAAGTACGAAATATCTTAAACTATTGATTAATATTTTGGTGGTTTGTTTTAATTTCTTTGGGAACTGTAACTGTATATAATGAGATACACGTAAATCTACGAGAAATGGATTTCAGATATACAGGGTGCCCCATAATAAGTCTACGACAACCAACAACTTCTACACCAAAAATAGGGGGAAAGATCTGAAATGAACATATGGCCTCCCTTAAAAGGGCTCCTGAACATTGTATTTCCGTCAAACGTCATGTGATTAAATTATAAAAATATAGGAACAATAAGCAGTAAACTTTCTATACCCAATATGTAGTGAAAAAAAATCAGTTTCAAAATTTTATTCAGCGAATCTATAAGAAAGCGTGCGATGGCTGCGTTCAATATATTGATGTATCTTGTATGCAAATTTTCCAACGATTTGTTTTCGGATTATGAATATTTAGATCGTTTTACAAAAAAAAGTTACCTATTCTCCATATTGACCAGATGCGCAATTAGATCACTATCTGTATCATATGGCTACTGATTAACTGATAGGGGATGCTAATCAATTGCCAGCAGCATCTTATGCAACAAATAAAAAATTGTCATCAGTGTATGAGAAAAAGGATATAGTAACCGTATCGTATCATGAATTCAAAAGCTTGGAATGCGGAATTCAGATTAGGTATATACAGGGTGTCTCCTAACTACGGCACGAAACTTCAGAAAATGTTTCGTTATTATTTTAATTATTATTTTATTGAAATAAAATGGAGCCTGATGATATATGGAGAGAAAACACAGGAGTTGAGAGTATTCAGATCCATATTTGAGAGAGAAAATAAAGAGCAATTAGCAAATAATTGCTTTCAACCTAAATATATTTTTTAAGATAACTCTTTGTGATATTGTTGATCCCACATTGCATTAATTTCTGAACTCTATGTTTATGTTACGTTTAAATAATATATGACTATCAATATTTATTCGGTTTTGACTTATTTGTTGATTCTACGATGTCCAGGTATGTCTCAGACAGAGTTTTTATGTTATTTGTTCGATATTTTTGTTCAACCATCATTAAACGTAACTATAACGGTTCACATACAAACTGTAATTAATATTATTCAGTGGTTATAAAGTATACATCTGTTTCAAAATTCGCGGGTTATACAAAGCACATAAGGCATTTTTTTGCGAGAAATTGTTTTGAAACACTCCATTTTCTTGAATCATTTGTGACGTCACACTTGATTCTAGTTCAAAACGTTTATAATCAGTTTTGTATACATTTTGTGCAGTTTAAACATAAACAAATCGAGCTGTCGCCAAAGGATTCGTATTATTATCAATAACATCATAAATAAAGGAACAATTTGATGAAACAATTATATTTATCTAACGTTTTCTTGCTTAGTGGGGAAGCTTTACCGTTTATTTTTTGCAATGTGGAATGTGGCTCTCTCATGACTCACGACAAATTATATTTCGCACGCCTCTGGAAACAATAGATCTTATTGCTTACGCTAGATCCGGTATCCAGGTTATTTGTTTTGTATTATAGGTCCGGCGGGGTTGAAAGTACTAAGCCATTGATTTGTCGTTTCAGTTGTTGACTATACAAATGTGAATGTGTTGTCCCACGTGACCATAGCCTACTATCTTCATAGAAATCATATACTATATATAGTGTCTATTCGCGATAGGTGCTAAGCGATACGCTACCTAGCGGTGACTCGTGAACCACTCGAAGTGGTATAACCACTGAACTCTCTGGGGGTTAACCCACAGACAAACTAAACCTCTGTTCTGTTTATGTTCGCTTCTGATGGTGTCCTTCCAGCAGTTTTTCGAGAGATGTTCTGGTGAAATACATGTGAAATCATATCGTTTTTCTCGTTTCAGTTATTTTTTGGTGACAAGACACCTATGTCACAATGACACAAACATCAAAAATATGAAAACAAAACAAAAACGACACCACTTCGAGAAGTTTGAGTTGTTACCATGAGATAGTGCTACGTGTTATTTTCTATCGCGAATATATAGTATATGATTTCTATGACTATCTTACAGACCCCTCCCTCACCCCTCTAGACGATCAAAAAATGAGTGTGACGTCAAAGCCATAAAAGCTATGTTGGTAGTTGGTACTACTGATTTGCTTCCAAACAAATTATTTTTCCATGTAAATCTCCATAAGAGATTTTTTTAAATCGATTATCTCATTTATAGTGAAAAAGTTACATATTTCGATACCATTTATGGAAAAAAGGACATACTAGTTCCTATTAGAAAAATAGAAACAGGTGAGAAACGCTAACAAATTTGAATGAGATTATATTGAAATCTATTGAGGTTATGTTTTTTCAGTGTTTACTTTTGAGACCCTGATATTTCGACTGTATTTTCGATTAATATTATATATCAGTGTAGTGAATGGAAAATATGTCTTGAAGCCAGTTGAAGCTATCAACAATGGTACATTTCTCTAGAGCTGAGGAAAAACTGATATCTAGGGGCTAATAGGCCATGTTGAGAACATGGTATTTGATGCTGATCTCAAGACCTTGATGTGGTTGATTCAAGCGAATATTCATGATAAAACATATAAAGTACAGGTGAGCTATAATATTAAAGGGTATATTGGATAAATTGAACGTTTTGAAATGTTTGTTGTAGATAAACTCTACCAGTGTATGTGAGTCCCTGTTCAAGAGGATAGTTTCTTGGCCATCACATTGGCAGCTTTAGCAATATTTGCACACTATAATGTACGAGTACCTTCAAAGCTTGAACTAGGAGTAATAAAGAAAATGCACCATCAACATTTGAAGAGAAATCAGTCACACAAATGTAGAATTATATACATTATATTATTCAATATTAATTATAAAATAAAGTGAATATCGATCGACATCATACTCTCGAAGTGTTATAATGAAAAACTGACATTCAAGAGTCATTTTATTTCTTCTTAAGCACTTATCAATGTAGTACAGTGCCTAGGGCAGTGCCTAGGGACAGTTCTCAAAGTTGTTTATGAACTTATATTTCCTTGGAGAACTTGTAATTATTTCATGATGCTGCTAATAAACTCCCAGGTAATCTTTCAGATTCTTCTATATATTCCAAAGAAGACAACATTATCATGAAAAGAAAAATCTCTGCTGACAGCATCAACCTTAGGTATATCTTTCCTCAATCTACAACAAATAATGATATAATAATACCTTTGTTATGTCTAGTAACCATATCTTGATTTACACACTTTTCATTCTTATTTTATATCACGATTGTGATAGAAAATAAAATAATATTAGAGAATAGATACAATAATAAAGTAAAATTCTAACCTCACTTCAGTTTGATTGAGATTTATTCAAAACTATCAATGGTTAATACATGTTTCTAATTTTTTTAAGATACATCGAACCTCCCTCTTTCCGTAAGTAATCTTGAAATACGTTAAATATTCACGATAAATATTAGAAGAGACTTCAAAAATCTGCTTATCTAAGATTTGTTTTGGTTCTTCTCAGAACCGTTCTGGAACTATACTGCTCATGCGCATTCTCTTCAAATTGATCCCTTGAAGCAAATGCGCATGAGCAGAACCGTTCTAGGACGGTTCTAGAACGGTTCTGACGAAAACCAAAACAAAGCAGGAGATTTACATGTAAATTTTTTTCTATTGGAAACATTCAGGAATACCAACATAGTTTGTGACGTCACGACTTTTTCGGTCCATTCGACAGTAGACTATACAGAGTGTCCCAAATTCGCGAGCAAACATGGGAAAATCGGTATGATACGGTTCGAGAAACAAGATTAGTATTAAATTAGGAAAAATTGTGTATTCATATGCGGTATATGCGCAACAATGTGCCGCAAAGAAATAGTGATATTTTCGAAAAACCAATTTTTTTATTATTTATTGATTTCATTTCGATGGGTACGAAAGAAAAATATACTCTTTCAAAACTGTTTTTCATGCTCTATAAATTTGTTGAAATTCGTATCATGACATTTCGAAATTATTCGGGCGCTGCCAACAATTTTCTCTCTTCAAACCGACCTGGATTTTCCTTTTCGATTTTTTATTCGGAAAAAAAGTTGATGGTGGTCCTCGAGAGACGAAATGTAATATTACAAATTCTTCACTGCCAAGTTATACAGCTACAACTACAAGAAATTGTTTTCCTCTTTTTCGTATCTATTAGAATAAAGCAAATGATTATGAGAATGAAAAATGAAAAACAACATTTCGTTTTAATCTCAAGAACCAATAAACTTTTCAACTTTTTATTTATGGAATATTGTCGCGCATATAAATACACAGCTTAACCCTATAGTTACCGAGTTTTCGATGTTGTCCCGCAAAAAAAAGGACAACTGTGAAAAAGGACAGATATGTTCATTAAATATCTATGGCAAATTTCCACTCCCACCCATGAGGTATTGCCTTGTCAAAGTTGATCTCTTTTTGAATGCGACCATAATCTAAATTGAAGAAGTCTCATCATACAATCTAAAATATCAAACACAGTTTTGAATTCAAATGACTGGTAGACTACGAGCAGAAAACAACTACTTTCCTGGTAAATACCACGCAGAATATTGAATTATATCTTCTCGTAGTGCAGCAACGATTTACACAGTGATTGCAAATCCCTGCACTAATGAGGGCCAATAAGCTCGAAACCAGTCTTTAGGTTGTTGAGCGTGCCTGTCTCGATGTGAATTTGTCACGTCTTAGGAAGAAAGAAACATGTGCGATCTGCATTCACAGTGTGAATCGTTGCATGGACTACGAGCAGACATAATTCAATGTTCTGCGTGGTATATGCCAGGAAAGTAGGTTTCTGCTCGTAGTCTATGAGACATTCAAATTCGAAGATTATTGTTTGATATTTTTAATTGGATAAGACTATTTTGCGTTATAATTTATAGTCGAATTCATGACTTCTTCATTTCACATTGGTAATTTGAATAAATTTGAGAACAACTTTGACATGGGAACGTTACATTTTTTCTAGTGGGTCGTTCGCCAGTAGCCCTATCATCCCACATCAATATGGTATGGTCTATAGTTCTGACTAAGATGAGGCTCACAAGTTCGTGAACCCTTTCGCGCATCCGTTTGGGTTTGGTACCCGTTCGCAGACCAGTTTGCTCACAAGTTCATGAACCCGTTCGTGCACCCGTACGCGCACCCGTTCGCTCGCCTGTCTGCGGACTCGTTCACGCACTCGTTCGCGTACTTGTTAGCACACTCGTTCGTGCACTCTTGTATATCATTGCAATTATGGATTCCAAGTAGAATTTCGAACAAATAATTATATATATGGTATCATATCACAAATGTAAATAGTTTTGAAAATATAAACGCAAGTTTTATATCCACTGAATCTGAATCCGAGAATACCTGTATAACAGCAGTACTCAAATAGATCAACCTGCTGACTCTATCATAATTCTTTCTTAAATTTTAATGAAAACAGTGGCAAGTAATGAAACCACTTAATCTGAATCCGAGAATGCCTGTAACAGCAGTACTCAAATAGATCAACCTGCTGACTCTATCATAATTCATTCTTAAATTTTATTGAAAACAGTGGCAAGTAATAAATCCACTGAATCTGAATCCGAGAATGCCTGTATAACAGCAGTACTCAAATAGATCAACCTGCTGACTCTATCATAATTCATTTTTAAATTCTAATGAAAACAGTGGCAAGTAATAAATCCACTTAATCTGAATCCGAGAATGCCTGTAACAGCAGTACTCGAATAGATCAACCTGCTGACTCTATCATAATTCATTCTTAAATTCTAATGAAAACAGTGGCAAGTAATAAATCCACTTAATCTGAATCCGAGAATGCCTGTAACAGCAGTACTCAAATAGATCAACTTGCTGACTCTATCATAATTAATTTTTAAATTTTAATGAAAACAGTGGCAAGTAATAAATCCACTTAATCTGAATCCGAGAATGCCTGTAACAGCAGTACTCAAAAAGATCAACCTGCTGACTCTATCATAATTCATTCTTAAATTCTAATGAAAACAGTGGCAAGTAATAAATCCACTTAATCTGAATCCGAGAATGCCTGAACCAGCAGTACTCAAATAGATCAACCTGCTGACTCTATCATAATTCATTTTTTGATTCTAATGAAAACAGTGGCAAGTAATAAATCCACTTAATCTGAATCCGAGAATGCCTGTAACAGCAGTACTCAAATAGATCAACCTGCTGACGCTGTCATAATTCATTCTTAAATTTTAATGAAAACAGTGGCAAGCAATAAACCCACTTAATCTGAATCCGAGAATGCCTGTAACAGCAGTACTCAAATAGATCAACCTGCTGACTCTATCATAATTCATATTTGAATTCTAATGAAAACAGTGGCAAGAATTAAATCCACTTAATCTGAATCCGAGAATGCCTGTAACAGCAGTACTCAAATAGATCAACCTGCTGACGCTGTCATAATTCATCCTTAAATTTTAATGAAAACAGTGGCAAGTAATAAATCCACTTAATCTGAATCCGAGAATGCCTGTAACAGCAGTACTCAAATAGATCAACCTGCTGACTCTATCATAATTCATATTTAAATTCTAATGAAAACAGTGGCAAGAATTAAATCCACTTAATCTGAATCCGAGAATGCCTGTAACAGCAGTACTCAAATAGATCAACCTGCTGACGCTGTCATAATTCATCCTTAAATTTTAATGAAAACAGTGGCAAGTAATAAATCCACTTAATCTGAATCCGAGAATGCCTGTAACAGCAGTACTCAAATAGATCAACCTGCTGACTCTATCATAATTCATATTTAAATTTTAATGAAAACAGTGGCAAGTAATAAATCCACTTAATCTGAATCCGAGAATGCCTGTAACAGCAGTACTCAAATAGATCAACCTGCTGACTCTATCATAATTCATTTTTTGATTCTAATGAAAACAGTGGCAAGTAATAAATCCACTTAATCTGAATCCGAGAATGCCTGTAACAGCAGTACTCAAATAGATCAACTTGCTGACTTTATCATAATTCATTCTCAAATTCTAATGAAAACAGTGGCAAGTAATAAATCCACTTAATCTGAATCCGAGAATGCCTGTAACAGCAGTACTCAAATAGATCAACCTGCTGACTCTATCATAATTCATATTTAAATTCTAATGAAAACAGTGGCAAGAAATAAATCCACTTAATCTGAATCCGAGAATGCCTGTAACAGCAGTACTCAAATAGATCAACCTGCTGACTCTATCATAATTCATTTTTTGATTATAATGAAAACAGTGGCAAGTAATAAATCCACTTAATCTGAATCCGAGAATGCCTGTAACAGCAGTACTCAAATAGATCAACCTGCTGACTCTATCATAATTAATTTTTAAATTTTAATGAAAACAGTGGCAAATAATAAATCCACTTAATCTGAATCCGAGAATGCCTGTAACAGCAGTACTCAAAAAGATCAACCTGCTGACTTTATCATAATTGATTCTTAAATTCTAATGAAAACAGTGGCAAGTAATAAATCCACTTAGTCTGAATCCGAGAATGCCTGTAACAGCAGTACTCAAATAGATCAACCTGCTGACTCTATCATAATTCATTTTTTGATTCTAATGAAAACAGTGGCAAGTAATGAATCCACTTAATCTGAATCCGAGAATGCCTGTAACAGCAGTACTCAAATAGATCAACCTGCTGACTCTATCATAATTCATTTTTTGATTCTAATGAAAACAGTGGCAAGTAATAAATCCACTTAATCTGAATCCGAGAATGCCTGTAACAGCAGTACTCAAATAGATCAACTTGCTGACTTTATCATAATTCATTCTCAAATTCTAATGAAAACAGTGGCAAGTAATAAATCCACTTAATCTGAATCCGAGAATGCCTGTAACAGCAGTACTCAAATAGATCAACCTGCTGACTCTATCATAATTCATATTTAAATTCTAATGAAAACAGTGGCAAGAAATAAATCCACTTAATCTGAATCCGAGAATGCCTGTAACAGCAGTACTCAAATAGATCAACCTGCTGACGCTGTCATAATTCATTCTTAAATTTTAATGAAAACAGTGGCAAGTAATAAATCCACTTAATCTGAATCCGAGAATGCCTGTAACAGCAGTACTCAAATAGATCAACTTGCTGACTTTATCATAATTCATTCTCAAATTCTAATGAAAACAGTGGCAGGTAATAAATCCACTTAATCTGAATCCGAGAATGCCTGTAACAGCAGTACTCAAATGGATCAACCTGCTGACTCTATCATAATTCATTCTTAAATTCTAATGAACACAGTGGCAAGTAATAAATCCACTTAATCTGAATCCGAGAATGCCTGTAACAGCAGTACTCAAATAGATCAACCTGCTGACTCTATCATAATTCATTCTTGAATTTTAATGAAAACAGTGGCAAGTAATAAATCCACTTAATCTTAATCCGAGAATGCCTGTAACAGCAGTACTCAAATAGATCAACCTGCTGACTCTATCATAATTCATTCTTAAATTCTAATGAACACAGTGGCAAGTAATAAATCCACTTAATCTGAATCCGAGAATGCCTGTAACAGCAGTACTAAAATAGATCAACCTGCTGACTCTATCATAATTCATTTTTGAATTCTAATGAAAACAGTGGCAAGTAATGAATCCACTTAATCTGAATCCGAGAATGCCTGTAACAGCAGTACTCAAATAGATCAACCTGCTGACTCTATCATAATTCATTCTTAAATTTTAATGAAAACAGTGGCAAGTAATAAATCCACTTAATCTGAATCCGAGAATGCCTGTAACAGCAGTACTCAAATAGATCAACCTGGTGACTCTATCATAATTAATTCTTAAATTTTAATGAAAACAGTGGCAAGTAATAAATCCACTTAATCTGAATCCGAGAATGCCTGTAACAGCAGTACTCAAATAGATCAACCTGCTGACTCTATCATAATTCATATTTAAATTCTAATGAAAACAGTGGCAAGAAATAAATCCACTTAATCTGAATCCGAGAATGCCTGTAACAGCAGTACTCAAATAGATCAACCTGCTGACGCTGTCATAATTCATTCTTAAATTTTAATGAAAACAGTGGCAAGTAATAAATCCACTTAATCTGAATCCGAGAATGCCTGTAACAGCAGTACTCAAATAGATCAACCTGCTGACTCTATCATAAATTCATTCTTAAATTCTAATGAAAACATTGGCAAGTAATAAATCCACTTAATCTGAATCCGAGAATGCCTGTAACAGCAGTACTCAAATAGATCAACTTGCTGACTTTATCATAATTCATTCTCAAATTCTAATGAAAACAGTGGCAAGTAATAAATCCACTTAATCTGAATCCGAGAATGCCTGTAACAGCAGTACTCAAATAGATCAACCTGCTGACTCTATCATAATTCATATTTAAATTCTAATGAAAACAGTGGCAAGAAATAAATCCACTTAATCTGAATCCGAGAATGCCTGTAACAGCAGTACTCAAATAGATCAACCTGCTGACTCTATCATAATTCATTTTTTGATTATAATGAAAACAGTGGCAAGTAATAAATCCACTTAATCTGAATCCGAGAATGCCTGTAACAGCAGTACTCAAATAGATCAACCTGCTGACTCTATCATAATTAATTTTTAAATTTTAATGAAAACAGTGGCAAATAATAAATCCACTTAATCTGAATCCGAGAATGCCTGTAACAGCAGTACTCAAAAAGATCAACCTGCTGACTTTATCATAATTAATTCTTAAATTCTAATGAAAACAGTGGCAAGTAATAAATCCACTTAGTCTGAATCCGAGAATGCCTGTAACAGCAGTACTCAAATAGATCAACCTGCTGACTCTATCATAATTCATTTTTTGATTCTAATGAAAACAGTGGCAAGTAATGAATCCACTTAATCTGAATCCGAGAATGCCTGTAACAGCAGTACTCAAATAGATCAACCTGCTGACTCTATCATAATTCATTTTTTGATTCTAATGAAAACAGTGGCAAGTAATAAATCCACTTAATCTGAATCCGAGAATGCCTGTAACAGCAGTACTCAAATAGATCAACTTGCTGACTTTATCATAATTCATTCTCAAATTCTAATGAAAACAGTGGCAAGTAATAAATCCACTTAATCTGAATCCGAGAATGCCTGTAACAGCAGTACTCAAATAGATCAACCTGCTGACGCTGTCATAATTCATCCTTAAATTTTAATGAAAACAGTGGCAAGTAATAAATCCACTTAATCTGAATCCGAGAATGCCTGTAACAGCAGTACTCAAATAGATCAACCTGCTGACTCTATCATAATTCATATTTAAATTTTAATGAAAACAGTGGCAAGTAATAAATCCACTTAATCTGAATCCGAGAATGCCTGTAACAGCAGTACTCAAATAGATCAACCTGCTGACTCTATCATAATTCATTTTTTGATTCTAATGAAAACAGTGGCAAGTAATAAATCCACTTAATCTGAATCCGAGAATGCCTGTAACAGCAGTACTCAAATAGATCAACTTGCTGACTTTATCATAATTCATTCTCAAATTCTAATGAAAACAGTGGCAAGTAATAAATCCACTTAATCTGAATCCGAGAATGCCTGTAACAGCAGTACTCAAATAGATCAACCTGCTGACTCTATCATAATTCATATTTAAATTCTAATGAAAACAGTGGCAAGAAATAAATCCACTTAATCTGAATCCGAGAATGCCTGTAACAGCAGTACTCAAATAGATCAACCTGCTGACTCTATCATAATTCATTTTTTGATTATAATGAAAACAGTGGCAAGTAATAAATCCACTTAATCTGAATCCGAGAATGCCTGTAACAGCAGTACTCAAATAGATCAACCTGCTGACTCTATCATAATTAATTTTTAAATTTTAATGAAAACAGTGGCAAATAATAAATCCACTTAATCTGAATCCGAGAATGCCTGTAACAGCAGTACTCAAAAAGATCAACCTGCTGACTTTATCATAATTAATTCTTAAATTCTAATGAAAACAGTGGCAAGTAATAAATCCACTTAGTCTGAATCCGAGAATGCCTGTAACAGCAGTACTCAAATAGATCAACCTGCTGACTCTATCATAATTCATTTTTTGATTCTAATGAAAACAGTGGCAAGTAATGAATCCACTTAATCTGAATCCGAGAATGCCTGTAACAGCAGTACTCAAATAGATCAACCTGCTGACTCTATCATAATTCATTTTTTGATTCTAATGAAAACAGTGGCAAGTAATAAATCCACTTAATCTGAATCCGAGAATGCCTGTAACAGCAGTACTCAAATAGATCAACTTGCTGACTTTATCATAATTCATTCTCAAATTCTAATGAAAACAGTGGCAAGTAATAAATCCACTTAATCTGAATCCGAGAATGCCTGTAACAGCAGTACTCAAATAGATCAACCTGCTGACTCTATCATAATTCATATTTAAATTCTAATGAAAACAGTGGCAAGAAATAAATCCACTTAATCTGAATCCGAGAATGCCTGTAACAGCAGTACTCAAATAGATCAACCTGCTGACGCTGTCATAATTCATTCTTAAATTTTAATGAAAACAGTGGCAAGTAATAAATCCACTTAATCTGAATCCGAGAATGCCTGTAACAGCAGTACTCAAATAGATCAACTTGCTGACTTTATCATAATTCATTCTCAAATTCTAATGAAAACAGTGGCAGGTAATAAATCCACTTAATCTGAATCCGAGAATGCCTGTAACAGCAGTACTCAAATGGATCAACCTGCTGACTCTATCATAATTCATTCTTAAATTCTAATGAACACAGTGGCAAGTAATAAATCCACTCAATCTGAATCCGAGAATGCCTGTAACAGCAGTACTCAAATAGATCAACCTGCTGACTCTATCATAATTCATTCTTGAATTTTAATGAAAACAGTGGCAAGTAATAAATCCACTTAATCTTAATCCGAGAATGCCTGTAACAGCAGTACTCAAATAGATCAACCTGCTGACTCTATCATAATTCATTCTTAAATTCTAATGAACACAGTGGCAAGTAATAAATCCACTTAATCTGAATCCGAGAATGCCTGTAACAGCAGTACTAAAATAGATCAACCTGCTGACTCTATCATAATTCATTTTTGAATTCTAATGAAAACAGTGGCAAGTAATGAATCCACTTAATCTGAATCCGAGAATGCCTGTAACAGCAGTACTCAAATAGATCAACCTGCTGACTCTATCATAATTCATTCTTAAATTTTAATGAAAACAGTGGCAAGTAATAAATCCACTTAATCTGAATCCGAGAATGCCTGTAACAGCAGTACTCAAATAGATCAACCTGGTGACTCTATCATAATTAATTCTTAAATTTTAATGAAAACAGTGGCAAGTAATAAATCCACTTAATCTGAATCCGAGAATGCCTGTAACAGCAGTACTCAAATAGATCAACCTGCTGACTCGTATCATAATTCATATTTAAATTCTAATGAAAACAGTGGCAAGAAATAAATCCACTTAATCTGAATCCGAGAATGCCTGTAACAGCAGTACTCAAATAGATCAACCTGCTGACGCTGTCATAATTCATTCTTAAATTTTAATGAAAACAGTGGCAAGTAATAAATCCACTTAATCTGAATCCGAGAATGCCTGTAACAGCAGTACTCAAATAGATCAACCTGCTGACTCTATCATAATTCATTCTTAAATTCTAATGAAAACATTGGCAAGTAATAAATCCACTTAATCTGAATCCGAGAATGCCTGTAACAGCAGTACTCAAATAGATCAACTTGCTGACTTTATCATAATTCATTCTCAAATTCTAATGAAAACAGTGGCAAGTAATAAATCCACTTAATCTGAATCCGAGAATGCCTGTAACAGCAGTACTCAAATAGATCAACCTGCTGACTCTATCATAATTCATATTTAAATTCTAATGAAAACAGTGGCAAGAAATAAATCCACTTAATCTGAATCCGAGAATGCCTGTAACAGCAGTACTCAAATAGATCAACCTGCTGACTCTATCATAATTCATTTTTTGATTATAATGAAAACAGTGGCAAGTAATAAATCCACTTAATCTGAATCCGAGAATGCCTGTAACAGCAGTACTCAAATAGATCAACCTGCTGACTCTATCATAATTAATTTTTAAATTTTAATGAAAACAGTGGCAAATAATAAATCCACTTAATCTGAATCCGAGAATGCCTGTAACAGCAGTACTCAAAAAGATCAACCTGCTGACTTTATCATAATTAATTCTTAAATTCTAATGAAAACAGTGGCAAGTAATAAATCCACTTAGTCTGAATCCGAGAATGCCTGTAACAGCAGTACTCAAATAGATCAACCTGCTGACTCTATCATAATTCATTTTTTGATTCTAATGAAAACAGTGGCAAGTAATGAATCCACTTAATCTGAATCCGAGAATGCCTGTAACAGCAGTACTCAAATAGATCAACCTGCTGACTCTATCATAATTCATTTTTTGATTCTAATGAAAACAGTGGCAAGTAATAAATCCACTTAATCTGAATCCGAGAATGCCTGTAACAGCAGTACTCAAATAGATCAACTTGCTGACTTTATCATAATTCATTCTCAAATTCTAATGAAAACAGTGGCAAGTAATAAATCCACTTAATCTGAATCCGAGAATGCCTGTAACAGCAGTACTCAAATAGATCAACCTGCTGACTCTATCATAATTCATATTTAAATTCTAATGAAAACAGTGGCAAGAAATAAATCCACTTAATCTGAATCCGAGAATGCCTGTAACAGCAGTACTCAAATAGATCAACCTGCTGACGCTGTCATAATTCATTCTTAAATTTTAATGAAAACAGTGGCAAGTAATAAATCCACTTAATCTGAATCCGAGAATGCCTGTAACAGCAGTACTCAAATAGATCAACTTGCTGACTTTATCATAATTCATTCTCAAATTCTAATGAAAACAGTGGCAGGTAATAAATCCACTTAATCTGAATCCGAGAATGCCTGTAACAGCAGTACTCAAATGGATCAACCTGCTGACTCTATCATAATTCATTCTTAAATTCTAATGAACACAGTGGCAAGTAATAAATCCACTTAATCTGAATCCGAGAATGCCTGTAACAGCAGTACTCAAATAGATCAACCTGCTGACTCTATCATAATTCATTCTTGAATTTTAATGAAAACAGTGGCAAGTAATAAATCCACTTAATCTTAATCCGAGAATGCCTGTAACAGCAGTACTCAAATAGATCAACCTGCTGACTCTATCATAATTCATTCTTAAATTCTAATGAACACAGTGGCAAGTAATAAATCCACTTAATCTGAATCCGAGAATGCCTGTAACAGCAGTACTAAAATAGATCAACCTGCTGACTCTATCATAATTCATTTTTGAATTCTAATGAAAACAGTGGCAAGTAATGAATCCACTTAATCTGAATCCGAGAATGCCTGTAACAGCAGTACTCAAATAGATCAACCTGCTGACTCTATCATAATTCATTCTTAAATTTTAATGAAAACAGTGGCAAGTAATAAATCCACTTAATCTGAATCCGAGAATGCCTGTAACAGCAGTACTCAAATAGATCAACCTGGTGACTCTATCATAATTAATTCTTAAATTTTAATGAAAACAGTGGCAAGTAATAAATCCACTTGATCTGAATCCGAGAATGCCTGTAACAGCAGTACTCAAATAGATCAACCTGCTGACTCTATCATAATTCATATTTAAATTCTAATGAAAACAGTGGCAAGAAATAAATCCACTTAATCTGAATCCGAGAATGCCTGTAACAGCAGTACTCAAATAGATCAACCTGCTGACGCTGTCATAATTCATTCTTAAATTTTAATGAAAACAGTGGCAAGTAATAAATCCACTTAATCTGAATCCGAGAATGCCTGTAACAGCAGTACTCAAATAGATCAACCTGCTGACTCTATCATAATTCATTCTTAAATTCTAATGAAAACATTGGCAAGTAATAAATCCACTTAATCTGAATCCGAGAATGCCTGTTACAGCAGTACTCAAATAGATCAACCTGCTGACTCTATCATAATTCATTCTTAAATTCTAATGAAAACATTGGCAAGTAATAAATCCACTTAATCTGAATCCGAGAATGCCTGTAACAGCAGTACTCAAATAGATCAACCTGCTGACTCTATCATAATTCATTCTTAAATTCTAATGAAAACAGTGGCAAGTAATAAATCAACATGGGGCCCCAACAGGAGGCTTCAACATGGGGCCCCAACAGGAGGCCTCAACATGGGGCCCCAACAAGGAGCCTTGACATGGGGCCCCAACAGGGAGCCTCGACATGGGGCCTCAACAGGACGCCTCGACACGGTGCCCCAACAGGGAGCCCCAACAGGAAGCCTCAGCATAAGGCCCCGAAAGGGAGCCCCAACAGGGAGCCCCAACAGGGGGCTCAGACAGGAGGCCCCAACGGGGGCCTCGTCCGGAACTAAAGACGGATTTATGCACAACTCTTTTTCATTAATTTGTTGCTTTGTTTCACTGTCATTAGACTATATTTTTCTTCAAGGATTTTGATACTTTTATGCACGACCGTCATTTAGTGTGTATAGAGTTCAGTGATTCTTCTGCGATTTGTCATACAAAAATATACAGAGTGGCCACTTTTTTAATGGGATTGTATTGGTAACTTTTAAACCATAAGAGTTAGAAGGTCGGTCAAATGGAGAAAAAGTTGCATTCATAGAAGCATTGTCAAGCAGTTCAAACAAATCGAGATTATCAGGGCCGGTTATTGAGATATCATAAGAAAAGTAAATTCTGTCATTTTGATTTTTCTTTTTTTCCTACTTTATTTCGAATATTATCAAAAAATGTCACAGGAGTTTTTTATTCGACAGTAAATTATCCTCATTTTGACATAATCAGATTTTGTATCCAACGTTTCGTACGCTCTGGGCCACCCTCAACCTCATTTTTTTCAATACGGACCTGCATATTTTATGACACTTTTCTAAATAACTTTCAACGCTGAATTCATCGACATATCATAAAATATATATAATTTGGATAAGGGTCAAAATCACCTGAAATTCAACTTCAAATGACATTGTATGATATGTCATTAAATTCAGCGTTGAAAGTTATTTAGAAAAGTGTCATAAAATATGCAGGTCCGTATTGAAAAAAATGAGGTTGAGGGTGGCCCAGAGCGTACGAAACGTTGGATACAAAATCTGATTATGTCAAAATGAGGATAATTTACTGTCGAATAAAAAACTCCTGTGACATTTCTTGATAATATTCGAAATAAAGTGGGAAAAAAAGAAAAATCAAAATGACAGAATTTACTTTTCTTATAATATCTCAATAACCGGCCCTGATAATCTCGATTTGTTCGAACTGCTTGACAATGCTTCTATGAATGCAACTTTTTCTCCATTTGACCGACCTTCTAACTCTTATGGTTTAAAAGTTACCAATACAATCCCATTAAAAAAGTGGTCACTCTGTATATTCCTTTTTTAAATCGATTCTTTCATTCTGATATTGATAAAAATATAACTCGTATTTCGATATCATTTTCCCGAGTTTTTGATAAAAAACAATAAGGCCCGTTTTTATAAACGAGAATAAACTCCGTTGAGACATTACCCGTATGACAGAATTGCGTCAGCGCATATGACATATTTACTTTATTTTTCATTAAAAGATGAGAGTTGGATATCTTTCATAGAATAGTTAATTAAAGATAACAGGTCATTTGGGTGCATAATTGGTGAAAAGTAAATACTGAGTTCCAACATCTCTAGTGAAAACATAGATCTTATTGCTTACGCTAGATCCGGCAACCTGTAGTAATTTACATAATCACATGGTACAACACATGTATGGACAAAAATGAAAACGACCAATCAATGGCTTATTAGTACTTTCATTTCAAGTAGCCTGGATGCCGGATCTAGTGTAAGCAATAGGATCTATGAGTGAAAACGATAGTGATCGAGAAATGATAGATTAATTAAAAAGCGGTGTGCATAAATCCGCCTTAATGCATGCAAAATGAAAATTCACTCACCATTTGGAAACAATTCTTCAATCCACCCCTGCTTGAATAGTGATTTTCATTTTTTTTCTGGAACTCCATGCCATGATGATGCCGCTCTTTTGACTTCTCACATTTTAGAACACTGTACACGGTAACCGAAAACCGCAGAGTACACACGTAACCGAATAAACCGCAGAGTATATACACACGGTAACCGAATAATCCGCACTTTATACTTCCACAATAGTTAATTGGGCAAAGGAGACCGCACTTCCGATGTCTTAGAAGGATGTTGATGTCTTTATATTTCTATATAATACCGTCACGACAATGAAGATGACACCGGCGTATATATCATCTACGTTTTGCCGAACAACCGAAGTGTTCAAGCAACGCGAACAGACTACAAATCATCCTAGCTTATCGAGATGGTTCATGAACAATTATATAAGTTGTATATGACTGTCCACTGATATGAATCAGAACAAAAAACGATATGAAAGAACTATTATCTTTTTACAGCTTTTTTGAGCATGAATCAATTATATCCAAGTCGATGAGAGGCGATACTATATACCGAGTCTCGTTGATTTTCAAATTTGCAAAGGATTTTATAGATCATTTGAATTTCCTTAAAATTTCTAGCATTTATGTGTTTCGAAGATACTTTCTATTTAACTGGGGAATCATTCAGAATTCTTCAGTAGTGGAATTATTAAAGATTAATCAAAATTCAAGATAAGTACCTAAAAAAATCGAGTTTATTCCCGAATATTATTTGAATTCCAGGAAATTCCTTGGAGTAGATTACTTAAAATTCCACATTCGTCAATTACTTTGTTCTAAACATATTACGATTAATAATTGATCGACATTGGTTGATTTGCAAATTCCGCTAGGATTTCTTAGAATTATTTCCCTGGTTCAAAAATACTTAAACTTATTTGAGATCTTTCGAATTGCTTCGAGGATAGAATCTCTTATGAGAATATTCAATTCATTTTTGAATAATTCTGAATTCCCAACCATGGACATGCTTATTATAGGTTCCATTCATGTTTCTAAATATGATTTACGACAGTAACCATTAGATTTTCATCTATCATTCCCAAGGCCGCATCAACTCCCAAGGCCACCCTCCTCTCAAGGTCATACCAAGGTCATACTCCCAAGGCCATGTCGGGGTGTGTGACCTTGGGGGGAGGTCCGGAACCGGCGAAAAACATCGACTGTCATACAGGGTAATGCAAATTTCATGGTACACTATTGTCGAATCGCAAACGAAGAGAGATGCGTAGTATGTTGAATTACAAAATCACAAGAAATATGCGCAATTTTATGGCCATCTTGAATATCAAAAGAAGAAGAAATCGAGGATATCTTAGGTAGTTCTTGAAATATTCTGAAAAAACTGAAAATTGTCGATTCTTATAGACATTGATAACTTTTAAACTAATGCTACTAGAGGATTCTCAAATTTGGTATAATTACTGAAGTTCGCATGTTGAATTCAACGGTGATAGGAAAAAATGTCAGTTCAAACTGGCAATTATAATTTTATTTTGCTGTATGTCCGTTCAGCGCTTTCGTAGCATTCAGTCCAGAAGATACAAACCAAAAATTTCAACACAGGTGACAGGAACTATAGTAAACGAATAGTTAGGGTTTTTGAGGGTTTTTTTCATTCTTTTAACTACAATATTTACCATACGCCCTAAGCCCAATGTCCATTGGAAAAACCAATGCGCACTCAGTGTATTACTTCCTCTTTTTATTACATTTATAAGAAATAAAATTCTGAAATAAAATTCTTTATATATCTTTCGACAGCATCGCCATCTATTATTGTTGTACACGGTGATCATTTATAATCTCCCCACCTCTCAACTTATTTATTTTTCACAAAAGACGGAAATAATAAATAAAAATTTGCAGAATATATCGTTATTTATACGCATCAGAAATGCGTGACAAGTCAAAGTTATATGTTTTGAATGGAACACCCTGTATATTGTTGATTTTGTAGAATCATCAAACAATTCTGAACATTTTTCATATAACATGTGCCATACCTTAATGTAATAGTTTTTGAAATATTCGCATTTCCACTAAGCGGCTACCTACATTATTCTAGGAAATCTTCTAAACATTTCAGTTCTAGGTGGCTGGGAATTAGGCAATCACGAAAAAACTGAAACTTTGTTTATTAGTGACAGTACTGAGAGTCACACGTTGAGGGGATAAAGCATATTATTTTTATTAAAATTTTATTGAAATGCCTTATTCAAAAAATGAAAAACAATTTATTACAACAGAAAATAACGTTTGAATTGCTCAAAGGGCACTCCATTGAATTAACCCCCGGATGCATCTTCCTGATAAGAAAACATTTCATAAGATCTATATAAAAAGTTTCAACGATATTTTTCAACTAAATTTTGCACAGTTTTCAGGTAACCACCCTGTAGCGATTCTATGTTAGGAACCTCATGTTTCAGAGAAATACGAGATTATAGCTGAAGGACTGGGCTTACAAACAGTGTGAACAATTCAAATTGTTCAAAGCAAAAAACAGTTATTCAGATTACAACAGAGGCAAAATTTTGGGGTGGGACGAAATTAGTGTTGCGTTGTTTAGTTGTTTAAGATATTGATTTTCTGAATTATATACGATTATATTCCTCAGTTCAAAATGAAATTATTGATATTTTCTTCGTAAGAAAGGTCATGAATAGATGTCTGGTATTGTAGATAACTAATTTACAGCCACAAGAACGTTTTTTTTTAACGTAGCAGCTTACTTAAAATACAAATATTTCGAAAACTATTACATTTAGGTGTAGGACATATTATAGAGCATAGAGCAACACGTGACCTTGTTGGACCAAACCTTAGATCATAAAGGCTTACGCTAGATCTGGCATCATGTAGTATTTGTTTGGTATTTTAGAGGAGTTTTAGGTGAAAAAGTACAATGATATCACGTGGTACAACATGTACATATGTATGGTCAAAATTTTAAAACGATCAATCAATGGCAGTACGTTAAATCCCTCTGGACCTACCAAACGAATAACCTGGTTACCGTATCTAGCGTAAGCATATGTGACCTAAGGACCAAACATGGCGCTAAATTATGTCAATACAAAGCAGATTATTTCGTTCATGGCTTGTTATATTGGTGGTTAAGGTAAAAGTAAATATTTATTGGGTTCAGAAAATTCTGGTAGTTAAGCTGCAGAGTACGAAAGCGCCTATAGGGGTCAAACAAAAATGATAAAATTATTTTTTTCAATATGTTGAAAAATTATTGAATATTTTGGAAAAAAATCCAATATATTGGAAAAAATCCAATATATTCAACTTTTTTCCAAAATATTGGATTTTTTTCAAAATATTCAATAATTCTTCAATATATTGGATATTTTTCCAATATATTCAACTTTTTTCCAATATATTGGATTTTCTTCCAAAATATTCAAAAAAATCCAATATATTCAACTTTTTTCCAAAATATTGGATTTTTTTTCCAAAATATTCAATAATTTTTCAATATATTGGATATTTTCCCAATATATTCAACTTTTTTCCAATATATTGGATTTTTTTCCAAAATATTCAAAAAATATTCAATATATTCAATTTCTTTTCCTACAGGATGAATCATAGTGAAAAGGTATAATATACTGGGTGATTCATAATGAATAATACACAGAGAACATATAGTATCTTTGCCGATTTTATCATCATTTTATATCAATAACGCGGTGACGTCAGTTGAAAGGATTACGTTCAGAATAGGAAACTGGCCAACTTCTACAATAGTTGAATAGTGACTGAGAAAGTGACAACTGACAAGCGATTATGATTTTCACTATTTACATGAGATTTGCTCGATATAGAGGTGGATAGATAGACTGGTGAATTCACTTCTTATCCTGTGAATGGTCCCAAATCTCTTGATTTCGCCTACTTCGATAAAACGTGTATAACGTGACATGGCATGGGTGAATCTCGCTAAGTGAAGCCGCGATTTCAACCAAATTTACAGGTTACTGCAGGTGTCAACACGAAAGTATGAATATTTGATTCTGAATGACTTCTAATCGTTTTTAACAATTTCATTGAGCCATTTTCCAATGAGTTTGATGCGAATATGTATCGAACATGATTGAAAGAAAATTCTTCAAAAATCTTTCGACAGTATCGCCATCTATTGTTGTACATAAGAACCCCACGTAATGAGCTGAAATTCAATTGTTTCAAATCAAGGATTTGTCTGCTGAAACAATTGAACAGTAGCGCCACCAGGTCTTATTTCCATCCAAGGTGGATATAGGATGGTGAAACAGCTCTTCAATTGTTTCTGCGAAAAAATTGTGGACCGTTTGAGAAGGTACTAATATTTCCACGACTTGAATGAAGATGGCGGTGAGATCGATTATCAAAGAAGATTTCTGTTGCTCATGTATTTCTGTGGTTCGCATCTGACAGACGTGAGTTGAAACGACATCAAAACACAATATTTTCAGTGGATCTGGAATAATTATCGATATTTTGACTCTTCTCAGTCATTTTTCATCTAGAATAGATGAAACTGATAAAAATATGACAGATGCAGAGTTTCTGTTTTACCGACACAAGGTATGTCGCCATCTCTGATAACTTCAGGAAATATTACTACGGTATGAAATCAAGTAGGCAAAGGTCTACAGTTTATTCTAGTGCATTTCTAGTGCTTGTTGATAGGAAGCTGTTTCACCATCCTATATCCACCTTGTTTCCATCATTCTCGATATATTAGCATTGTTTACTTCAGATTTTTTATAATAATTATGATGGTTTATTGAACTTCATTCCAGCCTAACTCAACCAAAACCGGGTATGGCTGGAAATAAAAGTGGGTATATATTGAAGAAATCATCCAATTCACTCATGTGATATATTATTTCAGCAATGATATTCCTGTATATTTTGAAGATGTTCTGGTACTCTTGTGGATCAGATCCATTAACCTACTTGTTGAAGCAGAAGAACAAGTTCCTGTTGTGATATTGTGAAGCATTCTAATCTTTTTACCTGACTGAGTGGCCTTCAACTTGTAAAAGTATTATCCTATAATTCCTGCTAAACAGATATTGACTCGAATTCTATGAGTTGTACCTAGAAAGCAAGTCCTAAGTTTCAAATATTATTTTGTTCTTATGTGTTTTTCAGTTGAATCTGAGAGGAATATTGAACAAAATAACCAGCCTTTGTGAAAATCCATGATAAAACTGTGTGAAAGATGGAGTACCTTTAGCAATGAAGTTGCAGAGTGAATCCAGTTGAACATAATCCACTCCACTACTTTACTCCACTCCACTACTCCACTCTACTACTCCACTCCACTACTCCACTCCACTACTCCACTACTCCACTACTCCACTACTCCATTACTCCACTACTCCACTCCACTACTCCACTACTCCACTCCACTACTCCACTCCACTACTCCACTCCACTACTCAACTCCACTACTCCACTCCACTACTCCACTCCACTACTCCACTCCACTACTCCACTCCACTACTCCACTCCATAACTCCACTCCACTACTCCACTCCACTACTCCACTCCACTACTCCACTCCACTACTCCACTACTCCACTCCACTACTCCACTCCACTACTCCACTCCACTACTCCACTACTCCACTCCACTACTCCACTCCACTACTCCACTACTCCACTACTTCACTACTCCACTACTCCACTACTCCACTACTCCACTCCACTTCTCCACTCCACTACTCCACTACTCCACTACTCCACTCCACTACTCCACTACTCCACTACTCCACTACTCCACTCCACTACTCCACCTCCACTACTCCACTACTCCACTACTCCACTACTCCACTACTCCACTACTCCACTACTCCACTACTCCACTACTCCACTACTCCACTACTCCACTCCACTACTCCAGTACTCCAGTACTCCAGTACTCCACTACTCCACTACTCCACTACTCCACTACTCCACTACTCCACTACTCCACTCCTCCACTACTCCACTACTCCACTACTCCACTCCACTACTCCACTCCACTACTCCACTCCACTACTCCACTCCACTACTCCACTCCACTCCACTCCACTACTCCACTCCACTACTCCACTCCACTACTCCACTCCACTACTCCACTCCACTCCACTACTCCACTACTCCACTACTCCACTACTCCACTACTCCACTTCACTACTCCACTACTCCACTCCACTACTCCACTCCACTACTCCACTCCACTACTCCACTACTCCACTACTCCACTCCACTACTCCACTACTCCACTACTCCACTACTCCACTACTCCACTACTCCACTACTCCACTACTCCACTACTCCACTACTCCACTACTCCACTCCACTACTCCACTACTCCACTCCACTCCACTACTCCACTACTCCACTACTCCACTACTCCACTACTCCACTACTCCACTCCTCCACTACTCCACTACTCCACTACTCCACTACTCCACTACTCCACTACTCCACTACTCCACTACTCCACTACTCCACTACTCCACTCCTCCACTACTCCACTACTCCACTACTCCACTACTCCACTACTCCACTCCACTACTCCACTCCACTACTCCACTCCACTACTCCACTCCACTACTCCACTCCACTACTCCACTACTCCACTCCACTACTCCACTCCACTACTCCACTCCACTACTCCACACCACTACTCCACTCCACTACTCCACTCCACTCCACTACTCCACTCCACTACTCCACTCCACTACTCCACTCCACTACTCTACTCCACTACTCCACTACTCCACTCCACTACTCCACTCCACTACTCCACTCCACTACTCCACTCCACTACTCCACTCCACTACTCCACTCCACTACTCCACTACTCCACTCCACTACTCCACTCCACTACTCCACTCCACTACTCCACTCCACTACTCCACTCCACTACTCCACTCCACTACTCCACTCCACTACTCCACTCCACTACTCCACTCCACTACTCCACTCCACTACTCCACTCCACTACTCCACTCCACTACTCCACTCCACTACTCCACTCCACTACTCCACTCCACTACTCCACTCCACTACCCCACTACTCCACTACTCCACTACTCCTCCACTCCACTACTCCACTCCACTACTCCACTACTCCACTACTCCACTCCACTACTCCACCACTCCACTACTCCACTCCACTACTCCACTCCACTACTCCACTCCACTACTCCACTCAACTACTCCTCTCCACTACTCCACTCCACTACTCCACTACTCCTCTCCACTACTCCACTCCACTACTCCACTCCACTACTCCACTCCACTACTCCACTCCACTACTCCACTCCACTACTCCACCTCCACTACTCCACTCCACTACTCCACTCCACTACTCCACTCTACTACTCCACTCCACTACTCCACTACTCCACTACTCCACTCCACTCCACTCCACTACTCCACTCCACTCCACTCCACTCCACTCCACTCCACTCCACTCCACTCCACTCCACTCCACTCCACTCCACTCCACTCCACTCCACTCCACTCCACTCCACTCCACTCCACTCCACTCCACTCCACTCCACTCCACTCCACTCCACTCCACTCCACTCCACTCCACTCCACTCCACTCCACTCCACTCCACTCCACTCCACTCCACTCCACTCCACTCCACTCCACTACTCCACATCGCTACTCCACTCCACTTCTCCACTCCACTTCTCCACTCCACTTCTCCACTCCACTACTCCACTCCACTACTTCACTACTCCACTCCACTACTCCACTACTCCACTACTCCACTACTCCACTACTCCACTACTCCACTCCACTACTCCACTACTCCACTACTCCACTACTCCACTACTCCACTACTCCACTACTCCACTACTCCACTACTCCACTACTCCACTACTCCACTACTCCACTACTCCACTACTCCACTCCACTACTCCACTCCACTACTCCATTCCACTACTCCACTCCACTACTCCACTACTCCACTCCACTACTCCACTCCACTACTCCACTCCACTACTCCACTCCACTACTCCACTACTCCACTCCACTACTCCAGTCTACTACTCCACTCCACTACTCCACTTCTCCACTCCACTACTCCACTCCACTACTTCACTACTCCACTCCACTACTCCACTCCACTACTCCACTCCACTACTCCACTCCACTACTCCACTACTCCACTCCACTACTCCACAACTCCACTACTCCACTCTACTACTCCACTACTCCACTCCACTACTCCACTTCTCCACTCCATTACTCCACTCCACTACTCCACTCCACTACTCCACTCCACTACTCCACTCCACTACTCCACCCCACTACTCCACTCCACTACTCCACTCCACTACTCCACTCCACTACTCCACTACTCCACTCCACTCCACTACTCCACTACTCCACTCCACTACTCCACAACTCCACTACTCCACTCTACTACTCCACTACTCCACTCCACTACTCCACTACTCCACTCCACTACTCCACTCCACTACTCCACTCCACTACTCCACTCCACTACTCCACTCCACTACTCCACTCCACTACCCCACTACTCCACTACTCCACTACTCCACTACTCCACTCCACTACTCCACTACTCCACTCCACTACTCCACTCCACTACTCCACTCCACTACTCCACTACTCCACTCCACTACTCCACCACTCCACTACTCCACTCCACTACTCCACTCCACTACTCCACTCCACTACTCCACTCCACTACTCCACTCAACTACTCCTCTCCACTACTCCACTCCACTACTCCACTACTCCTCTCCACCACTCCACTCCACTACTCCACTCCACTACTCCACTCCACTACTCCACTCCACTACTCCACCTCCACTACTCCACTCCACTACTCCACTCCACTACTCCACTCCACTACTCCACTCCACTCCACTCCACTACTCCACTCCACTCCACTCCACTCCACTCCACTCCACTCCACTCCACTCCACTCCACTCCACTCCACTCCACTCCACTCCACTCCACTCCACTCCACTCCACTCCACTCCACTCCACTCCACTCCACTCCACTCCACTCCACTCCACTCCACTCCACTCCACTCCACTCCACTCCACTCCACTCCACTCCACTCCACTCCACTCCACTCCACTCCACTCCACTCCACTCCACTCCACTCCACTACTCCACTCCGCTACTCCACTCCACTTCTCCACTCCACTTCTCCACTCCACTTCTCCACTCCACTACTCCACTCCACTACTCCACTCCACTACTCCACTCCACTACTTCACTACTCCACTCCACTACTCCACTACTCCACTACTCCACTACTCCACTACTCCACTCCACTACTCCACTACTCCACTACTCCACTACTCCACTACTCCACTACTCCACTACTCCACTACTCCACTACTATACTACTCCACTACTCCACTACTCCACTACTCCACTCCACTACTCCACTCCACTACTCCACTCCACTACTCCACTCCACTACTCCACTACTCCACTCCACTACTCCACTACTCCACTACTCCACTACTCCACTACTCCACTACTCCACTACTCCACTACTCCACTCCTCCACTACTCCACTACTCCACTACTCCACTCCACTACTCCACTCCACTACTCCACTCCACTACTCCACTCCACTACTCCACTCCACTCCACTACTCCACTCCACTACTCCACTCCACTACTCCACTCCACTCCACTACTCCACTACTCCACTACTCCACTACTCCACTACTCCACTTCACTACTCCACTACTCCACTCCACTACTCCACTCCACTACTCCACTCCACTACTCCACTACTCCACTACTCCACTACTCCACTCCACTACTCCACTACTCCACTACTCCACTACTCCACTACTCCACTACTCCACTACTCCACTACTCCACTACTCCACTACTCCACTCCACTACTCCACTCCACTCCACTACTCCACTACTCCACTACTCCACTACTCCACTACTCCACTCCACTACTCCACTACTCCACTACTCCACTACTCCACTACTCCACTACTCCACTACTCCACTACTCCACTACTCCACTCCTCCACTACTCCACTACTCCACTACTCCACTACTCCACTACTCCACTCCACTACTCCACTCCACTACTCCACTCCACTACTCCACTCCACTACTCCACTACTCCACTCCACTACTCCACTCCACTACTCCACTCCACTACTCCACTCCACTACTCCACACCACTACTCCACTCCACTACTCCACTCCACTCCACTACTCCACTCCACTACTCCACTCCACTACTCCACTCCACTACTCTACTCCACTACTCCACTACTCCACTACTCCACTACTCCACTCCACTACTCCACTCCACTACTCCACTCCACTACTCCACTCCACTACTCCACTCCACTACTCCACTCCACTACTCCACTCCACTACTCCACTCCACTACTCCACTACTCCACTCCACTACTCCACTCCACTACTCCACTCCACTACTCCACTCCACTACTCCACTCCACTACTCCACTCCACTACTCCACTCCACTACTCCACTCCACTACTCCACTCCACTACTCCACTCCACTACTCCACTCCACTACTCCACTCCACTACTCCACTCCACTACTCCACTCCACTACTCCACTCCACTACCCCACTACTCCACTACTCCACTACTCCACTACTCCACTACTCCACTACTCCACTCCACTACTCCACTCCACTACTCCACTACTCCACTACTCCACTCCACTACTCCACCACTCCACTACTCCACTCCACTACTCCACTCCACTACTCCACTCCACTACTCCACTCAACTACTCCTCTCCACTACTCCACTCCACTACTCCACTACTCCTCTCCACTACTCCACTCCACTACTCCACTCCACTACTCCACTCCACTACTCCACTCCACTACTCCACCTCCACTACTCCACTCCACTACTCCACTCCACTACTCCACTCTACTACTCCACTCCACTACTCCACTACTCCACTACTCCACTCCACTCCACTCCACTACTCCACTCCACTCCACTCCACTCCACTCCACTCCACTCCACTCCACTCCACTCCACTCCACTCCACTCCACTCCACTCCACTCCACTCCACTCCACTCCACTCCACTCCACTCCACTCCACTCCACTCCACTCCACTCCACTCCACTCCACTCCACTCCACTCCACTCCACTCCACTACTCCACATCGCTACTCCACTCCACTTCTCCACTCCACTTCTCCACTCCACTTCTCCACTCCACTACTCCACTCCACTACTCCACTCCACTACTTCACTACTCCACTCCACTACTCCACTACTCCACTACTCCACTACTCCACTCCACTACTCCACTACTCCACTACTCCACTACTCCACTACTCCACTACTCCACTACTCCACTACTCCACTACTCCACTACTCCACTACTCCACTACTCCACTCCACTACTCCACTCCACTACTCCATTCCACTACTCCACTCCACTACTCCACTACTCCACTCCACTACTCCAGTCTACTACTCCACTCCACTACTCCACTTCTCCACTCCACTACTCCACTCCACTACTTCACTACTCCACTCCACTACTCCACTCCACTACTCCACTCCACTACTCCACTCCACTACTCCACTCCACTACTCCACTCCACTACTCCACTCCACTACTCCACTCCACTACTCCACTCCACTACTCCACTACTCCACTCCACTACTCCACAACTCCACTACTCCACTCTACTACTCCACTACTCCACTCCACTACTCCACTTCTCCACTCCATTACTCCACTCCACTACTCCACTCCACTACTCCACTCCACTACTCCACTCCACTACTCCACCCCACTACTCCACTCCACTACTCCACTCCACTACTCCACTCCACTACTCCACTACTCCACTCCACTCCACTACTCCACTACTCCACTCCACTACTCCACAACTCCACTACTCCACTCTACTACTCCACTACTCCACTCCACTACTCCACTACTCCACTCCACTACTCCACTCCACTACTCCACTCCACTACTCCACTCCACTACTCCACTCCACTACTCCACTCCACTACTCCACTCCACTACCCCACTACTCCACTACTCCACTACTCCACTACTCCACTCCACTACTCCACTACTCCACTCCACTACTCCACTCCACTACTCCACTCCACTACTCCACTACTCCACTCCACTACTCCACTCCACTACTCCACCACTCCACTACTCCACTCCACTACTCCACTCCACTACTCCACTCCACTACTCCACTCCACTACTCCACTCAACTACTCCTCTCCACTACTCCACTCCACTACTCCACTACTCCTCTCCACCACTCCACTCCACTACTCCACTCCACTACTCCACTCCACTACTCCACTCCACTACTCCACCTCCACTACTCCACTCCACTACTCCACTCCACTACTCCACTCCACTACTCCACTACTCCACTCCACTCCACTCCACTACTCCACTCCACTCCACTCCACTCCACTCCACTCCACTCCACTCCACTCCACTCCACTCCACTCCACCCCACTCCACTCCACTCCACTCCACTCCACTCCACTCCACTCCACTCCACTCCACTCCACTCCACTCCACTCCACTCCACTCCACTCCACTCCACTCCACTCCACTCCACTCCACTCCACTCCACTCCACTCCACTCCACTCCACTCCACTCCACTCCACTCCACTCCACTACTCCACTCCGCTACTCCACTCCACTTCTCCACTCCACTTCTCCACTCCACTTCTCCACTCCACTACTCCACTCCACTACTCCACTCCACTACTCCACTCCACTACTCCACTCCACTACTCCACTCCACTACTCCACCCCACTACTCCACTCCACTACTCCACTCCACTACTCCACTCCACTACTCCACTACTCCACTCCACTCCACTACTCCACTACTCCACTCCACTACTCCACAACTCCACTACTCCACTCTACTACTCCACTACTCCACTCCACTACTCCACTACTCCACTCCACTACTCCACTCCACTACTCCACTCCACTACTCCACTCCACTACTCCACTCCACTACTCCACTCCACTACTCCACTCCACTACCCCACTACTCCACTACTCCACTACTCCACTACTCCACTCCACTACTCCACTACTCCACTCCACTACTCCACTCCACTACTCCACTACTCCACTCCACTACTCCACTCCACTACTCCACCACTCCACTACTCCACTCCACTACTCCACTCCACTACTCCACTCCACTACTCCACTCCACTACTCCACTCAACTACTCCTCTCCACTACTCCACTCCACTACTCCACTACTCCTCTCCACCACTCCACTCCACTACTCCACTCCACTACTCCACTCCACTACTCCACTCCACTACTCCACCTCCACTACTCCACTCCACTACTCCACTCCACTACTCCACTCCACTACTCCACTACTCCACTCCACTCCACTCCACTACTCCACTCCACTCCACTCCACTCCACTCCACTCCACTCCACTCCACTCCACTCCACTCCACTCCACTCCACCCCACTCCACTCCACTCCACTCCACTCCACTCCACTCCACTCCACTCCACTCCACTCCACTCCACTCCACTCCACTCCACTCCACTCCACTCCACTCCACTCCACTCCACTCCACTCCACTCCACTCCACTCCACTCCACTCCACTCCACTCCACTCCACTCCACTCCACTCCACTCCACTCCACTCCACTCCACTCCACTCCACTCCACTCCACTCCACTCCACTCCACTCCACTCCACTCCACTCCACTCCACTCCACTCCACTCCACTCCACTCCACTCCACTACTCCACTCCGCTACTCCACTCCACTTCTCCACTCCACTTCTCCACTCCACTTCTCCACTCCACTACTCCACTCCACTACTCCACTCCACTACTCCACTCCACTACTTCACTACTCCACTCCACTACTCCACTACTCCACTACTCCACTACTCCACTACTACACTCCACTCCACCACTCCACTACTCCACTACTCCACTACTCCACTACTCCACTACTCCACTACTCCACTACTCCACTCCACTCCACTACTCCACTACTCCACTACTCCACTACTCCACTACTCCACTACTCCACTACTCCACTACTCCACTCCACTACTCCACTCCACTTCTCCACTCCACTACTCCACTCCACTACTCCACTACTCCACTCCACTCCACTACACCACTACACCACTCCACTACTTCAATACTCCACCACTCCACTCCACTACTCCACTACTCCACTACTCCACTACTCCACACCACTACTCCACTCCACTACTCCACTCCACTACTCCACTCCACTACTCCACTCCACTACTCCACTCCACTACTCCACTCCACTACTCCACTTCTCCACTTCTCCACTACTCCACTCCACTACTCCACTACTCCACTACTCCACTACTCCACTACTCCACTACTCCACTACTCCACTACTCCACTACTCCACTACTCAACTCCACTACTCCACTTCTCCACTTCTCCACTCCACTACTCCACTCCACTACTCCACTACTCCACTACTCCACTACTCCACTCCACTACTCCACTCCACTACTCCACTCCACTACTCCACTACTCAACTCCACTACTCCACTTCTCCACTCCACTACTCCACTCCACTACTCCACTCCACTACTCCACTCCACTACTCCACTCCACTACTCCACTACACTACTCCACTACACTACTCCACTCCACCACTCCACTACTTCACTCCACTACTCCACTCCACTACTCCACTCCACTACTCCACTTGACTACTCCACTCCACTACTCCACTCCACTACTCCACTCCGCTACTCCACTACTCCACTCCACTACTCCTCTCCACTACTCCACTCCACCACTCCACTCCACTACTCCACTCCACTACTCCACTACTCCACTACTCCACTACTCCACTCCACTACTCCACTCCACTACTCCACTCCACTACTCCACTCCACTACTCCACTCCACTACTCCACTCCACTCCACTACTCCACTCCACTACTCTACTCCACTACTCTACTCCACTACTCCACTCCACTACTCCACTCCACTACTCCACTCCACTACTCCACTCCACTACTCCACTTCACTACTTCACTCCACTACTTCACTCCACTACTCCACTCCGCTACTCCACTTCGCTACTCCACTTCACTATTCCACTCCACTACTCCACTCCACTACTTCACTCCACTACTCCACTCCACTACTCCACTTCACTACTCCACTACTCCACTACTCCACTACTCCACTACTCCACTACTCCACTACTCCACTACTCCACTACTCCACTACTCCACTACTCCACTACTCCACTACTCCACTACTCCACTACTCCACTACTCCACTCCACTACTCCACTACTCCACTCCACTACTCCACTCCACTACTCGACTTCACTACTTCACTACTTCACTCCACTACTCCACTACTCCACTACTCCACTACTCCACTACTCCACTACTCCACTACTCCACTACTCCACTACTCCACTTCTCCACTCCACTACTCCACTACTCCACTTCTCCACTCCACTACTCCACTACTCCACTACTCCACTACTCCACTCCACTACTCCACTCCACTACTCCACTCCACCACTCCACTCCACTACTCCACTCCACTACCCCACTCCACTACTCCACTACTCCACTCCACTACTCCACTCCACTACCCCACTCCACTACTCCACTACTCCACTCCACTACTCCACTACTCCACTCCACTACTCCACTCCACTACTCTACTCCACTACTCCACTACTCCACTTCACTACTCCACTACTCCACTACTCCACTACTCCACTACTCCACTACTCCACTACTCCACTACTCCACTACTCCACTACTCCACTACTCCACTACTCCACTCCACTACTCCACTTCTCCACTCCACTACTCCAATACTCCACTACTCCACTACTCCACTCCACTACTCCACTCCACTACTCCACTTCACTACTTCACTACCCCACTCCACTACTCCACTCCACTACTCCACTTCACTACTCCACTTCA
This sequence comes from Chrysomela aeneicollis, assembly GCA_029955515.1. NCBI lineage: Eukaryota > Metazoa > Arthropoda > Insecta > Coleoptera > Chrysomelidae > Chrysomela > Chrysomela aeneicollis. Next base: position 10,682,852 of record JARUHQ010000018.1, on the reverse strand, counting down.
CTACTCCACTCCACTACTCCACTCCACTACTCCACTCCACTACTCCACTTCACTACTCCACTTCACTACTCCACTCCACTACTCCACTCCTACTCCACTCCACTACTCCACTACTCCACTACTCCACTACTCCACTACTCCACTACTCCACTCCACTACTCCACTACTCCACTACTCCACTACTCCACTACTCCACTCCACTACTCCACTACTCCACTACTCCACTCCACTACTCAACCCCACTACTCCACTACTCCACTACTCCACTCCACTACTCCACTTCTCCACTCCACTACTCCACTCCACTACTCCACTACTCCACTACTCCACTCCACTACTCCACTCCACTACTCCACTCCACTACTCCACTACTCCACTACTCCACTACTCCACTACTCCACTACTCCACTACTCCACTACTCCACTACTCCACTACTCCACTCCACTCCACTCCACTACTCCACTCCACTACTCCACTCCACTACTCCACTCCACTACTCCACTCCACTACTCCACTACTCCACTTCACTACTCCACTCCACCACTCCACTCCACTACTCCACTCCACTACTTCACTCCACTACTCCACTCCACTACTCCACTAACTCCACTCCACTACTCCACTTCACTACTTCACTACTCCACTCCACTACTCCACTACTCCACTACTCCACTACTCCACTACTCCACTCCACTACTCCACTTCACTACTTCACTACTCCACTCCACTACTCCACTACTCCACTACTCCACTACTCCACTACTCCACTACTCCACTACTCCACTACTCCACTCCACTACTCAACTCCACTACTCCAATACTCCACTACTCCACTCCACTACTCCACTACTCCACTACTCCACTCCACTACTCCACTCCACTACTCCACTCCACTACTCCACTTCTCCACTCCACTACTCCACTCCACTACTCCACTACTCCACTTCACTACTCCACTTCACTACTCCACTCCACTACTCCACCACTCCACTCCACTACTCCACTTCACTACTCCACTCCACTACTCCACTCCACTACTCCACTTCACTACTCCACTCCACTACTCCACTTCTCCACTCCACTACTCCACTCCACTACTCCACTCCACTACTCCACTACTCCACTACTCCACTTCACTACTCCACTTCACTACTCCACTCCACCACTCCACTCCACTACTCCACTCCACTACTTCACTCCACTACTCCACTCCACTACTCCACTCCACTCCACTACTCCACTTCACTACTCCACTACTCCACTACTCCACTACTCCACTCCACTACTCCACTACTCCACTCCACTACTCCACTACTCCACTACTCCACTACTCCACTACTCCACTACTCCACTACTCCACTACTCCATTACTCCACTCCACTACTCCACTTCTCCTTTCCACTACTCCACTCCACTACTCCACTACTCCACTACTCCACTCCACTACTCCACTACTCCACTACTCCACTACTCCACTACTCCACTACTCCACTCCACTACTCCACTCCACTACTCCACTCCACTACTCCACTACTCCACTACTCCACTACTCCACTACTCCACTACTCCACTTCTCCACTACTCCACTCCACTACTCCACTACTCCACTACTCCACTACTCCACTCCACTACTCCACTTCTCCACTCCACTACTCCACTCCACTACTCCACTACTCCACTACTCCACTTCACTACTCCACTCCACCACTCCACTCCACTACTCCACTCCACTACTTCACTCCACTACTCCACTCCACTACTCCACTCCACTACTCCACTTCACTACTCCACTACTCCACTTCACTACTCCACTACTCCACTACTCCACTCCACTACTCCACTACTCCACTACTCCACTACTCCACTACTCCACTACTCCACTCCACTACTCCACTTCACTACTTCACTAATCCACTCCACTACTCCACTACTCCACTACTCCACTACTCCACTACTCCACTACTCCTCTACTTCACTACTTCACTACTCCACTACTCCACTCCACTACTCCACTACTCAACTCCACCACTCCACTTCTCCACTCTACTACTCCACTCCACTACTCCACTACTCCACTACTCCACTACTCCACTCCACTACTCCACTCTACTACTCCTCTTCTCCACTCCACTACTCCACTCCACTACTCCACTACTCCACTATACTACTCCACTCCACTACTCCACTCCACTACTCCACTCCACTACTCCACTCCACTACTCCACTACTCCACTACTCCACTACTCCACTACTCCACTACTCCACTACTCCACTACTCCACTACTCCACTACTCCACTACTCCACTACTCCACTACTCCACTACTCCACTCCACTACTCCACTCCACTACTCCACTCCACTACTCCACTCCACTACTCCACTCCACTACTCCACTCCACTACTCCACTCCACTACTTCACTCCACTACTCCACTCCACTACTCCACTTCACTACTCCACTACTCCACTACTCCACTACTCCACTCCACTACTCCACTACTCCACTACTCCACTACTCCACTACTCCACTCCACTACTCCACTACTCCACTACTCCACTTCACTACTCCACTCCACTACTCCACTACTCCACTCCACTACTGTACTCCACTACTCCACTTCACTACTCCACTCCACTACTCCACTACTCCACTACTCCACTACTCCACTACTCCACTCCACTACTCCACTTCTCCACTCCACTACCCACTCCACTACTCCACTACTCCACTTCACTACTCCACTCCACTACTCCACTCCACTACTCCACTCCACTACTCCACTCCACTACTTCACTCCACTACTCCACTCCACTACTCCACTCCACTACTCCACTTCACTACTCCACTACTCCACTACTCCACTCCACTACTCCACTACTCCACTACTCCACTACTCCACTACTCCACTACTCCACTACTCCACTCCACTACTCCACTTCACTACTTCACTACCCCACTCCACTACTCCACTCAACTACTCCACTCCACTACTCCACTACTCCACTACTCCACTCCACTACTCCACTCCACTACTCCACTCCACTACTCCACTCCACTACTCCACTCCACTACTCCACTCCACTACTCCACTACTCCACTACTCCACTTCACTACTCCACTCCACCACTCCACTCCACTACTCCACTCCACTACTTCACTCCACTACTCCACTCCACTACTCCACTAACTCCACTCCACTACTCCACTACTCCACTACTCCACTACTCCACTACTCCACTACTCCACTACTCCACTACTCCACTACTCCACGCCACTACTCCACTCACTACTTCACTACTCCACTCCACTACTCCACTACTCCACTACTCCACTACTCCACTACTCCACTACTCCACTACTCCACTACTCCACTACTCCACTACTCCACTACTCCACTACTCCACTACTCCACTACTCCACTACTCCACTACTCCACTACTCCACTACTCCACTACTCCACTCCACTACTCAACTCCACTACTCCAATACTCCACTACTCCACTCCACTACTCCACTACTCCTCTACTCCACTCCACTACTCCACTCCACTACTCCACTACTCCACTACTCCACTCCACTTCTCCACTTCTCCACTTCTCCACTCCACTACTCCACTCCACTACTCCACTACTCCACTTCACTACTCCACTTCACTACTCCACTCCACAACTCCACTTCACTACTCCACTCCACTACTCCACTCCACTACTCCACTTCACTACTCCACTCCACTACTCCACTTCTCCACTCCACTACTCCACTCCACTACTCCACTCCACTACTCCACTTCACTACTCCACTTCACTACTCCACTCCACCACTCCACTCCACTACTCCACTCCACTACTTCACTCCACTACTCCACTCCACTACTCCACTCCACTACTCCACTTCACTACTCCACTACTCCACTACTCCACTCCACTACTCCACTACTCCACTCCACTACTCCACTACTCCACTACTCCACTACTCCACTACTCCACTACTCCACTCCACTACTCCACTACTCCACTACTCCACTACTCCACTACTCCACTCCACTACTCCACTCCACTACTCCACTACTCCACTACTCCACTTCTCCACTACTCCACTCCACTACTCCACTCCACTACTCCACTACCCCACTACTCCACTCCACTACTCCACTTCTCCACTCCACTACTCCACTCCACTACTCCACTACTCCACTTCACTACTCCACTCCACCACTCCACTCCACCACTCCACTCCACTACTCCACTCCACTACTTACTCCACTACTCCACTCCACTACTCCACTCCACTACTCCACTTCACTACTCCACTACTCCACTACTCCACTCCACTACTCCACTACTCCACTCCACTACTCCACTACTCCACTACTCCACTACTCCACTATTCCACTACTCCACTACTCCACTACTCCACTACTCCACTACTCCACTCCACTACTCCACTTCACTACTCCACTACTCCACTCCACTACTCCACTCCACTACTCCACTACTCCACTACTCCACTACTCCACTACTCCACTACTCCACTCCACTACTCCACTTCTCCTTTCCACTACTCCACTCCACTACTCCACTACTCCACTACTCCACTCCACTACTCCACTACTCCACTACTCCACTACTCCACTCCACTACTCCACTCCACTACTCCACTCCACTACTCCACTCCACTACTCCACTACTCCACTACTCCACTACTCCACTACTCCACTTCTCCACTACTCCACTCCACTACTCCACTCCACTACTCCACTACTCCACTCCACTACTCCACTTCTCCACTCCACTACTCCACTCCACTACTCCACTACTCCACTTCACTACTCCACTCCACCACTCCACTCCACTACTCCACTCCACTACTTACTCCACTACTCCACTCCACTACTCCACTCCACTACTCCACTTCACTACTCCACTACTCCACTACTCCACTCCACTACTCCACTACTCCACTCCACTACTCCACTACTCCACTACTCCACTACTCCACTACTCCACTACTCCACTACTCCACTACTCCACTCCACTACTCCACTCCACTACTCCACTACTCCACTTCACTACTCCACTCCACCACTCCACTCCACTACTCCACTCCACTACTTTACTCCACTACTCCACTCCACTACTCCACTCCACTACTCCACTTCACTACTCCACTACTCCACTACTCCACTCCACTACTCCACTACTCCACTCCACTACTCCACTACTCTACTACTCCACTACTCCACTACTCCACTACTCCACTACTCCACTACTCCACTACTCCACTACTCCACTACTCCACTCCACTACTCCACTTCACTACTCACTAATCCACTCCACTACTCCACTACTCCACTACTCCACTACTCCACTACTCCACTACTCCACTACTCCACTACTCCACTACTCCACTACTCCACTACTCCACTACTCCACTACTTCACTACTTCACTACTCCACTACTCCACTCCACTACTCCACTACTCAACTCCACCACTCCACTTCTCCACTCTACTACTCCACTCCACTACTCCACTACTCCACTACTCCACTCCACTACTCCACTCTACTACTCCTCTTCTCCACTCCACTACTCCACTCCACTACTCCACTACTCCACTACTCCACTCCACTACTCCACTCCACTACTCCACTCCACTACTCCACTACTCCACTACTCCACTACTCCACTACTCCACTACTCCACTACTCCACTACTCCACTACTCCACTACTCCACTACTCCACTACTCCACTCCACTACTCCACTCCACTACTCCACCCCACTACTCCACTCCACTACTTCACTCCACTACTCCACTCCACTACTCCACTTCACTACTCCACTACTCCACTACTCCACTACTCCACTCCACTACTCCACTACTCCACTACTCCACTCCACTACTCCACTACTCCACTACTCCACTACTCCACTACTCCACTTCACTACTCCACTCCACTACTCCACTTCTCCACTCCACTACTCCACTACTCCACTACTCCACTACTCCACTCCACTACTCCACTACTCCACTACTCCACTACTCCACTACTCCACTCCACTACTCCACTTCTCCACTCCACTACCCACTCCACTACTCCACTACTCCACTCCACTACTCCACTCCACTACTCCACTCCACTACTCCACTCCACTACTCCACTCCACTACTTCACTCCACTACTCCACTCCACTACTCCACTTCACTACTCCACTTCACTACTCCACTACTCCACTACTCCACTACTCCACTCCACTACTCCACTACTCCACTACTCCACTACTCCACTACTCCACTACTCCACTACTCCACTACTCCACTACTCCACTACTCCACTCCACTACTCCACTCCACTACTCCACTCCACTACTCCACTACTCAACTCCACTACTCCACTTCTCCACTCCACTACTCCACTCCACTACTCCACTCCACTACTCCACTACTCCACTACTCCACTACTCCAATACTCCACTACTCTTCTACTCCACTACTCCACTCCACTACTCCACTACTCCACTCCACTACTCCACTCCACTACTCCACTCCACTACTCCACTCCACTACTCCACTCCACTACTCCACTACTCCACTCCACTACTCCACTCCACTACTCCACTCCTCTACTCCACTCCACTCCACTCCACTACTCTACCCCACTACTCCATTCCACTCCTCCACTCCAGTACTCTACTCCACTACTCCACTCCACTACTCCACTCCACTACTCCACTCCACTACTCCACTACTCCACTACTCCACTACTCCACTACTCCACTACTCCACTACTCCACTACTCCACTACTCCACTACTCCACTCCACTACTCCACTCCACTACTCCACTCCACTACTTCACTCCACTACTCCACTCCACTACTCCACTCCACTCCACTACTCCACTACTCCACTACTCCACTACTCCACTACTCCACTACTCCACTACTCCACTACTCCACTACTCCACTACTCCACTACTCCACTACTCCACTACTCCACTCCACTCCACTACTCCACTACTCCACTCCACTACTCCACTACTCCAATCCACTACTCCACTCCACTACTACACTCCACTACTCCACTCCACTACTCCACTCCACTACTCCACTCCACTACTCCACTCCACTACTCCACTTCACTACTCCACTCCACTAATCCAATCCACTACTCCACTCCACTACTCCACTCCACTACTTCACTCCACTACTCCACTACTCCACTACTCCACTACTCCACTACTCCACTACTCCACTACTCCACTACTCCACTACTCCACTACTCCACTCCACTACTCCACTACTCCACTACTCCACTACTCCACTACTCCACTCCACTACTCCACTACTCCACTCCACTACTCCACTACTCCACTACTCCACTACTCCACTACTCCACTACTCCACTACTCCACTACTCCACTACTCCACTACTCCACTACTCCACTACTCCACTACTCCACTACTCCACTACTCCACTACTCCACTACTCCACTACTCCACTACTCTACTCCACTACTCCACTCCACTACTCTACTCCACTACTCCACTCCACTACTCCACTCTACTACTCCACTCCACTACTCCACTCCACTACTCCACTACTCCACTACTCCACTTCACTACTTCACTACTTCACTACTTCACTACTCCACTACTCCACTACCCCACTACTCCACTCCACTACCCCACTACTCCACTACTCCACTCCACTACTCCACTCCACTACTCCACTCCACTACTCCACTTCTCCACTCCACTACTCCACTCCACTACTCCACTCCACTACTCCACTCCACTACTCCACTACCCCACTCCACTACTCCACTACTCCACTCTACTACTCCACTACTCCACTACTCCACTACTCCACTCCACTACTCCACTCCACTACTCCACTCCACTACTCCACTCCTCTACACCACTCCACTACTTCAATACTCCACCACTCCACTCCACTACTATACTCCACTACTCCACTCCACTACTCCACTCCACTACTCCACTCCACTACTCCACTCCACTACTCCACTCCACTACTCCACTCCACTACTCCACTCCACTACTCCACTCCACTACTCCACTCCACTCCACTACTCCACTACTCCACTACTCCACTACTCCACTACTCCACTACTCCACTACTCCACTACTCCACTACTCTACTACTCCACTCCACTACTCCACTACTCCACTACTCCACTACTCCACTACTCCACTCCACTACTCTACTACTCAACTCCACTACTCCACTTCTCCACTCCACTACTCCACTCCACTACTCCACTACTCCACTCCACTACTCCACTACTCCACTACTCCACTCCACTACTCCACTACTCCACTACTCCACTACTCCACTACTCCACTACTCCACTACTCCACTACTCCACTACTCCACTACTCCACTACTCCACTCCACTACTCCACTTCTCCACTCCACTACTCCACTCCACTACTCCACTCCACTACTCCACTACTCCACTCCACTCCACTGCTCCACTCCACTACTCCACTCCACTACTCCACTCCACTACTCCACTCCACTACTCCACTCCACTACTCCACTCCACTACTCCACTCCACTACTCCACTACACTACTCCACTCCACTACTCCACTCCACTACTCCACTTCACTACTCCACTCCACTACTCCACTCCACTACTCCACTCCACTACTCCACTCCACTACTCCACTACTCCACTACTCCACTACTCCACTACTCCACTACTCCACTACTCCACTCCACTACTCCACCTCTCCACTCCACTTCTCCACTCCAATACTCCACTCCACTACTCCTCTACTCCACTACTCCACTCCACTACTCCACTCCACTACTCCACTCCACTCCACTCCACTACTCCACTCCACTACTCCACTCCACTACTCCACTCCACTACTCCACTTCACTACTTCACTACTCCACTACTCCAGTACTCCACTCCACTACTCCACTACTCCACTACTCCACTACTCCACTACTCCACTACTCCACTACTCCACTACTCCACTACTCCACTACTCCACTACTCCACTACTCCACTCCACTACTCCACTCCACTACTCCACTTCACTACTCCACTCCACTACTCCACTCCACTACTCCACTCCACTACTTCACTCCACTACTTCACTCCACTACTTCACTCCACTACTCCACTCCACTACTCCACTTCACTACTTCACTACTCCACTACTCCACTCCACTACTCCACTACTCCACTACTCCACTTCACTACTTCACTACTCCACTACTCCACTCCACTACTCCACTACTCCACTACTCCACTACTCCACTACTCCACTACTCCACTACTCCACTACTCCACTACTCCACTACTCCACTACTCCACTACTCCACTCCACTACTCTACTACTCAACTCCACTACTCCACTTCTCCACTCCACTACTCCACTCCACTACTCCACTACTCCACTCCACTACTCCACTACTCCACTACTCCACTCCACTACTCCACTACTCCACTACTCCACTACTCCACTACTCCACTACTCCACTACTCCACTACTCCACTACTCCACTCCACTACTCCACTTCTCCACTCCACTACTCCACTCCACTACTCCACTACTCCACTCCACTCCACTACTCCACTCCACTCCACTGCTCCACTCCACTACTCCACTCCACTACTCCACTCCACTACTCCACTCCACCACTCCACTCCACTACTCCACTCCACTACTCCACTCCACTACTCCACTACACTACTCCACTCCACTACTCCACTCCACTACTCCACTTCACTACTCCACTCCACTACTCCACTCCACTACTCCACTCCACTACTCCACTCCACTACTCCACTACTCCACTACTCCACTACTCCACTACTCCACTACTCCACTACTCCACTACTCCACTCCACTACTCCACTTCTCCACTCCACTTCTCCACTCCACTACTCCACTCCACTACTCCTCTACTCCACTACTCCACTCCACTACTCCACTCCACTACTCCACTCCACTCCACTCCACTACTCCACTCCACTACTCCACTCCACTACTCCACTCCACTACTCCACTTCACTACTCCACTTCACTACTTCACTACTCCACTACTCCAGTACTCCACTCCACTACTCCACTACTCCATTACTCCACTACTCCACTACTCCACTCCACTACTCCACTCCACTACTCCTCTACTCCACTACTCCACTCCACTACTCCACTACTCCACTCCACTACTCCACTCCACTACTCCACTTCACTACTCCACTCCACTACTCCACTCCACTACTCCACTCCACTACTCCACTCCACTACTTCACTCCACTACTTCACTCCACTACTCCACTCCACTACTCCACTTCACTACTTCACTACTCCACTACTCCACTACTCCACTCCACTACTCCACTACTCCACTACTCCACTTCACTACTTCACTACTCCACTACTCCACTCCACTACTCCACTACTCCACTACTCTACTACTACAATACCAGTTTTTAGGAACAATAATATGGCATTCCTAGGAAAATTTTTGGACGTACTCACGTATTTTGGCCTCCAGAACAAGAATTCTATTGCGCAGAGTTCTGACAAGTTTGTATTCTCGATTCGTCTGTCGTAGTTCGTATACGAAAAATCTCATACGTTTGGACGCGTATGGGGTGTGTGTGTACGAAATTGAATATTTTCATACGAATTTCAGCCACTGACAGTGACATATATATAAGAAAATTTTATTTGGTTCCAGTTTTGATGTAGATTTTCGAGTATTTATTATTGTTCTGATTGATATTTGTCCTGTGAAGTTGTAAAATGGCCCATTTTTATCATCTGATACATTTCTTTATAGAATATATATTATCTATATAATGTGGTCTTGCTAATCCCAAATAAGTTTGCACAATGAAAGAAAATATTCTGTGATCTGTTGGTAGGTCCTACCTATATCAAATGTTTCTCATTGCCTTTTAACACTTCTTCCAATATTTTTTTGCTCCCGGCATAGTATTCAATGTTTCTGATGCTATGATTCCCATGATTCGCCGTATACTTTAAAGCTGAGCTTAGGATTTGTGCTGTCTTATTATTGTATTGTATGCTCTTAAAGCTACCTTGAGTCAAGCTAAGCTTAAAAGAATATGGCGAATACGGCCGTAAGTGATACCTTTCATTTGTGAACTTCCCTAGATGATTTTTCAATACTCCACCAACTCCGCTCTCTGTTCCGGAGATGTGGAACTCATATACATTGCAGTTGCTGATGTATAGTATCATATCAACATATGAAGTTCTCAAAGAAGTAAACTATCCGCCAAAATATTATGACTTAAACTAGTGGAGTTTATTTTTTTCCTAGACATATTCTCTCGATATAGTTGGGAACACTGGTAGCTGTGCAATGTTCTAGTCATATTTTTCGTGCGCCCGCTTCAAAAAGTTTGTATGGATATTTCGTATGTTCTACTTCGGAGTTCGAGAATGCACTTGTATTGACGTATACGAATATTTTCATACGATGTCATTCGTATACGCGAGAAAGTCGCATGCCTTCGAGAATAGCTCCCCGCGCCATTTCATCGGTCACTTCTTTGAATTATCTTTGTGATGACTGAGCTCTAAAACCTTGACAGTTGATATTAATGACAGTTGATATTAATGACAGTTGACATTAATGACACTTGACATTAATGACACTTGACATTAATGACACTTGACATTATTGACACTTGATATCAATGACAGTTGACATTAATGACAGTTGACATTTATGACAGATTAGCACCAACCCTAGAACGCTTCTACCTATAGTTATTTAATATGGTCAATTCGTCGTTCACTATCAAAAGCTTTCATTCAAATGGACCACTCATGTACAGGATGGGTAAATTTCGATGTTTGTATTCACTTTTAATGCTAAGCAATACGCTATCTGGCGGAGTAATCTCGCATCAATGTCACGTGACCAGCAAGTGTGAATGTGTGATTGCTTTGTGTTTATTTACCTCCAAGCGTGCATTTGTGTGAGGATTATAGTTGTTTAAAGTGATAAATAATTTGTTAAAAGTGAAAATGACCAGCAGAGCAATTTGTTGTGTACCTGGATATACTCTTTGAATAAAAAAAAACGAATTGACCTGTCATCATTTTCCAAATGATGGTCAGAGTTGAGAAAATTGGAGAATCTGGAATGATGACTGTTGTTGATAGAAAGAAACAGTGGGAGATCTGAGGGGAGATCAAATTGAAAATAGGAATGAGAGTTACCAAAAACATGAGAGTTTGTTCTAAACTTGTCGAGGACGAACTCCTAGTGATTGTAAGTATTTTGTTTTCTATTTCTATCATATGTGGTTAAAACAATCATCTATCAATCTTTCAGGGGGCTATCAGAAACGGTACCTGAAAAAGACTGCTGTACCAAATAAAAACTTACCTGTATCCAGTGTTATAACAAAATCAAAAAGTCTGGAGATAGAAGAGAAAAAGAGAAGATATGATAAACTTATTGAAAGAAGACAGGCAAGTTCTCTTTTTGGTTATTTTTATTGAAATCAAAAGTAAGTGCTACTCATGATTATCATTGAAGTAATTTCAAATTTTAGGTTAATTAACTTCCTTCCACCTCCAATGATGACATGATATCAAACTCATTTAGTGAATTTGATGGAGCTAAAGCACTACTCGAGCTTTAACACCATTTGTTGAAGACACTTCCAAAGAAACTTCACATTCCATGAAGATATTTATTGATGTTGCCACTCAAAAAGAAGATTTCAATGATCACAAGGACTTCATGTGCTAAGGAGATTCAGTGAACACAAACTGACCTTCATTTTCTGATTTTAGCCCAACTGAGAATTCCATCATCATGCTATGAAGAAAAGTTGTTACAAATATTTATAAATTAAATAATACACAGAAATTCTATGCTTTTATTGTGTGCAGGAAATGTCATATTATTTTTTTCAAATATTGTTTTCTTATACAAGTGTGCAAAACCCCAGAAGAAAATTTTCCTGACTTGATGGATCTTGAAGTAATGCTTTTTTAAAATTGTTGTTGCCACCAATAGTTGATACCCTATATCATTAAATATAGTTATAAATAAATCAATTAAAAGATATCAAACATTTTATTCATGAAAGATTGTGTAGTTTTTGCAAAACAACTAACCACAAAACATTATGAATCATGTTATCAGAATTTGGGAGTGCTGTTGAGGCCAACTGAAACATGTCTTCAACTTCTTCCTTTGAAAAATATCCTTTTCTAGCCAACACATTTGATGGCATGAAACATATTGAGTTTTTTTCAGTGACTGTGGCAAATATTCATCTGTATTCTGTTGCATTGATATTCTGAACTTTCCATAACATGGTTCTCTGAAACAAAACCACCAGCACAGCAAAAGAAAACCTAAATTAAAAACACATTGCAGATACTTTATAAATTACAATGGGCATGATAAGCCATCAAATAAATCAGTCATAATACCACCTTGAACAAAACAGTATAGGTAGTGCTGCTGCTACATGATTGCAAGATTCTGAACTGCCTGCCTTACAGCTGCAAGTAAATGTCTGTATTTTGAACTTGTTATCTGAAATAACTGAAAATATTCCATTAATTTTATGGGGATCACCTTTCACTGCACTAGTTTGCAAACATTATGATCTGATCATCCATTTCTTGTCCACTTTTTCTCTAACTCCACAAATAATAACATGGTTCCCTGCCAGAAGAGCTTCACCTTCTAGGATGCATCTACTGTTTGGAGAAGCATATAAATAATCAAAAATTGAGGAAAATGGCAGAAACATCATTGGATCTCTTCAAACAAATATCAGAAAAATTTATAACAGATTATCCTGTACGTAAAAGATGAAAAAGCTAGCTTCACCATAATAAACTCATAGGTTATTTACAATGCAATCACACTTGGCGTCAAAAACATATGTTTTTCGACAGAATGACAGCGCGGGAAAACTTAGGTTAAAATGTCATTAGGGATAATGTATAGGGCAAAATGGATTTAGGAGGATGGTGAAACAAAAAACTGTAGACTTTTGCCTACTTGCCTACTTTATTTGAAACAGTAGTAATATTTCCAGAAGTTACCAGAGATAGCGCCGTACCCTGTGCATCTGTCATCTCTTCAACAGTGTCATTTGTTCTAGGAGAAAAAATACTGAGATGAGTCAAAATATACGAAAGCGCACAGGGGTCAAACAAAAATAATAAAATATTTTTTTTTCAATATATTGAAAAATTATTGAATATTTTGGAAAAAAATCCAATATATTCAACTTTTTTCCAAAATTAAGGATTTTTTTTTCCAACATATTCAATAATTTTTGAATATATTGGATATTTTTCCAATATATTCAACTTTTTTCCAATATATTGGATTTTTTTCCAAAATATTCAAAAAAAATTCAATATATTCAACTTTTTTCCAATATATTGGATTTTTTCCAACATATTCAATAATTTTCCAATATATTCAATTTCTTTTCCTACAGGATGAATCATACTGATGAAAAGGTATAATATACTGCCCAGCAAACACATCTTTTATATTAACGTGAATATTACATAAAATCAATGGAATATTCTTATGTAAAATAGTTATGTAAATATTACATCTCATTTCTAAGATACGTAAACTTCGTTTTTATGTAAATAGTTGACATAATTATGACATGGTTGATACATAAAAAATTGCTTTCAGATTGTTAAGCACATTATCAAGTAACTACCATGTAAAAATGTGAACTTCATCTTTATGTAAATAGTTTACATTAATATGACATGGTTGGAACATAAAAACTTGCTGTCAATATCAGAAGCACAGTTATTAAGTAAATACTATGTAAAAATTCGAACTTCATGTTTATGTAAATATTCAACATGAATAGGACATATTCAATATATAAAAACTTGCTGTCAATATTATAAACAAAGTATTAAGTAACTACTATGTAAAAATGTGAACTTCATCTTTATTATGTCAATATTTCACATAAATATAATATATTTTATACATAAAAACTTGCTATATTAATGTAACATTATTAATGTAACTCCTATGTGAAGGTGTTACTTATATGCTCTCTTAGCTTCTCATTCGTTCGATTATATACATTATTATAAGATGTACGATGAGTCGATGAGGTGATAGTACATTTCTTTGCTAAAAATGCGAAATAAATATATATGTCTGTATCATAAAAAACTTGTAAAATATTAAAGAGGTCTGGTAGCTCAGTGGTAGAAGCGTCAGATTTGTAACCGCAGGGACTGAGGTTCGAAACCCGTCGAGAGCAGAGAATTTTTCTGAAGTGATATCGGATACTTATATAATAATAGGTAAGGTTCTCGTTATAATTACTATCGTTCAAGTTCAGCTAGGCAATTTCTAGGATAGTGGTAAGAAACAAAAAAGTGATATCTGCGTAATATATAATAAATTATATTTTATATAAGTGTGACGTAGCTTTTACGTAAAAATTTTGTTTCAGTAGTTATATAAATGCTATGTAACGAAGAAGTGTTTTTTGAGGCGGAAATTTCTACGTAACACTGATGTAAATTTTATGTAACCTATCAACATGTATTATTTTGTGGCGGACATATAAAATTAATATAATATATATATGAAGTAGTTACATCAATGTTATGTAAAAACTAGGTGGTCTCTGAGGCGGACATTTCGCCATATAAGTAATGTAAATTTTACTCAACATTGTTACATAACATGTATCATCAGTTATGTAACATTTATGTAAATTTTACGTATTTGTGTTTGCTGGGTTGATTGCACGTGGAAGCCAGTAAAAAGATTTAGGAGAGAAAATAGGCATCAGAATTTTATTGGTATCAGGAAGAACCTGAATATGATAATGAGTTTCACAACTCCGCCGTTCAATGAAAAAAAAAGGAAATCTGATTGAGAGAAGTTCTGCAGGTCATATTTCGATGTCAGTATTCTACCACTGTTTTAACTGGGTGTAATACGAAAACATGAGATGGTACCTGAAGAAGCACAATCCGTTATATGATTCACCCTACATACAGTGGCAGCTCATACGACACAGAGTTTCTACGG
This sequence comes from Chrysomela aeneicollis, assembly GCA_029955515.1. Classification (NCBI taxonomy): domain Eukaryota; kingdom Metazoa; phylum Arthropoda; class Insecta; order Coleoptera; family Chrysomelidae; genus Chrysomela; species Chrysomela aeneicollis. Next base: position 10,666,759 of record JARUHQ010000018.1, on the reverse strand, counting down.
AAAACCATGGAATATCAAGGATTTTTTTCGGTTGGCTAGATGTAGGGTTTTTATATGCACGATTTTAAATTATTTTGATCTTAACTGTTGATTATCTATCAATTGATTTTCAATTGAAACAAATGCAGAGGGTGATTCAGAGTTCTGAATTATGGTTCTGAATTCTGAATCATCCTGTTTGTGATTCAATTAAATGTCAGTAGATGATCAAAAGTTAAGAAGTTAAGATAGGACATGTGCGCCGTTTCGACCAATAATGAATAGTTTTTACACAAAATAATGTTCCTGAATTATCAAAATCACGCTATATTTCTGTAATCATTCCCACTAGACTACAAGTGTGATAGGTCGATGAAATAAGCCCTTCAATGAGAATCTGAAGATGCTATAAAATACAGGGTATTGAATAACATAACTTTAATGCGTACTTTTTTAAACACCCTGTACAGTTCAAAATGATTTTGAATCGTGCATATTAAAATCCATCTAGCTAACTAGAAAAAAATATGTGATATCCATGGTTTTCCATATAACCTGTCATATGAGCTGCCCCACCCTGTATATAGTGTCTCACTGTTCATAGAAGCACACCATCAGTAACTCATCAGTATCATCATGGTGATATGCGCCACCATGAAAAACTCCATGCAATTACCAAAATTTCATCAATATCAGTTAACAGGAATGGGAAATTCCAAAATAATAAAAAAAAACACTTTCTTATTCACTCTGTAACTTGTTAAATATCACTAACTAACTATAGTTAATATTTGATCAATGGTCATATTTGGATGTCAGGGAAAAGCTCTGTGTATTATTCATTATGAATCACCCAGTATATTATACCTTTTCAGTATGATTCATCCTGTAGGAAAAGAAATCGAATATATTGGAAAATTATTGAAAATGTTGGAAAAAAATCCAATATATTGGAAAAAAGTTGAATATTTTGAATTTTTTTTTAATATTTTGGAAAAAAATCCAATATATTGGAAAAAAGTTGAATATATTGGAAAAATATATTGGAAAAATATCCAATATATTCAAAAATTATTGAATATATTGGATTTTTTTCCAATATATTGGATTTTTTTCCAATATATTGGATTTTTTTCCAAAATATTCAATAATCTTTCAATATATTGAAAAAAAAATATTTTATTATTTTTGTTTGACCCCTGTGCGCTTTCGTAGCAGAGTGATATAGGGATCGATAAAATAAGAGTAATGAATTCTGTTGATCCCTATGTTATTTAAAATGATGAAGTGGAAACTGACGTGGAATTGTTTCCAAAAGTTGCCTCCTTGGACATCATCAGTATTTAGACTCTTTCGGGACCAAACATGTCTCAAGAACTGTTTTTAAATAATCCCAACAGGAGAAAAATCAACTCCAATGACAGTGAAAATATGTGTGGTTATGTTTGTTCTGGTCCAGCAGGTCTAATTTGACTATTTGTTATTTGACAGCATTCTAAAATAAAATTTTCAGACAGACAGACAGAACAGACAGAGCTAGCCATAGATCTTACTGCTTACGCTAGATCCTACAGGATGCCGGATCTAGCGTAAGCAATAAGATCTATGGTGAACACTGTCGATAAAAATGTCACTGGCTGTCACTTAAAATCTAACCTCACTTCTCGTGATGTGTTGGAATATTGGAAAATGTATCATTATTGTTGTAGAAGCATTCATTTAAAAAATAAACTTATTCAAAATGACTTTCCTACATGATACTATCGTCATGTTGGCTTCACAGGTATGGAAGGAGACATGGTTTTATATCAATTAGAAACTTTTTCTATTGCCAGGTAATATTCTTTGTGGGAGCTTGGATATTCTTCATGAAACAATTATTTAAAGACTACGAAGTACGACATGTTATGGTCCAATTAATATTTTCCATTACTTTAACGCTATCATGTACTATGTTTGAGCTGATTATATTCGAAATATTGGGCATTCTCGAATCAAGGTAAGGCTGGTGATAGTGGTGAAATAATATATAAATTTATATTATTTCAATATTTTCTTCAGTTCACGCTTTTTCTACTGGTACCTTATGTTGTACATGCTGCTATTTGTTGTTATAGTACTGAATCCTTTTTACATAGGATATTATTGCATAAGTAACATAAGATATGGTGAGTCCAGTTGGAAAATATCTCTGGTATTCTACTGCAAAGTTTATTTTATAGTAAAACCCAACTATGTGGTACGCTTAACAATACTAGTGTGGATAATTTTCCTCATAATATTCTGGAAAATTGGTGATCCCTTTCCAATCATGAATCCAAAGCAAGGTGTCCTATCCATGGAACAACTTGTGTCAAGAATTGGAGTTATTGGTGTTACTGTTATGGCACTTTTGTCAGGATTTGGGGCTGTAAATTATCCATACACCTCTATGGCATATTTCATGAGGTATTCTACCTTATTATAGCTTGCAGGTATTGGATAAAAGTGCCTTATTTATTTTAGAGAGGTTTCTGAAAGTGATATAATCAGTTTAGAGAAAAGATTGATGCAAACTATGGATATGATTCTCAACAGGAAGAAAAGAATAGCTATTGCTAAGAAAGAATCTTCTGAAAGAGGTGATGATTCAGTAAATAAGAGGAGTTTTTGGGGTATGCTTTCTTCTGTCAGAGTCAACAGAAGTCAGGAAAGTATGTAGATTCATCAAGGTACATAATTATACTTTTGACTGGGTGAATAATAGCTCCAATTTCAGATATTGCACAGTTGAAATTGGAAATAGAAGGACTGGAAGAATTGAGCAGAACACTTTTTCTTGAAGTCCATGAAAATCGTAACATGTTGGAAAGAATTGAGTGGTCAAAAACCTGGAAAGGAATATATTTCAATTTTCTTGGGTATATTTTTTCTGGTTATTGCCTCTGGAAAATTTTTATTGTAAGAAACAAAATCTTTTATGTTCAACATTGGTCTTATGAGTCATGTTTTCTTTTAGTGCACAATAAACATTGTTTTTGATAGGGTGGGAAAAAAAGATCCAGTTACAAGAGGTATTGAAATAGCAATTCATTGGATGGGTTGGAATTTTGATGTTGCTTTTTGGTCTCAACAAGTTTCATTCTATTTAGTTGGTTGCATGGTTGTCACTTCAATCCGTGGATTCATAATTACTTTAACAAAGGTGTGTATATGTAAATAAGACTATTTGTATTGATGATGACTTTTTTCAGTTCTTCAATCGAATATCTTCAAGTAAAAGTTCCAACATAATTGTACTAGTACTAGCCCAAATTATGGGCATGTACTTTGTATCTTCAGTTTTACTTCTCAGAATGAATATGCCTGTTCAATATCGCGCTATTATAACTCAAGTATTAGGTGCCTTACAGTTCAGCTTTTACCACAGATGGTTTGATGTCATATTTTTGGTCAGTGCTCTAGGAAGTATTGTTACTCTTTATTTAGCACATAAACAACCCATTAAAGACATGTGATTTTCTTCAGAATGATATTAAGTTTACTTTGTTTATACTTGTTTGATATTGTACAAATAATTTTGATTAAACAGTTTCATTTACATTTTTCTAATAGCCAAACTTTATATAATATGTACTAGATAGGGTACAGTGAAATGACAAAACTATCTTACAACTATTTTATTGGAAACTTGTAGATTAAAGATAGTAGGGTGTTTGGGAATTTAAATACTCATTCTATTTTCCAGACACAAATTTGGATAACCCTTCTAAAAGGCCAATATAGGCTGTGTGCTCATATGCTGTGCTGTATTCAGACAACTTATCAACAAATTCATTTGAGATTCCTTTTTCTTCTAGATAAGTCATCAGTAGATCATACAAGTACTGAAAACAAAAATAAATAAAATGATTTTGGTTCAAGAAATAATAAGGAAGTAGGTTGAAAATTTAAATTGAAAATATAAGCTTTCTCACCCTTACCGAATCAACAACTTCACCAGAAACTGCATAAACATTTTCATTCCATTCTCCATTATAGATACTCATTTCATCAATACCAAAATTATCATCTGAAAATAACACTTACATAAAAGGGCCACCAGTAGTACAAGAAAACTTACTGTATCCTTCATCTTGTTGATCATTAGGATTGATGAATGAACATGACAAACTAACTGTTGTGTTTCGTCTGATAAGGTCAACTTTGAATGATGGTTTTGATTTCAATTCTCCAAGTTCTGGTTTATCTGAATTCTCATGGAGTTCTGGTTCCACATCGGTATCCACAGAGTGATTCACATTAAAAATAATCTTGATACTATCAATTGAAACAGAAATGTTGATCACTAATATGGAATATAAATGCTTGTTAATACCCACATTTCATCTTCAATCTCTTTGGTTAGAGTGACTTCAGCTCCATTTAAGCTTGCTTTGAATCCAGCTAGTTCTGAAGGTATGGTTTTAACTTTCTGAGCTTTGCGTTCGGCTAGGATTTCTTCTGTAAGGAACTCCACAAGTGCTTTTTCACCTGAAAATTATAAATGATTGGTGATCATTCTATGAAAATAAGACATAGTAATACCCTTGCTATGAACTCCTCTTGTACTGCCACAACCACAACTGCATAATTTGCTATGTGTGGTTTTTATCATATTTTCATCATTATTATGTGAGGAGCTCATGTGCCACAAACTCCGCGCGATTTGCCTCTGTTGATTTGAAGAGGACAGGGATACTACATTTCTTACAGGGTTCAACAAAGTTCTGATACCATTTACGCGTAATGCTAGTTTCAACATATTGTTCATTTTCACTGGATGAACGTGAAAAAATCGGTATGATATAGTCACCGGTTTTTTTGATAACGGAAAATTAAAAACGTGCTTTTTACCTTTTTACCGCACCTACAGTATAGTACAGAAACAAACCCCATCCAGAAATGTCTTTATGTTGTCAAGCTGTCATTGCTGTCAGCTGTTATGCTGTCAAGTCAATATTGTCAAATCGGCCCCAGAGGTGGTAAGATAATATAATTGGCGGTAACAGTTTTCTTTCAAATCGTAGATTTTGGATAAGGCTAATTTGATGTTTTCATAAATACTAATCCCTGAATTCAAAATGATTGATTACCTCTATGACTATAAATAATACCAGATACTTATCAGTTTTGTTATCAGCACAAAATGTCTATGAAGCTGTGCAACGCAATTGCAAAACAATAAATAATACAAGGTTGAAGGTCAATATGGATGATCATATTTTCTGGTTGTTTTCAATTTTATGGATTTCATCTCATTTCAAGATTGATTATGTAAAAAGCAGTGTCATATTTGAGGTTATAGTATTCCATCTGTAATCTGGAAAATAGTGAAATAATGGGGCCACTTGTAGGCGCTATCGATGAAGGGACTTCAAGTGCACGGTTCATCTTATTCAAAGCTGGAACTGCAGAAGTCGTGGCTTCACATCAACAAGAACTACCACAAATTCATCCCCAAGAAGGATGGGTGGAGCAGGACCCTATGGAAATAATCCATTGTGTCCAGGCTTGTATTGAAAACACCATAGACAAACTGATTGCTAAAGGTGGGAGTGTGAACGATATTGTCTGTGTTGGAGTCACAAATCAAAGGGAATCTACAGTCTTATGGGATAAAACGACTGGTGAACCATTGTATAACTCAATTGTTTGGTTAGATGTTAGAACTTCAACAACTGTTGACTGTCTCCTAGACAGGGTGCCCAATAAATCTAGAAATAAAAATTACTTGAAGCCCTTATGTGGTCTTCCTTTGTCCCCATACTTCAGTGCTGTGAAAATAAAATGGTTGCAAGACAATATTCCAAAAGTTCGAAAAGCTATGGAAGCTGGAAACTGCCTGTTTGGCACCATTGATTCTTGGTTGATATGGAACTTAACTGGTGGAAAACAAGGAGGAATACATATTACTGATCCTACAAATGCATCAAGAACAATGTTGATGAATATTGAGACACTGAAATGGGATCCTGTACTTATCAATTTCTTTGATATTCCAAGTAATATATTACCCACTATTAAATCTAGTTCAGAGGTGTATGGAACAATAGCTGATGGATCCCTTAGGGGTGTTAAACTATCTGGATGTCTGGGGGATCAGCAATCAGCCCTGGTTGGGCAGCAATGTCTCCATAGAGGGCAGGTAAACTCATAGATCTTATAAAGCTAGATCCGGTATCCAAGTTATTTGTTTTGTAGGCCCAGGGGGGTTTTATTTTTGTCCATACATATGTGTATATGTGTTGTACCAGGTGATCATAGTTCTCACTTTCTTGCAGACCCCTCTGTATTAAAAAAATAAGTAGGGGATGCCGGATCTAGCGTTATAAGATCTATGGGTAAACTAGTTATATATCTCCTATTATTAATACCTACTCATACTGTTGACATATTCGTTTTATATACTTCCGGCGAATCCGGTTTTTATTGAAGTTGAGTTACTTGTCAAAAAATGCAGCCTCATGCATTAAAACAGATGTAAAACTTTTCTCTGGATTAGCGTGAGCATATCTAAAGGTGCACTCAGTCAACATGGTTTTAAAATTGTGCTTATGTTTATGTTAAGGACGAAAGTTGAACCTGTTGTATCAAATGGCATCAGTTATACAACAAATATTAAGTTTATGCTAAAAACATGTGACCTTGGAATTCCCAACTCCAAGAATCTTATGATTATGATAAAAAACTTTGCGTGTGCCAAAGTTTCATGTCAGCTGTCAAGAACGATACATGTTCCATGATTACTATTTTTGTCTTTTAATAAGTTTTCAATGGTTTTGTCGCTAGAAAGTAATGAGTGAGTAATAAAGGTATCATGAAGAGCATATTCTAATTGATTTTGACCTTAAAAATGATCTATCAAAACACAGAACTGTATCCTTGACTGATTGTCATTTGTCGCTTTCAGTAACTGTCATCCATAAATTTATGCTTAGATTAAAACTTGTATAATATAGATTTCATACGCTGATATTTTTACGCTTATGTTTATGATAATGCTTATGCTAAGATTATGTTTATGTTGACTGAATGCACCTTAAGGCTAAGGGGCACCCCGATGAATAGTCTCTGTCCTCAGGCCAAGGCCACCTACGGCACCGGCTGCTTCCTGCTGTACAACACGGGCGGCCTGAAGGTGCACAGCGCGCACGGCCTGCTCACCACGGTGGCGTACCAGCTGGGGCCGCGCCGGCCGCCCGCGTACGCACTCGAGGGCTCTGTCGCGGTAGCAGGGGCGGCGCTGAGCTGGCTGCGCGACAACCTGCGCGTGCTGCCCGATTTCGGGGCGGCAGAGGGTATGGCCGAGCGGGCGGCCGGAGCGGAGGGCGGCGAGGTGTACTTTGTGCCGGCGTTCAGCGGGCTGTACGCGCCGTACTGGCAGCAGGAGGCGAGGGGGTGAGTTTTGTGGGGTGTTGGGCTTATTTAAAACACTAGCTTTCTTTCTAAACTCACTCTTTCTGAACTAATACTGACTGTTCGCGACACTGCTCTCCTTTATATAGGAATGAAACACTCATTCTCCAGAAATTACAGGAACTTCTAAGAATTACCGGCAGTAACGTCGGCAACCGATGTTATCGCGCACCGCCGAGATAATGATTTCCGGTATTCTCGTAACACTGCACAGTCCATGACAATATCATACATTATGCTTACTCGATTTTCAATAGTCAATGACAATCATTGCTGTAATAATGACAGTACGATTGAGTAATATTGGTTGCGTTCCGATATTATACTGAATTTACTGATGCCAGTCAGCAATAGGGTTGTACACTTTTTTTCAAAAATTATATATGTGAAACGCGGGCCTCCAGAGAATACGTCAATATTTTTTTGAAATTTTCATTTTCAAGGGTTTTTCCAAAATCAACATTCAAAAATTCTCCATCCATTTCTAAAAATGTGACGTCACCTGGTAGGTTGGGTTAGGTTCTGTTCCATTAATCGAAGTGGAAGAAGAATTGACATCTTTCACATCTTTGACAGATGGCGGTAAAAAATTATTCGAAAAAGTTCCATGGTTTCCTTTGCTACAAATTTTTCTATGACGAGACCATTTTTTTTATTCGATTTCAATTTCTTCGATTGGAGAAATGGTATCCATGGAAAAAAACAAGCAGATTGGTATTAGCGAAGTTGAAATTTGGTCCATCTCTTCGTAAGTTAGGAGATCTGAAGAATTCGAAAAAGTTCCATGGGTACCCCCTTTGCTACAATTTTTTCTATAACGAGAACATTTTTTTCTCCGATTTCGATCCCTTCTATTGGAGAAATGGATTCCATGGTAAAAAACAAGCAGATTGTTATAATCGAAGTTAAAAATTGGTCCATCCGTTCGGAAGTTACGATGATTTGAAATGGAGAAATATGGTGCTGTCAAATAATTACCTCTGATTTCGATTTTCTCGAGGATAAATGAATATTCCGATTTAATTTTGATGCCATTTCGGTAGGAGTGCAGTTAGGTATCGGAAGACGACAATCAATTCTGCTGAAGCTTTAGAGGTTTATGACCCTATTACAGAACGAATTGATCCTTCCCAGAATAGAAAGTTATCATGGCGGATTTTGACATTTGACAGATTTAGGGAAAAATCTAGGGAAAAAGTTGACACTTGACAGTTGAGAAAATCAAAATGAGAACAAATCCAAATTCCAGAACAATATCATTTGTCTTTGTGCCTTTTAATTCTAAAAAATATCTTATCGATATTCTGGAATTTAGATTTGTTTCCATTTCAATTCAATTTTGACATGGAACACTTATTTTGTCAAGTGTCAAATTTTCCACTAGATTTTTCCCTAAATCTGTCAAATGTCAAAATCCGCCATGATAACTTTCTATTCTGGGAAGGGTCAATTCGGGTTCAGTAAACTGCTGTTGAAAGAAAATAATTAACGGAACGGATGACACTAGATGCAGCAGTGGTAGGAATTTGGTTGGCGGCAAATTATGAAAATATGAATAAAGTTCAGACAATTAACGAGTCGTAACTCTCACTGAGCTCTATAGTTTCGTGAATAGAAAATATGGAAATATTTCGTAATTGCAGTGGTAGACCATCGATCGAGTTTAGTTTTAGGATTGATTGTTATTAATTCCTTTATGCTTTGTTTCAGTGTTTCCTCAGTCAGCGACCTAATTTTAGGTTGAAGTTTGTCTTTTTTTTTTAACTTCAGCACATATTAATACCTCATTCCAACGGGAAGAAAAAATGTTGGGTTACTCACGTATTTTGACCTCCAGAATTAGAATCCGAAGTCAAAACGCTTGTTTCGTAAATACACCATTTGACGTCTTAAATTTCTGCTATTTAAACCACAAAATTCGTCCTATTTTGACAAAAACACCACACCCGCTTACATTCACTTGTTGATCGGTTCTCGATGGGTTTTGTTAAATGTTTCGAAGAGCGAATTTTTTAAAATACACTAGTTTTTTCTGCAAAAATCATTGAAAACAAGTAAATGTAAGTGTGTTTGTTGTTTTAGTTGAAAGGACAAATTTTTGTGTGTTTTTAATTGCAGAAATTTGAGATGTCAAATCGTGGTTCATTTCCGAATCAGAAGGAGGAGCTCATAACTCCGAAAGTACGAAGAGTGTTGCGTTTTGAATGTAGATCAATGTGCAGGAGGCCAAAATACTTTTGCAACAAGTTATATTTCTGTTGTTTGAAGAAATGAAAAATCGAAATTACCAAAATAAATATCCTAATAATATTCTGATTTCAAATGATACTACAATATTGGAATATTGAGTTGAACATGACACATTTTCATCAATTTTATTCATCGTATGTTGTTTTCATGATCTTTCTTGTTACAGTTTGATATACAGCGTTATTTTTTTCACATCTTATCAGGCAACAAAACATTTTTGAGGGGCATTGGCCCTACCTTTTTGGTTCGTTATCAATGGTCATTTTTATTATTTTTCAGAGTTATTGTTGGCATATCGGACGACACTGAGTCATGTCACATTGTGAGAGCTACCCTGGAGGCAGTTTGTTTCCAAACGAGAGATATTCTGGAAGCAATGATAAGCGATTATGGGGCACCTCTAACTAGTCTACAAGTAAGTGTAGTTGTAGTTCAAGACACTGAATGATCAGACATTTTTTTGTTGACTTGTTTCTCTTCAAACAAGTTGCGAGAAGTATTTTCAAATATCATTGGAAATCAAAATGCTTTTAATATATGAACATTGGTCCTTCGAGCCAGATCAAGATTAGAGAGGATCTTCGGTAGGATGTTGACAATATCGGGAAGGAGATTTGGTTCTTGTACAAGGTTTTATTTGATAGTATTTCTGATTATAATTAAATTCGTTTCTATGAAAAACTCATTCAGATGTCAGATTCGATGTATTTCGAATTCCGAATTGTCGAAACCCAAAGTGAATTTTGCCGCCCCCACAGGTGGACGGCGGCATGACCGCCAACGAGCTGCTGATGCAGATGCAGGCCGACTTAGCCGGCACGACGATCGTTCGGCCCGCAATGGCCGAGAGCACGGCGCTGGGCGCCGCGATGGCCGCCGGCGCCGCCGTCGGTCACTGGGACGTCGACGGGCCGCCGCTGGCCATACCGGCGACGCGGTGGACGCCGCGATGCTCGGAAGACGAGCGCGACGTCAGGTACTCCAGGTGGAAGACGGCCGTCGAGAGGGCCATGGGGTGGGAGACTTAGGAGGGGGAGGTTTTTTTGTGTGTTTTAGGTGAAGGAAAAACGGAATAACTCACACCTGTCAATAACTGTCAAAGTGTCTTTGACGGATCGTATGATATCTGTGGTTCGTTTCGCGATAAAGCTAAAGGAATATCACTCATATCCAGCTCAGATTTATTTCCCCCAGAAAAACAATAAATCGTTGCCTAAAATTCAAATGTACCAACCACGTGAATTCAAGCAACTTTCACAAGACCCGGTAGACTCCGATTAAAATTACTCAACGATCGAAAAAGAAATGCTAGCTGTAGTGTGTGCTGAGGAAACTCGATGCTTCATCTATACTGTTACTGGTGTTTCTCAAACTATCATATTGTAGGAATAATAATAATTGAAATTCTCCTTTTTTCACCATGTCAAAATTTATCGTAACAGAATTCATACATTTCGTCGATTTCTCTGGTAAGAGGTTCAAATTCACAATTTTTGCTCATTCTTTTATGTGACGATTCCCAGAAATTGCAGTGTTTACTCCGTCCAAATGATTATATGGTATGATTCCAGAATGACAGTTGACGTAGTTGACAGGTGAATTAGGTTATATTAGTAGGAGCTGATACAAAAAAACAAAGAGAGAACACTTTGAGTTGAATTTTGTCAAGATGGCTATTTTGCCGCAGATATAGAGAAAAAAAAACTATTTTTTTTATAAATAATCATCTATGGTAACTCCCAAATAAGGATTTACAATTTCAGATTTTATTTGCTCATGATTTCAACAAAATTAAAAATACGGTCCCACACCTAGACTATTCTCAAAATTTGCCTTGAAGTAAAGGATTTATTTCAAAGTGTAGAATCTTTCCAATTTCCTTGATATATAGATTGATGTCATTAAACAAGTACTTATAAAATGTTACAGTGCGCTGCAATGACATCTATCAACGATAAGATCAATTAAATAATAATCTTGAATCAAATATCACATATCTAGATAGATATCTTCCAAGTATTCTACAAACGTAATTTTGGTCAGATCAAAGTTGACGTGTCCATTTGGGATCGTACCTACATTGGTCTGAGGTACCTACTCTGTACATAATACCTATCATGCTCTTTCCAGAAAGAGTCTACAGGGTCACTCACGGTCGATGGTACCTTAGACGTTTACGGAGAACGGAACGTAGGATTATTCTGAAAATTTGGTTTATTGGGTAATCGCAGTTTTGTTCTATCGATCTAAAATACTTTCAGCTTTGCGGCGTTGCCGCTTCTATCAAAAAGTAGCAACAACTTTGTTATTTCAAATGGAACACCCTGTATTCTATTTCATTTTTAGATTCTTCCTGAAGAGCTGATTTCGTCGATACATCATACTTGGGGTATAGCGCGAAATATTACAGAGATATTGGGTGTGAAAAATCGAGATTTTTCAACTTTAGGAATTTTTTGTGCCGAAACTAGCCATTCATGCTCAAAACGGCTTACATGTCCCTATCTCAACTTTCCATTTCCTATCGATTGATATTCAATTGAAACAAATACGGGTGGTTCAAAATTTTGAGTTTTGCATCACCCTCTATTTGTTTCTATTAAATGTCAGTAGATAGTAAATGAAAAGTTAAGATAGGGACTTTCGAGCAGAAATGATTAGTTTTGACACAAAAAATTCCTAAACTTGAAAAATCTCGATTTTTCACACCCAATATCTCTGTAATCTTTCGCGCTATACCCCAAGTATAATGTATCGACGAAATCAGCTCTTCAGGAAGGATCTAAAAATGAAATAAGATACAGGGTGTTCCATTTGAAATAACAAAGTTGTTGCTACTTTTTGATAGAAGCGGCAACGCCGCAACGCTGAAAGTATTTTAGATCGATAGAAAAAAACTGATTACCCAATAAACCAAATTTTCAGAATAATCCTACGTCTCGTTCTCCAGAAACGTCTGAGGTACCATCGACCGTGAGTGACCCTGTATATGATATTGCTCACAACAATATATTTTCAGAATTGTTATATCTATGAAAAATGTTATGAATTTATGGATGCAAATATATATATTTTATCAAACCAAGATTTGCACAGTTTTCATGTTTCACTTACCTGTAAGAGAAGAAAGGATTCAGAATTCAAAATGCCAGTTTCAAATGACTGCAATAAGGTTCCTTTATTGAGAAATATTATTCATTTGGTGTCTAATTATGTCACAGATCATGGTGATTCGAGTAGATAAGAATAATAATATACTCATCATCATACTTCTGTAGGAGCGACTTGGTATCTTGGACGAATAGGTTTATCCAAAATACAGATTTTCAACAGCAAATAAAATAAACCGCCCACAACTAGTTCAGCAAGGGCTACTAAGATAACTGCAACGTAGGCAGGTAGGGCACTCTCTCCTAAAAATTATTCAATAAATATTCATATCCCTCGTCTTTCTTCAGAATAACTAATGAGACGAAATAATAGTAATTTACGTAACAAGTCCGGAAAATACTGTTTTTTTGGATGAGTGGAAAAAATTCTAGGACGAGCGTAGCGACTCCTGGAAGTCTGCGAGTCCAAAAAAACTGTTTTCGGGCGTGTTGCGTACACAATTTTTTCGGCAACCGTGTAGAATAACAAATCAAAGAAACAGATTTCTTTATTAGAACAAAATTTCGAACATTTCAATTTTTATTTATATTAATATTTATATTAAAATTAGAACAATTGTTAATATTGAATGGATTCAATTTGTTTGAAATGCTTGGTATATTTAAGTGCCTTTTGTTGAAGTCAGAACAAGAAGGTAAAGTTTCCGTTTCACATTGATTGTTTTCATCTGATAATTTTTGAATGTTAGCTAATTTTATGTCAGATAGCTGTCAGTCGTTATTTTGCTGCTATGGTAATGATCAACTGCATTTATCAAAACCATACTACCAAGATTTTCATATTTACAATGACAACAACGATGTGATTATTCCCGGCCTAGTCCGGGAAATACGTACTTCCCGGACTAGGCCGGAAAAATGCCACTTTCTCAAAAAAAAATCGTCTGGAAAGTACGTACTTTCCGGACGGTTGCCGAAAAATGCTTTTTCTTTTCAGGTGAATATGACTTGATGAACATTTTAGCAGGTGGATATTCAAAAATAAATTCCACTTACTCATGTACCACCTATTCAGTGTTTTTCTGCCTCTCAAAATCTTGCGTCGCCCTTCAACTTCCTGGGATATAGCCAGAAGCAGAACTAGACAAACATCAAATCAATAAAAAAACAGTGGGATTTTTCAATACATACCTAATACAAGAACCAACGTTCTGAATATTTTGTTGCTTGTCTTCATTGTCATCGTCGAAATGTTGGAGTCAAAGAGCAGTTTTATCTTTTCTTATCATCATTTTATGGTGAAGGTACACAACACACTCAGAGATGAGTAAATATTAATTTTCTTAATCAACCTCTGCTTATTCACAAAGTATGTTGCAATTATATTTGAAATCATAATTGTTCACTGCATTGCCAGGGAGGGTATCAAACTATTATTTGATATTTCATATACAGGGTGTTTCATAATAAATGCGCAGGATTTCAGGATATGATAGCTCCTTCAAGAATATGAAAAAAAGTTCCTATTGACTTACCCTCTAAAATGCACCATTTTGGACATGAATTAAAAAAAAATCGTTTTTTGCGAATATTTCTGGAACCGTTTATCGCACAGAAAACAGATTTTGTAGGCATTTTCTACTCATAATAAGCTATGTTTTGGGCTGATTTATTATTTTTTTAAATTCATAATTGGTGAAGATTTTGAAGGGGTTGTGGGTGTTATTTCCTCCAACTTTACGCCACTGGAAAAAGTACAATTTTGAGCCACCTATTCAAACCGCCAATGTTTTCTACACAAAAAAGGGACTCTTGTTTATAAGCTCTAAAGTTGACAGTTTTCAAGAAAAATCAACTTTCATGTTGAAAAATAAGGTAAATTTTTTTAAATAATTTTTTTCATAATTATACAAAGATTATTTAAACGTTAGAACAAGTAACAAAACCAAACGTTAACTTCATATTTGCAAAATAAAAAAAAACAAATCATACTTAGTTAAATTAAGTGTTGGAAATGTCCGCCGTTAGCTTCAATGCACGCAGCAATTCTTCGATGCATTGACTGTCTAACACGTAGGAAAATACCCGGAGTGTTCCGAATTATGTTGCAAGAAGCAACAATGCGCTCTTTTAAATTGTCAACATTTTCAACTGGAGTAGCGTAGACTAGGGTTTTAAGATGGCCCTATATGTCGAAAATGGTGCATTTTAGAGGGTAAGACAATAGGAACTTTTTTTCATATTCTTGAAAGAGCTATCATATCCTGAATGCACCCAATATTGATCCTTGTGAGACTCCCGTTTTCCAAGAAATTATGAAGGCCAACACAGGAGAAACACCTCTTATTGACGCCATTTACCGGGTGTTACAGGTTCATGGTAAACTCCTCTTTTTTTCTTTAGTTCTAGATATAGATATTTGATATTGGAAACGATCGCTATTCATTATCATATACAGTGTCACACAGAAAGTTCGCGACATATGGAAGTTTTTTTTATCAATAGATATAAAGAAAATTTGACTTCGCAGTTGGTTTGTGCTTGAAAAATGAGTAAAATACAGCATCTTTCCTTTTTTCATGTGCTACTCTAAACCTGTCAAATTTGAATTTTTTTTCGAAAATCCTCAGTTCCAAATTTGGACCCTATACTCACTTCGACTTTTTCCATTTTTTAATTTTTTTTGATGAATATGAGACTTCAATATCATATCTTGCCCAGGAAATACCCACATTGGCCTGTTACCAGAAAATAAAAAAAATGCATCTCCAGAAATTCGTCTTTGTTGTTGCAAAGTTCATCTAGTTCTTTCATTTCATTGTTAAACTAATGTGGATTTTCAATGTATGAACGTTAATATGTCAGTAATCGAATAAACGAATTTCTCTTCATTCTTATTACACTCGTATTTCTTTTTTTAATAGATTTTTATCCAGTTTGATTTTTTTTCCATATGTCGCGAACTTTATGTGTGACACTGTATATAGGTCGGTTCAAATATCAACACCTGTTATATTTCCTTACTCCTTGCAAATTGATATCAATTTTCGATAATTGAATGTTTCGGTTTCATTATATATCATCTTCACATCGAATGTGCAAAATACTGCTTCAAACTGGGATCACGTTGTTGTTGCAATAATCACTATAACTATAGGTTATCAGGTGATAAATAGAAAACAAATATAGATGAACAATTTTTTCAATAAACTCTTACCTATCAGGCTGATAAGATAAAATTGATGAAATAGTGACGAATACGTTCATTCCATGCCTTATTCAATTTCTGTTGACGACATTTTTGTACACTGAACAAGTGAAATAGGTGCAATAATGAAAATTCACCAGTCAGGATTGTATTCTTTGGTGCTATTAGCTAGTAAGTGAATAATAATATCGATATATTTTACAACACAATACATACTCAGCGTGGTTTCAAAACTGGAATCGAAAGGATAGGGTGGCATCTATATTTTTGTTGCTTTGTTCAGGGTGTTACAATGGATTATCTAAGATATTCCTTAGATGAATATATTTGGCGCAACGCATTAAAAGCTTACAAAAGGCCCTTTTCATCTTTTCATCTCTTTAATTTGACATTAAAAATAAATGTACATATTTTTTCTTTTAATATCCCTCAGTTTTGAGCCCATGATTATATTTTTTTTTCACAATACTATGGTTATACATTTTCATTAGCAAAAAAAGCAAAAAAAAAATTAAATTACGAGTGCAAAAAATACGAATATATTGGGAATTCAAATACCGAATAGTATTTGTACAAATAATACCCAGCTCTTTTATGTTCATTTCGTTTGTTATTTATGAACATTTTTTTATGTAAAACAATCCATAAACATATTTTTCATTACAATCTTCCATGATCTGACTCATGAGACGACCAAAGTTATGTATATTTTGATTCTTTTTTAGTTATCATCGCCTTGTGCACAGAAGAGGTAGAAGGAAGAAGAAAAATTTTGATGGGAAGGAAATCACTCACACGAACTTACCTCCGTATGTCTTAGAAGTATAATATAGAGGCTCAACAGTGAAAGTTGTGACCATTGAGTTTTTCCATTTTTGTTATAGATTTTGATGCTTGATGGTCATTAACTTTGTACAAACATATTTTATCCAGATGATGATTCACCAATTTTTGTCATCAATCAGTTTATTATTATGGCAAAAACCTCGAATAGAAGATTATAATCGAAGAGACCAAAATTGTTCCAAAACTATGCTCGCTATTTGGAAAACTACAACTAATTTTTTAAACATCATATTTTCTCCAGATGATGATTAACCAATTTTTGTTATCCATCAGTACTTATTTATAGACCAGAGTGTGCTATCATTATGATAAAAACCTCGAATGGAAGATTATAATTAAAGAGTCCAAAATTGTTCCAAAACTATGCTCACTATTTGGAAAACTGCGACTAATTTTTTAAACAAAATTTGAATGCCAGGTAGACAAGGAGCTTTGTGAAGTCTGTTCTCTAATCGTCTACCTATCGAAATTATTTTTGCATATACAGAATGTAAAATGTTCGATATTTTCGCGGTATATTCAAAAAATTATATTTTTTTGTAAAGCTGCAATCAGAACGTTCACAGTCTTCCTAACTTTTGAGTTGGAGGATGAGTTTTCTGTTTTTTGAAATAAGGTTTGACACCCAAAATTCACTACAGAGACAACTGATGGGAAAAATATGTAGTTTTCTTCTTCAAATATCAATCTGGTGATCCTCATATCAAAAGCTGCATTTTTTTAGGTGACAATGCCATACCTGCCTATGTCATAGTGATTCTAGTTGGACTTGGAGAAATAATAGTTGGTGGAATTATGTATATAGTGATGAGAAAAGTTATTATTGAAGCTCCAATGACAGGTCAATATGCTGTAGCACCTACTTCAGATCCCTGAAGAAATTAAATGATTTTCATCCAATATTGTTGTTTATGCTGAAGTGTTGATATTGTTATATGGGAAATGGTATAATAATTATTGAAATAGGTTATTACATATATCTATTTATATTTGTATCCCACAAAGTCAACATAAAAACTTAATTCTTGTATAAAAAATGTTTTCATAAAGGCATTGAAGAATAATGATGAATATTCAAAGTAACTTACCACTAAATAACTATACTGGTGTCTGATATTCCTACAGAAGATACTTCTTACACCCCCCCCCCCCTTAATCATTGACAATATATGTGTTGGATGCTGTTTAACTATTTTGAAAAATCTCAAAACAATTATTATTTTTACAACAATATGAAAAATGAGAAGCATTTCAATTTTCAAAACTAACTCAGAAATGTGGTGAACTTGGACCTATACAAAATATTTACCAAATTTAAGGATTTCACACTGGGAACCTAGTCACTATCAATATTGATTTCTTTAAGCTTATCCCAATGCAACTCCACAGTAAGGTTTTGGTTGTTGTGATGTACAACATCAACAGTCACAGGTGCATATAGATCTTTATCCATTGGTGACCAACCAGTGTACTGAAAAAAGAAGCTATATTGATTTACAAGTGATGGAAGGAATTGAATACCACTTACAATTGAGGTGTTCTTATGTCTGACTTTGTTTTCTTCATCAAAGGCTTCATACTTTTGTAAGAGAGCTTTTCCATCAATTCTCCAAATGCTTGGGTGCTTGGAAGGATCTCCACTTTGGGCATCTTTTTTCAGAATTACAAATGAACCAGTCTGAAAAAAATTTGAGCATGAGAGAGGGGTGTATTGGAGCACATACTTTTTCTACATACAGCATAGTCATCAGAATGGATGGTTTTTGGTATGAACTTCCTGTGAATTCCTCTGGCCACAGGTACAAAAGCAGTGGTTTTACTATCAGAGTTAGACTTTTCTTTAGTGCTATCTTTTGAATCTGATGAATCTTCATCTTTTTCTTTCTTGGAGGATTTCTGTGGAGTTCTCTTTTTAGCAGTTCCATTCTTAGTTTTACGTTTCTTAGGTTCCTCTTCTGATAGTTCCTCATCTGACAAATCTTCACTACTCTCAGATTCCACTATAGATTTTCGAGGTCTTTTGCTTAGTCTTCTGGATGAGCGTCTGTTTGGTTTCTGCTGGAAATTGAAAATTTAGGAATATTTAATCAATGGCATATATACAAATCCAGAATCAACACTAATACATATCAATATTGTTGAAAATGTTGTTATTCAAATAAACCACAAAATTACCTCTTCTACACTATCCCATTCGTCACCAGAGCTTTCATAAACTTCAGGATCATCTTCGTTTTCAGAAAAAGCTGTGGTACTCATAGTTGAAGCTGAAAATTAAATCAAATTACTACTGGATCATCAGATTTTTTCACGCCATCTAGGTTTTATTGGTCAATGGCAATAGGCAAAGCATGTAACATGCAAAATACAATAGGAAACATTCATAGGAATCAGATTGGACTAAGGAAATCGAAAATACCTCAAGAAATTGTTGAGCACTAAATATTCCTTGCAACTTTAGCAGTAATAATACCAACACCAGTCACCACAATACAGAATAAAATTACACCAAACCAAACACACCGAACAAGACAAGCAGGCCGCAGCCGGACAGACGTCAAGTCAAGCGTTGATTACGTTACCCGATGTGGTTACTGGTCAAGGATATTAAACTGCAAAGGATTGCTCAATCGACCAAGTTTTTCTTCCGGATGTATGACGTCACTGACTCCGCTCGTAGTTTCATTGGCTGTTGACTATCCATCTTTGTCATTGATTTTAGTTTCAGTTTCTCACTTTATTTTTGTTATTCCACAGGAGGTTATTTTTTAAATACACGAAAGAAATTGATGCGTTTTAGTCAATATATATGAGAACATGAAATATCTGGACAATCAATTTATTGCCATTATTAGTTCCATTTGCAAAATTTCAGGAATAGAATTGGAATGAAAACATATGTTTTTTCATTCTTTGAAGACTGTTGTGGCACTGGTTTACCTTTTTGGTTTGTGGCCGAATAATTATTGAAGTGAATTATATTCTACAGTAGTCACAGAAATCATTTACACAGTGAATTTTGGAACCAATGGTATTAAAAATGCATGTTGCTGCCTAGTATCAAAATTCAACTGAAAATCTGCTATCTGCTAGATGATTCTTATATTTCATACCAGGTAAGCTCTGAAAATGGTGGTGAAATGAGGGTTTATTATTAATATCTATTGGTTTTTTTAGGGTACTATCAAAGATTACATAGACAGAATATAGAATATATTTCTGGATATTGTCCAGTGCAAGTAGATATGGAAGCAATTATGAAATTGAAAATGTCCTCCAAAGTTTGTAGTGCATGTACATTTTACATTTCAAGTATACATGTATTATTATCCATTATGAACTGTATAGATCAATAATAAATAATTCCCTATTAAGGTAGGCATATCATTTTGCAATCAGTAGCAGATTTTATTTCATGATATACAATATTTTTTAATCAATCACACAGTACTTATATACTATACCATTTTCAACCAACAAATTATGTTATTTTCCACCTATATTGTTTCTGAGTGCATCCAGAAACAGTGATCTACCTATAATGCCTCAAAAATAAAAGACTATACCTATTTAGATCAAAGGATGATGTCCATTCAAGTTCAGGGCACTGAGAAATACCTATCATAAAATCATAATATGAACATAGGTATATGGAACAAATAAAACATTTTGATTTTATAATTTATATAATATATGATTTCCATAAATACACCAACAATTTTGATTTTTTTATTATATCTACCTGAGTTGATTGTTTGACATTTTATTGAATCACTTTCTTCAATTTAGTAAGTTCAGTCATTACTTATTATGAGATGAAGATGTGATAATTTCAGGATCAGAAGAGAATATGCATTTTCTGAAATGGAGCAAAATGTTCAGAAACATTTTGGGATATGGCGGATGATGTTCTCAATATTTTCTGTCACACCTTATTCAGTGGAACATATGTGTTCCAATTATCTCTTCACTAGTAAATCTACAATACAACGACAACAATAACAAGATATTACTCCTCAAGAGCATGTATTATAATAATATATACCTTCAGGGTTCATTTAGTAGGTTCCTGCCAAGTTCCTTCTCATAATCTTGATCACATAAAATAGAACAAATCTACTGGAATCACTTGAATTACACAAAGGAAGTCTTCCAGATCGTGAAATCCACTTCTTATTGTTGTGGGTTTTGGAAAAACACATGGAAATTATTTGTTGTTTTGGGTTTTCTTAAATCATCTACACCCTCAGCCTCAGGCCTGTGCTCATGCCGTGCTCATTCCCTCAGTTACAGCACACAAAACAACTAATTCACCTATAAAAGTAAGATTTTATATATTCAGCATTTAGTATTGCATGTACTTACTTCATTCACTTATATAAAGTACCATTTTAATTTTTTCCAATTTTGAAATTTCGCAAAAAGTTTCAATGGCGACATAATAACTTCCGATGGTCGTCCTCTCGACCAATGAACAACAAGTTCGAATCAGTGACGTCATTCAACGTGTTTACATTGCCAGCATAGGGATTGAGCAATCCTTTACAGTTTAATATCCTTGGTTACTGGTTACCCGCCGAATGTCGATGGATGACAAACGACAGATGACAGTATAACCAATTACAAACAATAGCACCAACTTTGTTGACCGTGTACTGAAAATTGTTATTAAAATGAACTAGAAAATCGAAACTATTAGATGAATAATCGAGATCTCCGTTGAAAATGGGCTCTTTTTTCATATTATGAAGATAATATATAATCCAAATTAATTTTGTACATATCTTTTCGTTTGGTAAAGATTTGGCGATAAATAAAACTACAGCAACTGAAAGGTTGGCTTGGTTCGAATATGGGTCGATAAGGTATTAGTTTGATCGCTGACTAAGGGATGGCGCCACTTGAGAGAAATCTGATTTCAACACTGATTTTCCACTCGAATCATCTCTTTCGGTTGAATGAAAGCTTCAACCAAAGAGTATAGGTTGAAGTGTTAAAGGACAGAACCTCAACTGATGCCCTGGTCACAGAGTAGACAAATCTGGACGTCTGGTGGTACGTCTGGTGGAGGATATTCGAAGAGAACGATAGCAGCGCAACCTCTGAATGACCTCCGAAACAAAACCTCTAAAATTCTCACAATATTTTTACTTTTTACAGGATAGAGCTTTTTTATACCAGTTTTGGTTCTCTCTCGTCTTGGTTTTATATTCATTTGTTTACTTTACTTATTTTATTTACTTTACTTTGACCACTTTGACTTTGTACTGTTTGTTTCGTTTCCACAATCTCAATCCAAAGTTCAAGGTGTTTCAAGTCCAATATTTCAAATCCAACTTGAATCTGGACGGACCAAGTCTGAAATATTCATTAATCATATTTTAGTTTTCAGTAGTGCCCACACATAGAAGAAATGTCAATTTTGCAACAGGTTGGATTATCAACAATCAAAAAATGCTAAAATAATAACAATTTTTTTCAGATAAGGGCTTTTTTGAAACCGGTCCATAGGGTGGTGGCCGTTTCCTCAAAAAATTATAGCAAACATGCAGAACCAGCAACAACTGGATACAACTTTGGTAATTATCTGAATTCATTATTTATTACAGGTGATCAAGACTGGTGGAATTCAAATCCAGTAGTTTTCAAGCCAGTGCTAATATTGGGTGTATACTCGGGTGTATATAAAATTAAATCATAAGTATTTCATCAGAAGATACAAAAAATATATTCTGCTATGAGAATATAATTCTTGGTACCCAACTCTTTTGATGGTTAAATTTTATCATAATTTCTAATTTGCTTATCAATAATTACACCTTCACCCATCATCACAGGAATTCCAAATGTGTGCATTGTTTTTCTGTGAATATTGTAATATTTCAAGCAGTTCATTATAATTTATAATCATTGTTGAGTGACTGATTTGCAATTCAGAGACCAATATATCAAAGATATGTTTATGTACATAGAAAATAACCATTATTAATAAATATGAAATTGAATTTGAAAATAATCAACTATTTTGTTCTAGTATTGACTGATACTCAGAAGGAATTTCAAGAACTAGCAAGGAAATTCACCAGGGAAGAAATCATACCAGTTGCTGCAGAGTATGACAAATCAGGGGAATATCCATGGGATATTGTTAAAAAAGCTCATGCTGTGGGTCTTATGAATGGTCATATTCCAGAGGAATATGGTAAGAGACAATTTATGTGAACAAATGCCTACCTATTAGTGCATTTTTTTTATTCCTTGCAGTATGGGTTCCATACTGGATGGATTCTGAGGAAATGCTGCTTGGATTAGTTGTTTTCATAATCTATTGAGGGTGATGAACTGAGTTCCTCTGAAAGTTCCCTATTTAAACCATGCATTCATTATATTGTGTCATGATATTTTAAATATAACTGACTTCCTCTAGGTGGAATGGAATTTGGAGTCTTTGATGGATGTATTGTAGCTGAAGAAATAGCCTATGGGTGCTCAGGAATTATGACAGCCCTAGAAGCCAGTGGGTTGGGTGTAAGTGTAAAATGTTTAGACCTTTTTTGGTAGTAACACTTTTCAAGTTGAGGTTCTATTGCATAGTGAGACTCTTTGACACCCATTCGGATTCACCCTGTATGTTCTATTTGATAACAACAAAAAATTCAGTCTAGTGTTGATGAAGAGAATGACGGGTGACAGGGAAGGTGATGCTGATTTCGTAATGACATCTGAGAGTTCTCAAGGTCAATTAAATAGAATGCAAACAAATATTGAAATGTTTTATTCCTCTGAGCTGACTATTGTGATTTAACACGGCCATATTGTCACGCTATGACATGTTATCACTAAAGTGCCCTCGCTTGATCAATATCTAAGTGCTTATGAAAATAAAACTCGGAAAAAACTGAATGTCAGTTTATGAGTCTGTTTCACATTTTCAACGATAGATGGCACTAGTGGCTGTGAATTTGGTTGGAAACTAGGCTAAACTAAACTGGTAGTTTAATCACATTTTGTATCAATGCATTTCAGCAAACACCTGTACTTGTGGCAGGCAACCATGAGCAAAAGAAAAAGTATCTTGGTAGGTTAATTGAAGAGCCATTGGTAGCTGCATATGGAGTAACAGAACCAGGTTGTGGGTCTGACGTGAATGGCATCAAAACCCGTGCTGAGAAAAAAGGCGATGAGTGGATTCTGAATGGACAGAAGATGTGGATCACTAATGGAGGGGTTGCCAATTGGTGAATAGGCTTTTTTGTCACTTATCTTTCTAAGGAAACTATTGCAATATAAAAATTTTATTGTTTTTATAGGTACTTTGTCCTAGCAAGAACTAATCCTGATCCAAAAGCTCCAGCCAGCAAGGCTTTCACTGGTTTCATTGTAGAAAGAGAGTGGGAAGGAGTTACCCCAGGTAGAAAGGTATATAGAAGCAAAAAAAGAATTTTTTTAATAAAGGAATGCATACATTCTAAATAAACGACGTGGATTTCCGTGGACATCTAAACTGTCATTGTCAGATGTAAATGTCAAGAAGAGGTAGTGACGTAATAACACGACTGATCGTAAAGCTATGTTAGACGTGGTTCCACGCTAAGGCACTTTATTTTCCATTCTTACCTTGTTACTGAATCTAATGTTCTATTTTCTTGAGAGAATGCAGGACATTGAGTTTGGTCATTACCTCATTGTTAGGAATGTCTTGATATATTCAATTACATAATTACAATGATTATTGAAAGGAGCTGTTTTTGCAGGAAATAAATATGGGCCAGAGATGTTCAGACACCAGAGGAATAACTTTTGAGGATGTGAGAATTCCTAAAGAAAATGTTCTTATTGGCGAAGGTGCCGGATTCAAGGTTGCCATGGAGACGTTTGATAAAACTAGACCACCAGTAAGATATATTTCTTGAATAATATGAATAATATTACTTGAACTAGCTTGCACAATGTTCCATCACAATAACATTATATGCTTTCCTCTCATGCAGTCAATAGGTTGAAAAAAGTTGTCTTACTTCAGACTTATAAACTTCACTACTAAAATTTTCATGAGTTTCAAAAACATGCAAATTATTCAACAGAAACATAGTCTGCACGGTGAAAAAAAGTAACGCATCATTAGAGATGCAGAAAGAGTTTATTTTTGAAAGTTGGACAAAAATAACAACACAATTCTTGTATAAAAGAGAACACACTATCAAATCACCTTGTCTGATTTGGAGATTTTTTTTTGAGGTTGGAGCGGGTGCTACTGGGCTGGCTCAGCGTTGTCTGGACGAGGCGTCGAAATACGCCCTCGAAAGGAAAGCCTTTGGCGTTCCCATCGCTCATCACCAGGCTGTGGCCTTCCTTCTTGCTGACATGGCCGTTGGTATCGAAACTTCCCGATTGGCTTGGATGAAATCCGCCTGGGAAACCGATCACGGTGAGCGTTTTCTTGGAAAAGAAACAGGGTAAACTGTCATTATCATGAATTTTTTATGTGGGAATTCTGCGTCCCCATTGGAAATTATGTTTTGGTTAGGTCTGTTCATCAGCATAGGCATTTTTGCTATTCATCGCATATATATAATAACAACTATATGGCTAACACCTATTCTTCTCTTCACGCGAAAGTGAAGCCATTTTTGGAACTGTCTAGCTTGCTAATGATGAATTGTGCGCTTGCGCGGGTTTTGACGAGTTGACATCCACTGACGTTTTTAGAATTTCATAGGTTAGGGATATTTGTTAAGCCAAATGATGTAAAAGAGCGATAATATAGTTATTAATGTACCTACTGATTGTTTACAGAGGTGATTAGCGAGTCATAACAGTGATTGATCAAAAATTAGCCTACGAATCTTGTTCCGATGACTTTTTCATCACAGGTTTCTATGCAAATCGCAAGTATCGCTTCGTAGATCACGTCCATTTCTGCATATATCATCAACTATTATCCAAAATCGTCCAACAATCCATTGATAAATGAATATTTGAAATAGTAATTTACGTAACAAGTCCGGAAAATACTGTTTTTTTGGATGAGTGGACAAAATTCTAGGACGAGCGTAGCGACTCCTGGAAGTCTGCGAGTCCAAAAAAACTGTTTTCGGGCGTGTTGCGTACACAATTTTTTCGGCAACCGTGTAGAATAACAAATCAAAGAAACACATTTCTTTATTAGAACAAAATTTCGAACATTTCAATTCTTATTTATATTAATATTTATATTAAAATTAGATAAATTGTTAATATTGAATGGATTCAATTTGTTTGAAATGCTTGGTATATTTGAGTGCCTTTTGTTGAAGTCAGAACAAGAAGGTAAAGTTTCCGTTTCACATTGATTGTTTTCATCTGATAATTTTTGAATGTTAGCTAATTTTATGTCAGATAGCTGTCAGTCGTTATTTTGCTGCTATGGTAATGATCAACTGCATTTATCAAAACCATACTACCAAGATTTTCATATTTACAATGACAACAACGATGTGATTCTTCCCGGACTAGGCCGGAAAAATGCCACTTTCTCAAAAAAAAATCGTCTGGAAAGTACGTACTTTCCGGACGGTTGCCGAAAAAATATATGTCATGATGAAATAAAATCATCGTATTGAAGGTTACGTGACACATTTGATTGATTTTTAATAATTATCATACGTTTGTCGCTCACTAGAAAGCTACTGTCCTCAATGATGAAAACGAATGTCGATTCTCGATTCAAACTTGCGCATGCGCATAACCGCGATTAGTCCCGAAGACTGTCATTTGTTTTATTTATCAGCTTCAGCTCTGGTATCCTTGTTACCTATATAGTTTTTATTAGAGATATGGATCTATCTTCTACTTTTGAAGTAAAAATATATACGGGTCGCATAACGATTATATAAAGTAGCGACCTCATCATGGCAGACGTTTGGGACTTTAGTGAACAGACAATTGTAGTTCCAGCCTACTAGGTTTCCATTAAGAACGACAATAATGGTATATCGACTCTCCCAGCCTTCAAAGTCAATATTTTTTACCAAATTTAGTTCTATCGGCCTCTCGAGCCGGAAGCCCTCTAATGGCGCGTTCACATGCTGGCTTTTCGCGTTTTGGCTTATGGTGTATTGGGATTCCATTGGCCGAAATTATGACCGCGCATCAAGGTCATATGCCAAAAAGTCGATTACGTTCTGACTTTTGCCTAAAAGAAGCTCTGATTTTCAGGATTATTACTTATCACTTCATTATGATAAATTATGGCGTAGCAATAATTCATTCAAGTTTTTCGCGATAGGCGAAAGTTGTCATGTGAACGTGCCGTAAAGTCGGAGATGCTTGATCGACCGTTTCGAACAGAAATTCATGCTCGTTTCCCCCCCGAAGGCCTGCGGAACACCCTGGCAGCCTCCGTGGCCAAGTGCCACGCTGCCGACGTGGCCAACAAGTGCGCCACCGACGCCGTCCAGATTTTCGGCGGCAACGGCTTCAACTGCGAGTACCCCGTGGAGAAGCTGATGCGCGATGCCAAGATCTACCAGATCTACGAGGGCACCGCCCAGATCCAGCGGCTCATCATCTCGAGGGTCATCCTCGAGAGGGCCAAGCAGCTGGCCTGAGGTTGATTGATCGGGTTGGGTGGATGGGCGGAAGATGGCGCGCGGGTCGGGTGTTTACGAATACATGGAGTTGGGAAGGTGGAAGTCACGAGATTCGGATTTTTATTTTACGTTATAGTTGGTGAATATTCATCCAATACGTATTTTTTGTTTTTCTCGTGCGTCTAATTTGAGTTTCCGAAGATGTGGTATCGGCTCCTCCGCCATTCTGATGACGTACTACCTATAGAATAGTTTATCCAGCTTCAAGTTTTATGAGACGCTATTTTGTCGCACGCGTTGTTTGCAGTACGATGAGCGAAGCGAGGAGTGCTCCAAGTGCGACAAAGTGTCCTATAAAACGTGTATGATATACGATCTTTACTATTTTGTATCGATTTGAAGACTTTTGTTAAATAAAATAGATTCAATATTGATAAATCAGAAACATCTTCGGTTGCTGACAATGATGAAATTGATGGATGGCGCCACGTCTGCTGATTCAGCATGATAAATATTATTGTTCACGATTTCGCAGTCATTTTGATTTTGTGTAATTTGTTCAATCAATATCATATTTGAACAATGGAACAATATTCATATTTCGAGCTGTCACTGTCACTTGAACACGAAACATGAAATACGGATAATATAGAGAACTGTATTATTATTCAATATTCATAGTGATATCAAATGCGATATAAACGCCATCTCCGAACGATTAATGAAATATTACCAGGGTTATGATCTTTGCTAAACTAGGTCTACAGGTTTTGATGAAATATAATTGAAGAGTCGTTTCACCATACCTATATCCATCTTTTATTACGCATTTGCTCATTAGAGTAATTTTTGATTATGAAATTATGGCCAGGTATAAGATAATCAGACACTGGCACTCAGATATTGATTATGTTACTCAAATATTCCATGTTTCAATAAATATTTCTATTCATCCAAGAAAATAGTGAAAATCAACAGTGCAAACAACATCTTTCTACTTCTTCTCTTTTCGTTCCGTAGACTAAACCGAATTGAGTCCAGAAACTTATCATCAACAAATATCCCCAAATGTCACCAAATCTAGGTAGTACGTCATAGTGTTCCGCCTTGAAAAAATTATAAATTGCTGTATTTTGAAAATTGGAATTTTTTGCTGCCTCTTTTATCCAGCCCCGCGTCTACTCGCCTTCGAAATGGTGGATTTTTTGTCTTCATATTCAATTATTCGGGTTATTGGCAATATGAGTATATTTTTATAACTTGGAAAATGATGACATTCAGTTTCGAATACGGTTATTGTCTGATTATTTTTGATTTTCCCAATTCACCTTCCTGTTTTTTATCCCTCGTAATTTACTAAAGATGTGTATTCTCTTATTTAATATTATATGCATGTTTGTATATCATGTAATTATTATACACATATTTGTTACGTGTTTTTTTCAGATGATTATTCCTCAGGTATTGTCTATCAAAATGAAAACTCATTTTTTCAAGGCTAATTTGATTTTTAATTTGATTCAATCGTGCTTGTGGTTGAAATATAAAGGGCAAATATCATGTATTTATAGTTTTTCCGAGAAGATATCATTTGATGTTCGAATGAACGCCGCTCTAAAACCGTCCAATTCAGGAAGACATTTGAACAACAGTATCATGGCCGCTTCTTGTGACATTGCAAGTCCTCTGATAGGCACTTTACCACTTAGAAATGTCACTTCAAAGTTTGAACGTATGTTTTAGTTACTCAAGTCAATCCATAACTTCATCTGTTGTCAAAATCGCTATTCGGAGTTCTAACTGAAATTTTTCGAAGCAAGAATCAATAATTTAACTACAGTAATCCAACATCTATTAGTATAGGTAATTGATGTATTCAAGGTACAAGTGT
The DNA here is from genome assembly GCA_029955515.1 of Chrysomela aeneicollis. Classification (NCBI taxonomy): domain Eukaryota; kingdom Metazoa; phylum Arthropoda; class Insecta; order Coleoptera; family Chrysomelidae; genus Chrysomela; species Chrysomela aeneicollis. The sequence goes on along the minus strand of JARUHQ010000018.1, from coordinate 10,637,467 downwards.
AGAATTGGACTACTTACATGAAGAAAGAACACATACTGAAACTACATTTTTATACAGTAAGTAATTAACTTCCGATATTTTATCATATTCATATTTGAATATATGAATGTATCAACAACCTGTACTAATGTTTTCTATGTACTTCGATTCATGGTTCGGCAAATTTGAAAATACAAGAGAATATTCGGAATTAGAAATCGCGGTAAAAACAATGAATATTGGAGGAGGGGTGTTACTTCTGGGACAAACACCCTGTCTAAACACTGTCTATTGGTGGTAGCAGATAAGCCAGAGTGGTAAGTAACTTGGTAAGTATAGAATTCACAATTCGAATTATAATTTTTTAAAAAAATATGTGGAGTGGAAATTTTTTGTATTGCAAGTGAAGAATATAGCTGAGGATAGTACTCGATAGAACATTATGAAATCAAAAGTTGTCACCAGTGTTCTAATGGTAACTTCAATTATTATTCATTGCCTTCAAGTGGCGCCCTCTATTAACCATCAATCAATCTTAAGTATGATTGGCTAGTGAAAGTTCATTTTGTCGCAAAATCTTTACCAAACAAATATTTCCTTGTAAACAAAAAATATTTGAATGTACTAGTAGGATAAGCAGCGCATGCGTATTGCTATATACAGTTATTAACTTATGTTCTTTTTTTATCTGGAGCAATATCTCCATAATTCCATATGAATTAAACATATCTATAAGTATTCTAAGTCAATGCAGCTTCGAATCCGAATGAATACGAATTATGTAACACCGATAGACGCAACATAATGAATAAACAACTTTGACCTACTTTAATTGAGAAAGTCGATTGAGCTTCAAATGAAAACAGATCAAGTAGTTTTTCCGTATTTCCACATTGTAAAATGGTTCCAATAATTCCTAGAGTGCATTATGGATCATTTCACTATATTTTCAACTTTCAAAAATTCATTTTGACAAGAGCAAGGTTATGAACACAGTCGGTCGCTTGACTCCGGTAGTCATGTCTGTCTGACTGAATGCAAAGTATAAGCGAAGTGGCCTAGAGACCTACATTTACACAACGTTCGATTTTTACATCGTTGTAAGAAATAGATATTTGTGAAACCTTGGCGCGAATTTGAAGGTCAGAATTTCTTGGGACCTTGGGGCGTGTTGAATTCGGTTATCATCACGGGATAAGTGCGTAATCCAATAAACAATGCATGAAGAAGCGACAAGTATGAGCGTTCCTAGCTCTGTTGCCGTTTCTACTGCACAAAATGAAAACGGCACGACTACGGTTTCAGTGGCAAATGCAGAAGTGGAATTAGAAGTTATTACGGACAATGACAATGTTGATTTACAAGTGCCTTTCTCAACAAATTCAGGAGGTAATTAACTGCCCTTTTTCCAGAGCATGCCATTATGAATTTGCAGGTTATCTTCCATTACCATAGTCGCTAATGTTATTTACGTGCCAGTCTGTTCCACAAACCTGTTTTTAATGTATATTGAAAGTTGCTGTTAGAGTAGATTCACTTTTGTTCGGTTAATTTACATTCTGTTCGTGCGAAAGTGGTGATGAAAGCGAAAAACTATTATACCTACTAGACGACTAGCACGGAAAATAGCTGAATGAATCCCACATATTTTTAAAATCTCATTATTCGGCAACTCCGTATTGGTCTAGTAGGTTGGTTACGCCCCGGGAAACGATGCCCTACCTCATTATAACTGGCATTAGAACAGTTCAGTAAACCCTTAGTTCATACTGAGCCCTTATTAACTAGAAAACCTACTGGGGTGATTCCGCTGCCTTATGTAAGGTGTCCACCGTGACCTAGTCCCACCCCACCTGTCCGAATTTAGTTAATTTATCTAGGCTACCCTTCCATAGAAATTTCCTAGGAGCTGTTCAGCCAGGTCAGGTTCAAGTACAGGTGCAGTGACTGCAGTGAGACCCTAACTATATCGATCGAATCACTTTTGCTCTTATGCAGGACTGGGTATAGAACGTTCATCGAGTTCATATTCATTTTAATATATTTTTCGAGATTTGTGGACAGATAGGTATATTCGATTGTGCTGTAGAGCGTCCTCTTCAAATGAAAACATAGGTACATACATAAAATTGGTTCCATGGTGGAAGAACTTTAAATTACATATTAATTCAACAATGGCTTGTTACTACTTCCTTTCATTGTTAATAATTCAGCAGCCGGTCATGATTAATCTGAATTATTACGGGGGCTATGAAATAGTTTTTTCTTGCTTCTGGGGTTGGTTTGAATCGAGATTTGAATGGACATATTGTTAATGAACAGTCATCATGTAAGTATTTCTAAGTAGGTACTACTCAGTACTTTTCATTGCCCACTGTGATGTTTATGAAACAAAGTTGGCATTAGAAAACTTCCTTGTCCTGGCAGCATTATATTGGCTGACGAAGTGACGATTCAAATTTAGGTTGGCTCTTTGTTTGCTGTCTATTTTTAAGTTCAAGGCGAAATCGCGAATACTGCAACCAAAACTTGAGTTGAGTGATACTACGTGAATAATTATGTCGTTCAACTCGAAACTGTAGTATTTTTTACCTTGTACTAAGGCTAGTAAACTCTGGCAAAAGGCAGGGCCGTCTCTAGAATTTTGCCGCCCCATGCCACTAAAGCCAGGGTCTAACGGTCGAACTTGATAAAACAATGGAAGTGTGCTGCAATTTATGACGCAACGTCGAACATCAAACAGTCTTCTAAATATTTGACCATTGAGAACCATTGAGAACAACTCAAGCCAACAGGCAAGATAGGAAAATTTACTTTAGACTTAATCCTCGACTTACGGCCGTATTCACCGTATACTTTCAAGCTGAGCTTAGGAGTTAAGCGCGCTCAACAATACGTATGCTTTTAAAACGATTTTAAAACGACCTTGAAGTCAAGCTCAGCTTAAAAGTATACTGCGAATACGGCCGTGAATCTCTGGAGATGTTGGAAGCATGTGGAATGTGACAATCCTAACAGAATAGAAGTAAGTATACAAACGTAATGAACTTTAATACCATAATATCAGACATATTGTTTATAAACAACAAATGAGATAGGAAATCGCAGTAAAAAATGGTTGTTTGTGAAGTTACGAGATAATAACTTTTACGTTCTTCAGGCACTTCTTCCCTCGCTTCTTCCTGTATAATCCAGTGGCGAAGAGAAAATTTGAAAAAGAAATGTAATTCCGAGTTATGGCCTAAAGTTGTAGTTTTTAAAACAGGAATCATAGTTTTGGCTATGATTTGGTTAGAAAAGATTTTTTCCCTCTCTAACCATGTGTCATATGTAGGGTCGCGGTCGCATTTGATGTGTTAGTTTTCCATCCATTCATATGTGTCTGAAAGTCGAACGAGAAGTCGAACAATCTAATTTCTTTTTATAACTCGAAAACAAAAGACGACAGCAAATGTTTGTTTTCGCCAGTTAATTTGCCAATTTATCCTAAACATCATCAAAATTTGCCCACCCTGTACATAACTTTCAACCATTATTTATCTACATAATTCACAGGAATGTTTATCTTCCTATAATTATTTAATCTCAGTTACCTACTTAAATTAGGTGCATAACGTTAAATAAAAACTGGGATTTTCTAGATCTTTTGCTAGTGAGTTGTAAGCAATGATCTAATTATATATTAGATCATTGATTGTAAGTAATTCAATTTGAAACTTTTGAAAGTGATTAGTGGTTTGGCCGATTCAACTGATGAACTTCTCATGTGAGGTGATTCATAGTTCAGATAACCTATAATCATCCTATAATGTATGAAATGTTAAATGCATTACCGTATGAATTTCATAATTTCAAAGAGAACGCAAATATCGAGGCAAATAAATAAAAATGTAACCGACCGACGGTCTAGTAGCCACCACCAGGAACGTCAGCTGTCATCATTCAGAACCCGCTCGATTTGATGACTGGATTTTAAGCACTTTAAGTTCCTGAATGATTCCTAAATTTTTTTACATTGACCTCTACTGTACCTACTAAAATGATTATAATTCATTTATTATCAACTAATTTCAGTGTAGTGTTGTGATTTTCAACAGATTTTGCCGATGGGCGCCTATAGGAATTCTAAATAACTGGGTACCAGAGTGAGTAGGTATAGTTCTATTTTGGCAGTGAGATGTTATCGAGGAAAAAGTGTGTGCAATGTGGCGGCAATACGCTTTCTTGAATGCCATTCATAATATTTTTCAGCTGTCGGCTATGTTATCGTTTCTTTTGAAACCACTACGCAACAAACGGGAGCATTCGGCAATTTCTACATTGATAGTCTACAAAATGGCGAACCCGCCTATATTAATTTCATAGTTCACAAATAGTACGGTGGTGTGATATACACTTTTATAGAATAAAAACCTGGACATAACTCTGGAATAATTGAGGTTCAACATGTGAACTTGGTTTCTAGAACGCTCTTTAATCATATACAGGGCGCGTATAACTGAATGAACTTTGCCTCTAGCAGAACATCGATTTTTTTCAAGTGTACTATCATTCTCAAAGCTGTGGACGCGACAGGTAATGATCTCTAACAGATAGTCGATGTGTAGCAAAAACAATGGCTACCTGCAGATCCAAACGTAATATTTTCGCTTATATCGCCATTTCAACCAACAAACATTATTATTAGCAACGGCCTTTTAGGAAGTTTCAGTCGTCGAGTCTTTTGAAACTCTACGTATCCCCTAAATTCGTACAAAACGGCACGCGGATGCGAATACAAAACGTCCAAAAACATTCTCAGACGAGTTTTATGTCTCACACGGCATATTTAAAGACGAAAGCGCTGCTAAATAATATACAGGGTTATTCAAATTCGACGGTCATCATATACATGAAGAAGTTCAAATTTGGGCACTGCTCATTATTATAGTGATTCACTATTAATCTTTTCGTTTTCAAAATATTTGGAAAAAAAACTAGAAAATGGAAAAAAAACCTAGAAAAAAACAAAATTTTTTGATCATCATTTTCATCATTTTCTTGACTCATGTGAAGTTGGCGCCGACTTTTTTCGAAAACAATTATTTTTTTGGAGTTCTGTGTAGATTCCATATAGTTCTAGAGTTCCTGACTAAAATTTTTAATAGTTCCGGCAAATCATGGATTTAGATAAAAAAATTAAAATTTGGGCGCCAACTTCACGCAGCGCCGTTTTTTTTTTCGAAAAATGAGTTCTGATTATTTTTTGTTGTGTATTTGGGAGAGTTCTGGAGTTCTTGATTGATTTCAAGAATAGTTCTGGTGAATTGGAACAGTTATTGAAAAAAATTGTTTCTGCAAAAATTTCGAAAAAAAAAAATTCACTTTTGAATAGTAGCGCTCGACGAGTTCTACAAAATAGTTCAACTGCATTTTCGTGAAAAAGTTATACTTTTCGATTTATCGATTATAATAAAGTGCAATTTTCGAAACTCACCATCGATCAAATAAAGAACAATAAATAATTTGGAACAGTTCTGAGTTGGATAACCTTATTTAGTCGATAAATCGAAAAGTATCAGTTTTTCACAAAAATGCAGTTGGGATATTTTGTAGAACTCGTCTAGCGCTACTCAGAACTCCTCTCAGAACTGTTTGTGTTTCCGGTATTTTATCTAAAGTGAAGTTGGAAAACCTTATTATAGTCGATGAATTGAGAAATATCAGTTTTTCACGAAAATGCAGTCAAGTTATTTTGTAGAACTCGTCGAGCGCTACTCAGAACTCTTCTCAGAACTGTTCCAATTCATTTATTTTTCTTTATTTCATGGAAAGTCAAATTCGAAAGTTGCACCATATTATGGCCGATAACTTGAAAAGTATAACTTTTTCACGAAAATGCAGTTTAACTATTTTTTGTAGAACTCGTCGAGCGCTACTCAGAACTCTGTTCAAAAGTGAAATTTTTTTTTTCGAAATTTTCCCAGAAACAATTTTTTTCATTAACTCATCCAATTCACCAGAACTATTCTTGAAATCAATCAAGAACTCCAGAACTCTCCCAAATACACAACAAAAAATAATCAGAACTCATTTTTCGGAAAAAAACGGCGCCGCGTGAATTTGGCGAACAAATTTTAATTTTTTCATCTAAATCCATGATTTGCCGGAACTATTAAAAATTTTAGTCAGCAACTCTAGAACTATATGGAATCTACACAGAACTCCAAAAAAATAATTGTTTTCGAAAAAAGTCGGCGCCAACTTCACATGAGTATTTTATTGCTATTTTAATTGAAGATAGAACAAAACGGATAGCACTTCGTTTTATCTTCTCATCACGATCTGTAAATTTGGCATTTTCAGTTTTTGAATTCGACGTTTCGCGGCGGCCATTATCAACTTTTTTTTTCAAATACGAAGATGCATTTATTTCTCATTTTAAACAACCAATAAAGTGGCCTAAAATCGCCTGAAAGGCTACGAAGACATATTATTTTCAATGCCTATCGACTTCGACATCAAGCAGTTGTATCAATAAAAAAAATGCAAATCTATTCCAATCTCTACGAAAAATAACAATTACATATGCAGATGAAGATTATGTTGAAACTGTTGTGGATTGAAAGATATGCTCTAAAATATCACCTTCTTGCTCAATATTTAAATAAATGCCTCTGTCACTATTAATATGCTCTGATATAAATTATTTTAAAATGCGCCATCTTTTGGTATGTTCACCTGATCTCCGTAAACTTAATTTTTTCATGTTCCCAATAAATAGTAATCGAGGGGGATGATTTATGGCGATCTTTTTGGCTACTCATCACTCCTTGGGTTTAAATCCATTCTTCTGATGGACACTAAAAGTCAACGAAGGAAGTGGCAATGAAGAAGTGCTTCAGTTTTGGTCTATCTGATGCAATGTAATGAAGCAAGAAAATAATAAAGTATATTATCCAAAAATGTTGTTTTTCCCAAATATTTTGAGAACGATAAGAGTTATCATGAAATTTCTTCCACCAAAATAATGAGCATGAAATGCCACAACTTCGCCCCAGTTTGAACTCCTTCGCATCTCTTACGGTTTTCAAGATCCCATCAATGATGAACGTCGAATTTGAATGACCCTGTATAGCTCCGGTTACAAATTTAGAGCCTCGAAATTCGTGTGGCAAAAGCAAAAAGCGTCTCGCAATGGAAAGCGTGCCTTACCGACGTTAATAACGGCCGTTTTTACGATAGAAAGCGTCGACGTGGTGCTAATTTTTTTTTTGCCAACGCGGGGGGAAAACGGGTACCACCCGACAGTGGCAAGGCGAATTCGAACACCCATGTCGTCGACAGTGAGCATTAGTCGACACATTGTTTCAGTTGAATGTTCCTGAAAATATTACACTTGCAGAGATGGATAAGCTTTGAATGGTGCATTCATTTACTATTCTGGCCTGTTTCCAACTTTTTTTAAGCTAGTAGCACCCCTTTGGAATTTATGAATTTTTCTTTGGTTATAGTTAAGGACTGATTTATTTCCCTGCTAATCGAATTTGTAGCCTATATTTTTTTGATATTTGTTCTTACATAGGTACTGTAAGAACAAAGTCCTGAATCAAATATTGAACTAAGTATGGAAAATGTGAATTTAGCATAATTTTTTTATGTTCTGGTTCTCACGAAAAGGGATATCCTGTAATGTTCAGAGAACATCGTGAGAACCGAGGAAAAGAAGGTAGGAGTTGGTGTTCTTCTTAAATTTCTGGAGATCGTATGCCTCGGGGAACACCTCCCTGGGCAATGAGTTCCAAAGTCTAGATGTTCGTTGGATGAACGAGTCTTTGGAAAGGGACGTTCTGCAGGTCTCTAAAGTGACCACGAAGGGGTGTGAAGACTGAACTTGTCGGGTTAATCTCGAAGAGACTGCTAATGGAGAAACGATTGTTGATATTTCAGAAGAGCATCGCCCATGAGAATATCTATAAAATATAGATAAATCGCCAACTTTTCTACAGTGTTCCAGAAAATTGAGTGAGTTTGTAAGCAAGGCATCACCGATGAGACAAATTGCCTCTTTTTGGACAGAATCCAATAGTTTCAGGATATGTTTAGGTGCCGCACTCCAAATATGGAAACAATATTCCAGGACAGGTCGGATCTGTGCCTTATAGATCATAAGCAGCTGACTGGGAGTGAAATAGCTCTTGGCTCGAAACAGAAAACAAAGTTTTTGGGCTGAGGCTTCAGAAACGTGGTTTTAAATATCAATGAAACTGTTGCGCAAACGAAGAAAATTCAGTAATTTGCATCTGGAATTGTCGGAAAAGTTTCGAATTATTACTTAAAATATGGAAATAGATAGTAATATCGACACCATCTGAAGTCCGCTCAAGTTACATCTTTGAAATGACATCCTGCGAAATAAAAAAAGTGGTTATGTTGACTCAACTTGACAAAATCGATTGATACAACCAGTGCTAGACTGGTGAAAATTATTTAAATATCAAGTATAATAATATTTCGAATACTTGGCATTTGATTGATGCTCACACATGTTAATTTGATTATTTCATATTTCTGAAAAATGCTTAGATACGTCTATTCTCATTTTCAACATAATTTGACAATTTTAGGTACGATCCAAGGTGGATATAGGATGGTGAACAGCTCTTCAATTGTTTCTGCGAAAAACTTGTTGACTGTTTACGAAGGTAGTATTATTTCCACGACTTGTTTGAAGATGGCGGTAAGATCGATTATCGAAGAAGAATTCTGCTGCTCACGTATTTCTGTGGTTCACATCTGACAGACGTGACTTGAAACGACATTAGAACAATATATTTTCGATAAATCTGGAATGAATATTAATATTTTGAAATATATTGAAACTGATAAAAATATGATAGATGTACAGTTTATATTTTACCGACACAAGGTATGTCGCCATCTCTGATAACTTCAGGAAATATTACTACGGTATGAAATCAAGTAGGCAAAGGTCTACAGTTTATTCTAGTGCTTGTTAATAGGAAGCTGTTTCACCATCCTATATCCACCTTGGTACGATATTTTGATACGTCAATCGCGATGACTTCGGTGAAAACTTTTGAAAATTTGTGGTATATCGAGCGTCTACCTGTATATATTTTTATCTATGGCCTCGAACAATAATCCTCTACATGTATATATGAACGCATATTTTATCTGACTCGCTGAAAATTGGATGTTTCATATACTTATATCATGCATTGCATTACCATAAATAAATGAAAATACGAGTGAAAAGTCATCAAGGCTGAACTAATAATACATTTCGGAACTCCGAATGAACAGTGAAACTTGCTGTGCGTTTTTAACAACGTTTCCACAGGATGATAAATAATTCCAATGGGCGCTAGTTATTTTCGTGCACGTACAGGGTGTAGTTTCTTCAGTTGCCTGGAGGTTAAGAGCTGCAGCATATAATTGTCCTGCTTTGTTTTGAAATAAACAAACAATGCCCTGAACAGAATTCTTCCAGGGTAATTTATATCTTCAGCTATTCTTCCAGACTCGAGGAAACAGGAGAATTTCGAGGAATTATGGAACTCGAATTTTAATAGAGAAAGAGTTTCTCTCTTATTTGCAATTCCATACCATGTTTTCTTATTTCTTCTGAGCTGGTTGGACCTGCTAGCCTGCTTTAGTCAGCCCCATTTTGGGCAAGTCTCAATTCAGAAGGTCCGTTATTGTTCCATTTTGGTTCCTACTCATTTTGAGTAGTTCTTCAGTTTTGGGATTTTGTGTCTTGGAACCCACTTTTAGGTTATTTCTTTGTGTTCTAAGCTTATTTTGGCATTTCCATACCAGTCTTTATGTTACTTTAACACAATAACGATGGAATTTTGAAACTAAATATATATAATACTCGGAATTCCGGGGGAATTACGGGGGAATCCGAATATATCATCTGATGGTATTTTTCTATTTTATTCCCTCCTTTTTCCAAGATCTGAATCCGTAAGAAGGAAAATCCTCGGGAAAATCGCCATAACTTTCGAACGGATGGACTAATTTTCAACTTCGCTCATACCAATCTGCTTATTTTTTCCATAGAATCCGTTTCTACAATCGAAAAAATCGAAATCAAAAAAAACTTTTTTTCATCATAGAAAAAATGAAGCAATTCGCCATAACTTTCGAACGGATGGATCAATTTTCAACTTCGCTCATACCAATCTGCTTATTTTTTCCATAGAATCCGTTTCTCCAATCGAAAAAATCGAAATCAAAAAAAATTTTTTTCAGCATAGAAAAAATGTAGCAAATCGCCATAACTTTCGAACGGATGGACCAATTTTCAACTTCGCTCATACCAATCTGCTTATTTTTTTCCATAGAAGCCGTTTCTCCAATCGAAAAAATCGAAATCGAAAAATAAATTTCATCATAGAAAAAATTTAGCAAATCGCCATAACTTTCGAACGGATGGACCAATTTTCAACTTCGCTCATACCAATCTGCTTATTTTTTTGAAATAATCCGTTTCTCCAATCGAAAAAATCGAAATCGAAAAAAAATTTTTTTCATAATAGAAAAAATGTAGCAAATCGCCATAACTTTCGAACTGATGGACCAATTTTCAACTTCGCTCATACCAATCTGCTTATTTTTTCCATAGAATCCGTTTCTCCAATCAAAAAAATCTAAATAAAAAAAAAAATTTAATCGTAGAAAAAATCGCCATAACATTCGAACGGATTGACCAATTTTCAACTTTGCTCATACCAATCTCCTTTTTTTTTTCAGAGAATCCGTTTCTCCAATCGAAAAAATCGAAATGGAAAAAAAAATTTTCATCATAAAAAAATGTAGCAAATCGCCATAACTTTCGAACGGATGGACCAATTTTCAACTTCGCTCATACCAATTGTTTATTTTTTTCTATAGAATCCGTTTCTCCAATCGAAAAAATCGAAATGGAAAAAAAATTTTTCATCATAGTAAAAATGTAGCAAATCGCCATAACTTTCGAACGGATGGACCAATTTTCAACTTCGCTCATACCAATCTGCTTATTTTTTCCATAGAATCCGTTTCTCCAATCAAAAAAATCGAAATAAAAAAAAATTTCATCGTAGAAAAAATGTAGTAAATCGCCATAACATTCGAACGGATGGACCAATTTTCAACTTCGCTCATACCAATCTGCTTATTTTTTTCCAGAGAATCCGTTTCTCCAATCGAAAAAATCGAAATGGAAAAAAAATTTTTCATCATAGGAAAAATGTAGCAAATCGCCATAACATTCGAACGGATGGACCAATTTTCAACTTCGCTCATACCAATCTGCTTATTTTTTTCCAGAGAATCCGTTTCTCCAATCGAAAAAATCGAAATGGAAAAAAAATTTTTCATCATAGGAAAAATGTAGCAAATCGCCATAACATTCGAACGGATGGACCAATTTTCAACTTCGCTCATACCAATCTGCTTATTTTTTTCCAGAGAATCCGTTTCTCCAATCGAAAAAATCGAAATGGAAAAAAAATTTTTCATCATAGGAAAAATGTAGCAAATCGCCATAACTTTCGAACGGATGGACATGCTATCTATAAACCACTTTTATATAAATTAGGCATTCCATTATATGACGAACATTGAATACATAGCTTTTGATACAATTATATGACATATACAATCATATAAGTACTAACAGAAGGATATCTATATATTTGGGAACCATAAAAAATTGTGGTCTTGGATGATTACCACTTTCAAAAGTTACGATGTGGCAACCTCTGTGGGGGAAAAACATAGAAATATGAATTTCATGTTGGCTTCAGACAATTTGTCGTGTTACCAATCGACACAACCTGAAATTATAGAGGTCGATCAAGTTTTATCTCCGACATGAAAAAAAAAAAAATTGGTCGTACTCGTTACGTTTCCTGAAAAACATTTGTTATGTATTATTACTATTAATTCCACCATTGGTATCCCGAATTATAGGTTGTATTGCAATAATGGAGAGTTAATTTCTCCTTCATTATTTCATAGGGAAAATGTTACTTTATATAAACGTACTGAATAAGTAGTAGGATTAATTCGGCTATAGTTGACATTTCGTCACGTGACACATTACCCTGGCCCACTTCGAACTGAAACAAAAGACACGGAGCATCTGATGTAGTCGAGAATTACACGGATTATGGCGAAATTCGATTGTTTTCTTTGGGCATTGTGATGACGCCAGCCTGACGATTTATGTAGGTACAGGGTACTCGCAATCCATTGGGTTGAGTAACACCGCATGTAACGCAATTATTGTCATACAACCCTCATTTTCTCTGTTCATGGAAAAAAAAAATACTACGCATGCAACACTAATTACGTCGCAACCCGAAATTTTGCACCTACTGAATTTCACTATATCTCCTCATCTAAGGTTTCAGCTTCAAAATGAGCCAGAGATTTTGAAAATCGGTTGGAGAGGTCAAAAGTTATGACTGCCAAAACAAAAAGTTAATTTTTTGAGATCACTCTGTAAATAAAAGAGTTAAGAAGATAATTTTGGAAATGGCTCAAGGTAATGAAATCATATTCATGCTTCTGCTGTTGGAGTTGAAAAAAAAACTGTTTTTCTTCCATTGGGATCCTTTTGAAAATTCCGAAATTTCGCAGACTTTCAAAAAACATTTTGTAGCAATTGTATGGAGAAAACTTCGAAGAAGTACGAGAATATAGCTGAAGGACTGTGCTTGTGAACCGTGCAAACAGAATTCAAATTGTTCAAAGCAAAAAAAAAGTTATTAAAATTTTAAAAGGGGCAATAATTCGGGGTGCGACGTTATAAGTGTTGCGTAGTTTACATACAGTTTTCTAATATGGACAGACAGAGACGAGAAAAAAAGTTCCTCGATATGGTACTTAACTAGATGAGGTGTCAGTAATATCTAGAAAACGGGAAGAAATACATTTCATTTGTGAGCTATTTTTCGACCATTGGCCATATTATGAACTTTCCATATAATCAAGAAGCTATGATATTTATTGGATAGAGAATAAGCCATTGATGAACATTTCCTGGAAAAATTTATTCAATGGAATTTGTAATGAAAATTCTTCTAAGCTGCGTCCTTCGTATAGAATGCGAGGGTATAGGAAAGTGGCATAGGAAATTGCAGAATTTCCAGAGGATCATCCTTCCCCTCTTCGTTTAAGTCCATTGGTGTAGCCTCAGAATGTTCACAGGTTCGCATATTCATCTAGAATTGGAAAAATATATTTTTTTTTTGAAGGCATCGATGGTAATTCTTGGGCCCATTTCGAGAAAAAAATCCAAGGAATTCCAAAAAATTCCAAGGAATTCCAAAGAATTATAGGGAACTCCAAGGAATTTCAGTGAATTGCATGGAATTCCAAATGTTCGTACATCAGAATTCCAGAATTAAAATCCGAGGAATTCCATATAATTCTAGACATTTTTAAGGAATTCCAGGACTTTCCAAGAAATTCCAGGAATTTCCAAGGAATTTCAAGGAATTCCAAAGAATTCCAGGGAATTCCAAAGAATTGCAGAGAATTCCATATAATTCCAGGAAACTTCAAGGAATTCCAGTGAATTGCATGGAATTCCAAATGTTCGTACATCAGGATTCCAGAATTAGAATCCGATGGATTACAAAGAATTCCAGGAATTTCTAAGAAATTCCAGGAATTTCTAAGGAATTTCAGTAATTTCTAAGGAATTCCAGTAATTTCCAAGGAATTTCAAGGAATTCCACAGGAATTCCATAGAATTCCAAGGAACTCCAAGGAATTCCAGTGAATTACATGGAATTCCAAATGTTCGTACATCAGAATTCCAGAATTAGAATCCGAGAAATTCCAAAGAATTCCAGGAATTTCCAAGGAACTCCAGGAATTTTAAGAAATTCCAAGGAATTTCGAGAAATTCCAAGGAATTCCAGAGAATTCCAAGGAATTTTAAATAATTACAGGGAATTCTATAGGATTCCAAGGAATTCCAGGAAACTCCAAGGAATTCCAGTGAATTGCATGGAATTCCAAATGGTCGTACATCAGAATTCCAGAATTAGAATCCGAAGGATTCTTAAGAATTCCAGAAATTTCCAAGGTATTTAAGGAATTCCAGGGAATTCCAAGGAATTCCATATGTTTGTACACCAGAATTCCACCGCGCGGTTTACCCCTCGGTACATTATGTACTTGTCTAGATATATTTAAGGTCTCAACTACTGATCTATACAGGGTGCTCAAGTTTTAAGAAAAAATTATTTTGACATGATCTGATTTGATATTCTTAAGAAAAGTAGAACGCATCATCTATGCATCGAAATACATTTTCTGCTGTACAGGGTGGCACTATTTTTTATGTTAATCGATCAATTGGTTATTCTCGTTGAGTTATAGTAGGGTTAGGGTATTCATGTTCTCATTGTTACCCAATGAAATCGAAACTTTGTTTTTTCAGTATTTCAAAAATGTATCTGTAACCCTCGCTATGCGAAAACTTTATGTCAAATGAAACAAATCATGATACCAGATTTGCTCAGAAAGAAATGAGAATTTCAAAATTAATTTCGTATCCCAGAAGAAGCAGTGACGTATCTCTTTTCTCTTCGAAATGTTTCAGTGGAAATAATGAAAAATTGATATTTTCTCGACATTTACGACCCCCCTCTTCTGCGCCCATGCTCCGGTTGATCCGGGACGTCTGGTTAGTGGCACGTGGGGAGGGGGAACCGGATCGTCTATGACGTCACCCGGACGCGGAAATGGGTCAGTAGGTCGCTTGTCGATTGTTCTGCGCCCCGGCGGTATTCGTGTTCGATTTCTGTGGCTCGATATTCGAAAAAAACTGCGATGGCGATGTATTGGGTAGAAGAAATAAGGGAGTCGGATTTTGCAGCTTTTTTCGTTCCCAAAAACATTGGTGAAATTTATTTTTTCTAGCACCACTTTCAATACCAAACCAGTACACGATAAGAAGACATACAAATATTAGATTTTCCTCTCGTGCACTCAGAGGTAAAAAAAACTAGCAGGCTTTACAGGCGACTTCAGAAAAATACAATAAATGTCAGGGAATCAAAATTGAATACAATTGTCTCAAAAATATTTCCATCGTATGTTAAAAATCCCATATGAAGCGGGACATTTTCGTTCAATTACAGCGAATATTTCCCTCATGTATAATATATGTCATAAGAGGAATGCAATTATCGAAAAATTACAGCGGTAATTGCACTGCGGAGCGATGATTGCACTGCGAAAACATCCCGTCGGCATGACACCAATAACAACAACACTGACTGACAATACTGATAAATGTCAGATATACTTCAAAAAGTGAAAAAATGTCGCGTTTTGGTGAGTGGTCCATACAATCAATTGAGGAAAATGTAGTTGAAAGTGAACCAAAAAATACCAAATCCAACAGACAGTATATATGGCGACAGTTCATGGATTTTTGCAAGGCCAAAGGATATTTCCTGGACAAAGATATGTCTATAAGCGTACTGGCAAAAATATTAACGGAATGGGCATTCAATATGCGCAAGCAGAATGGTCAGGAATATAAGGACTTCACAATAAAGACAATCTAGAATGTTACAGCAAAATTATTGATGGAAAAGTATTACAAGGAGTATGGTATTATTTTTAACCCTTTCACCGATATTGAATTCAAATCAGCAAGGGACGCTAAACAAACTAAGAGAAAGCAACTCCAAACGATACCCGAGAAAAGAAAGGAGAGTTCAGTGTTTCTCAAAGGTGACGAATACAAAAATTTGGTCCAGAATTGTGACGAAGAGACACCAGATGGATTGCAAAAAAAGGTATTTTTCGTTTTTGCTTTTGAGTTAGCTTGGCGTGGTGGAGAAGGTAGCAAGTGTTTAACGTCATTCTTCAAGGAAGAAGAGAATAATAATGGTGAAAAGACGGGAAGAATAATTTATAATCCCATTTTTTCAAAAACAACACAAGGCGGGGAAAAACCGTGTCTTCCATTAAAATGGTTAATTAGGAATAAAACGAATTCTGATTTGTGTCCCATACGATTATACAAAAAATTTTTGGAGAAGCGGGAGGGAATTAAGTCAGATCGATTCTTTATTACTGTAAACCCCTTTTGGATGTCAAGCAGAGCATGGTATAAGAATATTCCTGTAGGACGAAATACAATGAGCTCTTGGACAGCCCAAGAAGCAGCAAAAATTGGCTCGGATACAAAAAACGTGAAGATAACTAATCATTCGATACGGTCTACAGCTGTCTCAAGTTTAGCAAAAAAAGGCGTCGGTGAGGAGCAGCTTATTAAAATTACCGGCCATTCGACCACTAAATCCATTACACCGTATCTGCAGTTAGACAAAGGTCACCATGAAGAAATAGTTGAAAAAATGCGTGGAAATGAAGTAGCACCACAACTAAGTTTTGTGTCGAATTCCGATAATGTGTCAGCTGCAGCTCTTAATGCGCCTGTATCGGGTCCATCCAGTCGGAATGCCAAAAACTTTTACAACTGCGTGTTCAACTGTAATTCTTGTAATTTTTAATTTGTGTGTTGAAAATAAAATTGTTTGAAAGCATGTCTAGCATAATTTTATTCATAGTCTTTGTCAGTAGTATGTGATTTTTCTCAGAAAAAAATCAATACTTATTTCTTTATTCGTGAAATATTCCATTGAATAGGGTCATAAACCTCTAAAGCTTTAGTAGAATTGATGGTCGTTTTCCGATACCTTACTAAACTACTACCGACATGGCATCAAAATTAAATCGGAATATTCTGTTATGCTCGAGAAAATCGAAATCAAAAATAATTATTTGACAGCACCATATTTCTGCTGACGTCACCTGGTAGATCTGGATGGTATCGTAAAAATATCGAAAATAATAGGGAAGAAGAATTTTTTGACATAATAGTGATGGCAGGTAAGTCAGATGACAATATGTCAATTTTTAATTCAAATTTTTTTCGATAACAAAGCTAATTCAAAATATTCAAAAGGGCGCATTAATTGATTGTTTATTATCTATATAACGCAAGTCAGGTATTTTATATGAGTTGATAATATTTCTATAGGATGTTCAATAACACCTCAGCAAAGTCAATGAGACGATTGAACTCAAAGACACCATAAAATAGAGAAATGAAAATGAAGAATTAATTCAATTAATAACTTTATTGTCTGGGAAAAGTAGGTAAGTGTAGTGGTACATCTGATAATATATTTAATAAACAACACAAGTTGATATTATTATTACATATTCACAATATAATGTAAAGAAGAAATCTTTATGTACTAAGACTAACTGAGGATTTAGGAAAATACATTTATTATTTACAGGAGTGCATGACAATAAAAATTTGGTTTATTAGCTTATTCCTATTACTAAAATACTTTGTGCTCACACTTCACAGGTTCTCATGATGTTCATGCACAAAGATTCAAACAATAAGGATAAATATTTTAACAGATCAAAATTATCTTCACAGCAATTACTTGTAGATGTAGCTGATGATATTTGTTTTCCTACTGCAAAACACCAAGTTTGTCTCATATTAACACTTGGAGTAGGAATATGTATTTCGAAAATCCACATTCGTGTTGCTACATGAAGCACAAGTCTTTGAATAGTGGTCAGTGAAGAGTATAATGAACGCTGAACAATGAAATAAAACTCAATAGTAACTTACCTTTAATCATTGGAATATATTTTTATAGGAATAATTAAAATCGCCCAGTAATTTTTTACCGCCATCTGTCAAAGATGACAGATATTGTCAATTCTTCTTCCACTTCGATTAATGGAACAGAACCTAAACCAACCTACCAGGTGACGTCACATTTTCAGAAAAGGATGGAGAATTTTCGATTTTTGAATGCCGATTTTGGAAAAACCCTTGAAAATAAAAATTTCAAAAAAATATCGACGTATTCTCTGGGGACCCGGGTTTCACATATATAATTTTTGAAAAATAGTTTACAACCCTATTACACTCGTGCATAAAAATGACCAGATAATTTTACATTCAAGCGTGTTATCTATAAAAATTGCACTCCGTTATTTTCATATTTTGACGAAAGAGCCCGACTCCGAAGGAGTGCAATTTTTAGATAACACGCTTTCTTGCAAAATTATCGGTAATTTTTATGCACTTGTGCAATTATAACCGATAAATTCCCGGCGGGACATTTTCGGGCTGGTAAATACCCGGTAGGTATCGAAAAATACCCGCTCGGTCCTTGTATCTATAGTAACGATTGTTTAAATGTATATTTGTCATCTTGACAGGCATAAATACTGAATTTAACTCCAGAAATATTCTACCGAATTACACTCATGCATCAAAATAAACTTTATAATTTTCCATTCGAGCATGTTGTCAGTAAAATAACTGCATTCGGTTATTTTCATATTTTGCTAAAAGAGCCCTTCTTCGGAGTCGGGCTCTTTCGACAAAATTTGAAAATAAACTCATGCAGTTTTTAGACAACATGCTTTCATCGAAAATTATCGGTAATTTTGAAGCATTTGTGTAATTACTCCCGATAACTTATTGCGAACTATTATTTGCTAATCTTAAATTTAACAAGGGATTTCTTGAAAAATACCATATAAATTTAAGAAAATGAGACATTGCTGGGAATCACAAACTTTTTCGAGAAGAGAAAATTGATCAGATGATGTCGAAAATTTCCATCAAGGATAATTGTTTGTTATCATTGTTCACAACAAGTATGGGACATTCCAGAGAAATCAGGAACTTGGCCAAAATTCTGAGAATTTGAGCTAACTTCAAGGTATTTCAAAATAAATTCAGAGATTCCTAATCAAATCCAAGCAGTTCTAAGGAATATACATTATTTTGAGGTCATTTTGAATTCATATTGATTCAATTACTTTCGGTGAATAATATCAGACAACGCAATATAATCATCTTTAGAAAATTTAGAAAATTTTGCTTGCAATTCGAATTTCCACAAAAAAGTACCTATACATATTAAATAGAAGGTGAAATTACAAATTTTATAGTACACCTATTAGTGTTTCTGATGTTGAAATTAAAAATCACAAACATTTTGTTTTTCATGGGCCTGATATAGTGAGTGTGGTTAAGAAATTCATCTCACAAAATCTAGGTAATATAGTCGAAAAATCTCGTAATTATTTTAAGAACATTAATACCGTCATAAAGTCTTATCTCTGTCAATATTTTGGTGTGATTAAGATAATGAATTCCACACGAAATTTGCCACGTCAAGCAAAAAATGCTCATTCATCACGGAACACGAAATGGAACAATAAAGTGTTAAGCATCGTAGATTGAAGATACGTCGTGGTTATCACAATCATTGCGAAATAATAATGAAAATAAAAGTGATGCCAATGTCAGTGGGTAAGTAGGTCAGTAGGACAGTGTGGCTAGGAATAAACCAGACGGAATACATGATGCTTTCGATATTGCTGGAATTCTCAAAATGCCCACATCACATTAAGGACATCACTTGAAACATACCTGTAAAACACAGGATCAATATTTGATCAAAAAAATTTACTATTATGGAGTTTTTGGGAAGAGGATGATGCACCTAATTCTCCTCGTAATTCTCCAATACACTTTTCAATATGTTCGACGATTTTTGTTCACTGATTTTTTTCTTTTCCTCAGACGAATTGTAAGCAAAAAGTTATAAGAAGCATGAAAATTTGATTTTTACACTGTATAACCAACTAAATGCGAAGGAAATTATTAGGTATGAATACGAAACAAGAAAATGTTATGATAGAACAGGGATACTATTGCCTCATTCTCAGGGATATTTATGGCGAGTTCCTCAAAAAAAAACATCCTGAATGAACGTTGTACAGGGTGGCTGGAATTCGAGCATCATCATTGGGATCTATTAAACCGTAAGAGATACAGGGTCGGTTAAAATATGGCAAAGTTGCACAATTCAATGCCTAACAAAATGCCGTTCTTAAACTTGTTAAACTCCTGATACTTCCGGAGATCTCCGAAAAAAATCGATTCTTATTTTTTTCTGACGTTATTTGAAGAGATCAATCGATATGAAAATTTTTGTCATCGAAACATTTAAAAATCAAAACTTGTGATATCTCATGGTTTTTGGGCTTTTCAAAGGCAACAAAAACTGAAATGAAAAACCCCGGTCCGTATTTAAAAAAATAAGTTGATGATGGTTTCTGGAGAACGAAACGTCGGATTTCAAATTTGATAACGCTATCTTGTAGGAAAGAAAAAGTGACCATGATGAAGTGTTATTTATATCGATTAATTTCTTCAAATAACGCCAGCAAAAAATAAAAATGGTTTGATGAAATTTCGATTTTTTTCGGATATTCACAGCTTATATTTAAAAATTGGCTCGATTCGAACGTATAGAGGTTGGTTCATGCTCATACGAATTTCGCAAAATTTATGCGAATAAAATTGCCGCTGAACAGATATATCGCAATAAAGTCCAACTTTTTTGCGGATTTTTTTTGTATTATCATGATATCATGATACCACAGAATGCATAAATCAATAGTGCTGTAGAGTAGGAATATCAGTGTAATATTTATAAATTTCCGATTCGCATCAATTTTGCAAAATTCGTATAAACATGAACCTACCTTTATACGTTCGAATCGAGCCAATTTATAAATATAAGCTCGCTTACTGTAAGTATCTGGACGGCCTTTGCTGCACCTATACAAACTCTGATTTTTTCATCCTTGACATCCTTGTCATCTGGAATCAAGTAGTACCACTGTCAGTGGGTCAGTGTGCCAAAGGAATAACAAGTGAACATAATAATATAATGATATAGGCTATTAATGCACTAATATAGTGAGTTATCATCAAGCACGCAATAATGTCGATGACGATAAAATCATATGCGTACGGAATTCGGGATGACAGAGTTCCATTTTGTGGTGGTACCACGATCTTAATGAAACCCCTTTATCCATTGTTCACTTGGTATAGAGGTGAACTAAGCTTACATTTAAACTTGAATGAATTCAAAATTAAAATCAATAATTTGGGGGGCATTCATGCAAAAAACTAAATTTTTCATTTATTTATGCACGACCGGGCGTAAAATGGCACCTTATCGCCCGGTCGTGCGGGTGTAAAATAGCTCTTTACCGTCCGGGGCGTAAAATAGCACTTTACCTCCCACCGAACAATACATTATTAATTATTCGCATCCTTAGCTGCTTTACTGATATCTGCTGGAGTACAATTCACACTTTCTTCGACACTTAAATGCATTTTTAATGACTATTGTCTGTATTGACAGCAAATATGGCTACTAGTCTATTCATTCACCCACCAGTCTGGAACTTGAGCAAATGTAAACCCTTAATAACTCCCTCATTATAAGAGATAGAGAAGAAGTAAAAACACTCTCATGTAATGCTTTTTCGAGAGGAACATCATGGACTTAACAAAATTTATTTTAAAGGTGTTTAAAAGGTATAAAAGAACCGTTTTTATTCCTATCATGCTTGAGAGGTGAAGGGGTATTTACAATAAAATATACTGGTCGTGCATAAAATGTTGTATGTATTTCGGGCGTAACTTGCTTTTATGGACCTAGACTTACACGCTGCGGTCCATAAAAGCCTATTTTACGCCCTTGATACATAAATAACCATTAACGCATGCGTCGTATCAAATATTTCACAACCCACAGAACTGAAAACTGGTTGAAGTTTTAGGTCTCTTTTTTATTAATTTTGCCATTTTATGATTGACTGTGGTTTTTTAACAATGTTTATATCAACACATGATTATTATAATTCCAATTTTCAGTTACTTATGACAAAAAATACAAAAATATTCATATTCACTGATAGTTTTGACAGATAACTAAATTTATTGATTTTCTTAGTTCATGTTGCATATGAACACCAAATATTCTTAGTTTAAATCCCATAGCATCTTTTACGAGATCTTTTACGTAATCAAATATTTTCAGAGACTTGATAAATAAATGAATATTTATCAATACATTATTATACAGGAAGTTCCCTGAACATTCGTATAATATTCTTGTGGTGATTTCTGAGGTAATAAAAAAAAAGTTCCTATAAATATTTTTCGAAAAATACTTACTAAGAGGGCACCCTGGAGATGGTTTTTCCTGAATATTTCAAAAAAATCATTAAATTTGGTACATCGCATAAACTTTTGATGCTGCGAATCAGAATTTGAACTCAGAATTTCAAAACGTCAATCCCATTTTTATTATCGTGTTTTATAAATTTTTTGATTACGAAGTATGATACCTGAGGTTTTTTTAAGTAAAAAAGGTAAAATTGGTTCATATCGATAGGGGTACCTAGTAGTTTTCTAGAAAACCCCCCTTAGGAAGCATTATACGACAGATTTTTTAGGAACTTTTTTTCATCAAATTTCTTCAGAAATCACCCCACGATGTTTTCACCAATATTTAGGAAACACCCTGTATAATTTGTCAATTTCAATGAGATCTTATCAGCATTTCATATCTTCTTCTTATTGGCTAAGTACTGAATATTAGAGTCATAATTTTCTTTAAAAGCAGTGGCGTATCACTTTTCTCCGAGCTTTTCTCAATACATTGATTCAGTGCAAATCTCGCAAAAACGCTGTAAATATGTTTTGAAAAGAGTTTTTATTCGTCGGAAAAAGTTGAAAACATGTTTGGGAAAAACCGTGTCGAGGTTGTACAGATTTAGGTTCTGCTATCGGAATATAATGAAATTATCTCATACTTAATTAATTCAACATGAGTTGCAAACGAAAATGTAGGTCAACGAGAGTCTATAGAGATAACAACGTATTGATTATTTTGTTTTTTTGGAGTAGGTTTACTAATTAGTGTTCGTGATGAATCATTTTACGATTTTACAATTATCTCGTTAACAATATTGAACATCGAGTTTCATGAAAGAAATAAAGCTTGTCTACAGATTAACATTCAAAATTCGGAATGGATAAATTTATATTTTACACACACAAAAAGATCGTGATCATTGATTACAAAATTCTTTGTGGGTATCGATTCATTCGGAAAGGTTATGAAAATCTTGTAACATACATAAATTAGTTTGTCGTGAAATATCGTATATTTTATTGGGTGCTGAACTTTGCATCTCTTCATGCCGATTACTCAATGGTTGGGAGGGTAAAGCAATAATAAGAAAACTTGAAAGTACAATAACTCTGTTATTACTTATGAATTCACCCCAATGCAAATATCAAGACTATTTATAATAGTGCAGTAATTGATAAGGTACAGTTTTCAAACAATAATAAAAGGCTACCACATATACATCTTCTTTTACTCCTGTACAGGGTGAAATCCTGTCGAGAAAATCGGAAATTTCCCACTACTTCCGGAGATATCAGAATAAAACTGAAATTTCGTGAAATCGTTTTTATTTTTTCCTGGTGTTATTTGAAGAAAATTTCCAAAATGAATGGCAGTTCATCATTGCCTGTTTTTCTTTTCTGCAAGATAACGTTGTCACATTTCGTCCAACGTTTCGTCTTCGGCCCACCACCATCAACTTTATTTTTTCAAATACGGACCTGGATTTTTCATTTTGGATTTGGTTTTCTTTTGGTACCCTGATGATTATGACATATCACAACTATTGGAAAAATTAGTATATATTATGAGAAAAATTGCCTATTGAAATAAATGCATCTATCCATCTCTCTTTCACACATTGCTCTTGTTATAGGTTTGTTTTCGTTGCAGTAGTTATTGAGAGCGCTTCAAATATTCTAGTTTGCATTGAATTGAATTTAAGTAAATATGAGTAAATCAGTTCAGATTTCTATACCCAAGTATCGGAAAAATGTATAATTGTTGATAAAAGGCACATCTTTCGAGAATTTCCAAAATTATTGCTATAATGATGTGGAACTATAAATAGAGCTATTGAAAATTTGCAAAAAAGAATCCCCAAGTACATTCAATATAGTTGAATCTGAGTCATTAAATGAATAAATGAGAGAGAGAGTTGGAAAGATGCATTTATTTCAATAGGATTTTTTTCTCATATATTCTCATCTTCCTGATAGTTGTAATATGTCATTATCATCAGGGTACCAAAAGAAATACAAATCAAAACTGAAAAATCCAGGTCCGTATTTGAGAAAATAAAGTTGATGGTGGTGGGCCGAAGACGAAACGTCGGACTGCAAATGTGACTACGTCATCTTGTAGGAAAAAAAAGTGGCAACAATGAACTGCCATTTATTTTGAAAAGTTTCTTCTAATAACACCAGGAAAAAATCAAAACGATTTCACGAAATTTCAGTTTTTTTCGGATATCTCCGGAAGTAATGGAAAATTTCCAATATTCTCGACAGCATATCATTGAGCACAAAATTACGCAACTTTGCCACAATTTAATCGACCCTGTACCTCTAACGGTTTACGAGATCCCCATGTTACGCCTCGAATTTGGTCCACCCTGTACATGGTGCATGAGACCACCATAACATATTTTTCGAAGTGTGATCTGTAAAAGCAAGGAATTCGTTGATTTTACCAATACTATGAAATACGCTCATAACATTTTCCTCGAAATGAGATTGAGTAGATAAAAAATTACAAAAACAAGTTTAAATCATTTTTTGTCATTTCGAAGAGTTTTATGTTTATAGCACTCTTCATAATTACATACTATAGAAATACCCAAATAACGTTTTGCTCTTTTTTTTCTTTTGCCTGAACGAGACAAAAACTTATAATAAAGCGAAAATCACAAATTGCCGTTGTTTTTCTTCTAGTAAATAAAGAACTGAAAATGACATCGAATTTCCTTCTAGATAATTGTTCAGCAAAGAAATGCGCAAGTTTGTCCCAATCTGACCATCCTCGTATATCTTATATTAACTGAGATCCCCTTGGTGGAGCTCTAAAAACGGACACCCTGTATAGGCACTTATATAAAATGAAGTTCTGCACATGGCTAGGATGACATTTTCTCAAAATAAAATCATCACAATTTCTTGTTTTTCATAGACATAACAAGGAACACATTGTTGTTTAATTTCGAAAGTAAAAATACAAATATTGAACATTATTTTTTGCTTCACAGACAGAAAATTCAGTACATTCAACATTGTTCGAATTGTTGATGTTCTGCAATACTATAATATTACTTTTCGCATAGTATTTATGTAAATTGGCATGATACCTAAATGAAAATGACAACACTGGTTGATTGTTGTGTGCTCACGAATTATTGAACTCTCAAAGTTGATTTTTTTTGAGAAATACGACAAGTTAAGGATACTTACTTTGATATTCAACATTCAAGCAATTCATCAATTTATCATCATAATTCTTTTCCTCGATTTTTCTAGTAGAAAGTTCAAATTTACCATTTTTGCTCTTTCTGCTACATGATGATTAGATGATTAGATGATTCACAGTCACTATTTTCAACCATGCAAAAGAATATGAGTTCGTTTTCAACATTAATACCTGCCATGGAAGAGGCGAGCGTTTTTTCAATATTTCCGATCACGAGCGCAAATGCAGTCACTCAATGGTTCCTCGGAAAACGTCAATTGTGTGTTGAGATTTGAAAGCATCAGGGGCTACTTTGTTAGCCACTTGTAGAAAATGAATATTTGTATTAACAATGAAAGATCAATGCATGAAATTGTTTATCATAATTTCATTTTTTCACGACCGGGCGTAAAATGACACTTTATCGCCCGGTTGTGCGGGCGTAAAATATCACTTTACCGTCCTCGGACTACTTTACCGCCCGCCGTACAATAATAGTAATTTACGTAACAAGTCCGGAAAATACTGTTTTTTTGGATGAGTGGACAAAATTCTAGGACGAGCGTAGCGACTCCTGGAAGTCTGCGAGTCCAAAAAAACTGTTTTCGGGCGTGTTGCGTACACAATTTTTTCGGCAACCGTGTAGAATAACAAATCGAAGAAACACATTTCTTTATTAGAACAAAATTTCGAACATTTCAATTCTTATTTATATTAATATTTATATTAAAATTAGAACAATTGTTAATATTGAATGGATTCAATTTGTTTGAAATGCTTGGTATATTTAAGTGCCTTTTGTTGAAGTCAGAACAAGAAGGTAAAGTTTCCGTTTCACATTGATTGTTTTCATCTGATAATTTTTGAATGTTAGCTAATTTTATGTCAGATAGCTGTCAGTCGTTATTTTGCTGCTATGGTAATGATCAACTGCATTTATCAAAACCATACTACCAAGATTTTCATATTTACAATGACAACAACGATGTGATTCTTCCCGGCCTAGTCCGGGAAGTACGTACTTCCCGGAATAGGCCGGAAAAATGCCACTTTCTCAAAAAAAAAAATCGTCTGGAAAGTACGTACTTTCCGGACGGTTGGTTAAATATTCGCATCCTCAGCTGCTTTACTGATTTCTGGTGGAGTACAATTCACACTTTCTTCGTCACTGGAATGCATTTCGTAATGACTATTGTATGTATTGACAGCAAATATGACTACTAGCCTATTTATTCACCCACTAGTTTGTAACATGAGCAAATTGTACGCCCTTAATAACTCCCCAATTATAATAGATAGAGAAAAAGTAAAAACACTCTCATCATGTAATGCTTTTTCGAGAGGAACATCATGGGCGTAGCAAAAATTATTTTAAAGGGGTTTAAAAGGTATTTAAGAACCGTTTTATTCCTATCATGCTCGAGAGGTGAAGAGGTATTTACAATAAAATATACTTGCTTTTATGGACCTATATAGGCCTATATGGACCTATATGGACCTATATCGCTATCGTTCAGGCTATTACTTACACGCTGTGGTCCATAAAAGCCTATTTTACTCCCTTGATACATAAATAACTATTATTTTATTTCTTGTTGAAAAAATCCCTAGAACGATTTCATCTACGAACTATCTTTGAAAAGGCGAAAAAAGACCCTATCGGTTGCCCCACCAAGCCAAGCAGCGAAGTGAATTCAACAAAGCGGCCCGTCCGCATATTTATGGCAACCAGATTCTCAGTCGGCTTGTAAACTCGACGAAAAATGAGTCGGTTTTTTTTTTATCGAAATGGGTCAACTGTCTGATAATAAAACCGAAACATATTCACTTGATTTTGATGGCGGTGGCTGGGGCGACCTTGGCACCGTTGTTACGCACTCAGTCGGATTCACTCTCGTTTGTCCCACTGACCCACTGACAGTGACATACTCAGAAACGCTCTCACTTTTTGATATGCTCGATCGGTAAACAATTCGCGATGGGAATCATAATTGCCTGGAATGGGCGCACAAATTTTTTCGCCGACCAACTCAAACGTTGTCCATTTCTGTACTGGAATCAGCTCTATAGAAGTTGACATTTTTGGTACTGACACAACAAAATGATTAATATGTATTTTGCTAGGCAACCCTTTCAGTGCCTTGGAGGTAAATTTGATTTTCAAATCCTAGGAAATGAAGTACCTAGTGCATATCCAGGTACATAATAGTATTCCATTAGTTTGTGATGATATAGATACTGAAACTACACTTGAAAATTTAATAAACCTGATTTGTCAACATCTACAAATACCTACTAAACATTATGCTCTGTTTCTTTAATAGCCTTTGCTCCGGGGGCAATTGGCCGCACATTCTTCTTGACTTTGTCTTGGACCACCTTTGAAGTAAGTCTGAGATAAACTCAAATCCATTCAGTATGGGCTCGTAAAAAATTATGAATTTCTAGTACTTCCACTCCAATGATTCATTATATTATCTCGAATCAAAATCAATTTAACAAGAACACTCTGATCTAATAGAACATACGTCATTTCTTCTTCTTCTTTTTTGTCTTATTAGCCTCTTCCTGCCATAAAATTGGTCAAGGTTAGATTGGCGTGAGCCACAATGGTGGTTAGTTCACTTACATTATATTGATCAAATATCAATCCTTTTGGCTATACAGAAAAAAAGCTTGTTGATTCGGATCCAAAATGTATCTGTCTGACTTCTTGGCTTCGTATACTGTTTCTTTGATACTTATTGAAATCATGCATTAATACAGCGATGCATAACCCGAATATTTTGAACTTCTTGTAATATTACTGAGAATAATTCGCTGTACATTATTTTTACTGAATGATAACCGCATGACAACGTACTTTCGTGATCTGACGCGCCTGTAATAAATCTGTGAAATAAATGCCAAACGTTATATTATCAAAAAATAATCGATCGAATACAACACGAGAGTTCCATAAAATTTGATAATAATTCTCCAGACCGCTCAAACCGGGCATTCGCAAAGCAAATGTCGCTCTCTCTGGATCAGTCTGAAGGCACTGATTGCTGCTTCTTTCGTTACACATTGGTGCAATGGTGGAAGGTTCAGCATTATCTCTAGATTGTATATTGTAGGGGAGGGGGGTCTTTGAGGATGTGCAGCCTCTCAAGCACCTCGACCTATTAGATCTTTTGTGCATAACCCTTAACTACTCGAGGCCAGGGATTCCGAGACTTCGTGCGAAGTTTATCAGTATCCTGAAAGCTAAGTTCATGACATCAGTGGGCTTTGAGAAGGCCTCTTCCAGGAACTTGAGCCTCTTGCAGAAGAGTGCTGGGCATTCGCAAAGCAAATGTTCTGCAGTTTCAGCGAAGTTCTCGCAGTAGCGGCAACTATCACTATCTGTTTTACCCATCTTTTTGGAATGATACCTTAGAGGGCAGTGTCCTTTGAGGAGTCCCGTTACCAGTTTCAAGTTTTTTTGTTCAACTCGAGAAGTTGTGTAGCTTTCCTTGGCGAAAGGCTCATTAGCCATTTCGCTTATCTTTGTCCTGGCACTTTCTTCCAGTGAGATTTCATTTCATCTGCTTCCCAGCGTCGGAACTCTTCTCTCAAATGGCCTTTGGAAAGTCCACAAAAGGGCCGAGAAATTGTGTATTTGCCGCCGCTTCTTTGGCAAGGCAGTCTGCTTCCTCGTTGCCTTCAACTCCCTTATGACCTGGCACCCACATCAAAGTGACCTGGTTGTTCGCTGCCAGTTGTCTCAAAGATTGTTTACAGTCCCAAGTCAGCTTAGACTCACAAGTATGACTTCAGAGCTTTTGGTGTTGCTTGGCTATCTGATAGAACATAGATTTCTGCCCTTCGGGTGTCCCTCTCGAGGCACTTCTGGGCACATATCTCTATAGTATGTACTCTTGCTTGAAAGATAGTTGGGGTTGGTGGTTGTTTATGACCTGTTAAAACTGAATTAGGAAGTCGTACGACTCGTACCTAACTGGTTCAGACATGTATTCTAGAGAAATGTTTTCCAAAAATCTTTGGCTCAGTCTGAATGCACTGATTGCTGATTCTTCCGTCACACATTAGTGCTATGGTGGAAGGTTCAGCATTACCTCTAAGGCTGCAGTAGAGCAACAAGATGTTTTTGATCGCCAAGTTAGTTGCAATGCAACCCTTGGAAGTCCTATTGAGACTTGTATGAGTAGGGAAGAACCCAGGTTTTGATAATTTGTCGAATTATTTTCAATTTATTCTCTGATAGAACATAGATTTCTGCCCTTCGGGTGTCCCTCTCGAGGCACTTCTGGGCACATATCTCTATAGTATGTACTCTTGCTTGAAATATAGTTGCGGTTGGTGGTTGTTTACGACCTGTTAAAACTGAATTAGGAAGTCGTACGACTCGTACCTAACTGGTTCAGACATGTATTCTAGAGAAATGTTTTCCAAAAATCTTTGGCTCAGTCTGAATGCACTGCTTGCTGCTTATTTCGTCACACATTAGTGCTATGGTGGAAGGTTCAGCATTAACCTCCAAGGCTGCAGTAGAGCATAACAAAGGTGTTTTTGATCGCCAAGTTAGTTGCAATGCAACCCTTGGAAGTCCTATTGGGACTTGTATGAATAGGGAAGAACCCAGGTTTTGATAATTTGTCGAATTATTTTCAATTTATTCTCCGATGGAATTCGCCCCTGGACATTCAGTTTCCCAACACCCCGTACAATCGTGCTCGAATCTAAAATTCAGGAATGTTTTGATTTCGCCCTCGTTTCCACACTCGGGCAAGCACCTGCTCTCTTTCCAGCCGAAGAAAAAAAATAAATAAATCGGATCAATCAACAGAGAGCCATATTATAGAAGAATAAGGAGTGGTATCTCGCCCAACAAGTTTCCATATATAAAGCAATGGAGAATGCGAATCATCAGACTAGAACGGGTTGCATAAGTAGGGCATGGCGTCACATCATTATCGAGTAAAATCGAGAGTGGAGCACAGGCACTTGGATCACGTACGACTAGATGCTGACGAACGGCTTAGCATCCCTCTGATATTGATATTTGATTGAAACAAATACGGGTGGTTCAAAATTTTGAGTTTTGCATCACCCTCTATTTGTTTCTATTAAATGTCAGTAGATAGTAAATGAAAAGTTAAGATAGGGACATGTAAGCCGTTTTGAGCAGAAATGATTAATTTCGACACAAAAAATTCCTGAAGTTGAAAAATCCCGATTTTTCACACCCTATATCTCTGTAATATTTCTCGCTATACCACAAGTATGATAGATCGACGAAATCAGCTCTTCAGGAAGAATCTAAAAATGAAATAAAATACAGGGTGTTCCATTTGAAATAACAAAGTTGTTGCTACTTTTTGATAGAAGCGGCAACGCCGCAACGCTGAAAGTATTTTAGATCGATAGAACAAAACTGATTAGGTACCATCGACCGTGAGTGACCCTGTATATGAATATATGTCCTAAAAGTTTCAACTTTTCAGATACATAATAGTATGGTGATGAAGTGTTATTGTTATTGATAATTAATAAATTTGAGTCGCGCGTTCATCATTTGAACTTCTTGAAAACTCTTGTTTGTAGGTACAAGCTGAAATCCATATTTTTTGAATTCTCATTAATTTTGGAACAAATCTTATCTCTTAATTTGCTTTGAGTCGATGTACAAATATTTCTACACCGCATCAGATTTTTATTGAATTGATCCTGATGGAGTAAAACGATTTTTCCTTTTTCAAGCGATAACCTTGCCCTGGACAAAGGAAAACCATGATATCAAATTTGCTCTAGAATGGTAGAGGATCTCAACAGGAATTTTTATTTCAAGGGACAGCAGTGGCATAGAATTTTTTTCTTCAAAAAAATTCAATGCGATCGGACGCCACTGGTAGAAAAAAATTTAAATTTTTGAATACATTAGAAAATGCACCTCGAAGCATAGAAGACATGCATGTACCAAAATACGGACAAAATGAATATATCTACAATATTTTCTCAGTTCTTATTAAAAAACTATTTGTTTTAATCAACTTAATCATCCTGTATCTCAAAAGTTTAGGACATACGTTCATAGGAAGTTTGTTGCTTGAAATGTGTCAAAGAATCACCCGAGGAATCATCTTTCAAACATTAGCGTGTCGTTTGAGGAGCACCCTGTATACGGCGAAAATGTTATACCTGTTGTTTCAAACCAATCAGATGCCTTAATTTTGATGGGTTTCTATGATGATAAACTGAATTTTCCGAAAATGTGTGAAATATGGTATGATTTCACGAAGAATATTGCTTATGCTTTTGAATCGATCTTTATGTTACGGATTTTATGTTATCGTCCAATAAAACACATACCTACATTTTTGTCCAATATCCTCTAATAGTACCATAATATTGTCGTAATTTTACTAGAATAAAATCAATGTGATTGAAAATTTCAAGCATCGTTCTACTAGACTAGAGTACAAAGAAATTAAAAAAAAATATATATATAAATAATGTAACCCAGACTTATATTTTTTCCTATGATATCATGTGATTTTATTAGGATGTAGGTAATCAATTTAATTCAAACCACTTTGAGCTTGAATTACCTATTCTGCCTGAATTTTGTCTCCGTTGCTAATTTAGAATATAATGCATCCGGAAATTATTCAAGCTCTAAGGATGATTATAAGTGAAAATTAGATTAAAAAATCAGATATCTCGAAAATGAAAGGAGGCAATCTGATAATGTGTGAAAACAATGAAAAAAGTCTTGGAATTGTATGTAATCAAAACTGTATAGACAGACCTCATTATGGGAGAACAAAAAGCTGATTTTCACAAATTCAGAGAAACCGTGCCAATTTCAACATTCAAAATCGAATACGAAAAATATACCTATATCTTGAATTTATATGAGGTTAATCACTCAACTCATGAATATTTATAATTATTATAATTAACGAATCTTTTTATGACGTGCCCCCCAACATAAATTCCATACTGAGTGCTGAAGACGCCACATAATTTACCGTTTACATGGAGTTGCACTTTGATTTTGCAAACACACAAACATGTTTGTGGTAGGTGACTTTTTTATATTGCCCAGAATAAGTAATTACCTATTTCTAGAACGTTTTGTTGAGTCATGAGTCGAATTATTCGACTCGCGGAAATAGGTTGAAACTAAATTGCCTACGATAATTTAACAAATTGTATTTGAAAACTGACAATCGTTACTGTCATATTTCATGAACTCGTTATTGTTTTAATAAATCATGGAAAAGACAGGACCCATAAATCTGTACCTTTGTTCTAATTTTTTGTAATTATTATTCATTAGTGTTGGATGACAGTTATCCCTTGCATCAAATTTCGTTAGTGTTTGCTTCAGACCAATAAAATACATAAACTGGCCCTTCCTATCTCTAATGCATTACATGTTTGAAAGCGAATATTCAGACGGATAAATTTACAGAAATATAACACGAATTGATTCTTTGAAACATATTATATTCATCGTTTTTCATTTGTATTATATTCTACATGGAGGAAATCTGTAAAATATAATTTCGATCAACTGAAAATATTCATCATCTTGAATAGAATAAATATCCATGCATTATTCCACATTATTCCATTCCCGAACGTACGACTATGGCACTCACCAATGAAATGACACTATTGACACTTTAATCCCAGAAACCTGCTTCAAAATACAAATGAAACAATTTTTTACCATTTTGAGACACGAAAACGGCGAGTTGGTCCGACGAGGCCCGAACGATTAGATTCTTATCGTGGAAACAAGAAGGTTTGACAGTCGTGTTGGCATCATAAAATGGATGGAAGATACCAGGATATGTTTTTTATTCATCTGAGGTGTTTGATCATCTCTTTCGAAACACCTCGTATTAATAAAGCTCGTCGATTAGCGTCTGAAAAATTACGAAAACCCATTCGTCATGTGACTGACTCTCTTTCAGCATAGTGTAGGTATACTTTTTCAATTAGTAGCTGTTATATCGCGAAATGTGCGTAAAGAACATCGAATATCATTGTAATATTAATCTTTATTACTTCATCGATGGCTTCGAAATAATATCAGCTAACTTAATTATATTTTTCGATGAAGAGCCGCGCCTATTGGCATATTTGAAATTCCTAAGGAGTAATAGGTTAATTTAAGGCGGTAGTGAACTATGAACACTGATTTTTCAACGATACATGCAATTTATTTAAGAAAAAAAAAATAACTTGGATAACAAATAGTACATTGTTTTATTAGAATCAAAAGTGACAGTAAGTTTGACAAATTATTCACCACTATAGGTGTTAGTGACCTTTTTCATAGGTGTTTCCAATAATTAAACAACACTAACACTAGTGCTAGTGCCTTTTCCTTATGTGTCTTTTTCCATAGGTGTTTTTGATTATCAAACCCAGTTGTCAGTAATACTAGTGTTCAGCAGAATGAACACTTTGGTGGTGTTCTTTATGACTAACCAAAAGTGTGATTTGACACCGCAGTGGTGTGATGCACATTCTGTGATTTTCTTGATGCTGAATCCTACCTCCACGAAATGCTTTTAAACACTGAGCAGGTATATGCGAATACTTTTCTGTGTGTTCATGCGAATCAGTGCTTTTCTTCACCACCTACTCTGTTTTTCAATAAGTTGGATAATCTATTTTAAAAATAATTCATATGATGATAAGCTAGATTCAGAAGAATCTAGGGACAATTCGGATGATGACGAACTGTTTCGACTCATGTATCCTGATCAGTGGCACTAGTTTCTAGGCCAATTGATACTGATCTTTATCAAAGTCATCTGATATATCATGCCCAATATTGAAATCAGGTACGGTAGGAAGGACGTCAGTGCCACCTATTGGCAAAAGTTCAAAGTTTCTAGGATCGAACAGATGAGCGCATGAAATTCACACGATTCAGATGCATACATGCAATATTTTTATTAATTTATAGCAACTCTGATGTTTTCATCAGGATGCAATACTTAACGAATGATTATTGCTACTAAATTAGATGATTCATACACCGCCTCGATTCCATCGTGATATGAAACGGTGTAACTTGGTGTTTATTTTATATAATAGGTGTTTGTTATGCGTTAACATCAATGATAGCACCATTTAGAATATTAAATTTCAACCATTTGGTGTTTATGATTTTATGTTTCAGAATCGTTCAACGTCATCAGATCCGTGTCATTTTTCAATACTAAGATCGGAATTAACACCACCTAACACACAATTGTGAAATGTATAATAAAAAGGACAAAACTTTGATATTCAGGTGTTATATTCGTCGGAGTTTGCTTTGAAATCGATTTGATTGAAATTATACCCAAGTTTTTTTTACTGTGTACGCAATCTAACCTTGACCAATTTTATGGTAGGAAGTGGTCAATTAGAAAAGAAAGAAGAAGAGGAACAGCTAACCTCACCTTTCATTTCATATGTAGTTTTCTTGTTCATTCAATATCATTTGTTAGAAATAACGAAATCCTTTGAAGTGGAAGTATTGGAGGTTTATCATTTCATACAAACAAGTTCAACTGAATGGATATGAGTTAATCTCAAATTCCTTTGTTAATATTATTCCCTAAGACAACATTTCAGTGACTCCGTGTAAACAGTGCGATCCATTTTAAAAATACCACTTGACTAGCAGTGTTCGATCTATGCTATCGCCAAACTCAGTCCTATTCCATATGATGCGATCTTGAAAGAAATTTTTGTAGCTGAGAATGGATCGACGAATGATCGACATGAGTAATCCGAGAGAAAAGAACCCAAGGTTTCTTTCTGCATGAAAATCGAAAATTATTCTAGAGAGTGGTGTGACCGAAATCTAAAAAGGCGCCTCTAAGGTCAACATGTCCCAGATACCCAGTGCACTAGACCTACTATTTCGCATCATATTCGGCAAATTGACAGTGACGTCTCATGCGGTTTTTTAGAACGGGTAAATTGATACTATCGAGAAAAAATGTTTCATATAGTGTCAAATATTTAAGGAGAATACTCTATCGACTCACTCTGTATGATTATTGTAGGTTAGAACTTAATTTACATAGGAACTATTTATTATATCGATTTACTGGTCATTAGTCAATCTTGAAATCCTTCACGAATTTTGTAATAAAAGGTGTTGCGTCATATTATTGATCAATTATTATTTGAAAAATGTGGTGGGAATTCTGTATCCAAAAACAATTTCCACATGGATTGAATCGATAAAAAACAGCACGCAACCCATCATCATCAACATGAATTTGGAATCAATGTGTGACGATAATTGTGTGAAACACGCATTCACTCTGAATTTCAGCCACAATTGACAAGTTCAGCCAGCGTTGAGAGAGAGAACAAATATGTCTGCCCAAGTGTTGTCTTTGTCAGATTGCAACTTAAAATGATAAAAATGTTATGATTGGGACGTAAAAAAAGAGGAGAAGACTAGTATCACAATTATAATTCGTTTGGAATTATTCAACAATTATTATTGTAAGCTCACAATGCTCACAAAATATTCGAAATAATCGGAATAACGAAAATACTACAAGAAAACCCAACCAATTATATAGAGGTTAGATAAGTCTTCTTCTTTTTTAGTCCCAATCATAGCATAGCATAGCAATTAAAACAAAAATTCCATGTTCCAAGGTAGACAACAGAAATCAACTACTTTCCTGGCTAATACCACGCGAAACATTCCACTCGTATTCTATACTATGCATTGATCCACCAATGTATAGGATATAATTCAATGTTTTGCGTGGTATTAGCCAGGAAAGTAGCCGTTTTCTGCTCGTTTCCTACTTTGTTTAAATTTGAATTTCATGACTATCTGCTTGTTTGCTTTCGCATTTTACTGTGCGTATAAACAATTAAGTTGGTTATCTTCGATCTCGCAAGGCAATTGTGTTACATGTTACCAAATTCTTCGTGACTGTTCTTCAGAAGAAAGCGAACGTATTGAGTGTCGATATCGTGTGAGTGTGTGGTACGAAATTTCTCCGATATTATGAAACGCTAGTTCACATAATATCACCGAAAGTTTAACTTAAAGCGACGTAACCGCCAATTTCACTCTTTCTCCGAGCCACCTGTGATTGCATCCATTCAGTTAGATTTGGTACCGTCTTTAAATTCGAGAAACTTTTAAAAAAAATTTGTTTCATATTGCATTCGATGTCCTCTGGTTCATGTTGCACTATGTTCGTTTCATGAGAAAACACCTTGTATTTTGAAAAAAAAAACATACCTATACGTCGATTGAGACTTTTTGTGGGCTTCATTTTCAAAACAAAGAATATGTCTTTCTGGAACCGACTCAAAAGTCGTCCATTTTTTTTCTAAAATTAGCTCTATATTGATATTGGAACAACAATTGAAAATAGAATGAAATTGATTTGTCAAAAGTTACAAATACAAAATATTTTTCCGACGACCTTCCTGAAATACGTATCATTTCGCACTGTAAACTAGGTCACAAAATGAGATAATTCGCACTAGTGCGGAATGAAATATTCATCTCCATTTACTACCTAATTACCTATATAGTTAATTATACTCATAGATAGCTGTGACAATGACATATCTACAAACGAATTCATAACATTATAGTGTCAATGTGATTACCAAGTAGATAGGTATACCGAATCGTATACTTTGTTCAGTTTTCTTTGCTGCAATGTCACCCGACTATGAAATGGTATAGATTCTACTCCCCCAGAAGTATGCAATTTAGGTTTGATAAAAGACAATAATACCTATTCCGTTAGTACTGAACAATTGTTCAAATATTACCATCAATAATTATTTTTCCAATATTTCATAAATACAGACCAAAATGTACCCAAATATTTTTGTTAAATGTTCAATAAAATGTGTTCTCTTTGTGTGATGCATCTTTCCTAAATGCTTCTTCAGGCAATTGAATTGGTTTCCTGTAAAAAAGATTCGTAAGTAAGTAATACAGTCATGCGAAATTGAAATCCGATATACCTATGTTTTTCATGTAGGTCGTCGGAAAAGTATAGTGTACAACTCGTTCGGAAATTGGATATTTCATACTCGTATGACAAGATGATGAACCACGAGCCATAGGCGTAGACGTTTTTATAGTTAATGACGAAGTTAGTGTATCAAATGTACAGGGTGTCCCAAATTTGTATGCTCACTATGTATCGGTTAGAAAAATAGTTGTTT
Source organism: Chrysomela aeneicollis (assembly GCA_029955515.1). Lineage (NCBI taxonomy): Eukaryota > Metazoa > Arthropoda > Insecta > Coleoptera > Chrysomelidae > Chrysomela > Chrysomela aeneicollis. The sequence goes on along the minus strand of JARUHQ010000018.1, from coordinate 10,599,965 downwards.
TTTTATATGCGCAACGGTATGCCTCAAAAAAATATTCATAGAGTTCTCTGGTTTTTGACATATTTTGGAAAAAAAGTTCAATTTTTATTTTTTATTGGCTTTATATCAATAGATATGAAAAAAGGAAGAGACTTTCTCTCAACTGTTTTTCATGCAGCAGATGGATGATCGATATCCACAAGATTTCCATCCTGTGTACGGATATATCACATCAAACCAAATCATAAATCTGATACGAAATACCTCTCCAATATGTCACCCATGTCGTATCTAATACTTACGCCTACTCCACCCACCATCGCATGGAATTGCGTGAAAAATTCTGGTCGTATGAGGTCTATATCGTAATAAAACAAAGTACTTTACGTGGTGAGAATATAAGAAATATAAACTGTAACGTTATATTCTGCATAGTTAATACCTAGTCACAAATAATTGTCAGTCATGAAAAAATGTCCATTTCTATGCATCATTGTTCAATGTCGTATCAGACCTTGAGTAAGAATCAGTGAAAATAATATACAGGGCGATTCACCTTAAAGATTGTGAATAAAAAAATGTGTGTTAGGCTGCTTATATAGAGAGAGACTGTCTAAATTTTTATTCGTATATTTTGAAGTAATTATCCTCTTCAATCTATCAATTCAAACTGGCCAATTGAATGAAGTGAAATTGATGATAATTTCGATTAGGAATTTCCAAATAAATGAACACAGCTGAAACTAGGTCGAAATATATTCAAACCACCAGGTATGATACATAAGTGTGTTCAGAATGAAGAAAGCTTTCAGAATCTGTACAAACATATATAGGGCCGTATATTTGAAGAAAATAAAAATAATAATTATCACCATGTTGATTCCCAAGTTGATGTGGCATAGTATATTATTATATACAAGTTTTATAAGATCGCACGCTTTGTTTGGAGTACCACGAGCGAAGAGAGGAGTGCTGCAAAAGTGCGACAACGTGTCTTATAAAACATGTGTCGTATAATTTTTTTTCTATTTTGCATTAATTTGAAGTCTTTTATTGAAAAAAATTGATTTAATATCGATAAATAGCAGCAACATATTCGATTGCTAACAATGATGACATTGAAATATTTAAAATCTGATGCACAAGCGTAAAGCCCAGTTTACAGTTGAGCGATTCTGATTATTGCAATACCAGCGGTGAAAAATTCAATGTTGTTATAGTTTTTATTGATCAATTTAAATCAAATTACACTCTGAATTGAAATTTACTAATTAAAACATTGAGTTTTTCACTGCTAATATCACCAAATCCCAAATCGCTCAGAAGTAAACTGGGCCTATCTCTTCTGACTTTCATTTGACAGTTCGATTGTACCAATCTCCGAATAATAAAAAATGCGTATCGAAATAGACGACTCGCATTTGCGTTGCTCAATGACTTCATTATATTTCCAAAATTGAAAAAAGTTTCAGTTCCCTTGCATTTCTGATAATAACGTAGAATAAACATGAAATCGTTTTTTTCCAAAACTCATTTTTCTAGATGTAAATATAGGTATGTATACGTATTCCCAACTATATGTATATGAATAATTTTTTTGATGATAATCGAGCATTCTCGGAATGTTCCTCTGTTTTTTTTTTCACTGAACCAAATTCGGTATCTTGTGTATACTGTATAGTTAAAGCGTGGCACATCACAATTGTGTAAACATGAAAATTGCCGAAGTTCTGCTGTCAAATCAACAAGGCAAAATATAGTGCACACCTACCAACATAAATCTCTTTAGTATACCAACAAACCCAGCGGGTGGCGATTAAACCGTGCTCTTAATTTCACCGGAGCAATGGGCGTGTATACGGTGTGTCCGAAATTGGTATGGACATAGACAGGGAAACGTTGAATGGGGAAAATTCTAGACAACGGAATTTGTGATTTTGCGGATCAGTTCTAACTATTCGAGTTTTCGACATAATTTGAAAAAACTGAAATGTTGAATTATCGAAAATGAGCTATGGCTTTGTTGCTCCCCTTTTTTATACGGTGTTTTATTCTGCAAGGTTGCCAAATTTATAATAAAATCATAATTAGTGATAGATTTGTGGAAAGCAAAAAAATGAACGTATACAGTATTTTCGAAATCAAGATTTAATATAAGCGGAATGGAAGTTTGTAAAAAAGGGGATTCCAAATCTATTATAATCAAATATTACGTCCATAAAATCAGAACGATTTATTGACTAACACCACTAGAGTTTCAATCATTACTGAAAACAGAATTTTCGGTTTTTAATCGAAGCTGAAGTGGTGTTCGGATAGAAAATTTCAAACCAAGACTCCAGTAAAGATTACCTTAAATAAAATATCGAAATAGTGACATTATTCTTAACTTTATTCCACAAAAGTTGGTAGCTCGGTTGGTAGAATATATATTTTCTTATGCAAGAAACTCGAAGTGGTACTCAGTAGAATGTGAAGGTCATTTAACCTATATAAACGTCGAAAAATTTACAGTCTAATTTCATGTTTCTTTCTCCAAGGAGAAGACAAAAATTTCCGTAAATTTGTTATGGTAATGATACAAAATATACCTCATTTTCAAACCCAAATAGTTAGTCCAAAATGTCTAAAACTTCCGTTTAACCGTTTTCCTACTTCTTTTAGTTTTCCAGACCCTTGCCAATTTCGGACACACTGTATACGGCACAGATAAGGGCTCGCGGCTCTGGAGCGTGCCTAAATGAAATAGGACAGGACCCTTTGCGACACTCACTTACCTTAGCTTTGTACCAAGGCATAATAAATTATTCGTTGCTGCTGAAAGAGTGAACGTTCAAGTTTGTCGAATTGATTTGTAAGGTGCATTCGCTGAATAGGGACAATATTTAGCCTTACCTGTATCGCAGATAAAATGTTTTATGGTATCATTTAGTTTTATGGGGTTCCCTAATTATCTGATATCATTCATAACTTTCATGAAAAATGGGAATATTTGGATCATCTCACTTTCGTCGACATTGTCACTAAAGTTAGGCTACTTGTATTTATTGATTTCAAAAAGCCTTGTCTCTAGGAGGATTATGTAAAGTGAAAATTTTTCAAAATTTGTAAACCTCGAAAAAAAAATTCGTAAATATTTCGAGTTCTAAGTGATTAATTTTCACTTATATACCAGTAATAATTAACGCTCTTTTGGTATTTGGTGAGAAAACTTCACACCCCAAATATGGCTCGAATCTGTCTGAATTTTCAAAATGTCTACCAATCGTAGTAATATACAGGGTGATGACATGCCAATTTGCGGTTATTATGCTAGGGTCCATTTTGAGAAAAAAAAATCATGTGAACATGTCCTATAGGTCTTGAGTTTTTATATACAGGGAGATGAAGTTTCGAGACTAAAATATATTTTTCGAGATAACTGGTATGAATTTTTGTTAAACGGAGTAGGTACGCTTATCTTAAATTCTTCAAAAGGGGATCTCGTAGTAAAAGCACTGAATCATTTTAAAGAGAAAAGTGATACGACTACTGCTCTTTCTCGAAGTATAAATCATTACTGAAATAATCCTCAATCTCTTGTTTTTTTTTCGTTTGACAAACGTTTTTCGAATAAAAATAATAATAATAATCTTTATTTAGCATCAGTGCTATATACATGGAAAAAATAAAAGTGGCATTTTTTCTAAACAGAGAATGTATGGTAACAGCAACAAAAAAAAACACTGATAAATATAAGGAGTTATATAGATAAAAACGAATAAAAATATGAGGCAGATTAAAGAATTAAATAAACATTTAACAATTATTCACTATACAAATTCTCTCAAGAGCCTTCTGAACTGGTTGAAATTATCACAATGTTTCATTCAGGAAGAAGATGTTTCAATTTAAATACGAATACATATACATTAAACATAATTCTTTGTTCCACAGACAACATATTTAAAACACTCAACATGGATCTAATAGGTGTATAATAATTACACTTTAAAATGAGTCTCATTGCCCTGTTTTGTATTTTCTCAAATTGGAGTATTATATATTGTGGTAAAGAAACTAATAATGTTGAACAAAACTGTAAGTGGGGAAGTGCAATAGCATTGTACAGTGAAATTTTGGTCTGCATAGACAAACTCTTTCCAACTCTATTTATAAATCCAACTTTTTTCGAATATTTTCTCAAGATGAAAATTCAAATTTGAATCCAAAATTACTCCCAAATATTTAATTTCACTTTTATAACAAATTTTTCCCCATTTATAGTAATCTTTACATCACTTATATCTGTGAGACTTATTTTTGACTTTTTGGTGAATATACAAAATGTTGATTTATTAGTGTTCAAGCTCAACTTATTGCTACAGAGCCAGTTGAATATATTATTGAGTTCATTGTTTAGATCTACTTGCATTTGATGTAAGTTTTCACCTATTATATAGATCATTGTGTCATCCGCAAACAAGACAATTTTACATTTATTTCCCACCATCACCATATCATTAATATATAATAAAAACAATAAAGGACCTGAAACTGTTCCTTGGGGCCTACACCAAATCTCACACTTACTGATTCAGAAATACAATTTTTCGGCAACCGTCCGGAAAGTACGTACTTTCCAGACGATTTTTTTTTGAGAAAGTGGCATTTTTCCGGCCTAGTCCGGGAAGTACGTACTTCCCGGACTAGGCCGGGAAGAATCACATCGTTGTTGTCATTGTAAATATGAAAATCTTGGTAGTATGGTTTTGATAAATGCAGTTGATCATTACCATAGCAGCAAAATAACGACTGACAGCTATCTGACATAAAATTAGCTAACATTTCAATTTTTGAAAGAAATGTGTTTCTTTGATTTGTTATTCTACACGGTTGCCGAAAAAATTGTGTACGCAACACGCCCGAAAACAGTTTTTTTGGACTCGCAGACTTCCAGGACTCGCTACGCTCGTCCTAGAATTTTGTCCACTCATCCAAAAAAACAGTATTTTCCGGACTTGTTACGTAAATTACTATTTTGTACACTACTCGTTGGGATCTGTTACTCAAATACGAATCAAACCATTTCAAAATATTACATCTAACTCCGAAAGCAAAATTAATTCACATGCATCTCGATAGACACACTTTCGAAAAATCACAATTTATGAAAAGTACAATAACCCCCCTGATTATTATGACACTTTGCCCAAACAATTTGACATAATCAGGCATTATCATCAACGTTGTTATTGGCATTATTCAATTCCTATGCTATTAGTAGTCACCTTATTCAACTTTCATTTGAAATATCGATTTTGTGTTATAAAATTTTTCGTGACAAGATGCCCTTTTTACCACCTTTGTTCGATTTGAAAAAAAAACATAATTACGATTTCGTAAACTTTCAATGAACCTGTGAAACAAACGAGAAAAAAATCCACACTATAGATTGGAAATTGAAAATTGATAACAAGTGACAAATAGGGTGAGTCCGGAGTCAAGATAAACTCATATTATTGGTTTCAAAGTCGTGGCGTAGAATTTTCACTCGGAACACTTTCCTGCGGTTTTCCAGGTTGGTTTTCCCGTTCATATTTCCCTGCTGCTTTCCGTCCAATCAAACGGAAAATCCACTCGGGACTCTCGGATGGAAAACCGAGAGACCCAACCGGATCTGGGGACTTCCTGTGATGAGGCTGCATCTCACGGGACGATTTCCCTGATGCTTCCCCTCTTTGTTCTTGTTCCCCCCTCTCCCCTCCTCTACCCCCCCCTCCATCGAGCTTCGGAAACCGTGTCAAGGTCGAATGCTTCTGGGGTTTTCCTCTTGTTCGGTGATTGTTTCCAACTCATTAGGGGGCGTGTAGCGAGCCATTAAGACTATTAAGAGCCGAACAATGCATACATTGTTCTGGAGAGTGTTTGCTGAACAACTTCTACTCCAGTCATTTGGTGCTTGAAATAGGGGTTACCTGGAAAGTTTTCCGGAAGGTTTGAAAATTGGTGATTTCATAGATTTCGATGTGTTTTTTCCGAATTTCGACTTCGCAATCTCGTATTTTTGCCGCTCTGGCCGCCATATTGAAAAAATGGCGCCTAATAGCAGTTTTTTACGATATCTTCGTTCAGACTCATTTTACGATGAAAACATTCATATACAAAATTGAACTAGACTAAATTTTCTAAAATTTTTTGTATCAGCATTATTTTTACGATTATCAATAGTTTTGCGGTTATAGCGCCTAATTTCCACAACAACTTGGCCCTAATAGCAGTTTTTTTTACAATATCACCTATTCGGCTCATTTTAAGATGAAAACATTCATATTCGAAATTAAACTAGAGAAAATTCACTACAATTTATGTATCAGGAATTTTTGTCTAAAATCGATAGTTTTGGCGTTACAGCGCCGCAAAGAAAAAAAATTATTTTAGGCGCCATTTTTCCAATATGGTGGCTCAATCGGCAAAGATACGAAGTGAAATTCGGAAAAAACACATAGAAATTCATAAAATCACCAATCTTCAAAACTCCCGGAAAACTTTCCAGGGATAAAACTACTAAATGACGACTATTCTGGGGGAGGATTATTTGAGATGTGGACCCCTATGAACGTGAAATCAAGCATATATTATTACGAGAATGAAATGCATAGATCTTATTGCTTACGCTAGATCCGGTATCCAGGTTACTTGTTGAAAGCAAAGAATATCTACGCTTACACGAACAGCGTAGATATTCTTTGTTGAAAGTACTAAGCCATTGATTGGTCGTTTTTATTTTTATCCACACATATGTGTTGTACCACGTGATCATAGTACCTACTTTCTTGCAGACCCCTCTAGACCAAAAAATAACTACTGGATGCCGGATCTAGCATAAGCAATAAGATCTATGATGAAATGAATGATATGTGAACATTTATAAATACTCAGCACAGCACGATGACTATAGTCTGAATAATATTTATATAGTTCAGGAAATCATCTAGAAAAATAATATGATTGTGCTCACCTACCAAACATGCAAGAAATCCTATTTATATTTGCCAACTCTGCCTATCCAATGGATTTGAATGATAAATAGATATTTGTTATCATATCAATATTCAGGAACCTAGTAAAAGAAGAAATGTTGTTACCACCCTGTATAGGCCAACTTGAATGAAGCAGGGTTGCATAACAACATACAAAGGCCATGGTTGAATGAGTTGGCTCTAAATTTGGGGAGCTGTTTCTTCCTCCACGAAGCAGAAACGGCAATTTGTTTGGTGATTCAGGCCTATCTTTCCTGGGTAGCAGGAATTTTTTCCCCATTTCTGGATCTGCTTGGTCTTCTTTTTAGAGAAAGCAGCCTGGCTAGAACTAGACTAGAACAGAAGAATGTACATGGCATTCATTAAGAACTCATTGAACATCTCAACCAAGGCTGAAGTCAATTTTGCACATGTCTTGATTGAAATTAAAAAGCAATCCTCCTCTTTTCCTGCATCCATTGTGAGAGATACAAGTTCAGAGGCAGAGGCAAGGTTAACCTGAGCATAGATTGAGCGTGGTCAATCTATTGCCTGAGAGACATTTCATGTTTGTATGATTTTTTCTCAAATAAACAAAGAACATGGTTATTCACCTAATTTGAAATTCAAATCGATCGAGCAAAAAGTACGATCAACAATTCGGTTTGGACGCGAACTATTGCATCTTTGACAGATCTAGTGGAGTGTCAGTGCATAATTGGTAGCAAGGTGGATATAGGATGGTGAAACAGCTTCCTATTAACAAGCACTAGAATAAACTGTAGACCTTTGCCTACTTGATTTCATACCGTAGTAATATTTCCTGAAGTTATCAGAGATGGCGACATACCTTGTGTCGGTAAAACAGAAACTCTGCATCTGTCATCTTTTCATCACTTTTATCTATTCTAGATGAAAAATGACTGAGAAAGAGTCAAAATATCAATATTCAATCAGATTTATCGAAAATATATTGTTTTAATGTCGTTTCAAGTCATTTATGTCAGATGCGAACCACAGAAATACGTAGGCAACAGAAATCTTCCTTGATAATCGATCTTACCGCCATCTTCTTTCAAGTCGTGGAAATATTACTACCCTTCTCAAACGGTCTACAAGTTTTTCGCAGAAACAATTGAAGAGCTGTTTCACCATCCTATATCCACCTTGATTGGTAGGTACTAGAAATAGTTTCGAAAATGAAGTATTTACAAGTAAAATTATCGACGATAACAAGTGTGATATACTTCCATCTGAAAAATTCAACAGAGCCCTGTGATATTTCTCCTTCCCACTTTGATTTGAAAATATAAAAAGCTCATATCATGATGTTACTATAAGATCCTTCAAAATCAATATTGCCTTCCAAGAATTCCGTAAAAATGAAAATTAATTTCCGAATTTTAACGCCATTCCTGAATCGAGATTCAAAGAGCAGGGACAAATCTTTTGAACTGGATTTCGATTGTGGCAGAAAAGGTATGCCCTGTAGACCAACAGGTATTTCTTTTTGACCCATTGTGCTTCTCCAAGGGTATATAATACGTTTCTCGAAAGACTTGAGCTTTCTCTTCTTCCTTTCAAAATATGCTGTTGACAGGTATACAATACGTTGTTGGCAAACAAACACTCCTGGAACGACTGTTGCTGATTTATCAAACAAAAACTCGAGTTATTTTCAGGGTTGGGGTCTTATTAGAGCAGCTATATGTATGAACAGACCAATGACAGATAAAATTTTACAATTGACGTCGAAAAAACGTGACAATAGTATATTATGGTACATGTTTTATAAGACGCTATTTTGTCGCACGCGTTGTACGGTACAAGTCTTATAAAACGTGTTTCATACAGTTCTTTTTATTTCGCATCAATTTGAAGTCTTTTATTGATATTAATTGATTTAATATGCGTATCGAAACAGAGGCTATTTCGATACGCATTTGCGTTTCATTATAGAACCAAAATAGAAACGATAATGAATGATAGCTGCAGATGTATCATAGTGTACTAAGCAAGATATCCTGATCGTCAGGTGTTGATTCATATGAATTGAGATACGTTTTCATGGAAATGGGAAATTTTAACTGTTTGCGATCTTATGGCCAGAGAAAAAACCTAAAACAGAAATCACCTTTGTGAAACTATCTGCGGTGCATGAATCATATTCAATATTGAAGAAATATGTTAATATCACTTTGCCAGACGGAATTTCCCAATTGCTGTTGCCAATTATTTGCGAACTGCCAACAAATTTCACTCCAAATTTTCACAATATTTACTCATTCACTTTATCAATCTCATGGGTTATTCAATGCAGTCGAAGAACCATTAACAAAAATTATGGAACAATTACATAAATATTTACACACGCTTTTCTCACCTCTATTCGATTATGTGCACATTAACAAATGCACTAATTGTTACTTTCTCTGCCAAAAAAGAAATCGATATACGCATATTCATCCATTATTTCCAAATTGTCAAGATGTTGCCTAATACATATAGAACGATGGCCTGGTACAATACCGACAAAATTTTCTATCAAGCAGAGATTTTCCAAACACTTATTATACAAGGTGTTCCTTTTGAAGATATGCGAATATTCGAGAGTGTTATTCTTCATGGAAAATTCATGATAGTTTGCCTTATGCAAATAGTATGGTTTGAAAATAGTATACTGAGATACAAGTTTTATAAGACGCTATTTTATCGCACGCGTTGTTCCAAGGGAACAAGTGCGACAACGTGTCTTATATTACGTGTGTCATGTACGATTTTTTCTATTTTGCATTAATTTGAAGTATTTTATTGAAAAAAATCGATTTAATATCGATAAATAACAGAATCATCTTCGATTGGTAACAATGATGACATTGAAATATTTAAAATCTGACGCACAAGCGTTAAGCCCAGTTAACATTTGAGCGATTTTGATTTTTGAGATACCAGCGGTGAAAAATGCAATGTTGTTATTGTTTTTATATGTCGAATTAAATCGAATCACACTCTGTATTGAAATTCACCAATAAAAACATGAGTTTTTTACTGCTAGTATCACAACATCCAAATCGCTCAGAAGTAAGCTGGGCCTAACTCTTCTGACTTTCATTTGACAGTTCGATTGTACCAACCTCCGAATAATAAAAAAATGCGTATCGAAACTAAAACTATTTCGATACGCGTTTCCGTTTCATAATGACTTCATTATACAGTGTCACACGTAAACTTCGCGACATATGGAAGTTTTTTCTATTAATAGATATAAAGAAAATTTTACATCGCAATTAGTTTGTGCTTGAAAAATGAGTAAAATACAGCATCTTTCCTTATTTCAGGTGCTACTCTAAACCTGTCAAATTTGAAATTTTTTTCGAAAATCCTCAAAAAATCAGTATTTTTTGTAAATTTCGAAAAATGCCAGAGGAAGAAGTTGCTCAGTTTCCGATTTTATACATTTGCACCAAATTTGGAGTCTCTACTGTCACTTCGACTTTTTTCCATTTTTTTAAATTTTTTGAATCTTTCGCTCTATCGATTCGAACGATACATGATTCAAATTTCATACTTTTGATGAATATGAGATTTCAATATCATATCTTGCCCAGGAAATACCCACATTGGCCTTTTACCAGAAAATAAAAAAAATGCATCTCCAGAAATTCGTCTTTGTTGTTGCAAAGTTCATCTCTTTTTTTCATTTCATTGTTAAACTGATGTGGATTTTCAATGTATGGACGTTAATATGTCAGTAATCGAATAAACGAATTTCTCTTCATTCTTATTACACTCGTATTTCTTTTTTTAATAGATTTTTATCCAGTGTGATTATTTCTCTGACCAATAATTTAGTTACAAACAAACCCGAAATATCATACTTTTCTGTAAACTAAACAATGACCTACAAAAGACTTTCGTTCTAATGATTCGTACTAGACATCATATATAATTTCGCGATTTTAAACAATACAAGACTAATGCAACATCTCGGGATGAAAATAGTAGTTCCCTACTGATCAAATCGAAATAAAATGTTCTCTTAGTAGTATTCGAAGTGACAGTAGAGAGTCCAAATTTGGAACAAATGTATAAAATTGGAAACTGAGCAACTTTTTTCTCTGGCATTTTTTGAAATTTCCAAAAAAAAAAACTGATTTTTTGAGGATTTTCGAAAAAAATTTCAAATATGTCATGAAAAAAGTAAAGATGCTGTATTTTACTCTTTTTTCAAGCACAAACTAACTGCGAAGTCAAATTTTCTTTATATCTATTAATAAAAAAAACTTCCATATGTCGCGAACTTTATGTGTGACACTGTATAACCAAAATATAAAAAAAACTGTTCTTGTTGTATTGAGAAGAGGCGATTATTCTTCCGTTATCAAATATGTTCAAGTATAAAGTCATTATATACCAGGTAACACAGGAGCCTGTTGATTTTTAACTTGTCCCTCATTTTTGCGTTATGATTTGAAAGCGTCAAAAAATACTTTGTTAACCGGTTGTGGAAAAATTCAGTTTTTCCAACGTGAAAAACCGCACACATAAAAAGAATTACTTGATTTGATTTGATATGCTTTGATTCAAGAGTATGGCTTGTTTATATATACTGGAATAAATGTCTGGTCAATTCAAGACTATTATGTTTCCAACTGAATACACTCATACCAACGTTATAGATTTCTTGAATCGTAAATGAATGGAGTTCTTCGTGAGAATAATACAATATTTCAGATTGATAACACAATATATTCAAATCAAGACAATCATAATCTCTCAATGACTCGCATTTTTCTTGAACAAAAAGAATCAGATTTTCATCCTCAACTTCCGTTCTCTTATTGGGGCTCTCATCAATCATATCATCACTTGCAGACCTTCTTCTTGACAACCTTTTTTCCTATTCGTAGAGATTATTTCTGAACTTGTCCACCAGGTTACCTCGCAATAAAGTTGTATTCCTCTGGTTTCAAACTACTGAAAAATATAAAATATATCATTCACAACTCCATGTAGGTACAATGTGAGAGATAATCTGACTCAGCACAATGTATGGTTATTATATTTCTTCAAATCTGGGTCCACATTCTTACTACTGAATTCATTTTCCTTGGACAGACATTAGGTAAAAAAATGTAAAAATATATTAGGTATAATATGCAGTATCAAAATACCTAAGATGTCTACAAGTTCAAGAAGCTCTTTTCCACTGTTCAATCAGTGTTTGGACAAATTTAAACGTTCATCCGCACATAGGTACCTAACCCCAATTTTCACTCACTATGTCGATCCTGGTTATTCAAGTTTTTCACGAATTATCAGTTTTCGAGATGATATAGCTACGTTAATTGATTGGATACACAATAATACCTACCTAAGAATGAACGTCGATAAGATATAGGCATGTAACTTACCCCTAAAAGTGGTAATTATATCCTCAGATATCTCCTAAGACCTTAGTTTTTCTTTCATGGCAAGCCAATATTTCTATGCCAATAAAATAGGTTGAACTGGTTGAACAATGATGGATGCACGACAAGAGCACCGAAACAACACACTCACACCGTTTGGCAACATTCTCGGCTCGAAGGGATCGCAATTATATTCAAGAAAATGTTATGGTCAATCCAAAGATACTTTCTCAGAGATTTACTTATTCAGAGATTAAATGTTGAATGTTATTTTGAAAGAAGACATTCCGTGATATATTTTTCAAGAACTTAATTATTTTTTTCTGGATACTTTGAATTTCTTGAATTGAGAACATTTTGTTATACCAAATGAATATTCCAGTGAAATAATTTTCTACAATTGACATATTCAATAAATTCATTTCAAATAAATTATTTCAGAAGAAGAATGCGCTTTTTCAAAACAAGAATTGGACGTTGAACGAATATATCGTTTTCATTTGAGAATTTGTTTTTATGTGTGCGTATATTTTGAAAAAGGCATACGAAAAATTGGCGTCATCATCCTGTATCTCACGAATTCGATAGCTGCTCTAAGATAATTCGGGAATTCCAAGACAACTCACACAGAACAGAAAGTCGCGAGACGAACTATGGAATTTAAAAAACATCACGAACTCCAATAGAAAGTCGATTGAGTAACAACACAACCCGAAAGGCAATAAAAAAATCGTAAAACCTAGCAGGTTTCGTCACACCCGCCAAACTTCTGAAGAAGCGTTCTGGGAACGAGCTTCGATCAAACCGCATTAACTCTTCGCTTATGTCTCTTCGACGGAACACGTGTCTGTCCCAATTTCGAGGTCCAATCATTTGAAAATCGCTTTCCGGTCGTTTTGAGCTTTCACCGGAAAAGAAAGGACAAAGGTCTGCGTAATACCATGCACTACACCTTTTCCAGTTGTATTTCAGTACAATAATACCTGTACCAAAGATAAATAAACCTAGTAAACCCGAAGAGCTGAGACCCATAAATTTACTCCCAGTAATTGACAAAATAATCGAAATATTAGTGCATGAGCAATTAGTGAAATATCTAAACGAAAATAATTTGTTGTTTGCTTGTCAATCTGGGTTCAAGCATAATCATTCTACGGAGTCAGCCTGCCAATTGGTGTGTAACAAGTGGAAAAAAGACATTGATGATGGCAAAATTGTCATTAGTGTATTTGTAGACTTGAAAAGAGCGTTCGAAACAATAGATAGGACAAAATTGTTATTGAAGTGTGAGGCATACGGAATAAAAGGCATAGTACTCAAATGGCTAACAAATTATCTTACAAATAGGCAACAAAAAACAAAAATTTATGGTAGTTATTCTAATGAAATAGGTAGTACCTACGGGGTTCCTCAGGGAAGTGTCCTTGGACCATTATTGTTTATACTATATATAAATGATTTACATCTTTACCTACAGAATTCATTTATTAATCTGTTCGCTGATGACACTTTAATTTCCATATCTGGGAAAAATTATAACAATATGGTTGAATCCATGAATAATGAGTTAGACATTTTGAATAATTGGCTCAGGGCCAATAAACTTAAAATAAATGCTCAAAAAACAAAGTGTATGATATTAGGTAGCAAAATCAACTGTACTAGGTTCAATCAAGAGAATTTTGTGCTAACAATTGAAAATTCGGTAATAGTGTATGTTAATGAGATAAGGTATCTTGGCATTCTTTTTGACCCTCAACTCAATTTCTCTGGGCATATTGATTATTTATGTAAAAAAATAGGCAAAAAGGTCGGTCACTTTTATAGAATTTGTACAAACCTTTCCCCATGGTGTAGAAAAATTGTCTATAACACTATTATATTTCCACACTTTAATTACTGCATGTCCATACTTCTCTCCTGTTCATCTGCACAAATACATCGTTTGCAGCTACTTCAGAATAAAGCACTGCGAATTCTACTACGGTGTAGCAGATTAACTGCAATAAATGATATGCTAATGACCTTGAAATTTCTAAATGTCTCCCAACTGATTGTTGAGTCTTCTTTAGTATTAATTTTTAAAATTGTTAATAAGCAAGCTCCTTCTTACTTACAAGAATATATAATCAGAAGGGCAGATATGGTTAGTTATGATTTAAGGTTCAATGATCAGTTCTACATACAAGGTTTCAACTCAAATGCTTTGGAAAAAACCCTCTTCATTGAAGGTTTGAGAATATATAATGATCTGCCTCTGCCTAAGACATCAGAAAATGTCAATACTTTTAAAACAAGGTTAAGAAAAATGTATTTTAATGTATAGATTATATTGTTTATGTGTGATCAAATGTAACATTCATGTATTGTTATGTAATAGCTATAGATGCTAAATAAAGTTCTATTCTATTCTTCAGAAAGCGTCAATTGAATTTCAGAATAGTCACTTGTATTTCAGAAAGTATCAATTGTATTTCAGAATAGTGAGTTGAATTTCAGAAAGCGTCAAATGTATTTCAGAATAACGAGTTCGATTTCAGAAAGCATCAATTGTATTTCAGAATTGTGAGTTCAATTTCAGGAAGCGTCAATTGTATCTCAGAAAAGTCAACTGAATTTCAGAATTCGTCATTTGAATTTCAGAATATATCATTTGTATACAGATGATACGAATTCTGAAATTCAATTGACTATTCTGAAATACATGAAATACATGAAATACAATTGATTCTTTCTGAAATTAAACTCGCAATTCTGAAATACATTTAACGCTTTCTGAAATTCAACTCACTATTCTGAAATACAATTGATACTTTCTGAAATACAAGTGACTATTCTGAAATTCAATTGACGCTTTTTGAAATCAACTTGATGGTTCCTGAAAAACAACTGGAAAACGTGTAGTATAGGGCTATGTTGTGAACAATTGACAATTATTATTGTTAATCCTAACAAGTGGTGCTAATTGAATTTCAGTCATTTACTTTTTGGAACAATGCATATCTTCCCACCCTCAATACTTCAGCATCATGTAGAGGGTAATGCGAATTCCAAGGTACATCCTGATAATAGTCGATTATAATAGTAACCTATAACTTTTCAACTTTTGCTGCTAGAGTTTTGAAATTTGGTATACTTATGGTAGATTTATGCAGCAATTTCAAGTCGTGAGTTTTTAGTAATAAGATTTAAGAAATAAAGGAAAAAGCACCATTTATGCAGGAATTATTAAGGACTGTCATGTCTTAAGGGTAACTTCTCCCATTGGTCAATTTCTGTGGTTGTGTCAGTGGTCACTTTACAATTTCAGTCATCAATATCCATTTTTTCCTATTTATTATCTAATGATTCTGATATAAGTTTGAATAAACAACACAATCAAAGACAATAACCTATAAAAAACCGTCACAGAATTGAAAACTTCGAACGCATGCGCAAATATGATCAGTTTTAAGTTTTCAGCCATAAGAGATAAAAGTTGGCCAACATTCTTACGACTTAAAACTTATGACTTGAAACTTATTTCAAGTGTATGAATGGAAACATTGAAAAGCAATGATTGAACTTCTTACGACTTATGACTAAAAACTTACGGCTTAAAACTCATGACTTAAAATCGTTGCATAAATCCACCATTACTTAAGTTTGCATGATGCTGAATTCAACGGTGTTTATGAAAAAAATCTATAGGCACATCGAAGATATCGAAGCCAACTGTGGGTTTTTCAATGGCAGCCATATTAGATTTTCACTCACACCTTCGGACACATCATAAAATTACAAATTCATCGATACATCACACTCACAAATATTTTTGAAAAGCTTGAAGCATTCGTGTTTCAATTATTGAAAGAACATAACGGGTTATATGACAGCTCTTTCCAAAAATCTGACCATACGCCATTGAATTCTACGTAAAAATATGTACAAATGATAATGACAATGGGACAGCCTGTACAAGGAAATGAAAAAAAAATTAAGTAACATTTTCGTAACGAATATCCCGCGACTTTGAGTTATTCCCTGTAAATTTTTAAAGCTTTATAGGGAGATTATACTAAAAATTTAGGAATGCTTTCCATTGGACGATTTTTTTTTTGTAAAATTAACTTTTTCATTTTGATACACCTTCTCAGCAAGAATTTATTCTTTGGACAATCAAGTTTTACCTCTCTCCCATTCAAATTGATTTAATTGAACATTGAATGTAGACTTTTACCCATGTGGGTTCGTATATCTACTATCTCTCGACACTGAAAACAAAAACGTCATGTTGGGCAATCCGGTGTTCCAAATATTTTTCTTTTCGTTTGTCGTCCGATGGATTTGTGTCATTCAATCGCAATCAGTCACGCATCGTTGATGAATGTCCTTGTCTCTCTACCTGATTCCGACAAAATGGAATTATTCAAATGTGTTCGATTCGTGTCAGATCCTAATGTAATTAGGAAATGATGTTGGGACATCGCTTTTTTCGTATCTTAATTGGCATTGCATCGACATTTTTTCCACTATGACGTTTCAAAATGACGACTTTTCCATTATCAATCAAGGCTCGTAAAGGCGGACTTTCACGCACTATAGTACAGTGAGTGAATAATTTTGTCTACACTACAACTATCAAATATATAATACATTGCTTATTCGACTCCCAACAGTTGATGACAGTTATTGCTGTAATGACAGTACCAAGGTGGATATAGATATGGTGGAACGAGTCCCATTGAAAGGCACAAAAATATTTGTAGACTTCTGGCCTACTTGATTTTGTTGAATTTCAATCATAGTTTTAAACACTAGTAAGTAATACTTCCACGACTTCATATGGATGGCGCCACGTCTGCTGATTCCGCATGATAAATATTAATTTTCACAATTTCTCAGTCATTTTGATTTTGTTTGATTTGTTCAATCAATATCATGATTGAGAACAATCGAACAATATTCATATATCTAGCCAAAATCACAATTATGAATGATCTGTCACTGTCACTTGAACATGAAACCATAGAATACGGATATTAATAGAAAACTAAATTATCGATATCGATATGAAATGCGATATTAACGCCATCTCCGAACGATTAGTGAAATATTACCGGTGTTATGATCTTCGCTAAACCAGTCTACAGGTTTAACGAAAAACAATTGAAGAGTCGTTTCACCATATCTACCAAACAGAAATGGAGAGGAATCTAGTCATCTCTGCGCAAATTCAACAGAGACTGACCTTAATTTTAGTTTCAATCACTCGTGTACCAATAAGAAAAACGATAATTTCGATAATTCAGTGTATTTTTCTGTGGATGAATATCATTGCTCTGCTACCACATCTAGACGATGAGAAGTCTTCGTCATGATAGTCCATCAAACAAAACCAGTAAAATCTGTGTCAAGGACCCCCTTTTGAGCAAGACTAATATTTTGGTGAACGACGAACATAACAGGTCTCTTTTCGTTACAGAAGTTGGATAATACCGATCACGATCATCATTGGCGTATCAATTTGAAATTAGTTTACAACATAAAATCAAGGTTCTACAGGGTACTTTCGAAGATATGGTCAGTTTTATGTGAAAATCATAGTGAAGTCCTCACCCTGTATTAATTTAAAGCCACAAGTGAGGTTTTTCTTTCATGGCCAAAGTAATTTTGTAGTAGTCTAGTTTTGTTGTGACTCATCACGTACTTGATAGCTTTCATTTTGATTACAGGGTGACGCAAAACTAACCCCCATGGTTTCCTCTTGTTCTAAAGTCATGATATTACCTTTCAAAAAAAATTACAGTCGCAGTCGTTGCATTGGGGCGGTTGGAAACAATATCCTATGAAATATGGAATGACATCCAATGAATTTTGAAGCACCCTGTATGTATCCTAAAGTTCACATTTCGTTAATTGATGTTGTTAATTCAACTTTTTATGCAACCGGCAGACAATCATCATTGTAATCACATACAATTATTTCATTTTCATTCACAACAATAGCCGATATATTGTTTGTAATAATAACTCGAAGCCTTGGCACATTTTTAACTGAATAATAATTTATCTTGATACTGTGCGCTGCGTGTATGCATGCACATTTGTAGATATTCTCATTTTTGAACAACAAAGGAGAGATAAATCCAACCTAACTTTTTTTGCCTGCATTGAGGTCAATTGATTCAATTGTGTCAAAACGGAATTGGACATATGGTGTTGTATGTACAGCGTGGGCAAATCGATGTTTGTATAAAACGTTGCCATAAAAAATTGAAGACCGAATACCTTTCTCTTTTTTCGAGACGAAATTCACTAGCGAAAAAAAACTCACAGACATTTTATATCATTTTTTTTATCTCTTTACTGAAAGGAAAACCTATGATGTTCGTTGAGCAATGAACAATATATCACAATGACTTATTAGATTTAAGTAGACTGATTTTGAAATAAAGATGATTCGTTTTGGAGTTGAAATGATGAATTTTGAAATCGAATCGATAATTTTTAAATACTCTTTGAAATACAATTGATTAAAAATACAATTGACGCATTTTGGAATTGAATTAATGATTTTGAAATACTTTTTTGATACTCCTTGAAATTAAATTTACTAATTTGAAATACAATTGATACTTTTTGAAACCAACTTGACGCTTTTTGAATTTTTTGACTGCTGGTTCTGGAGTTTGTTCAAATCTTAATAAACATTAACACCGAAACAGATAATTCAAAATAAAACTGATGAGTAAGCATAGGAAAACTGTATTCCAGTTCCTTTTTTATTTTATGCACGACCGGGCGTAAAATGGCACTTCATCGCCCGGTTATGCGGGCGTAAAATATCACTTAACCGGACTACTTTAACGCCCGCCGGGCGTAAAATGGCACTTCACCGCCCGCCGGACAATAAATTATTAATTATTCGCATCCTCCGCTGCTTTACTGTTTTCTGGTGGAGTACAATACACACTTTCTTCGTCACTGGAATGCATTTCGTAATGACTTGTCTGTATTGACAGCAAATATGGCTATACTAGCCTATTTATTCACCCACTAGTCTGGAACATGAGCAAATTGTAAACCCTTAAGAACTCCCTTATTATAAGAGATAGAGAAAAAGTTAAAACTCTCTCTCTAGAGGAACATCATGGGGGTAGAAAAAATTATTTTAAAGGGGTTTAAAAGGTATTGAAGAACCGTTTTATTCCT
The DNA here is from genome assembly GCA_029955515.1 of Chrysomela aeneicollis. Lineage (NCBI taxonomy): Eukaryota > Metazoa > Arthropoda > Insecta > Coleoptera > Chrysomelidae > Chrysomela > Chrysomela aeneicollis. The sequence goes on along the minus strand of JARUHQ010000018.1, from coordinate 10,580,380 downwards.
ATCATGCTTGAGAGATGAAGAGGTATTTACAATAAAGTATACTGGTCGTGCATAAAATGTTGCATGTATGTAGTTCGGGCGTAACTTGCTTTTATGGACCTAGGCGTGTTAATTATTATACACGCTGCGGTCCACATAAAAGCCTTTTTTACGCATGACATAATTTTAAATCAGTATTGAATGATGAATCATGTAAACATGTAACTAATGTAAACTTCGATGTTATAAAAGTTGTTACTAGATAATTTCTTTGAGCCCAGCACATGATGACGTAACAATCTACCTCAACCCCCATATCGAAATTGAAAGGATTTCCCAGCAAAGACGCCATCGAGCTGTTCTGTTGCTAGTTCAGTAGGTCAGCGGCGCCCGGGACGCCCTAGGCGACGCCGCCCATATATCGGCGTCTCGACGCTCTCGTTCGTTCGGACCGACATTGACTTTCTGGGGTGGCAAATGTGGGCCGCTGCTTGCCGATCGATTGACCCGAATTCCGTAGGATCTTATATGCGAAGGGAAATTATTGGAATTGGATGGTTTAGATGCTCGAATAATTTTTTCGATGCACAGAAGAAAAAAAACATGAAAATCACGAAAACAAACTCCACTCCACATACCAGTTTTGAATCATAAAAAATGTCCGTCATTTTGGAGCCGCCATGTTGAATTTTTTTATTTTGACAATCCGAAATCCACCACATACCAATTATGAATAGAATCAGACAATAATTACAAAACTTATCCGCCATTTTGGAGTCGCCATCTTGAGAACCTCAATTTTGACCAAAGAATCATAATATACGACCCCTAAAGCTCCTAGATGCCAATTTTGAATCATATCGAACCATAATTACAAAACTCATCCGCCATATTGGAGACGTCATCTTGAATACTCCAATTTTGACAAAAGAATCATTATCTACGACCCCTAAAGCTCCTAGATGCCAATTTTGAATCATATCGAACCATAATCACAAAACTCATGCGCCATATTGTAGACGCCATCTTGAATTTTTCCATTTTTACAAAAGAATAATTATCTTCGACCCCTTAAACCACCCAATTTTGAATAGAATCGGACCGTAATCACAAAACTCATCTGCCATATTGGAGACGCCATCTTGAATACTCCAATTTTGACAAAAGAATCACAATCTACGACCCCTTAAGCTCCTAGATGCCAATTTTGAATCATATCGAACCATAATCACAAAACTAATCCGCCATATTGGAGACGCCATCTTGGATACTCCAATTTTGACAAAAGATTCATTATCTACGACCCCTAAAGCTCCTAGATGCCAATTTTGAATCATATCGAACCATAATCACAAAACTCATCCGCCATATTGGAGCCGCCATTTTGCTTATCTTTTCACCGGAATTATATACACCTGCGAAATTTCAAATCAATTGGATGATCACCTGTAAGTGATTAGACGAACTTAACTCACAAGATTTTATTACATTGCAATTCATCATTGTAAGTGTCACGTGATATTCTATATAGGTGTATGAGCGAATCAAACCCACTTTTGAAAGTTAGGTACATTTATTGAGTTGAATCATCCCATAAGTCTATGGATTAAATTATTCGGTTGAAATTTGTATGGTGATAACTAGATAATCTAGGGGCATTTCGTGTGTAGATTGGCTAGCCGAGACAGTCTATATTGCACCGGTTGGCAATCTATTTTAGATCCAGGGTTGCCTGATGTCAGAATTTGTTTTGGGCTATCCTATATTGTGATTTTCACACGGATGTTAAAATTCATCGTACCAATTTCATTTATAGAAAAATACATGGAGTGAGTGCATTTTACAAAGAAATATCTTCAGCATTATCACTGCAAAGAATAACGTTCCCTATAATATTGTCAAATTTTGAACCAATGTGTAGGTACTTTTTTTTTCGAAATCTCGAATCGTAAATCATGTTGAACCAATATATTATAGTCAAACGAAAGAAATAAGAAAATGGGATGATAGCCCTATCAGATATTCTGAATACACGTTTTTTATCACATGGTACCCCAACGTTTTCTAAATACACATGGTACCCCAACGTTTTCTAAATACATCACGAGTCACCTGTCAGCCAGTTTAACAGAAAAAGTAAATGCACACTTCCACCTGATTTATGGGACCAATGAAACTGTCAATAACATTTCAACAAAGTGGCCAAAAAGCAGCATTCAACGGCACAAACATTCACTGTCATAGGTAAATAGAATTGTTAAGGCCCTTCGTGTCTAATAAAGTAGGTGAACCTTTTTTGATACAAAGCGATGGATTTTATAGCTTTACCTATGTTTTCGTGAAACACCTCTACGCTTGATTTCGGAAATATTGTTCAATTAGTCACAGTCTAGATGTGAGGCTTTTTGTCTATCGATATAAGATGGCAGGGGAATTTGCTATACCGGGTGTTTCGAAAGTGATGATCCGTTTCACCTCAAAAAGTTGATTCTAGAAGTTTCAAGGGATGCATACTTTATACTGGGCATAACTTCATGATAACTTAAGGTACCATGATTATTGTGACAACTTTTTTTTCAATATTCTATAATATTTTCGGATTCAGATTTATGCATCATACTAAATTTCCAAAATGAACTCTTTTCAACTTACTGGAGTTTTTACACAGAGACAAAGCAGCCGTTTAGGGTATGATTAGGGGTGGGCGAATTTACAAAAATATAAATTATCGATATACTGATAATATCGATCAATTCTGATTATCGATAATCGATATTTCCAAATCGTAATCGCCCACCTCAGATTTTTTAATCCTGTATCAATATAGTTTTTCTATTTTCAAGTATGTACATAAAACGATAAAATATTCGGAATTTTGGTCTCAACAGCTTGTGGATAAAAAAGTATTGATTTATCAATTCCATTAGTAATACAGTTGAAATATTATCGATAATTCCGATAATATATGTCATGAATCCGAATCAGAATCGTCAGAGGAATCCAAAAATATTGTGAATACAGAGAATCATATTTAAAATAATGAAAATGGATTTACCGAAAAACCATTCTGCAAATTTTCTTGAAATTTACTAGTTTTGTATACACAGCAACAAATTCCCTCATCAGTAGATGATATAGAAAAATACAAAAATACGTCACTTTACCAATGATACACCCTGTAAACATTTGCATTTTTGCATATGCATTTGAATATTAAACCCATTCTCATCAGTTATATGCATATTTAACCTAAAACCTAGTGATGATGCATAATTTTGCCATATTTACAATCTGAAGTTGACTGGTATTCAACTAAGCATTCTTTTACAGTTTCCTTGGATAATAGTTCAATCTCGTTACGTGAATTCACTCGTTTTTCTTTTCCTCGAGAGATTAGACATTAGATTAGATAGCTTTTCATTTGATTCGGATGCACTGTACAACTGATATGATTATTGTGACGAAAATGATTGCCTATGTTCGATTAAAATATGAATTCATCTTTTTCATAACGTATTTGTAATTGGGTCAACATCAAAAACCGATCAGATAGTGAGACTAAATCATTCCACGTTGTGAGCACTCATGCCATACGTTATCAGTGCCGTATCATCGACCGAATCTAGGGAAACAATTAAAGTTCAGTGGGTCAGCCTCCATTTTAATATAGATTTTATTAATAGACGCCTGCTAGCAGCTCCGAGCGCCGCCTCCCATACAGGGTGAGCGTTTCCCAACCCACCGATATTGCGGAACAATCGAAAGTGGTGGATCATAATTCAATACCATATTGCCAAACCCTCTTAGAAGTATATCATGTACGAAGGTGCACGTAGAATCACAATAATGTCTGCATGACTTATTGACATTTTGTTCCCTACTTGGTGAAACACGATCCGGAGTGTAATTCGATGGAATGGTTGGAATAAACTGGTCGGCCATTGAAGTGTATCGAATGCAGTTAAACTGTCAAACCTCCTTTGCAACTTCAAAGGTTGAGACAAAAACATGATGCTTTTGCGGAATTATCCGAGTTGACCCATTGAAAATGTCAGAGTACAATTATTAATAGAAATTCCATGCAATTTCATGCATATATAGCCGTGCATATCCTTAAAGCTACGATTCATAATTTTGTGCACATTTATTACTTTGCGTCCCAAACAGAAAAAGTTGTAAAGTTCCCATTTTCCAGGGAACTCTTTCTATGTAATTTCAGGAATTTTTTTTCACATACTTATTAAAGATCATTCATGTAATCATTCATGTATGTATATAGGAAATTCCAAAATGACGGTCACCAAGGGGTTAAATACCCCACAAACATCGAATAATCCCTATTCAGTATAAATGTCAAGACGTGAACGGTCTCAAAATCATTCACAAAACTTTTTTCTCATCTAATAAACAAGCATCTCGAAACTCCAAATCACATACATGTGTCACGAAGTAGTCTCGGTGTACGATTGGGAATTATTGTTTTCGAATGAAACGCCCTGTAGATATTTACATGATTTATATTGAGAATATGTAATTTTAGAGATGTCCGAGATACGTTCATCATTGGAGAGACAAGAATCTACTAATGTAACTTTTTTGTTCCAGGTAAATGCTCTTAAATATTTTCTCATCTGTCTAATGTAAGTAAACAAGACACATAGCTATCTTTATTTATCGAAAAACAACTTTTTTACTGGGAATCCAACATTATGATATTGGTAGAATATTGTTTTAATATGTCCATATTATCCCATTCCATAATATGATTAAATTGCAGGGGTTTACCTCGTTTCTGGGTCACCTAGTGCTTTGTTCATTATAAAATTCAATTGTAAAATAATTTCCTGATTAACATTCCACAAAATATGTACCTATGTTGCTGCAGCTGCTGTTATCTCTATATATCCTCTATTTTGCACATTTTTTTCAAGCAGCGTTGGATGGGGTTAAGTTCTCTAATAGGTAAAAGAAAAGTAGGGCAAAATTAGGAACATTGAATCGCGGGGCATTGACTGCATCTCCACAAAAATGATAGAAAACATTGGATATTTTTAGTATTTCGAACCTGGCAGATTTTTCCAGACTAGTCGACTCCAATTTTGAAAAAGTTAAGATGATGAATTGACCTGTTGTAACTCCCAGAGTGTGGTGTAAAATTGTTCAAAAGAAGTTATTTTTTAGAGCCAACTTTTTTATGGAGTAAACTTATTCATTCACAAATATAATGGTATATTAGGACACAAGTTTTATAAGACGCTATTTTGTCGCACGCGTTGTTTGGAGTACGACGAGCGATATCGTGTCTTATAAAACGTGTGTCATGTGCAATTTTTTCTATTTTGAATTGATTTGAAGAAAAAAATGGATTTGATATCGAAAAATAACAGAAACATCTTCGATCGGTAACAATGATGACATTGAAATAATTAAAATCTGACGCACAAGCGTAAAGCCCAGTTTACAGTTGAGCGATTTTGATTATTGCAATACCAGCGATGAAAAATTCAATGTTGTTATTGTTTTTATTGGTCAATTTAAATCAAAACATTGAGTTTTTCACTGCTAATATCACCAAATCCAAATCGCCCACAAGTAAACTGGGCCTAACTCTTCTGACTTTCATTTGACAATTCGATTGTACCAATCTCCGAATAATAAAAAATGCGTATCGAAATAGAGGCTATTTCGACACGCATTTGCATAGATCTTACTGCTTACGCTAGATCCGGTATCCAGGTTATTTGTTTTGTAGGTCCGGGAGGGTTCGAAAGTACTAAGCCATTGATTGGTCGTTTTCAAATTTTGACGACCCGCGTTAGTTTGACACAAATTTAAAATTCCGACAAATGTCAAGTATTGTAATCTTCAGCGAATTCCGGTGTCGATCGGGTCTGATTCACATAGTTTTGAGTGTTTTTATGTGAACAATTAGATTGCAATGCCGAAATCCTGTATGATTTGCAGTAACAAATTTGTAAAGGGTTCTGCCAGATCTTTTCATAGGTATGTACTTATATCATAGTATTTGTATTCCATAAACCATAGGCGTACTGTTGGGTAGGACAGGACGTAAGAATAGAAACTAAAAATAAATTATGAATACTTTATATTCGATAGATTTGAATTACTTATTTGGATATCCAGAATCTTTGTCCAGACCCTTCGGCAATCTTAAGTTCTTCTTGAATGAATTATTGCCATTTCTGTCAATTTGTTCACCGATTGCATGATGATACAGCCGTATATACATAATAGGTATGTGATATAAATGATTTCATTTTATAGGTTTCCCAAAAATATCGATATTGGTGCAATGTTTTGGGTATTACCGGAAATATACCTTTCTATGGAGTTTTGTGCTCTGATCATTTTTCTCCAGAAAGTATCAGAATTTCACCAGCTGGCAATAAATCATGCACTAGTGGAACTTTACCAATTTTATTGATGTTTCAGTATTGCAGCCAAAGAATATTGAGAGGTAATAACTTTTCTTCAATTCTTTCACAAGTAACACATATCTGATAATATACTTTTTCTTTTTGTTGAGGATATCAACCATTGAGTCATTGGTTACTTGACAAGGAGAACTACGTGGAGAATATGCCATTGGAATATGGATTTGGAAAGCAAATCAAGAGATAGGTACATTTGAAGATAAATTATATTCGCTATAGTGATTCATTGGGGGGTTATCGAATCTACTCCACCGGCCGCCATCTTACTCCAAATGATTCTCCTGATCATCATCAACCTTAACAGCTTTAGAAACTGAGAGGGAATACCGAAAGCTATTTACAGGGTATATATGGAAGTATTTCTGTGTGTTATTATACTTATTTTATTCTATTTCATTCTCTGATTGAGAATAAAAACATCTACTCTGAAAATCCAGTTCATCACATCAAGAGGAAAAAATACATAGATATATATTAGAATATCAGAATGATATTACCAGAATTGATGTAAATGAATTGTTTTATAATAATCAGATATGCCTAATAATAATAAACAATGTTCATCAGCAAGGTTTTCATTATTTAATCACCTCAATCTGTACAAAGTACAATTCGATATCTACCTACCCCTATTTACCTACTGTTCATTTTTTTTTGTAACCAATGAAGTCAAATCATTCAATAGAAAATGAAGAATTGAATATGTTTTGTACCCTTCAAAATATCTCAACTGTACGCTACTGTATCATAGTACTTTCTTGCCCTTCACCCCCTCTCATCAATACCCCTCTGATACCAAACAAATACTACATGATGCCGGATCTAGCGTAAGCAGAAAGATCTATGCGCATTTGCGTTGCACAATGACTTCATCATACAACCAAAATAGAAAAATTAATTATCAGACTTCAAATGGATTCCTTTCTAGGAAGGTCCACTGAAATTGTAGGAATTGATCTTGATTGAATGATGGATACAATGATAACAACGATTTTGATTCTGCTATACCATGAACAATTTTTGAATTACTAATTACGAATTACGTATTAATCATTTCATTGTGTCAGTATGAGCAAAGAGTATGAAAAACGTCAACTTCGAGAGCTTGTTTAAGAACAAACACGGACGACTTTTGAGTCGGTTGCAGAAAAACAGTTTTTTCCGGACTCAAAACGCAAATTAATGATACGTTAATCTTGTTACGGAAATATTCGTTTGAAACTGACTGGCACAATGAAAATTGAGGCATCAGCAGTGGGCGATATCCTGATAGCACATTTTGATAAGCAGTGTATGCAATTACATAGTATTCAGCGTGACTTTATGATCGCTATTTACATTGGTACATTATCATTGCATAATGTATCTGTTAATAGTCTACAAGGAGCTCCCACCATTGGCTCTAATCGAATGGTTAAGAAATTATTTATTAAAATTAATTATATGAATCCAGTTTATCTAATGGTTATCAGATATGTGGAAATTATTTGGAGCGTGTCGTCGTTGACTTTGTATAAGTAAGTGTAGGTATGAGTTTTTCAAAAATCGTAATTGAATGTAAAATACAAATTCGCAGTTATACAGGGTTATGGCTTGGGCTAGTTGGGCTTGTAATATATTACAAACAATAACCACTTTTTCCAGTGTGATACTTTTATGCAACCAAAAGAATCGATTAAAACAACTCAGATTTGTATTTCATGTAAATTATATTTTTTTTCTAATCTGCATGAAATACAAATCTAATTTGCATGAACCACAAATCTTTAAAAAGAATTGATGTCTGATTTATAAAATGTGAGTGAAATAACAACCACTGTGGCTCACCACAATCTAACCTTGACCAAGTTTCTGAAAGGAAGAGGCTATAATTAGACAAAAAAGAAGAAGAATAACTATAACCTTATACCGTTCGTAAGTCCTGGTAACTTATAGGCTATTTAAATTGAAGTGAAGAAGAAAAAGAAGAAGAATTTTATATGTGGAGTTTTCTTGTTCATTTAATATTTTATGTTAGAAATAATGAAATCCATTGGAGTGGAAAAATTGGAGGTTCATCATTTAATACAAGCTCAATGGATATGAGTTAATCTCAGATTCACCTCGAATGTGGCTCTATAAGAATTCAAGAAGAATGTGCAGGCCAATTGCCCGAAAGGCAAAGGTCATGTAAAGAAAAATAACAGAATATTATTTGTATTTGTAAATTTTGACGAATAAGGTTCATTCTATTTTCAATTGTTGTTTCAATATCAATCACGAATCGATTGAATATTATACCGGGTTTCCCAGTATACCTGTTCCAATGGATTATCTCAGCCATTTCGAAGGATACAAATTTGAAAATTTCACTATCTCCAATTTGATCAAGGAACCATCAACTGAGGAAAACGAGAATTGAAAAACCCTACTGATGAAACAGTCAGACAGAGCGAATAAAATCAGAGAGAGATGTTGAAAGCGCAAAATTTAAAGGTCCAGTCGTAGATATGCGCAGGCGCGTGAGTTTTGTTTACATCGTTGTCATCATTTTGTTAGTCATGTTATGTTTTCTTACAATGAATAACATACCCCATTTCTTATACTATAATTCAAAACGAAAAGTAATAAAGGTTTTGAGGCTTTATCACAGCACAGATCAAACAACCTATAGGTTGTTCATTGGCAATCATTACCGTGTATATAAAGATTGCGAATCATCTTCAAATAAATCAGAGAATGTCAATTATAATTCAATCACATTGTTTTCCAGAGGATGAAAAACTGTGGGTACTTATATTGAGTGATATTATTGACTTCAATCAAACTTTTCCATTTGATGAGAATATCACCATTTTTACTATACCTATACTTCTATATCACATTTCAAGTTGAAGAATCTACAGTCTGTTTATTTATTACATAATTGAAATATGTTTTATTAATTCGAAATATTCAATGGCAACATTGCACATCAGTAGTTCCAGCGACTATCCGGCAACTAAGATCCGCAAAATTTAAAGGTCCGAGGTCAATGAAAACGGATATCGGTACATCAAACAAAATGGGCGTAGTGTCTCATCTGTCAGGTTTTCTAATCTGTACTTCTACACCTTTTCCAGTTGTATTTCAGAAACCATCAAGTTTATTTCAGAAAGCGTCAATTGAATTTCAGAATAGTCACTTGTATTTCAGAAAGTATCAATTGTATTTCAGAATAGTGAGTTGAATTTCAGAAAGCGTCATATGTATTTCAGAATTGCGAGTTTAATTTCAGAAAGCATCAATTGTATTTCAGAATAGTCAGTTCAATATCAGAAAGCGTCAAATGTATTTCAGTATAGTCAATTGAATTTCAGAATTCGTATCATCTGTATACAAATGATATATTCTGAAATTCAAATGACGAATTCTGAAATTCAGTTGACTTTTCTGAAATACAATTGACGCTTTCTGAACTTAAACTCACAATTCTGAAATACAATTGATGTTTTCTAAAATCGTACTCACTATTATGAAATACATTCGACGCTTTCTGAAATTCAACTCAGTATTCTGAAATACAATTGATACTTTCTGAAATACAAGTGATTATTCTGAAATTAACTTGGCGCTTTCTGAAATACAACTGGAAAAGGTGTAGAGCTAATTTCAGAACAAAAATTTAGCCGGTTGCAGAAAAAGCATATTCTGCACTGGTTACACTGATAACCATCGTCAATGGACCCCAATTTTGCACAACGTGTCTTCACATTCTCATCACCTACTTGCCTTTCGATTAATCCTTCCTTTATATCACGAGTCATAACAAATGAAAGCGAGACTTGCGAAGAAAAGAAGAAAGATCGCAGAGACCGCATTGTTTGAAAAGCGAGTCTGATTTTGCCGTGTTTACCAGTCACCAGAATCGAGGTAGACAGACAATGCGAAAAGTAGGATGTCTGTCGATAATGAAAGTGGATACATAATTTGTAGGCAGTGCAACGTGTGTTGTGTGTGGCACAGTTATACAATAATTTTTACTTTCGATGATATAGCTTTTCACGCATCGATTGTCGAACGAGCGCGATGGCGTCAAAATATTCGGCGATATTTCATAGTCCAGGCATCAGAAGACAAATAAGTTATGATGCGAAACATTTTTTTTTCTATTTTGGTTGTGTAATGAAGTCATGAAACGCAAATGCGTATAGAAATAGCCTATGTTTCGACACGCATTTTTTTTTTATTATTCGGAGGTTGGTACAATCGAACTGTCAAATGAAAGTCAGAAAAATTAGGTTAGGCTATACTTATGAGCGATTTTGGATTTGGTGATACTAGCAGTGAAAAACTCAATATTTTATTGATAAATTTCAATTCAGAGTGTGATTCGATTTAAATTGACCAATGAAAACAGTAACAACATTGCATTTTCCACTGCTGTTATCGCAAATATCTAAATCGCTCAACAGTTAACTGGGCTTGTCAATCGAAGATGTTTTTGTTATTTAACACTATTGGATCTCAATTTCTTTCAATAAAATAATTGATGCAAAGTAAAAAAAGTTGTATTAATGCAAAATAAAAAAAGTTGTACGCTTTGCTCGTCGTACTCCAAGCAATGCGTGCTTGTATCATAATATGAGGCATTTACAGTTTCAAAGACCGTTTCAAAACAGTTAATACCTCTACGTCATCATTTTATGAGCCGAAAAAATGCAACGTTTCAAAACGTCACTTGTCATAATTATTTAACCTCAGATGACAGTTAGCCATATTGAAATATGATTGAAACGGTCCAAGAGACGCTTTCAAAACGTTATTAACCAATTTGTGACGTCACAAATGGTTCAAGAAAATGGAGAGTTTCAAAACTGCTTCAAATAGTTTCAAAAGAGTTTCTCGCAAAAAATGCCTACCACTATTTTGCGTATTCTTAAATGTCAGTTATTCACGTGACAAATCGGTTATAGACATCATTAACCGAGGAGAACCTTTTTTGGTACCTATGATGGGTATGATTATGAAAAATGGTACATAGAAAAGGAAAATGTTAGTTTATAATGAATCCGAAAAGCAGCAGAAGGTATCAATATCAAACGCCATTATCACATTCAAAAACGTGTCGAATCACACTAACTACTTGACAGTTGTGGAAAATAGTATATCATGATACAAATTTTTCAAGACGCTATTTTGTCGCACGCGTTGTTTGGAGTACGACAAACGAAGCCAGGAGTGCTCCAAGTGAACAAGTGTGACAACGTGTCTTATAAAACGTGTGTCATGTGCAATTTTTTTTATTTTGCATCAATTTGAAGTCTTTTATTGAAAATAATTGATTCAATATCGATAAATAGCAGAAACATCTTCGATTGGTGACAACGATGACATTTAAATATTTGAAATCTGACGCACAAGCGTTAAGTCCAGTTTACTGTTAAGCGATTTTGATTTTTGCGATACCAGCGGTGAAAAATGCAATGTTGTTATTGTTTTTATTCGTCAATTTGAATCAAATCACACTCTGAATTGAAATTTACCAATAAAAACATCGAGTTTTTCACTGCTAATATCACCAAATCCAAATCGCCCACAAGTAAACTGGGCCTAAATCTCCGAATAATAAAAAATGCGTATCGAAACAGGGGCTATTTCGATACGCATTTGCGTTTCGTAATGACTTCATTATAGAACCAAAGTAGAAAAAAGTATTATTTGACTGATATTAGTTGAACTCTGTTTGTTGTTTACAAAAAGCTCAGCAAAAAGAATATGTAACGGAATAAGTTCGAATAATTTGAATTTTTGCAGTACTTCATCATTCCGGTGACACTGCATTGTCAAATATTTGTTAGAGAAATCAAAAACTGATTGGCGGCTCCAAGATTCGTGATTATGGTCCGATTCTATTCAAAATGGTATGTGAGGTTTCCGAAATCAGATATTATGAATTTTTTGTCGAAATTAATGAATTCAAGATGGTGGTTTCAAGATGGCGGATCCAGGATGGTGCGGATGATTTTCGTAATATGACCCGTTTTGATTCAAAATTGGAATGTGGGGGTTTTTGGTCTTGAAGATTATGAATTTGTTCGATCCAGAATTGGTTTTTATGAATTTTCGGGGGTCCAGAGATTAAGGTGGCGGCTACAAGAGCTCAACCCAACTGTGTCGAGCACCAACTCTTTTTTCACAATAATTGGGTAATAACATTGAAAATTATCCTTCATTGTTTAATTCATATTTCTATAAAAGCGTATTATTTATTTCTGTTTTATTAATTCCTCTGCTCTGATGCCTGGATTATTTCATTAATGAGCTTATTACGTGGGACCCGAAGCAATTATCGAATTTTATCTACGAAAGAATAATGATTCATGCATACCAATAGATTTGGGTTTTGCGGTTATGTTGTGAAAGAGTCGAGACTCTGTATCGATTCATGGAAATTTTTTCTCCTTCCTCCATCCTTCTCAGAAAATTTAGTTCTCTCTTATCTAGTTTTCTTGAAGAAGGAATTATTGAAGAATATGAAGTTGTGTATCAATTTCATGTGGACAATAATATTTCATCAAGTATTTGAATTCAGAAAATTATGTAATAATAGATATATTTTCAAAAATGGGACCCTGTATCTAAGGATTTCAAGCTAATCAAAAGTATATAATAGCCGAAATATTCGTTCTCTTCTAAAATTTACAGTTTTCCAAAATCGTATAACTCTCGTTCATACCTATATATTTTTATAAAATACCTAATAGTTCTACCAATATCGAAGGAGACCTATTGACCCACCCTGTATAAGTTAGTTTCCAAACATACCATTGGTTTCATTATTGCCAATGAAAATTGACGATAGCTTGTGCAATTCTTCGAAATCACAAGAACTAGCCACAAAACAACCAACTTGGCATCACTGGACGCGGTCCTATCAAGCCATATAACGCTACCAGTACTGCCTGGAGTGGTGGGGGTGTCGATGTAAACGGTGTCACCATAGCAGCGGATTGCGCAACCACACACACCGGTTGTGACATCATCGTCGTACCGCCGACCGATGGACAGGTACCGCCGAGCGGTGTTGCCGGTCCGACTGTCAGTAGATCTGCTACTTTTCGAAATTCTTTGCGCAATCTGTCTGAGAATTCGTTTCGTTGAAAATGAAAGCAGTCGCTTTGGAGATTTTGAAAATTGATTACGGTTTGCCTCACCATGCTGCAAGCCCACCGCAGTGCAAAAAAATCGCTTTAATGTTAGGATAAGGGCCTTAAATTCACACCAACCCTAGAAATTACTGCGAATATCAGCATGTTATTCGCCAGGGATCTCGAAAATGGGTCAAATCGGAACTCTTGCAGGAAATAGGTCACCTAGTTTCCGCCATAACAAGTCGGAGATGTTGCCCAAGATGCATCTCATAAATACACTTTCATTTGGTTTTGTTTATTTGGGTTTGTTTGTTTTTGTAATGCTCAACAAGTGGAAGTGTATCCGTTTCGATTTTAGATGCTGATTCGGAGCAGCTCAAAAATTGGACTTCGTATCGAGATACTTAAATTGTATGCCTGGGGCTAATAAAAACTCATTCTCACCTACTGAGAAAATGAAAACTGTAAATATGACAAACTTTCAAGAAATCTTTAATCAACAATCGTCAGTCTCACGACTCTCATCAATCTACCTCGAAAATTTTTCGAATTTCCTTTTGTTACTCAATATTGTATCATAATTTTTTCACTCACCCTGTATATTCTAGCTAGATAGCTAGATAGCTAGATAGCTTAGACCTTGGAAACCAACGTTTTGCTTGGGAAATGGTTTATATTCTATATTGTGAAAAGTGGAAGTTGTTTATGAAATTTGGATACTATTTGTATTGCGCGTCAGTTATTTTCAAAAACGAAATTATTTGAAGAGAAATGGAACAGCCATGAATTGGACACAAATTTTTGAAAGTGAAAATGTCTATCCAATTAGAAATATCAAACATAATTTGAAATGCATGTCTGGTAGACTACGAGCAGAAAACAACTACTTTCCTGGTAAATACCACGCAGAACATTGAATTATATCAACTCATAGTCCATATGAAACGATTCACACTGTGAATGCAGACCGCAAATGTTTCTTTCTTCCTAAGACGTGACAAATTCACATCGAGACAGGCACGCTTAACAACCTACAGACCGGTTTCGGGCTTATTGGCCCTCATCAGTGCAGGGTAGTTATCCGAGTAGAGACCGTGGAGATCTCACGGATAATTGGATAGACTATTTTCACTTTCAAAAAGTATTCGAAGATATTAACGATCGTCTTTAAATAGCAGCCAAGGGCACCATTGTTATAATAATTTTTCACGAGATGCAATGGGTAGCTAAAAATAAAGTTTGTGTATTGTATGCATTTATATTTGAATGGAGATATGAATGAAGGTTAAAAGTTGAAGGTAACTCAATTTTACTATTTATATACTCATTCATTGAAAAATGTAGTACTACTATCTCGGCAATATTGATATGGCAATAACAGCATTTTTTGACGATAAATCGTATTCTAAACAAATGAATAATTTTGGACTAAACCGAAACATACGTTTCCTGAGATGAGTAGAGAACATCCGTTATATAAAAACAATGCGTTATGTTCATAATATACAGGGTGTCCCGAATAAGGATGCAATTTTTTTTCAATCGTAGTCGCAATTTCCCAAACTTTTCTCGGAAAATTCACCCAAAAATCATACAAAATTGAAGGGGCCAAATTTAAAGATTATTCTGTTTGCATTCAGAGTTCCTCTTTTTAAACTTGAAATTTGGTCATTGAAATTGCGGAGCCACTTCCAACTCTCCCAAGGTTTTTCTAATTTTTCAAGCAAAAAATGAATAAAGTGCCTAAAAAAAAGGGGGAAATATCCACCTCGAATTTGGAAAAATTGTGAGTGTAGTGTCATAATTTTACATTATCTGGAAATTTTTTGCATTCTCAACTGAAAATTATTCAGTTAATTCGCAAAAATGTACCGACGGGAAAAACCTGTACAGCTAGACGAGTAGAAGGAAAATTGTTGAAGCTGTTCAACATTAATTTTTCACTCTTGTCAGACAAAATGAACATCAAACGAATCAATCCAATATCTAAATAAATATTTTTAGAATTCGTATCGGCCTTGTCAAACATCGAAACGCTAAAATTACCTGATGGTTGTTGCATGTTTGTATACACAACTATGTGTTTATTCCGTATCTAGGTCACTTTATCACGAGTTTTGCATAGGCGACCTTGGCCCAATAGCGCAACTACCAATATTTAGACTTTTTATTCATTCCAACCTGTATATTTTTACATGGAGAAATGATTTAATTGCGCGCAGCATGCTAATTACAACGCCTGATTTCCTTTGAGGTTCTGCAGATTTTTGGTTTCCTCCACACCTATATTTGAAGAGAATTTATATAATTGTAGCTTCATATCAGAAACTATACGGCAGGTGAACTTTGAAATATCCATCCCATTTGCAGAATAACTGTGAATACCTACCGTCTTCTGGCTAGGCTCAAACCAATTTTTTTTGTACGTCACAATTCAAAAGTTGAGTTGAGAACCGATTCTTCAAAAGACGAAACTTGAGCGGGACCTACAGCTTGTAATGGAATCCGAACAACTTCTGAAGGAAACTAGTCAAGTACTAGCAGTATTAGCACCTTTGAAAGTTTATAGTTCATCTCAGTATCTCAATGTTACGTGCATGGTAATATATTATCAAAACCTGAATTGGTATTTTTCGTCCTACTACTTACACTACATCATCGCAATTTTTTCACACAAATAGTCAATATGATCTGATATAACTGGTATAAAAAGATTTACGAATGATCTGCGTAATTCCATTTGAATGTCGTAACATATTATTTAATTACAGATAAGAGTGGCGCTCAGACACTTCCCTGTGGTACACCCCAATTAACTCTCCCTCTATTGACTATACATTATATTTTTAGTGAATTCGAAATATGTCTCTACTAATCTGAGTCTTCTTCTAGTGTTCATCCATGTGAAAATATCTAATAATTGAGGATTTCGTTTTTACTGACATGTTTTTCTCTTTACTTTCTGCTTTGCTCCGAAACAGGTAATTTTATTTGTTTATTGAGGATTTAGTATCACACCAACCCACCCATCATAGCCCTCATAAAATCCCTGATCGCCCACGTGTACTGGAATGAGTGGGGTTGAGAACAGGGTTGCCATACATAATCAAAAGTACAGGTTGGTCCGAAATAGAGTGTGATTTTTTTCCCTAAATTCGAACAGGTTGGAAAAAATAAAACACAGAAATTTTGGCTCTAGTAGCATTTATTGAAGGATAGTCGCGACTCGACAAATAATATACATTTTCCATATTATGGTTTCTTGAAGTTTTTCATTTACATGTGTCTACAGTTTAGATGCTATTATAAAAAAATTAAAAATAGATAAGTTCCAGTATTGCATAACAAAATGGCTAAAAAACTCGAAAGACTTTCGAAAAAAAGTGTACTTTGATGAACCTGTATTTCACCCTGTGTCTTGAAGAATTGTCACTGTATTTTTCAAGATACACATAAATGAAACTAGAACCATTGAGGAGTTCGAATAGAAACCTAAAATAAAACTTTCGTACCTAATATTTTTTTGTAATATGTAAAATGAAGGAGTTACTGGGGGAAGGCGAAGGACTTTCTGTAAACTTTTTGCCTTGAAAATTCATTCAAAGAATCATCTCTTGGAAGTTTGTCACCATAAATAATAGGCGAGATCACTAATTTCTGGAAAATATACCACAACCTTCAGAATTATGCGATAGTGGGATTATGTTTTTCCAGAATCATAAAGTTTCATCATATTTCTTACAATATGAGAAGGCCGATGAACTAATGAAAAATCCTCGGAAAAATCACTCAGTATACATACACGTCATTGAAGATTAACCAAATGAACAATCATTAAACACGAAGTCTCCATTTCAATATGATAAACGCTGAAATAATTTGTTTTATTCGTGGGATGAAATTGAATAACATTTCCCCAGAAGTTCCGAGAAATAGTGAAACTGGCAACACAGGAATGTGCCTATCAGAGGACTTGTAACGTCACTAGAAGCGGCCACGATGTTGTTGTTTGAATGTCTCGAGGATTTCAGAGCGGCGTTTATTCGAACATTGCATAACATCTTCTAGGAAAAACTATGAATATACATAATATTTTACCACTACATTTCAACTACAATCACGTCTGAACAAAATCCACGCGTTTGTGATCTCGCCTATTGACCACCCCGGGAAAAGCCCTCGCTGTCCGTTACGCCACTGCCCGCCACCGAAACCGTAGGAACCCCCGCCGCTGGCTAGACCTGGCACCGCCGCCTCGGCACCCGCCCGAACCCCGTCCCGAGTGCGGAAGGTAAGATTTGTCTACTCTGTGGTAAAGGGCCCCCCCCCCTCCAACCCCTCAGCCTGCCCTAACCAGGCCCGGCACATGATGCGCCGCGCCAATGTGGGTCAGTAGGCCACGTCGCCCCCCACCACCAGCAACATTGAGCCCCTCCCCTCCCCTCCTTGCCCCACCCTGCGTGCGTGTGCTAGAGCGAGCGAGCGACTGCGATGCGATGGGGCAAGAAAAGTGTGTGTGCGGTGCGAGTATGACTTCACAACACCAGTAACATAGACCTGGTTCGCGGGAAAGTGGGTCACCAGTCCCGGCTCACTTTCACTTATTGCACGGCGTCCCAATCATTCTCCATTGTGGCCCTGTGCTGTTAGCACGCGTCCCACTAGTACTCGTAGAAGTTTACACAGCGGTCGGCTCAGTAGTCAGTCTGCCGATCGGTCTCCATAGAGACGGTGGCTAGCGCGAGTGTTGATTGCCGCGACGCGCGTGATTCCCCTTTTCCGGATTTAACTCTCGCCTCCCCTTTTCTGGATTTAACTGTGCCGCGTCGACGGACGATGCCGCTTAGGTAGTGTTCGCACGCGTGAAATGTTACTCGACATGGAGAACCACTCGACGCTGCTCTCCCTCAACATGTCGCCGTTCCACCCCAGCTCGGGCGACACCCCCATAGCCGGCGGCAGCCCGCTGCCGCAGTACGGCTCACCCCCGATCTCCTCCTCGTACGAGGTGCAGCAGCAGCCGCAGCAGCTGCACCAGCAGCAGTCGATGATGATGCCGCAGCTTGACACCTCGTATCTGTTTTCCGCAGGCGGCGGCGACGGCTCGCTGTCGGGCCTCGACCTCGGCGGCTACCAGATGGCCGCCGCAGGTGGGCCCTCCTCCATGGCGATGACGCCCACTGGTGGTGGTGGTGGTGGTGACACCCCCGATTCGAAGTACGGGATTGAGGAGCTGTGCCCTGTGTGCGGGGACAAGGTTTCCGGGTACCATTACGGCCTGCTGACGTGCGAGTCCTGCAAGGGCTTCTTCAAGCGGACGGTGCAGAACAAGAAGGTGTACACGTGCGTGGCCGAGCGGAGCTGTCACATTGACAAGACGCAGCGGAAGCGGTGCCCGTTCTGCAGGTTCCAGAAGTGTCTCGAGGTCGGGATGAAGCTGGAGGGTGAGTGGTTGGTTGGTGGTTTGTGGGGGTGGTTGCGTGGGGATAGGGGGTGGATCTTCGGTTACCGCATTCCTGTGAGTTGGGGATTAGTTTGTGGTGGTACTTGCGTATTTTTTATAAGGGTTGTGTGTACTGTGTTATTCAGGATATCAACAGAAAAAAGGGGTCATGTTACCATGTTTTTTTTTTCCCCATGATATAGTTATACCTAATTTAAAAAAAAATTGTGACAAGTGAGTTCCTTACAATTTGATATGATTATTGATCACTGTTTTTCAAAAACTCAAAATTGCAACTTTCTAATTGCATTTAACTTTTATTCACTCTCAAAAATTCCTCCTGATATGGTTTCACGCCGAAAACGTACAGTTGTGTGCATTAAGAAGTCTTCCAAGGTTTGTATGGTGTTAACCTTTTTTCCGTTGATATCCTGAATTACGTATTTTTACCTCCTGATCACGAATCTGAAGTCAAAACGCGGCGGTCCCAAGTATTTTCGGATATATGAGTGTGTTTTCTTCTCGGTTTTGTTTCAAAAATACACGATTTGACACTTTGGATTGGACAACTGGACATCTCAAGTTTTTGCTATTGAAAACACGAAAAGTTCGTGCTCCATTGAACTACACACGTTCACGTTTGATACTTTTCAAAAAATTCACCCTTCAGAATATTATCCAAACCAAACAAGAACCGAGCACGACGGGAGACAAACAATAAAATTGAGTAGGACAACTAACAGTGTAGACTTGAGAGATTGAGGTTAGATGTTCAGTTTACGTTCTAAGGAATAAGGGTGAATTTTTTGGGAAAGTGTCGTGTTTTTCGCTAAAAAGTACCGAACGCAAGAGTGTGGGAGAGATGTCAGATGGAATATTTTTGAAAAAAAATAGGTCCTTATTTTCGTGATGAGGACGTCAAAATATTTATTGTGTACTACTCACTAATCATTTTGTCTCAACTCCTAAGAGTGCGGTGAACGAGCATTTATACCCCTCGCGGAATCGTATAGGGTGACTGTGTATGATAAAAATTAGCAAACATTTGAGACAAAATATTAGCGGCAGGTTGCAGTGCAGCTAGTTTCATTTTCATCTTAACTGACTGCAAAGACCATGCACTTGAGATTTGAGACAAGGACCAACTTTTGACTAAATAAATCAGCTTTAAAAACTATCCTCGAAAATCACAATCTAAATCTGGAAAGCTTCGATTCAATAATTAGAATAAGGAAAACCTGTATCTGACAATTTGTTAGGTATTCTAGATATACAAACAACATAGGTACAGAAACAACTAATCAAAAATTCATCGACAGGTAGGTACCTACTTGAATATTATCACTTGGCACCAAAAGTCGTACTCAGTGATAACCGAGGTGATAACCAAGTTGTTTTTATCAATATGCATTCAAAAATAATCGATCTCATTAGGTTGAAAAATGCTTTTATGCTCTTGAAACCTCGCTTGAAACATTGAATTCCTTGTTTTGTTTCTACTAGCATAATATGCCTGATAATTTCGAGAATGATCATGCACTAATGCCTAATATAGAAACTGTTGGATTGTCTCAGGATTGTCCCAGTCTCAATCAAATCATTTTGTCGAGCATTTCGTAGTTGAGAAAAAAAGCGATTATGGATAACACATGGAAAGATAACAATAAAGTAAACAATTATCAGAACTTATATTTTTCGGGTTTTCCAACAATCAATGTTTTGTTGGAATACTGATGTAGCTTTTTACCTACTTACATTTTGTACCTTTATGGGTTTCTACCTCGGTTGCTTCAAGGTGTTTTGTTCTTTTTGTATATCTTCTTCAGGTGTTTCACGAGGTGTTTCATCTGCATCTCGGTGGTAAATAATTCACATTTTGAAACCGATTTTACCTATATAACCTCTGTTTCGTTCCCAATAGTCGAAAGTCACGCGGTTTTAATTTTTGGTTGAACAAGTGCAACAATAACTTGAAACATCGAGCCACAGTTCTGTTTTATTTTATTGCATTTTCCATGGAAAAGTTTAGGGTAGTTCCTTCAAACAGCAGGAAAAACCATGATATCACAAATCTAAAGCTCAATTTATAATGTCCGCTGCCGTAGCTACATTTGACGCTGCCGTTCCAAATGTTTATTTTTAGCATATTCCATCTACGAACAGTAACTGCAGCGTCAACTGTAGCTACGGCTGCGGAGTTTATAAATTGATCTTTATTATTATTTCGTATGAAATCACATACCTAATTTAAGCGTATTCCGGAAATAGTGCAAATGGAATTGATGAAAAATCAGGTCATTTTTTGAAATATTTTAAGGTAAGTTTTTCTTCGGAAACTTCCGAGGTTTGACAGTTTTTTTATGAAATCATAGATGAATATTTGAAAACTGAATTACATGCCTCTTCAATGTCTAAAAATTACATGTTTGTTTCGGTTTTTGCATATAGCCACGCCGTGTACATCAGGATGTCTTAGTTATGAAAAATGCCACGAACCACTTGAAGAAAATAAAATGAAAGGTCTATTTTTGATTGTCTCTAATTCAGCATTTTTCAAAATCCGACAATAAAATTGAAATAATTCATATTGATACCAGTTTATAGCGTTTTCCAAACCGATAAGTTTTTTTTTTAATTTTTTGTGATCTGACCCAAAAATATGTGCAAAGTTATAGCTTACAGCTTTTTTTTGAGACATCCTGTATAATTTACTATGAAACCGACATGTCCGGGCTTATCACTGAATACAGTGATAACCTCGGCGATAACACTCAACTGAATTTTCATTGGTATACGAGTCTAGACCTCGTTATTATCCAGTAAAAAGTAAAAACTACTCACTATTCACACATCGTTATTATGTAGGTGATGTTTATTGCTCGGTAGAATGTAAATACATAAAAGTGGATATGGCATCTCAGAAACGTACGTTGATAAAATGTTTCTTTGCGTAGATTTTTATGATGTGATTGTTCTGCTCGTTGTTCTGCTAATCGCGCAAAACAATATAGCTTGAATGTGTTCTTTAAAGATAACACTGCGCCACTGGTGTACCAGAACTGACGTTTTATGGACATTTCTAAGACAAAAACAAGATTTCCGTTCAAGAGGAATTTCATGGCCTTGGCTTCCAAGTTCTGTGATTTGGGAGAATCGTTTCTGGAGTGTTTCTTTCTTCTGCCGCATGGTGTCGCCACTTCCAACTATCTCTTGGAACGCGGCTCAGTGCGGTCAAATAAAGGCGACGAAGATGCATTGGGATAGGCACACTGAACTCAAGCAAGAAATGGAACGATAATGCAATTCAGCAGTTTTACGCTAAATTGAATTTGCGCATACCATGTGATCATATAGCAAAATTGAATGTGGATCATGCGCAGAAACCTTTTGCACAGGACCGGCACTACCAAAGATGACACACTCAATAACACAGCTTTATGAACAACAGATAATTCAACAAAAACACAATATGAAGCCGAAAACAGCTTGCTGAAAATCGAAATGGACAAGATTCGAGAACAAAGAGCAATAAAATACAATGTAAACAAAACTTATAGGCTGACGAGTGGGCTGACGCCAACTCTTAGTTCTGTGGCTGAAATATATAATTTCAGACATACGTTCACATAACATATCAAAAACGTAGTCTCAGACGTGCCCAGCTAACCCTGGCACATATTGCGCATGTGCTCGATTCAAGGATTATGATTCGCCTGTTGGCCGTGAATAATCCTCGCGCATCCTGCTATATTGTCGTTCCATTTCTTGTTTGAGTTCAGTGGATAGGCACCGCTTCGAGTGGAGATCTCACGGTCTCTACTCGATTAACTACCCTACACTGATGACGGCCAAAAGGCCCGAAACCGGTGATTAGGTTGTTAAGCGTGTCTGTCTCGATGTGAATTTGTCACGTCTTAGGAAAAAAGAAACATTTTGCGATGTGCATTCACCAGTGTGAATCGTTGCATGGACTACGAGCAGATATAATTCAATGTTCTGCGTGGAATTTGGCCAGGAAAGTAGTTGTTTTCTGCCCGTAGTCTACCAGACATTCGATTTCAAACTATTTTTGATATTTTCAATTGGATAGACAATTTTCTCTTTCAGAAATTTCATAACCCCTTTTTTTACCAATAAGTACAATCGATGAATATTTTTTGGTGTGATCTTTATTTCCATGTATTTGTGTTCAATTCAGTGAATTCAGTTCTTTGTTTCGATTACCTGTGATTAATTAGCAACTAAAGCCATTATAGAAAAAATGTAACGTGATCTATCTTGGTGATATTAATGTGTGGCTTTGCTTTTTTCAATTTCCCCTTCTCATTTCAAATTTTTTACTTCAGTTCGATTAAGCTAATCTTATCCACATTTCTTGATTCTTTTCATATTTTCTAACTAAATTTCTCCTTCCTTTTTTATTCCTCTGCAGCACTGATTTTTTTCGATCTTCCTAGTTTCTATTCCAAATTTGTTACTCCATTGCCCCTATTCTTGAATTCTAGGGAATAGAAAAACTGATAGAAAGGTGAGAACTGAGAAGGAAATATACATCATTCATCTGCCAAGAATTCAAGATGTCTACCCTCAACTTCCCTGATTTCTCTCAATTATTCCTCTTATATCATTATAGTATATTATGATACAAGTTTTATAAGACGCTAATTTGTCACACGCGATGTTTTGAGTACGACGAAAGAAGCCAGGAGTGCTCCCAAGGGAACAAGTGTCTTATAAAACGTGTGTCATATACGTTTTTTTTTATATTTTGCATTCATTTAAGGTCTTATTGAAAAAATTGTTTCAATATCGATAAATAGCAGAAACACCTCCGATTGGTAACTAACAATGGTGGATGGCATTGAAATATTTAAAATCTGACGCACAAGCGTAAAGCCCAGTTTACTGTTGAGCGATTTTGAGTATTGCGATACCAGCGGTGGAAAATGCAATGTTGTTATTGTTTTTATTGATCAATTTTATTGAAATCACACTCTGAATTGAAATTCACCAATAAAAACATTGAGTTTTTCACTGCTAATCCAAATCCCAAATCGCTCAGAAGTAAGCTGGGTTCTAACTCTTCTGACTTTCATTTGACAGTTCGATTGTACCAATCTCCGAATAATAAAAAATGCGTAACGAAACAGAGGCTATTTCGATACGCATTTGAGTTTCATAAAAACTTCATTGTAGAATCAAAATAGGAAAATATATTTTCAATTTCGCTCAGATTTTAATTATTTCAATCTCATTATTGTTACCAATCGAAGATGTTTCTGTTATTTATCGATATTAAATCCATTTTTTTCTTCAAATCAATTCAAAATAGAAAAAATTGTATATGACACACGTTTTATAAGACACGTTGTCGCACTTGTTCACTTGGAGCACTCCTCGCTTCGCTCGTCGTACTCCAAACAACGCGTGCGACAAAATAGCGTCTTATAAAACTTGTATCATAATATACTATTTTCTTATCAAAAATTAATTTCGAAGTCAGATCAGGTAGGCAATAGTTGATTTTTGGCAATCATAAACCCAGCTACGAATAGAAACATTAATTATTATTCTCTAGTCTAAACCAAGCGTTTTCTAAAACGGTTGCTCAATACCGCGCTGTTGTAAGGTTCTTGGGGAAATGGTACGTTGCGCAGAGATATTGTAAAACCCACATAAATTCCTAGTCAAATATTTGTTGCCCAATTGACATTTACTCGGCATTAAATTGGCTCTGTTCTGTGTACAAATGAAATGGACACGGATACGAGCTCGAAAAATCGGCGGTGTTCGGCTGTTCACGTTGATGATGATGCAATGCACACACAGTGGACATCAAAAAATTTGCAAGGTGTCAAAATATCAGGCACAAAATTTCCCAGAAGCACCCTGAAAATGAAACATTGGAAACAAGTCAATACTTAGTTCTAAACGGCCTTCGAATAACCCCGATCTGGCCCCTATGGATTTTTTTCGTGAAAGCAAACCGTTATATATACCTATTTTTTCAAATAATGATGCTAACATGGATGAATTGATATGCCAATTTCAAACAATAGTTGATTTTAAAGATCTAAGTCGCACACATTAGATTCTGAGAGTTTGTATCTTGGTATGCCTACGTATTTCAACTTGTTCACCTTGAAAGAGCCTATAAACCATTTCTGCGAATTTTTTTCGAGCTATTTCCGCCGATAGCTCGAGTATATTATTGGATAGCGCTGATTATAAAATGTTTATTACTTTTTTAGTAACTCGTATAATTCAAGATGCTTCAAAAAAATTGCACACTCCTAAGAACTATTTCACTGCAAGCAGAAGTTTTAAGATTATTCAACTGATTTAGGAAAAATCCTTGGAAAAATCACAAGAACGAAGATGGAAAAGTGAATGAACCAAAATCAACATCAAAATTTTTATGATTTCTTTCGAAGCTCAATGATTCCGAAATTCGCAAATGACTCTGCTGAGTTTATTGGGGTCACAAATTCACTTGTGAATAGAAAAGAAAAGGGTAGCTCTGGTCTAGTTCACTCAATCCCGAGGGGTTGAACACATGGGAATTCCGGTGTACAATTGATAGGAATTCCGGGGGAATTCCGAGGGATTCCGGGGAATTCCTTTCTTTTTTACGCCAGAAAAAATACGAAATTTGTGTGTTTTTTTATTGCTGAAAACACCAAGAAAATCTGATGAATTTTCACTAAAAATGTTAAATAAATTATTTTAACCACTCATGATCATCGATGAGTTCATTCCCGTCTTTTAAAAAAAAAAAACAATTTCTGCTGACTCTGTGATTTTGTAACTTTAGTAGTTTGTATATGAAGGCTATATTTTAAAATTATTTTGAAATGTACAGGATGTTCCAAAAAATTGTGGAATATCAATGTTATCTTGTTTCTTTTGGAACACCCTATATTTTATTGCTTTTTCTGATTCTATACATACTTGGGGTCTAATTGGAACGATTACAGAAATATAGGGTGTGAAAAATTAAGATTTTTCAACTTTCGGATTTTTTGGTGTTGAATCTATTCATAATTGATCAAAACGGCTAACATGTCCCTATCTTAATTTTTTATTCGCCACCAATTATTTATA
The DNA here is from genome assembly GCA_029955515.1 of Chrysomela aeneicollis. Taxonomy (NCBI): domain Eukaryota; kingdom Metazoa; phylum Arthropoda; class Insecta; order Coleoptera; family Chrysomelidae; genus Chrysomela; species Chrysomela aeneicollis. The sequence goes on along the minus strand of JARUHQ010000018.1, from coordinate 10,554,287 downwards.
TTCGAATGAAAAAAATACAGGGTGGTTCATAATTCTGAACCCCCCCATATGTGATTCAGTTGAATATCATAAGATGGTAGGTCAAGAGTTAGGATAGGGACATGTAAGCCGTTTTGACCGAGGTTTTGACCATCAATGAATAGTTCTGACACAAAAAATCTATAAAGCTGAAGAATCTTGATTTTCCAAAACATAGATCTTCTCCCTAGACCCCAAGTGTGATATAAATCAATGAAATAAGATTTTCAGGGAGAATATAAAAATGCAACCAAATACATGGACTTCCATATAAGAAACAATATAACTTTTATATGCCACAATTTTGGGAAATCCGGGGAATTCCAGAGGAATTCCGGCTTATAGGAATTCTAGTGTACACATTTTCTCCTAGTGGTCAACCCCTCGCTTAATCCTAAAAATATTTGGCCCTATACTCGTCTGACTTTGTGAAAATTATTTGTGCTGCTGCTGCATCTAAAACTTCCAAAACAGTTTCCCATCATGACTTTGCTCGTCGTACTTTAGTCAGCACAAACTGATGGGAGCTTATTTGGCAACACAAAAAGGATTAGAATATGAATGAAATAATAATTTCGAATAGAAGCTGTTGTTGCCCAGTTGGCGAATTCTTTCAGCACACCTGGATCTTTTTTGAGTGACATACCCATTATTTCCCATATTGTCATGCCAAAACCTAATCCTGTTTGCTGAATCTGGTTTCGACGACTGAGAAATGAGTTAGGTACTGCTTTTTATAAAAAAAAAAAATTGAACAGTCATATATCGGTCACGAGATCGGTCATTTACGATGTTGAAGAAATTTATACCTGAGTTTTGGGTAATTAACCTACGAATTAACTAAAAATTGGGTAGCAATGAAAAGCGTTTTCAAATAGTTTTCCTCTGAGCTTCCAAATGATTCAACACACTGTATTGCTAAAAATCGTTCATAAATAAACATATGTATAGAAGTAGAATCATTCTATTCAATATGTTATTTATAACCTTTCCAATATTATGATGATTCAAAGATTACATAACACTTCATATAAACCGAGATCAAAATGTATATATTCAATTAATTTGTGAAGAAATGTTGAAAAAATCGCATTTATGATGGGATGGGTACATCAAGTATTGGAAATACTATAAAATATAAACTTATATGGATTATTATCGATGGAATTTCAATTCAGAGTCGAGTTATTGGGATTATGTTTTACATTTTCAACAAAAAGAGGAAGGAAGACACAATTCTTGTGAGAAATCTTTCAGAAAACGACTAGTTACGGTCAAAATTTTGTGCACTAAATCTCAATTTCACAAGGAATTTAAATAATTCTAGAGAGTTTCAAGAGATTCCAGGTAATTTCACTTATAATTATATCTATCGAATGTACAGGGTTATTCATTATAAATTACCCACTCTCTGTCAACCTTATAATTACTGATAGAAAAAAAAAACGTTTCAAAAAAGTTTTTGTGATTTTGACTGGATTTTGTTGAACTATTATCAAAAGTACAGTGGAGTGCTGATTTCAGGGCGGGATACCCTGAATATTATTGCATTTTAGAAACGATCATTTGTTTCCGATTTCAAAAATATACCATGTGTTACCTCTACCATATACCGTTTTTGAGTTATCGAATGTCGAACTATGGTTACTGTAAATATGGAAAACACTAGAAAATTACAACTATTTTGTTCGTTAACTGACACTCTCTTTTCAATGAGTGACATTTCTTCCATATTGTTGGCATTTTCCTAGTTCACAATAATCTTAACTTTCCATATTCACATTGTCTAACCCGAGATCTAACTATAATAGTTTAACATAAGATATTCGATGTTTGATAACTCAAAAACGGTATAAACCACCATTTATTGCGAGATTTATTGCATCCAGTAGAAAATCCGTGTAACCAACCAATGTTTTGAAAATGAGCCCGAAAAGCAATACTCACACAACACTCAGTTGCGCAATATACCCAAATAGTAGGTATATGTTTGCAAAATAATGTCGAATGATATTCAACATATCGTCATGACTGTTTTTTGTTTCCACATTGACGTTGTTTATTTTCACATCAAAAAACATCTAGCTGTTCCAAAATTTGTTTTCGCTTATGGCTCGTAGGTAGTATACAACATTAAACAAACATACAGGGATGGTTTTTGTGTTACACTGCATCACACATAAAAAGAATTACTTGATTTGATTTGATATGCTTTGATTCAAGAGTATGGCTTGTTTATATATACTGGAATAAATGTCTGCTCAATTCAAGACTAATATGTTTCGAACTAAATACACTCATATAAATATTTCAGATTGATAACACAATATATTCAAATCAAGACAATCATAATCTCTCAATGACTCGCATTTTTCTTGAACAAAAAGAATCAGATTTTCAGTTTTAGCTGTAGATTGTTTTGTATCAAGAATTTTATGAAATTAGAGGAATTATATCGATTTCTTGAAATGAGAATCATCCTCAACTTCCGTTCTCTTATTGGGGCTCTCATCAATCACATCATCACTTGCAGACCTTCTTCTTGACAACCTTTCCCCCTATTCGTAGAGATTATTTCTGAACTTGTCCACCAGTTTACCTCGCAATAAACTTGTATTCCTCTGGTTTCAAACTATTGAAAAATATAAAATATATCATTCACAACTCCATGTAGGTACAATGTGAGAGATAATCTAACTCAGCACAATGTATGGTTATTATATTTCTTCAAATCTGGGTTCACATTCTTACTACTGAATTCATTTTCCTTGGATCGAAATTAGATAAAAAAATGGAAAAATATGTTAGGTATAATATGCAGTATCAAAATACCTAAGATGTCTACAAGTTCAAGAAGCTCTTTTCCACTGTTCAATCAGTGTTTGGACAAATTTAAACGTTCATCCGCACATAGGTACCTAACCCCAATTTTCACTCACTATGCCGATCCTGGTTATTCAAGTTTTTCACGAATTATCAGTTTTCGAGATGATATAGCTACTTCAATTGATTGGATACACAATAATACCTACCCAATAATGAACGTCGATAAGATATAGGCATGTAACTTACCTCTAAAAGTGTTAATTATATCCTCAGATATCTCCTAAGACCTTAGTTTTTCTTTCATGGTAAGCCAATATTTCTATGCCAATAAAATAGGTTGAACTGGTTGAACAATGATGAATGCACGACAAGAGCACCGAAACAACACACTCACACCTTTTGGCAACATTCTCGGCTCGAAGGGATCGCAATTATATTCGAGAAAATGTTATGGTCAATCCAAAGAAACTTTCTCAGAGATTTACTTATTCAGAGATTAATTGTCTTGTAAATCTCGTTATTGAAGAAAATGTTACATATGTTATTTCGAAAGAAGACATTCCGTGATATATTTTTCAAGAACTTAATTATTTTTTCTGGATACTTTGAATTTCTTGAATTGAGAACATTTTGTTATACCAAATGAATATTCCAGTGAAATAATTTTCTACAATTGACATACTCAATAAATTCATTTCAAATAAATTATTTCATAAGAAGAATGCGCTTTTTCAAAACAAGAATTGGACGTTGAACAAATATATCGTTTTCATTTGAGAATTTGTTTTTATGTGTGCAGGACTAATCAAAATATGTGGTCTGATTCTTCTGAATCTCGATTGATAATTTCCTTCTATTTATTTTGTCGGTGGGCCAGATTGGTGGGTCGGTCCCTAGAGCCATCAAAGGGCTTTGACCCACTTCATTTCTAACGGTACTTCGAAAGAACAGTTATTTTGAGCCGACGTGGCCGACCCTAAGCTAAGTTCGATGGACAAGTGCCCAGATGTAACATTCTTTGGCCACGAACGGCTGTAGAAAATATTGTGGTACCTTAGCTTAGATGATGAGCCTGTGGTTGTACAGGGCGAATCACATTGGCTCGGCAACCGAGGTCCTGTTCTTTGGCTGGCAAGGTCTCCCGATCTTACACCTTGCGATTATTACCTTCGAGGAAGAATAAAGGACCTCATGTATGAGCGCATTCCTGATTCGCAAGATGCGTTGAATGCAGTAGAATTATGTCAGAAAGAGCAGTCAAATATGGCATAATAATTCTATTACTACATAGTATTATGTATTTTGCCCTTTTTATTTTTTGTCCCATGAATTGAATCAATTCATTACTTACGTTTTGTTTTTCAAGCAGGGCCCGCCATGAAGTTGCGGCTGCATATTATGAAAAAGCTTTGTTGTTGAAATTTCTGAAAAACTGTAATGGCGTTCATCAAAACTAATATCATTTATTGTAACTCTTTTAAAATAGTATATTACACAGCAAGTGTGGAAAGTGACATATTTCACACGAGTAGCGGTGAGTGCGGAAACGTAACGAGTGAAGGAAATGCACTTTCCAACGAGTTTTGTACACTATTTTTCCTACGACTCCGAATACTTTCATTTCGCAGCAAGTCTTGTCAAAAGTGTAACTTGAGCGGTCTCTATAATTTCAGGTGGTTTTGATTCGATATCAAGTACCTACTGTTTATTTCCATATTCTAGATGATATTTGAATACTTCACTGAAAATTCCTCATTATGTGAATTACTGATTGATTGAGTCAGTTTAGTTTGGACAAATTTTTATTGATATTGAAATCAGCGTACATAAACAAACTTGACACCATACACCTGCTAGCGCCATTTATCACGCAACCAGAAATACAGAACCATAAAAGTACGTAGTGCGCAAGCGCGTACGAGTTAGTGCATCCTTGACTCCTTGCAAACATCTGTGATACCAACAAAGAATCTTCTCGTTGATGGTGATACTGTGACATCAAACTGATGCAAGCAGCAAGCCGCACATAAAACTGTAGCCGTACTCTTTTGAATGATCTCACATTTGTCATCAACATAGTTCCAGCAAAGAGTATAGCTTCCAGTTTTAAAGTGAATTCAGAGGTTATGTATCAGACACATTGAAATTGATAGATAAAGAATTCTCGGTATAATTCGAAACGAGACAGAAATTTCAATATATAATATGAATTTGATTTGGGAACGCTTAAATATTGACAGTGAGTACCTTCACAATATACCTAATTATTTCTATCAATTCATACGACCGTTGTGATTTTTTCATATCAACACTAGTGCTTTTTTTCTTTCAAATAAACAATACCATGGTGATATGAGCTACTTTCTGAATAACAAAACAGTGTGATTATTGACGTTTTCATACGGGGTCGTAAGAAAAACGTAATTTCCTTTAAAAAATGTAAAATTTGGACCACCCTGTACGTGGTCATTCCATTGTTTCGAGAATAATTGGGATAAGAAAAATAAGAATATAGTTCGCAAAAAATAAATTACTGCTTCTGATATATCTGAACTGAATTATGTCTCCCCACAACTTTTCAACTTTTTAACTAACAAAAAGGAAATCCGCAATAAAGCTTTTCGTTGATTTCGAATAACCCTGTATGTGGGGACGTATCAACTTCGAGTAGTAGTTTATCTGGGTTTGCTGTGATTTAGAAAAAATAGGCTGAAACCGGATGTACTTCATTGTCATGCGATTTCATGATTCAATATAAATTGTTCTAGAATTCACTTAATCATGAATGTCACAAAATATATTATATTCAAGAACTTTTCCAGTTTATACATGGCGAACGATTTCGTAGTGCTGAGAAAATTAATAATTCATGAATGAAATATCTTGTTGAATCAGCAGGTGGAGTATAACAATTTATTTGATAATTTCTGGTAATGAATTCATTGTAAACTCATAGTTTTCATCCGAAGCAGGTGAGGTAACATCATAATGTTTGAATTTCAAATCTACAAGGTGGTCCAGTTTCTCGACGAACAGAATCAAATCTCAGTCTCTTGTACAGGGCATAGTTCATCACAAATCCATGTCGACAAATCCACAGGATATGTTTAAATTTGAAGCCTTATATAACAAGTATGTAATGATATTTCTTTTGTGCAAATGTTTACAAGAAATCGGACCACTCTGTATGCACTGAAAAAGTGAAAGCGTATACGTACAGACCTGTGAACAAACAAACTTATTCGGTTTCGATCCAAAAACGGACTCGTTTCTCTGTGACTTTAAGTAGAATATTTATATTCATAAAAGTACCAACGAAAAAGTCATGATGTAACATCCCAATATTGGATAGATGTCTTGCCCAAAATACATCACATCTTGTTCTAAGTTAGAAAATAGTATATTATGATACACGCGTTGTTTGGAGTACGACGAGCGAAGCGAGGAGTATACAATTTTTTCTATTTTGAATTGTTTTGAAGAAAAAATGGATTTAATATCGATAATTAACAGAAACATCTTCGATTGGTATAACAATGATGACATCGAAATAATTAAAATCTGACGCACAAGCGTAAAGCCCAGTTTACAGTTGAGCGATTTTGATTATTGCAATACCAGCGGTGAAAAATTCAATGTTGTTATTGTTTTTATTGGTCAATTTGAATCAAATCACGATCTGAATTGAAATTCACAAATAAAAACATTGAGTTTTTCACTGCTAATATCACGAAATCCAAATCGCTCAGAAGTAAACTGGGCCTAACTCTTCTGACTTTCATTTGACAGTTCGATTGTACCAATATCCGAATAATACAAAATGCGTATCGAAATAGAGGCTATTTCGACACGCATTTGCGTTGCACAATGACTTCATTATACAACCAAGATAGAAAAAAGTATTTTTTGACCGAGTTGTGTTAAAAATTTGGGCAATCGGCGGTTTTTAGAATTGAAAAAACAGATTTGCTTTTACGCTCTATTCTCTATTTCGCTTTTATTTATCTTTAACAAAATGGATTACCTAGCAGAAACGTATTCTTCCACTGAAAAATGCTCGAAAAATTGCATTCTGATTGAAAACAATTGAAGCCAGAAGTCATCACGTGGTCTCATCTCAGACCGAGTCTCAGACTATATTGGGTTATTAGTGCCCTGTGAAGAGTGCTCATTATTTTCTTCCTCAAAAAGACACCGAAGATAACAGATAAATCCCACATTCGATGACTCTTGAATATTTTATTAGAACAAAACTATACTTGCCGGTTCATTTGTATTTTTTCCAACTAAATTAGAGTTGAAGTAAACTTGTTATTATTTACTGAATTAATAAAAGAAAAAAATCAAAGGAACATTGAAATCGGAATAAATATAGGCGCTATGACTGTGGAATTTTTTGTTAATTATCCTGTATATTGCCTGAGTACATTCGTTGTGTAAATTTTTGCATCGATCCTCTAGAAACTAAAATAAATAAATATACCTATACTCATTTTTTATTCGAATTTTTCAAACAATTGCCACACGTGTCGCAATCAAATGAAAGTTCTTGAATTTACGTTCGATTTCATAGAAACACCTTCCGTCATATAATTGTCTAATTACCATATACATGGTGGTAAAAAATCGATTAAAAAATATTGTTATTGAAATTTCTGAAAGCCTCTAATGGCGGTTCGTTTATGCACGTCTGATAACTGAAAAATCCGTCGCGACTTACATCACGTGACCATGTCATATTTGGCAGGAATCTTAAAAAAGTCCGTTAAAACGAGTAGGTATTTACGCTCGCAAAAATGCAGTTTCGATGTGCCCGTTTTTTCAAAACCCTATATAGAAAGTAGATGAAAATTTACATATGGGGGTTTCGAACCATGAAGAACAATAATATGAGGTTAGATTTCCTGTAAAAAAATTCCTAATTTGATTTTATGAAAAATCTACCCCTATTTATATCAATAAAAACGCACGGCACTGTTCAAAATAATGTTCATCCCTCGGTTCATCCCTGTTAAACTGATCATATTGATGATTATTCATAACACGCCAAATTTGTTTAAAGTGAGACACGCTGTATAGTAAAACCAGCGGTAAAAAAACTGAGAGTGAAAAATTGAGCGTAAAGCTGAAATGAGTTTCAATATGAAATGAATAGGTAGTGGGGGGGGGGGGCGTTTAAAGTGAGACACGCTGTAGATTCACCATTGATAGGTAGGTTTCGGAATTTTTCACACATGGCTTTGTAGTTTTCGAAAAAACTATAACATTTATTTTCCAACATCCCAAAAATGCTTCCCAATTCCCCTCCAAAATTATGAAACGTCAACCAAAGGCCCTTGACACCTGTTGAACCTTAACGCATAACCAACCTACCTGTATATAAATAAACGTACCCGCTATCGAGATTGTGTCATAGAACGGGTTTCGAACGGCCGTAGTTTTTTCTCTGTAAAATGGCCCCAGCAATGTAATCAGTTTCATCTGGAACCCAACCAGAAACCAGTAGGTAAAATTTCCTGCCTCACGCTAGGTCTGTGGAGCGGAGGTAATGGCTGTGCGCTGTTGCCACGCTTCCACAGCGGGATGACTTGCTAACCGCCTTCTTCACTTGCTTTGTTCTAGGAATCTATATCGGTCGCGTTCGGATGAGTGTATACCGGATGGTGCACCAAAACGTAACCAGTTGATTTTTTTTTTGTAAATTGCTGACGCTTAGATAAAGTGATATTTATAATGCAAAGAAATTCGAAATACCGGAGAAGACAGGATGCAAAAGAGGGGAAGAATAGAGTAAAACATTGAAGGATTGGCTTTTGCTATTTCCAAAAATTGGTCGAATGTTCAGTCTGTTATTATAAGAGGTTTGATGTCGGTTGAATTGGGGCATGTTGAACAATTATTTGAAATAAATGTTGATTTGTTATTTTTGGTTTCTGAAAAATTGGAAAAAAGAACGAAAAATTGTAAAATTCGTTTTCATGTTTGCAAACGAAAATCAAAAGAACTAGAACGTTTTCAACTTTGACGTTCTTGAGGCAGTTTTTTCCAAGGAATCTGAATCTATCGTTGTATTTTTCAAGACCAGAGTTACAACACTCAACTTTTGGGTTTTTCTTGTGGGATTATGGATTCTTGCATTTTTTTTTTCCTGAAATGATCTACCTAACATGCTGTTTTTGCGAAGAATGCCCATAATTTTGTTGAACTAGGTGATATATTGAATTAGGAACTTCTCAATTTCAAGTATCATAAATGATAATTCAATTATTGAAATGAAAACTTATTGAGTGGGTGACCTAATAAACTCGAACCTGTAGTGTTATTTATACCCCGTACAAAGTTGTATTTTTTCCTTCAGATCAGAAGAGATTTTTTCTTCACTCAGTAGGACAATAATCACGTTTTATGCATTCTAAGTAGTTCTCTTATTTCCCTGAGGCAACTCACAGCTAAGTTGATTACATTGGAATAGGGGTTGTTTTATTCCATGCGGGTTCTGCCCATTTGGGGGGGCGAAATTCATTTGAGAATTACCACAAAGATATTATGTTGGACATTGGAACGGTGTTGTCTGGTGTGAATGACGCGGGAAATCCACTTGTGTGTCTGTTCAGTAGGTCGTTTGAGAGTAGATATAAAAAAATATCGATGTGGTAACGAATGCCTCGAACTAGGTCATTTGTCAAGTGGTTGTGTAACAGCTTAAAATGAATTTTAACTCTTTCGAGCGTGAATTGGGAATTAAATATGGACTTTAATGATCGTTACTTGCCCATACACTTTTCTGAAAAGTGGTGAGAACAAAAAAAACGGATTCGCTGGCCATATCGAATGACAATAACAAACGAAAGTGATATTGAAACCAGGTCACAGTGATATACACTCTTATCGGATGATAATCTCAATAAAGTCAAGATGAAACACTATTCAAGACGGTAATCTTGATGAAAATTGAAAATGGCACACAGCAAACAATAGTCAAGAAAACTCGAGAGAAAACTGGCGTACAGTGAACACGACAAGACACGAAAATATTAGTCAAGATAAAACAAAACAAACATTAGTCAAGTTGAAACACTTGTACCAAACGATAATCTTGATGGAAATAGCAAACAATAGTCAAGAAAACTGGTAATTTCGAGTGAAAGATGATCATGATGAAACACCATTCAAAACATTTGTCAAGTTTAAACACTTATATCAAACGATTAATCTTGATAATAATGGCTTGAAGCAAACAATGGTAAAGAAAACTGGCTTATAGGAAACACGAGTGAAAGATAGTCAAGATGAAACATTAGTCATGTTGAAACACTTACATACGAGTGAAAGATAGTCAAGATGAAACATTAGTCAAGTTGAAACACTTACATCAAATGATAGTATTGATGGAACTGGTTTACAGTAAACAATAGTTGACTCGATAGTTAAGAAAACTGGCTTGTAGGAAACACAAGTGAAATATAGTCAAAATGAAACACTATTATCAAATTATATTCTTGATGGAACTGGCTTATAGCAAAAACGAATAAACCGAGGAGTAAACCATAGTCAAGTTGAAACACTTGTACCAAACGATAATCTTGATGGAAATAGCTTACAGCAAACAATAGTCAAGAAAACTGGTAATTTCGAGTGAAAGATGATCATGATGAAACACCATTCAAAACATTTGTCAAGTTTAAACAATTACATCAAACGATTAATCTTGTAATCTTGATAATAATGGCTTGAAGCAAACAATGGTAAAGAAAACTGGCTTATAGGAAACACGAGTGAAAGATAGTCAAGATGAAACATTAGTCATGTTGAAACACTCACATACGAGTGAAAGATAGTCAAGATGAAACATTAGCAAGTTGAAACACTTACATCAAATGATAGTATTGATGGAACTGGTTTACAGTAAACAATAGTTGACTCGATAGTTAAGAAAACTGGCTTGTAGGAAACACAAGTGAAATATAGTCAAAATGAAACACTATTATCAAATTATATTCTTGATGGAACTGGCTTATAGCAAAAACGAATAAACCGAGGAGTAAACCATAGTCAAGATGAAATACTATTCAAGACTATAATGGCTTGTAGCAAACGATAGACATCATATGCTGTGGGAACAAAACAAAGAAATAGTTACACCATAATTTTGGCATAAATTCACTTGCAGTAAAAGAAAGACCATGTTGAAACCCGAATCTAAAAACTATAGCAGCGAATGATCTTGTATCAGATGTGTATCATACGTTAAAAATATAACCATAAAAAAATCGCTTGCTCACAGATTGCGACTGGAGTTGCGTAATTTTACTTGAAGAGGAGATCATTCAGTGCATTTTTTCCTATCATTTCAAATTCTCATCGCGGTGTGCTTACTCAGATATTATCGTATAGAAGATCCATTGATCTGCTGAAAATGCGGACATGTTTCTGTATGTCAATAGTGCCGATTATTACGTATCAATGACCCCATTCAGATAAACATTTCAGCGGAGACTTTATCAAATTGTTGACAGTACGGAAATCGTTTCCTAAATTTTTATCGGTGTCAGAATTGTCAGATGTAGGGTCTACACTATACAGTACACACGGTGTTTTCGTTGTAATCAGGTTTTTGGTTGTCTACTGATTAGATTCAATCTTCCAGCATCGCTTTAGCTTTTACCAATTGACATACTAGGGTGAGGGTTGATTAGTCGTATTCAGATACAGTGTGTCCTATTTGAAAATCCCGTTTTCTACGTTGTTTTCGAGGTTGTTTTGTTTCACAAAAAAATATGTGAAAACTGCAACTCTATTTCCAAAGACAACTAAGATATCGTGCAAAAATATGTGAAAATAGGACACACTGTACAGTGTTTTCCATAAAAATCGGACACAGTATAATAAGTATTTGAAAATTCTCCAAATTGGATATGAGAGAATGATCTGCTCTTCCTCATGATTTAGAATTTGGTATTCGAAATTTATGATGATGAGTAAAACCCGACTGTACATCATTGATGAAATGGCAAAACCAAAATATTCAAGAGAAAGGTGATTCATTCAACGTTGAGCTGAAAATTCAGCAAAGGAGTGATAGTTTAGCCAAGAAAGAATTCTAAAACCCAAAAATGGTTCTAGCATAGAATTGTAAAATATGTTTAACATTCCAATGCGGTTATTACTTTTGGTCATGCACATAACCAATATTCAAAGTGTATATTTACTGAATTCGCAAACATGCTCGAAGTATCGTCATATCAGATATCGCGACATATTTTGAGCATGTGTGCTTCGATTTAGCCGTCGTTTGAAGTCTAAACATATAGTCGCACAACTGACATCGAAAAACCCCAAGAGCCGTTTCCCACGAAAATTTAGGTCAGCCGCCATTTTTCCAATGGAAAATTTCAGGAACAATCGATTCAATTCCAACAATATATATACAATTATAAAAATACCGTTCTGTATAGACTTGAAGATTTCCGCATATAGAAAACCGAATATTCATCATGACACACAATCAACCATAACTTTTATTTTTCATGATTCATGCTGGCCTCCACTTTTCCCAGGATGAGAAATTTCACATTTTCACATTTTCAAATGTCCAGATGGAAGACTGTTTTTACCTCGTTGAATAGACTATCATCCTGAGAGGATTTATTTGAAACTGAGAGCTCAATAACTCTAGAAGCCAATATTAACTCTTACTAACGTGACATTTCATGACAATATCATAACCTAAATCATACGTAAGGAGTACAAGAGTACAACCAGTCCCCAAAAAAGTAAAAAAGACCTTAACTATAGCAACTACAGACCTATCGCACTTCTATCAATTATTTCAATGGACATGGAAAAAGCCATCAACATCGAGCTCATGGAATATCTGGAACACTCAGCGATAGGAAATATGGCTTCCGTCATCAGAGATCAACTGGTGACGTGCTCTCTTACGTCTCACATTTATGGCAGCTATCTATTGAAAAATATGGAGAAACTTCAGCCGTGGCATCAGATATTTCCAAGGCATTTGATCGAGTTTGGCACCAGGGACTCCTCGCCAAGCTTCCATCTTATGGTTTGCCCCTTCAGCTGTGTTCTCTGCTTGCTAGTTTTCTCTCAAACAGGTCTCTCCATGTAGTGGTCGATGGAGTTTCATCTGATACTGTACTCATAAATGCTGGTGTTCCGCAGGGATCAATTTTAGCACCAACACTATTTCTACTTCACATTAACGATTTGTTGGAAGCAACTTCATGTCCTATACACAGCTTCGCGGATGATAGTACCCTCCATACCGCTTTCTCTTCCAGGGCTCCTATATCGGCCCGTCAAACCAGAAATGAACGAGGAAGAAATGTTAACAAAATAAATATTACATGACATGGAACACTTATTTTGTCAACTGTCAAGTGTCAAATTTTCCCCTAGATTTTTCCCTAAATCTGTCAAATATCAAAATCCGCCATGATAACTTTCTATTCTGGGAACAGTCAATTGAGTAGTCGTAGGTTAGTTTCCATAAATGAGAAGCTGATTCACCTACACATCAAACGCGAAAGAGTTTGATGTTCTATGCCAAAATTCCTGTGTCTTATGTACGTTAAATTCGTTGAAATGTATGATGAAGAAATATTTTATATCTCAGAACCAGGTGATGATTTCCACTTTAGTTCACATCTCTCACCATCACCCTTGTTCAAAACATGGTGTCAATGTGTTTCTGACGTTGACAATTCATTTGAGATAGATGGTTGAGTTATTTTGATTTAGCCACCTGTAGCAGTGATAAAATTGGTTTGCTGGCTTTGCATCGCAGAAATAAATTGAAAAACAACTCATTATCAGCTATTAAATATTCACCACGGGTGTATAAGCAGCAAGTATTATTTGTGAATCCTCATAACGAACGACTGACGAGTACTGTTTCATATGCCAGCCATAGTTAATTAATTATTCTGCGTTACACAAGTTACAATCGAACAGTGTTGCCGAGATTCTTTGTTCAAGATAATGTCCCATGGCGCCATTAACACGTAATGCCATAATTAGATATCCTCTTTTGCCTTTTGGTGAACTGAAATAATTATTTGGGTTACTGTAGTTGAACGAATATATTTTGTCATATACTACTTGTTATACTACTAGTTATCTGATTGCTTTTCAATTAATTTCGATTATTAGTTTTTTAGGTCTTCAAATTATTCATGAACTACTTTTTCAACATTTCTGTAACATCTGATGCATGGCACAATTATTAAAAGAAACCATTTTTTACTACCTTGAAAAACCAACTGTGACAAAAACTTTGAAATGATTTGAATGTTAAAGTGCTATTGTTAACTGTCATGGAGATTGAAATATCACGGCATGTGTAATACGTGGATATAAAATCCATTAGCTCCATTCATTGGTATCAAAAACGAATATGACGCCCATGAGAAAAATGAAAGTTGTATGGCTTATCTCTGAAACTAGTGAAGTTAGACCATTTCTGATAATCCCAACTTCTTTGGCTTTGTCAATTACCTGAGTGTACAAAATTTCAACCGTTTTCTGTGGATAACAACTGAAAAAATAAATAAAAACAAAATCGTCATCCAATAACCAAATGGCATGTTCCAGGAAAGTCAATAAAACCGGCAACACTGCAACACTGTTACGTTATTAAACACCGACCCGACAACCTACATCACAAAGATAGACCGTCTCTTTCCACACATCTTCCATCTCTTTTCACATCGTCCTCGCCCGCATAATAGCCGATTTTCTGTCTCTGTCTCATGCGGTCTTCGCGCTGGCACGCCAACTACGATTATTTGTTCACTTTCCGTTTCGTTGGATGCGATATCTGTTTTGTATTGTTCAAGAGTGGTAAACTGGTAAAGGATGTACGATTTGATATTGACAATTGAGGCTAATCATGAGATAGTTAGTGACTGTTTTTCACATCATACGAATGAATACCTACCTAAATAATATTCTGTGGACAAAAATCATGTATAATATTCCGATTCTTCGTTGGACATTGATAGGAGAAGCTCTATGCTGTGCTGATTGGCCCATGTGAAAGAAAAGAAGAAGCACACCGGTCTCTCTAGTACTCCATCTTCTGCCTTGGAACACATTATGTTCCGTTTCCGTGGTATGACACTGACAAGTGACAAGAGAAACTGATCCAGTTAAGTGTTTGAACTTGAGAAGCACACTCCACATGACTATGGGACGAAAAAAATCATGTGGCTTTTGTTTTGATTGCTAAGTTTACAGGTTACTGCAGGTATCAGATATTCGTTTCCTGTTTGACATCTAATTGTTTCTAACAATTCCATGGAGCCATTTTCCAATGAGTTTGAGGCGAAAATGTATCGGAACATGATTGAAACTGAGTTTTTCAATTGTCTCTCGACGGTAGCGCCTCTATTGTTCTAACCCTCACGTGATGGGCTGAAATTCAATTGTTTCAATTCAAGGATTTGTCTGCTGAAACAATTGAAGAGTAGCGCCACCAGGTCTCATTCTCATCATTGTTTTGGTTATTTCGGCGTTGCCCAGATAAACAAAGTGTTTCTTTATGATTCTTGGCAATGAAAGAAGATTCGTGATGAATTAATAAAATCGTTGAAAACGTAGGAGGCTGCGCATTTCCAAAAAGCATCGCGCAGCTCATTCTCTTCTATCTAGGACAGCGATTTTTATGGCATTTCTTTCCCACTGAGAACTTGAATGCTTGCGAAATAATGACCGTTTCGAATGATGATGTTCTGGCTTTTGTATCCGAGTATTCGGTTTTGCTTTGCTATTTCGCTGGTCGGAATTGTGTCAAATCGACCCACAGACAGATTGGTTTCGTAACTGGCTGGGCTATACTGTATTATTACTGATCATGAGGTCATTAATTGGCAGTCGATTAGGTTTATAGATGTTCTTGATTCGATGCATGTGTTTGTTAATTCTGCAGTTTCATTTCTCATCTCAGTTATATCCTCTTCAGCTCGATATCTTCCCCCTTTCTTGGTTGGTAATCTTCATCTATTATTTGTTTGTTTGTGCTTATTCCATAGCCACTTCAACATGGAGTATTGCTCTCATGCTTAGCTCCCAAATATCCATAGGAACTTCAGATTATTTCCATAATTATTATCTGATGATCGTCGTTTCAAGGCAGGCAGACTATACGGACTCAGACTGGCTACTCTTATTGTCATGCTCGAGACCATCTCGAGACAATTTTCAAGGGTGAAGATGTGAAACTCATTTCCTTTTTGAGCTCCAAAATATTCAATTTTGTTGGCAAGTCCCACGAGGCTGAGGGAAACAACTTCCAGCTGTCATAACCAGTGCCTTCTCCCGACATATCTGACATTCTTTAGACAATAGCTTCTCGAATCTCGACATTTCGTAAGAAAAGGAACGGCCATTGCCGGTTGAGCAATGGCGGCAAATAATAACGCCAGCCGCGCGCATGCTGATTTTCATTTGAACGTGCAAACTTCCATGATAAAAGTTGTGGACACGTGTCTGTATTATTATATTATGTATCTGCTGTCTAGAATTACTGTTGGAATCATCCTAATAATTTTTATTTTCAAATTACAGCGATATAAAAATTTTCATGGCGGAACACTATGACGTACTAATTAGATTTAGTGACATTTGGGGATATTTGTTGGTTATAAGTTTCTGAACTTGATCGGTTGAGCCTACGGACTGAAAAAAGAAGAAGTAGAAAGCTGTCGCTTCACTGTTGCCAGATTGAAGTCACTAATTTCTTGGATGAATCGAAATATTCATCAAATCATGGAGTATTTGACTAGCATAATCAACTTCAAAGAAAAATTGCCAATATCAAAATAATATTTTACCTGGCCATAACTTCAAAATGAAAAAATACTCTTTTAATATTTATCTTGTCTATAATCAACATTCCCTTGGGCACCGGGATGAAATTTCAAAATATAATTCAGTTTCAACTTGAGTTATTGAACAAACGATACATTGGATATCATAGCCACAATACCAAGATGTTAATGCAGAATATCCGACTATTTAGACATATCGATACTTCCGGCAACTGTGTACAGGCGCAAAAGTGCTAGCGTGCGTCAAGACAATGTTGAAAATATCTATCCATCTCTGTCAAGGCTCTTCTAATTAGTACGTCATCAGAATGGTGGAGGAGCCGTAACTACATTTTTGGAAATGTTTTTCTGAGTCAAATTTGATAGCACGAGGTAAATAAAAAATACGTATTCGATGAATTTTCATGAACTTCAACTTGGAATGAAAATCTGAATTTCGGAAACTTCCCCACTGTGTTCGAGAGGGAAGCAGAATGCGAGGCAGAATGTGTGTCCAATTTTCAGCAGATAGTTCATCTCTAATATTTGATTTATATTTTTCATACTAGCAAGTTCGGGGTTGTTGAAAGAGAAAAAACTCAGCAGTAGGGTGTCAAATAAAATGAGTCAAATAAGCGTCTAATTATGGCCTCAAATGAATTCAGATCTCAGAGATTTTAAAGTGGTGGAGGAGCATTAATTAGACCGAAAGGCATACGTGTAAATTAGGAAACTGTCTCGAGCGAGATCTGGAGCATCTCGAAGGGACTGGCTTGATTTGATCACTGAAAACTGATTTGATCACGTAGCTTGAGATATGAACTAACACTTATCCAAGATCGAATCCGTGATTATATACCTAGTGTTCTCTAGGTATGATGGTATTTGAATGTGGCTTGTGTGGAAAACCTAAACTCCAACAACTAATACTAGGATTTTTTCTCGAACTGAGTGCGTTATTCTGTTTTCACAATCTTTAATTTTGTTTTCACAACCACTGGTAAATTAGGCAAGTATATCTCTATCTCTATCAGTCATGAATACGTTCGCACGCATTGCGTTCCTTGTCCAACGCAACATTACATTTACTTTACTCATTGTCCAGTTTTATTTACGAATTCTTAGGTAATGTAATTAAAGTTGAGCAAAGCTCAGATGTAGCACAAATTTCGGAATAATTGTGTTGCCAATGGTACCTACCATAAATCCACACATTGTCCGGCCTACAGGGTGATTCGTCCAAGCTGGAATTTTCGAGAAATACAGAATGAGTCAAAGAACAAGAACTAATTCAGGTCTATTCATTATTGGAACATACTGTATTTTTGAGCGACCCACAAGCAAACAATCTTCCACATGGTGACTGCAATATCTCTGAAAATTAAGGAAATAGATATTTTTTGCTCATTTTCGAGGGCAATTCGATTGGATAGTAGAATGAATCTCTCAGATATTATGATGAAATCTTGCATACGTTTCAAATCACGCAATATTGCTATGGCTATGGGTATTGTCCATCCTTTTCATGATGTCAACACTACTGTCAAACCTTCTTGTTTCTACGATAAAAATCTATCGTTCGGGCCTCGTCGGACCAACTCGCCGTTTTCGTTTTTCGAACGAGTTTCTCAGATTGTTTACGATTCATGACGTGGTCATTTTTGCATTTTTTATCGATTAATTCATTTATTCGTGTGATAAATATACTGCTCTTCACTTGAAATGGTAAAAAGCAGGTTTCTGGAATTAAACTGTCAATAGTGTCATTTCATTGGTGAGTGCCATAGTCGTACGTTCAGGAATGGAATAATGTGGAATGATGCATGAATATTTATTCTTTTCAAAATAATGAATATTTTCAGTTGTACAAAATTGTATTTTACAGATTTCTTTTGTGTAGAATATAATAAAAATGAACAATGATGAATGTAATATGCTTCAAATAATCAATTCGTGTTGTATTTCTGTGGTTTTATCCGTCTGAATATTTGCCTTTTAAAATTTAATTTCACACGACTATTAACAAGAAGGGTCAACATTACCGCCCGTTCTCCTCCCCTCTCCCCGATTACAAGAGAGATAGTTAGATCTTGCTTTCAAACAATGTAATGCATTAGAGATAGGAAGTGCCAGTCTATGTATTTTATTGGTCCGATACCTTAACCTGTACTAAAAACCTATAATTAATTGGTAGACAAAGATAAAACGTCTGATGTGGACGTGGTGATTTAAAACGCATTGCGTTTGTTGTTTCATTCGTTTATATCTCGGAAAGTAGACTTGATTTTTTTCTATCCTGGATACGAAACTTTTTCTTAATTGGATCTCCATACATATTCATTGTGAGTGCCTGGTATATACCAGAAGCATAACAAATTCGAGTTATTGAATTATGGGTAGGTATCATATTTCTTACCTAACGAACTGTGTTCCAGTCCGACCTAACCTCAAAGTTGATTGTGACAAACGCGACGTGAGTTTCGCCACAACAAAATCTAATTATGTTTTATGATCGCAACTAGGTGGGTCAGTTGCTCCCTAACAATACGAGTGGGATTTCGTTTTTTTTTCTCCATCGGAAATAGTAACGATATCATTTTATATGTATATGTCAGCTCGCGGTGAGTTTGGCAAGAAATAACATGGTAGAGCGGTCATTCAGGTTAAGCCTTGAGTTAGGCGTAAATCAATTGTATACAGGGTGCTTTAGGTTTTAAGGCACAAAATGAAATGGGTTAAAGATCTCATCATTTAAATCAAAAGAGTTCATAAGTATAAACATTAAGTCCCGAGGGGTAAACCGCGCTCAAAATTGTGTACACCAAACTTAAATTTTGCGAGGAATTCCAAAGTATTCCAAGGAATTCCAGGGAATTCCAAATGTTCGTACATCAGAATTCCAGAATTATAATCCAAGGAATTTCAAAGAATTCCAAGAAAATCCAAGGAATTTCCAAATAATTTCAAAGAATTCCTTGAAATTCCAATTGTTCGTACATCAGAATTCCAGAATTAGAATCCATGGAATTCCAAAGAATTCCAGGAATTCCAAGGAATTCCATAGAATTCCAAGGAATTCTAGGGAATTCCAAATGTTCGTAATTTCAGAATTAGTATCCGAGGAATTCCAAAGAATTACAAGAATTTACAAGGAATTCCAGGGAATTTCAAGAAATTCCAGAAATTTTTAAAGAATTCCAGGGTATTCCAAGGAATTCCATATGTTTGTACCCCAGAATTCCACCGCGGTTAACCCCTCGATAAGTCCGATCTCGATCAGTAGCGGAGATACAGGGGTTAAAGTTTAATAATGTTTTTCTATTAATCAGAATATCTCGCCGACTGATAAAGATATCACTTTCAAATTTGATAATCTACAGGGCGATACATTTTTAGGGATGGAGGCTCATTTATCCCCCCCAAACTTTTTCGTAGTACACCTCTGAAGTCTTTCAGTCACAAAATTGGGTGAATCGTTCAATTTAGAGATTTTTTTCTCAACAATTTTCTTCGAGAAACGAACCGTTGTTGAGATGAATAAGCATATCCCTTCTAAAATATTTTAAATTTGCATGTCTCGCTTAAATTTTATTCTTGGACAAAATTTCAATCGAATTGTTAGGATTTATGCATGAACCATCCAACCAACTTCAAAAACTGAAAAAAAGCAATTTTAGTACATTGAATTTAATTTTATTGAATTTTGCCAATAAAATTTTAGGGAAGGTAAAATCAACATGTTTTAGAACGGATATGCTTATTTATCTCGAAAACGGTTCATGTCTCGAAAAAAATTCGAAAACAAAAATGCCTCTAAATCAAACGATCTACCCAATTTGGTGACTGAAAGACTTCAGAGGTGTACTACGAGAAACTTTGGGGGGGGGGGATAAAAAAGCATCTACCCCTAGAAATGTATCGCGCGCTGTAGATTTTGAATATCAGTAAACTACTCAAAATTATGATTTTCTAAGTAGTACCAACCACACCAAATTTCAGATTGATATCTTCAAAAGTAAGCGAGATATTTTGATTAATAGAAAAAGATTATTAAACTTTGACCTCCCGTAGCTCCGCTACTGATCTAGATCTAGATGTTCATATGAAGTTTTTTTATTGAAATGATGAGTTCTATCACCCATTTCAGTTTGTGCCTCAAAACCTGAATCACCCTGTATACAGTGACATTCGACAATATTTTTTTTTAATACTATTTCTTCGAACCATTCGTCACCTGTCAAAATAGCAAGATATTTCGATAATTTCTTCACAATATAAAAAATAATATTGGCTCAAATTTCCTAATTGCTGTACCTAAATTTGTTATGATCTTAAATTATCATGCGCAATGTCGTATTCTGTTTGAATTTCCTCTACAACTTCAACTTTAAACCGTCTTCAATGGCACGAAGCAGTTCTTTGTGTGCTTCTTCCACGGAATTCGGTTACGCAACAGCAATTCCAAGGTCAGAGAAAGCAAAGACCGACTGCTAGATGAAAATGGTTACGTCGAGTCTGATCGTCTACGGTTTTGTTTTTCGTTGTCTACGCCTGCTGTTTCGTCGTTGATAGTATCGAAACAGGTAAAAAACAGGTGACTATCGGATGGGAACCTCATCTGCTTTCGACTAGACTATAGAGAAATTATATAACCGATTAGGAAATCAATTGTACATTGATGGAATAAACAGAAGTGCGGTGAAAATACCTTCCATTGCATTATTTGGATTTTCTTGAAGCCACAAGCTGTTTTATAAATATGACAACATCGCAATAATGGAATAATATGGCGTGTGAATCTTGATTGAACCACACACTCGTATCGGATTGATTATCAGATGTTTCCTTGAATCCACTTTTGAGTTTAAAGAAGTAAACCTACCACGAAATCATTGATTTTGAATCGTAAGTCTTCTCAACTCAAGATAACGCATTTTGAAACAAACTTTTTCACAAAACTATCCTAATCTGTGTCATATATACATTTTTTCTATTTTGCATTGATGCGAAATTTTTTATAGAAAAACAAATGTATCGTTCATCGTATCATTGATGATTAAGACATTGTTATATGAAATCTTTATTAATAATCATTAACATCGTAAACGTACCAAAACCAGTGACTATGTTTAGAATGCCTAACACGTTAGATACAAGTATAAAACGTTAGGTACGAACGAAATAATATTCATTTTTCATTTATTTATGCACGACCGGGCGTAAAATGGTACTTTATCGCCCAGTTGTGCTAGCGTAAAATTGCACTTTACCGCCCTCGGACTACTTTACCCCCGCCGGGCGTAAAATGGCACTTTATCGCCCGCCGAACAATAAATTATTAATTATTCGCATCCTTAGCTTATTTACTGATTTCTGGTGGAGTATAATTCACACTTTTTTCGTCACTGGAATGCATTTCGTAATTACTATTGTCTGTAGTGACTGATACTAAAGAAGCTAGCAAAACCACACACGAATTTCGACTCGGGATAGATCACATAATTTTCGGCTCATTTTAGGCTAATTTATTACCCTATTCCCAAATGTTTTGCTCTTCTCTTTGACAGAAAAAACTGTGGCTTCGCTAGCTTCGGCCGAACTCGGCAGAGCCATTTTTGAAAAACAATAATTTTGGTGTTTTGAAATAGCCAAATTGTAGAGCTTATTTTAGGCTAATTTATTACCATTCCCATTTTTTTTGTTCCCTCCCTTAATAGAAAAACTTGTGGCTTTGCTAGCTTCGGGCGAACTCAGCAAAGCCATTTTTGAAAATTCACTTTTTTTTGCGATTCAATATAACGATATCCAAGTACTAATTTTAGGCTAATTAATTACCCTAATTTGATTTTTTTTGCTCCACGCATTACAGAAAAAAACAAGATTTTTCGATTTTCGCCAAGTCGATGATGCAATCATTTCAAATTATAATTTTTTGACGATTTAACTTGTCAAACCGATGATACTCATCGCTGGATCAATAAAATGTCCATGTTGGAATGTTTTATCGACGTTTTTTTAAAAAAATCCTGTGGCTTTGCTGGCTTCGGGCGAACTCAGCAGAGCAATTTTTTCAAAAACATTATTTTTCTGTCATTTGATATTTGGACATTTTAAGACTAATTTTAGGCTAATTAATTACATAAATAAAACATTCTAACATGGACATTTTATTGATCCAGCGATGAGTATCATCGGTTTGACAAGTTAAATCGTCAAAAAATTATAATTTGAAATGATTGCATCATCGACTTGGCGAAAATCGAAAAATCTTGTTTTTTTCTGTAATGCGTGGAGCAAAAAAAATCAAATTGGGGTAATTAATTAGCTAAAAATTAGTCTTAAAATATCCGAATATCAAATGACAGAAAAATAATGTTTTTGGAAAAATTGCTCTGCTGAGTTCGCCCGAAGCCAGCAAAGCCACAGGTTTTTTTTTAAAAACGTCGAATAAAACATTCCAACATGGACATTTCATTGATCCAGCGATGGGTATCATCGGTTTGACAAGTTAAATCGTCAAAAAATTATAATTTGAAATGATTGCATCATCGACTTGGCGAAAATCGAAAAATCTTGTTTTTTTCTGTAATGCGTGGAGCAAAAAAAATCAAATTAGGGTAATTAATTAGCCTAAAATTAGTACTTGGATATCGTTATATTGAATCGCAAAAAAAAGTGAATTTTCAAAAATGGCTTTGCTGAGTTCGCCCGAAGCTAGCAAAGCCACAAGTTTTTCTATTAAGGGAGGGAGCAAAAAAATGGGAATAGGGTAATAAATTAGCCTAAAATAAGCTCTACAATTTGGCTATTTCAAAACACCAAAATTATTGTTTTTCAAAAATGGCTCTGCTGAGTTCGGCCGAAGCTAGCGAAGCCACAGTTTTTTCTGTCAAAGAGAAGAGCAAAAAATTTGGGAATAGGGTAATAAATTAGCCTAAAATGAGCCTAAAATTATGTGATCTATCCCGAGTCGAAATTCGTGTGTGGCTTTGCTAGCTTCTTTAGTATGAAAATATGGCTACTAGCCTATTTATTCAACCACCAGTCTGGAAAATGGGCAAATTGTAAACCCTTAATAACTCCCTTATTATAAGAGATAGAGAAAAAGTAAAAACATTCTCATGTAATGCTTTTTCGAGAGGAACATCATGGGCGTAGCAATTATTTTGAAGGGGTTCAAAAGGTATTCAAGAACCGTTTTATTCCTATCATGCTTGAGAGGTAAAGAGGTATTTACAATAAAAAATACTAGTCGCGCATAAAATGTTGTATGTATTTCGGGCGTAACTTGCTTTTATGGACCTAGGCGTGTTAAAAGCCTATTTTACGCCCTTGATTGATAAATTTCGCATTGCCGTTGTCGATGATACGATAAAGCTTATTTGAATTCAACTCGATTATTAGCGATAACACCTTAGATCATATAGCGTAAGCATATATGAATGGGAAAAGTATCTTCTCATTGACCAACTCACAATTTGGCAACGACGTAAAAGAGACAAGATTGATAAAAATTCAAATCGACCTGAGCTCAACACGGACAACTGACCGGATACGGATACTCGATTGGACTTGGACAATGACATACTGATAAGTTCCTGAGTACTGAGTGTGTTGGAATTTATTGAGAATAAATGTGGCTTGGTTATAGTTTCAACAGAGCTCGCCAGTCGCCATTGAAGACCGGAAATTTGTGTGCACCATCTCGTAAGTCTCAAACCCATTGATTTCAGACAACACTAACCATTTATTTGCGTGCTACATGCTACATTTCAATGATAGAATAAATAAAATATTCCTTAGAGGCGATTCGAGCAATTTGTAGTGTCTGCCATGTGCTATCGTTGAGTATGTCTTTAGAGTCCGTATAGTCGTGACCTTGAAAAATAGTTTCCCATGCCTTGCAATTGATTCACATACAAGTAATTCTATCTGTATGTAATTTTTATCGCGTTATAGGCGCATATATCAGGGATGTCCAAAGATACCATCTGGAAAGTCTAGCGATAAAATGTATAGGTACTTTTTTATTGATTGGATTTTTTACCTATGGCTCATCAAATCGTTGTTTATGTGCTAAAAGTGGTGAAATTCACAATTTGGTTGTTGATAATCTCATGATTTACCTACTCTGTAAAAGCAGAAAACTTTTTCTGAAAATCCGATAATCAATGACGCTGTTCAAGTCTTCAATCTCCACCATGTATATGGAAACCAAACAATGGGATCTAGTTTCTGTCGAACTCAAAAAATTGTAAATTTAACGCTATTACCACATAGTACTTGGAATGATTGCATGATGCAGCAATTTGTAGAACGGTGAAGGTTAAACAAAGAACGAACTGTCGGTTTTTATCACATTTTTCGAGGAGAAATCTGGGACCAAAACAAAAATAATTACGTCTGATCGATTTTGTCCTTGTAACCATTCGGATTCTAGAATCTAGACGCGACCCACCGAAACATTTGAATTATATTATGATTTTTTCGAATAGCTTTTTCGTAGAAGTCCAGAATATTCTAACAGAAATTTGTGAGATTTGGTTCAAGACACAAAAAGTCAATCATTGCTACCTGGAACGAAAAAAAAAATGCAAAAAACACGAACTGAATGGGCCAAAAAATCAAACATCAACTGTTTAGTGTCAAAAGTAACATTTTTAATATGGTTCAAATGTTGTTGACGTAGAACCCATGAACAACTTTACAATTTCTAAGATTTGATTTCGATAAGTTTACTGTCTATGAACTCCGAATAATCAACATACTGAATGTTCTAGTTTTTATGGTTATGAATCTATTAGGAAACTACAATACGTATTCGATAAAGGCTTGGGCCGGTTTTGTGTGGTGTGAGCTTTCATTTCACACTCAATCGTTATACCGGAGGTTTATATATGCCTTCCCCTTACCCTGGCAAACGATTATGATTTGTTTGATTCGATCTTGGCGGACTTCGTTGTTATTTATTCTTGGAAAACGTGCATGCCTGTCACTATAACGAAATGTTGCAAGACTCAATATAATATGCAGATAAGGGTATGTCAATGAATGCTTTAGATCGGGTGAGAAGGCATTTTCAGTCATGTTGAAGTATCACAAATAAGACATTTCTTCAAAAGTAACTTCAGTGAAAATTTCGATTCTTCCGTTGGATTTGGATGGTTCTTCCATATGCGCGTGTTTGAAAAAAGTGTTTTTTCTATTTTGGTTCTATAATGAAGTCATTATGGAACGCAAATGCGTACCTATCGAATTAGTATCTGTTTCGATACGCATTATTCGGAGGTTGGTACTATCGAACTGTCAAATGAAAGTCAGAAGAGTTAGGCCCAGCTTACTTCTGAGCGATTTTGGATTTGGTGATACTAGCAGTGAAAAACTCAATTTTTTTACTGGTTAATTTTAATTCAGAATGTGATTTGATTCAAATTGACCAATGAAAACAATAACAATACATTTTTCACTGCTGGTATCGCAAAAATTAAAATCCCTCAACAGTAAACTGGGCTCTACGCTCGTGCGTCAGATTTTAATAAATATTTCAATGTCATCATTGTTACCAATCGAAGATGTTCTTGTTATTTATCGATATTATATAAATTTTTTTAATAGATTTCAAATTAATGCAAAATAGAAAAAGTTGTATGTGACACACGTTTTTTAAGACACGTTGTCGCACTTGTTCCCTTGGGGCACTCCTTGCTTTGTTCGTCGTACTCCAAACAACGCGTGCGACAAAATAGTGTCTTATAAAACTTGTATCATAATTCATAATATACTAAACTACGCAACACTAATTACGTCGCACCCCGAAATTTTGCCCCTGTTGAAATTTGAATAACTTTTTTCTTCTTTGAACAATTTGAATTCTGTTTGCACTGTTCGCTAGCTCACTCCTTCAGCTATAATCTCGTATTTCTTCGATACATAAGGTTATTTCCATAAAATTGCTACAGGATGTTTTTTGGAACTGTGCAATATTTCGAAATTTTCAAAAAGAGCCCAAATGAAGAAAAACAGTTTTTTTCAACTTTAACAGCAGAGGCATGAAGATCATCCCATTACCTTTTGCCATTTCCAAAATTGTCTTCTCATCACTTTTCTTTACAGAGTGACCTCAAAAAACATTTTTTTTGGTTTTGCAGTCATAACTTTTTTCTTCTTCAACCGATTTTCAAAATCTCAGGATCATTTTGAAGCTGAAACCTCATTTGAGAAGATTTAAAGATCAGAATCAACTCAAGATTAACATTCAGAATCGAGGGTTTCCTCAAAGGTGACCCAAATCTGAAACACTATGTAAATCCCGACTGGGAGGAGAATTAAATGAAAATCAACTTGTTTTCGGAAGGATCTTCCATTCTGGACACATCCAGATCTTTTTTTCTTTCAGTAGTCAAAATTTGTGCGTAAGAAAACCGAAATGAAACGCCATGTTCTAGAAAAAAAATCAGCCCAAAAAAAATGCATGGTCCGTAACCAACGTAACAAAAATCATAATGAGTGACTGACAAGACTGGTTGAAAATTACGTTCTCGTGAAAATAAGGACCAGGACAGAAAAAACTATTCGTAGGTCTTTCTTTTCTGATGATATAAGACTTCATAAAGAAATTCAAAATAAAAAAAAATTCTGAATACAACAAAATTTCAAGGAAACCTTCTCACCCCCCTATACAAAGTCTTCCATCATGTTTTGGATTTTTTTCGAAGAATTTAATTTTTAAGACCTCCAAAAAAATGTTATGCGTACGCCTATGAAACAATTTTTTTTATCTCTTTGATCAACTTTTTCCGCTGAACACAGCTATGGGTACCGCTTGTCTCGATTCTGAAAAATAACTTTCTTTCGCCCTGTACATCAAACTTGGAGAACTCGAGTTTGGGCGATTCTTAGTAGTTTTGTACGAAACTCACGAAAATTATATGTAAAAAAATCACAAAAATCTCCTTCCATTTCATTCGTACCCAAGGGGGCAAGGGGGGCGAAAGAATTTTATTTTTTTTTAATATCCGATCCCGATGTGGGGGTCAGGTGAAATATGTTTACCGATATATCTAACCGTTTGACCAGCAAAAATTTTATCCGCAAAAAAATTTTGAGGGGAAGGGGTAAAAAAATGTTTATCAGTATTTTTTGTGGTGATATTTTCGTTTCGATCAAACAATTCTAATCTTCATGTCTGTTCATCTAACGTTTCAGCTTCAAAATGATCCTGAGATTTTGAAAATCGGTTGAAGAAGAAAAAAGTTATGACTGCAAAACCAAAAAAATGTTTTTTGAGGTCACTCTGTAAAGAAAAGTGATGAGAAGACAATTTTGGAAATGGAAAAAGGTAATGGGATGATCTTCATGCCTCTGCTGTTAAAGTTGAAAAAAAACTGTTTTTCTTCATTTGGGATCTTTTTGAAAATGTCGAAATATTGCACAGTTCCAAAAAACATCCTGTAGCAATTTTATGGAAATAATCTTATGTATCGAAGAAATACGAGATTATAGCTGAAGGAGTGAGCTAGCGAACAGTGCAAACAGAATTCAAATTGTTCGAAGAAGAAAAAAGTTATTCAAATCTTAACAGGGGCAAAATTTCGGGGTGCGACGCAATTAGTGTCGCGTAGTTTATTTTAACCACCAACTCAGTTTCAAAGCAAACCTCAAAAGTCTAATTGAAACTTGTATGAATTAGGAAGACAGAAACCTTCAAGTGGTCATCCAAAGCTCTAGCACTAGATGAAATAGATATCTATTGGATTTTATTTTTCAGATAATTCCGAGGATAATTCAATTTGACTCTCATATTATTGTAAACGTTCCCAATTCGAAATCTAAGGAAGTTTGACCAGGAATTGGTACACTATTTTGTTTTTTTCTGCGGTTCCAATATCTCGATATGCTTCATAACAATTTTAACCACTAACCGCACATACAAAGTAACTATACCTTTATTGTGGGAGATATCGAGTGAACAAAATAGGCAAATTTGGTCCGAAACAACGATTATACCGGATGTTATATTTTTAACTTCATGAAATATTCGAACAATTTGCATTGAATTGAATTGAAATGAAAAGGTCTTTATTCAAATATAACATTATGGAGCAGAGCTTTTGTGTATATGGAATATACAGTGTGCCCAAGATAAGAATCGAGATCCAGATTTCTTGATATTTCTCATAAAATTTCTTGGAATTTCTTTCGAAAATACCTAGATCATAGAAATATAGGTAAATCTTCGTTAATCGCACTCCTATGAATTCTAAAGAAATTTCTGGTAGAACTCATGTATTTTGACCTCCTCAACACGAATCTGAAGTCAAAACGAGACGGTCTCGAGTATTTTCGGAGATACGGCCCCATTTTGTCTCAAAAATGCACCATTTGATATCTCAAATTTCTACTATTAAAAACTAACAAAAGTCTTCCTTCTCTGAACCATAACAACATACACGCATATATTCACTTGTTTTCAACACTTTTCAGCAGAAAAAAAACGTTATTTTTCTAAAAAAAATTTCGAAACCGAGTTCGAAAGGTAAACGAAAAAAATTTTTTTTCATAGATTTTCTGGTAATTTGTATGATGTTGGCAACGTGATTGTTTGGCTCCTATATCGTTTTTTTCGAGTTTTTTTTTATGAAAGTTGTTGTTGATGTTGATATACATATATTTTGTGAATTTTTTTTTCGGAAACTATGCGTCTGAGCGAAAACTCTTTTGTAGATCACAGATAGACAGTAATTTTCATTGGCACGCATCACGTTCTTGAATTCATATAAAAAATCACTGTTTTATAAAAAAAAATTGACAGCCGTCATATGTCCAATTTTGACAGCTGTCACTTCGAACTGTAATTCTGACTGGTTGTCATTTGTCGCTTTCAGTTAGAGTGTTTTTTATGGAATGCATACTCTTTTGCAACAGTTGAATTCATGAACGCTTCGATGGGTAAATTATCCCGTGACTCACCGCCCACCTTCACCCAACTGCCTTGGCCGTGTGCCAAATGCGTTCTCGCTCGCTAACCCTCCCCCTGTCCTTTTTGCAGCCGTGCGAGCTGACAGGATGCGCGGCGGGCGCAACAAGTTTGGGCCGATGTACAAGCGCGACAGGGCGCGCAAGCTGCAAATGATGCGTCAGCGGCAGCTGGCCGTACAGACGCTGCGCGGTGTCGGATTGGCCGGCGACATGTACTCTTCTGCGCAGCCGTTCGCCAACGTGCACATCAAGCAGGAGATCCAGATACCGCAGGTGTGTAGTATTGTTTTTTGTTGATTTATTTTGGAAGAATCTACAACTTCTAACCCTTTTATCCTGAATCCTCAGCTAAAGAACGCATGAATCTTGCACAAATCAAACACAATCTCGGGGTGAACCTGCAGCAAAGGGAACTCGCACCGATTTCGATGATATTTTCACAGAAGCTTCCTAACATGAATATAAAACCATACAAATGAAAATTTTTCCGCGGAAACACTCCAAACTATTTCTTTTTTGGAAAAGTTTAGAAAATTTTATCACTTTTCAGTCCTATGAATGTGCTTGACTCATGTACTTACATTGTCAGTGGGGGATATGTTAGTTATACCAAAATGTTAAAATCGAGTCTCAAAAAACAATTTAATAAAAACATTACCAGTAAAAGCTTCAAAATGAATTATTTTCGAATTTTTATTCATTATATTCCATATTTCAAGTATCAGGTGATGTGCAATGTCAAATGTCACGGTACTCACGTCATGACATATAGGGGACAACGCTGCCAAGTTTTGAAAAATTCACAGATTCTACAACTTTTTGATTGTTTTCCGATTTTTAAATGTAATGTTCCTTCTTTAAAAAAGCAACGGAAATAGTTATCTGCCCTCAATTGATAGGTTAGTATGTTGAGGCCAGGTAATATAGCGTGATTGCGCCTTCGAATTTCCCCCTCAGCAGACATTTCTTTTTTCTCAACAAATTTTCCTTCTTCAAAAATTTACTGAAAATAGAGATCTAGGCCGTCACTGACAGGTTAGTACGTTCAGGTAAGTAGTCTCAACAAATAAATACAACGCGTTGAAATTTCCCGTTCAGCATCCTTTTTTTTCAACAAATTTTCCTTCTTTAAAAATTAACTGAAAATAGTGATCTAGGCCGTCACTGATAGGTTAGTACATTCAGGTTAGTAGTCTCATAAACACGAGTTGCACTCATCAGGAAATGAGCGCATAGGTTTTTTTTTAAACGTGGCAACGTTGCTTTCTCCATTTGTGACTTGACAGTTGATATTGCGAATTGATATTTTTGCATATATATGCTTGAATAATGCGAAAATAACAGTTTTTGAAGTTTTTCATCATGAAATTTCCTGTAAAATCCATTTCGGGACTCAATATTAATGTTTTGGTATATTTTACATATTCCCCACTGACAATGTAACTGAAATTTCAAGCACATTCTTAGGACTGAAAAGTGATGAAATTTTCTAAACTTTTCCAAAAAAAAATAGTTTGTAGTGTTTCCGCAGAAAAATTTTCATTTGTATGGTTTTATATTCATGTTAGGAAGCTTCTGTGAAAATATCATCGAAATCGGTGCGAGTTCCCTTCGCTGCAGGTTTTCCAATCTCGGTTTCCCCACAGGTCTCCTCTCTCACCTCCTCTCCAGACTCCTCCCCCAGCCCCATCGCGGTCGCCTTGGGCCACCAGCTGCCCCCATCAGCCGAAGCCAAGGCGTGGGGCCAGCAGCAGCAGCAAGCGCAGCAGCAGCAGCCGCAGCAGCAGCAGGCCAACTCGACCACCGCGCTCAGCCCCAAGGTGTTTCAGTTTGAGGCGGTGGGTCCACCAGGTGGCGGTGGCGGAGGTGGAGGTGGGCAGCACGCTGCGAAGGTGTCGCCCATGATCAGGGAGTTTGTGCAGGCCATCGATGACAGGGAGTGGCAGAACGCGCTCTACGAGCTGCTGCAGAACCAGACGTACAACCAGTGTGAAGTCGACTTGTTCGAACTTATGTGTAAAGTGTTGGACCAGAACTTGTTCTCGCAGGTCGATTGGGCGAGGAATTCGATATTCTTCAAGGATCTCAAGGTATGGTGTCTGTTGTTTATTATTCTTTTGACTCTGGTGCAGATTAGAAAACCTTACAGATGGGACAGTCAGACAGAGCGTATTAAATTAGAGATGTCGAAAGCGCAAATTTTAAAGGTTCAGTCACAGATATGCGCAGGCGCTAACATTTTGATCGAGTTTCGTTTGCATTGTTGTCTTCATTTTGTTGGTTATGTTACAAATGATTTCGTTTAACACGATTCACGATCCAGTTTTTCGGATGGGTTTATGTTCTTACAATCCATAACACATTTTCCATAAACTATAATTCAAAAGAAATAGTAATGAAGGTTTCGAGGATTATCACAGCACAGATTAAACAACCTGTGATCATTCACTTCATTATCTGGAATGTGAATCAGGTACAATAGTATGTATATTGGCAATCATTACTGTATATATTGCAAATCATCTTCAAGTAAATCGGAGAATATCAAATTACATTGTTATATTATGTACTTTTATTGAGTTAATTATTGACTTCAATGAAACTTTTCCATTTGATGAGAATATCATCATTTTTGCTATACCTATACTGCTATACCACATTTCAAGATGAGGAATTTAGATTCTGATAATTTATTGGATAATTGAGTATATACATACTGTTATTTTTTATTCTTTCCTCGATTTTTACAAACCGCGATTGTCTAGCTGCTAAAGGATTTTTCATGCGAGGTGACTCAATACAGTGTTAATAATTTTGACAAAACTACATGAAACCAAAGAAATATTCGAAAAATTATTATTTTTTTGGAGAATGTTCAAAAGTTCAAGGTCAGAAATAATAATCTTGAAAGTGTTAGAAGTAAACATACATGCCAGTATATTTTTCGTCTATAATTGCTACATTCCTGTATAATATTGTAGTGACTCGAAACAAAAGGCGACGTGAGTCATAAAATTATGATATACCATCAGGTACATACCTATATTATCATTATTCATTTGTCATTTAGTTAGCCCGTAATTTTTGCGGAAATGTTGATAACTTGTTTACTCGGTTTTAATGTCTAGTATTTTGTTGCAAACGACAACATTTGCGACTTATTCAGCAATAAAATTCCGGTTGATGATTAATCATTTTTTTATATAAGTACAATACAAAGTAGGCTTCTTATCAAAAGCTAGCAAGGCCATTGTGGTACCTGCATATTATACTTAGATAACGAATATTCTACATCTGCCTCAAATTATTGTGGAATGATTTTCCAAATTGATTCAACTATGGGTAGGCAAATTTTGAAGTCACAATAATGCAGTGATTTATTAACGTCCACTTATTTATTACCCTTCATTGAAAAAATAATGCACTGCTAGCTTTATAATAAAAACCGGTATAAACCTAACAGAGCCTTAAAGTGGGAAGAGAAAAACTCGTGTTTATGGAAATAAATGATTGATGATATTGTGGCAAATTATATCGAGCAAATTATGATCCATATTAAGAATGAAAAAAAAAGTCTCCAGATATGGCTCTGCTAGATTTATAAAAAGCTGGCAGAGCCGTTGAGTTTTCAATTTAATAAAGGGTAATGAATGCGACTGTGGTAATGAATCAGTAATGCACTCGAGAATACACTGCTCTATTGTGATTATTCAAGAAAATGACCTTGCTAGGTTTATACAAAGCAAGCCTAAACGTATTATTTATTATAATAATGGGGTAATAAATAAGTAATAAATTACTGCACTATTGTGATTTCGAAATTTACTAATGGCTAGGTTTGTATAAAATTGAGGTAAGGTTTGGATTTTTCGTTTCAATAAAGGGTAATTAAATCGCGAGTGGTAATAAATTAGTAATAAATTACTGCACTATTGTGATTTTAAAATTTTCGAATGGCTAGGTTCATATTCAATTGAAGCTGGGATTTTATTCTTTTATTTCAATAAAGGGTAATTAGTTCGGGAATGTGGTAATCAATGAGTAATAAATTAATGCACTATTATGTTTTTGAAATTTGCGAATGGCTAGGTTGAGGCTGAGACGTCTTTTCTGATTCAATAAAGGGTAATAAATTCGCGAATGTGGTGATAAATTAGTACTAAATTACTACACTATTGTGATTTTGAAATTTACTAATGGCTAGGTTTTTATAAAATTGAGGTTGAGATTTTGTTTTTTCATTTCAATAAACGGTAATTTATTCGCGAATGTGGTAATTAATGAGTAATAAATTACTGCACTATTGTGTTTCTGAAATTTGCAAATGGTATAAGGCTGAGACGTCTATTTTTTATTCAATAAAGGGAAATGAATTCGCTATTGTGATAATAAATCACTACAGTATTGGGATTTTATTAGGGTTATGAAAGAACTGAGATATTCACCCCTAATTATCTTATAATTTTATTTCACTGTAGTTTTCTCTATCCATCATCGAGGTGAAAGAGTAGATAAGAATGGTTCAACACAAAAACAATTGCATCACTTCTTATTACAGTGAAACCTGAATACATAAATTAGAATACATTATACAGTTTTCAAGACAGACGTTTCGTTTTAAAGGAAATTCGTCATCTCATTTCTCACCCACGTTCTCTCTCACTCTCCGTTTATCCACTGAAATAAACAGAGCAGCAATTGAAATGGATCATCTTGATTTTTTTCAGTACCGTATATACACTGTTCAACTCTTATAATTTGCCATTTGGAGGGACCTACTTGGAAAATCTACAGTGTAGAGACAACTAAGTATCGATGATACTATCGATAGTTGTAATTTTAGTCTGTTTAGGTTGGGTCGCTTACTTTTGATTTACTTGATATTGGAAAAAAAATCACTCAGTTTTCACCTTGAATCTGCGTTTTTCGATCGATCTGTTCGTATTTGTTTTCCATCTCCGATTTTCAATTTCGAAATGGATATTTATTCACGAAAGATCTGGGGAGATTTTGTAATGAGCTTATATTTATTGTTGCCTGTTCTTGGCACGAATAACGAAATGTGCATGTTATTTTGTTTAAATTGTAGTCGGAGATGTCGTAACACTTCGTGTAAAGTGGGACACCGGCAACACAGCTTTGATATGGCGAAGTTGTTTTTTTTGTGCTCTTTCATGTTAATGTCATCGTTGAATAATGGAATTGAACACAGTCCTGAAACAACCAATTAGATTAGAATATTCTCGATGCGACTGATAAGAGGTATTCGAAACTTTTTTATTGTCATTGTAGCCCTGTATACCAGTTTCGTATACAAACAGGGTGATCTACCAGAGAGTGGCATATCGAAGTATTTCATTGCAAATTTGAATTCTACATACGAAATAATAATAACTTCCATCATTATTACCCGCGCACATAACTGTTGCTGTAATCGAGATAATCCCATTATCATATCGAATCAATATCGAAAATGAAAAAGCCATGAACTGGACGTAAAATTTTAAGAAAAATAGTAATCGAATTAGATGACCACGAGCTGAAAACAACTACTTTCCTGGTAAATACCACGCTGAAAATTGAATTATATCTGCTCGTAGTCCATGCAACGATTCACACTGTGAATGCAGATCGCAAATGTTGTAGATACCGTAAGATCTCCACTCGAAGCGTTGCCTGTCCCAATGCATTTTCGTCGCGTCTATTTGACCGTACTGTGCCTCGTTCCAAGAGACAGTTGGAAGTGGCGACACCATGCGGCAGAAGAAAGAAACACTCCTGAACATAGCTCCCATGTTTTGTAACAATGAGAATTTTTCTTCTTGAAATTGCTAAAGAATCGAATAAATGGCATTTCGTGCAACAAAATAGCTACCTATGAATATTTTTTTAATTCTGTTACCAGGACAAAATTTCTCAATTTAAAAATGTGCTGAAATGAACGATTTATTGTCAAACTTTTTCTGTGTTTTTCCCGCGAGAGCAATAAATTCTCAATAAAAAAATACAACATTGTGAATGAATTTTCCTAGGGATCTTATGTGATTAATATAGTAGGTTGCTGTCACGTTTTATTTGCAGAAAATATGAGTTCACTTATCAAATCAAAAATACAAATGACACGAAATTATGTAATATTACAACATAGAAACAGGCTTAAAGATCAAACGGAGAAGAATAATATTAAAAACTGCTAGAAATGGCCTCCTCCATGATTAGACAGGAATCGAGGACATATGCAAAGGGTTGAAGTCTGCAGATCTGGGAAGCCAATGTTGTCCACATTCGTGTGTTTCCATAGCTATAAATAAAATTTATGAGAGATAGTAAAAGTGACCGTTGCCATTTGGGGGTGTTTGGACTTGAAACTGCTCGCATCTATCGCGTAGAAATGGTCGGCACGTTGAGGTCTACTATTTTTATGTTTTATGTCAATTGGCTATTATAAATAATGACACACACACGCGAACTCATTGCATATACATTTAGAGTGCCTATAAATTGCCCCCCTTCGACTGTTTCGTAATAGACGATCAAGTAGGCCATTGCTAGTGGGTCAAGAACGGCTGGAAACTATTACGAAACAAATGCCGCTGACGTCGCATAGAGCAGATTCTGTGGCAAAAATGGAAAGTGTTTCGAATAGCGAACGCGGGGAAAGTTTGTTGTTCTCGTCTGCTTCTGTTTTTGTTTTCATTGCTCATTTGTTATTCATTACACGCCCAAGTCATCGTTATCATTATAGTGACGCAATCGATACTTGTCAAGAGTATGAAGGTTTTAACAGGGTTCTAATGATGGTTAGTTTCATCGCTAACCAAAAGGTGGCGCCACAATTACTCCGTCGAAATCTATTTGTAACTTCTCGTCGAATGAAACAGGATGATGGCTATTTCAATTTGAATGTCTGTCAATAACTATTATTCAATAAATAAACATTTTGAAGCATGACAGTAACGTAAACTTCACTGAATGCTGATGCATAATTATTGCTCACCATTTCACTTGGATTTTAGGATATTGTTTATGTTTTATTAGCTCAGTCGAGCTATCAGCCACTTTCAAGTTCTGTAACTTGGTAAACTTGTTTCTGGAGTGTTTCTTTCTTCTGCCGCATGGTGTCGCCACTTTCAACTGTCTCTCGGAACGCGGCTCAGTGCGGTCAAATAGACGTGACTAAAATGCATTGGGACAGGCAACGCTCAGAGTGGAGATCTCACGGTCTCCACTCGGATAACTACCCTGCACTGATGAGGGCAAATAAGACTGAAACAGGTCTGTAGGTTGTTAAGCGTGCCTGTCTCGATGTGAATTTGTCACATCTTGGAAAGAAAGAAACATTTGCGATCTGCATTCACACTGTGAATCATTGCATGGACTACGAGCAGATATAATTCAATGTTCTGCGTGGTATTTGCCAGGAAAGTAGTTGTTTTCTGCTCGTAGTTTGATATTTTTAATTGGAGAGACTATTTTCTCTTTCAAAATTTTTTGTCCAATTCATGGTTTTTCCATTATTCACTTCGAACCCTTTGTTTAACAATTTCGATTTATTGATTTATTTAATGCTCTCTTATTATCTTATGTTCTCAAATAAACAGTGTGGGCATAAAGTCCTACATTGCCCACTAATATCCTTTACAATTCCTCGTGATTTCTTGCAAATTCTTTTTTTTTATGCATATACTGATCCCTTCAGGATATTTTTTCAATACATAGTGAGGTGCGTTTTTATCGAACCATCATTTTCATACCAAACACACGAGCAATCATTAACAAATAATTTGTGAATTTTCTACTTAGCAGTAAGTGAGCAACAAATGATTTCAAAGTTGTTGGCTTTCGCAGACGGAGACACCGTATATAAGGAAAATTACACTTAATAGTCGCAGACTGTGGAATGGCTCTTGGCGCCAACATCAATTTCGAACAGTTCCGTGTAAAGTTCCACCGAATTCTTCATTCATTCGGTATTGGGGATGATAATCGAGACGGAAACATTTCAAGTTATATACGATATGGATGGCGTCCAATTGGTCCTTGACGATAAACTGCCAAACTAACTAGTAGGCACTCGTTATTACAATCTATAATTACAACAAATTACACCGTTGGGTAGGATTGAGGGTTATTAATCAAATTGCATTTTGCAATATACCTAATGTGCCGATACAATAATTGAATTGAGATCTAGATCGCCCGTTTTGTTCACAGGGTGTCCCGAAATTAGCGTGCAAGTTTTTAACGACGGTTACCGAAAATAGAAAGAAAAATTCATATGAAAATAGTTAAAGAAGGGGAGATATCTACTGCTTTAAAGAGTGGGTCTTGAATATGGTTTCTTCTGGAAACATAATTCAGAATTCGGTTCATAAAAATTACTAGAATATCAATGACATATTAATTCATATACCTACTTCATTTATTCCACTGTATATGATGATATCATGAATTCACAATTTTTTCACTCTGTAGATTTCCATATTAATTTTTGTCCCATTGAGTGGTCAGGCGTTTTATATTCAATAATTATTCAAATACGTAATATTTATTGATCACTTCTACAGGTGAATGATTTCAATAAATTGAATTGAAATCAGGTTATAAATATGGTTTTCATTGAGAAAAACCTTGTGTGAAAGATCCTTGAATATGTAAGTAAAAACAGAAACAGTATTGTTGTATTAATCATCAATTAATTGAAATTGCTAGTCATGGTTGTATCCCATCAATATAAATGAGTTACGGTTAATGACTTCGTCTCAGTTTTTTCTCATGAAACGTTCTCAATGCAAGATATTCACGTGGTATTCGAAGATATACTGAGTGATGTATTGCATTTTTCTGATTCACCCACATCAACAGCAGAATCGTTCTTCAACCAAAGTTTTATAATTCAAAATTCAACAATTTGTTGACAAAATTGGTCTACCCTGTAATTTACTTTTGATGAGGAATAAATATTCATGAACCATATGGATATCCTGATTGCGTATTACAGAACTTGGTTGTTTGAATCGAGTATTGAAAAACAGCCAACATACTGTTTGTGTAAACGTTGAGCAAAGTGAAGAAATAATGAAAAGTGAAAACGAGTTACGAATTCAGGCCAAGTTCACCAAGACCCTGCTTGATCTATCCTTGTTTTATAAATGCTATTAGTCAGTTTTTATTAAATACAATAATTACCAACAACAAAAAATAAAGCAACCTACGACAATGGCTATTATGAGAAATGTTCCTTTGCTGCAATAACTATAAATGTTTAGATAGATGATTGTGGTTTCTACCTCGATTACTACATGAGATTATCAAAAAAATCTCAATTCTGAACTAGCAAATGTTACAGCAATACCAGACTTATTATGATTGACTAGACTATTGATTGGTTCTTCATTGGGTGGACCATGTCCACAATTGATTAGGATTGTGATGTATCAAACATTTGGGGTCATCAAATGACCCATAATCTTCATTTTCTATTGGTTTCTTGCCTTTTTCAGAAAGCGTCAATTGGATTTCATAATAGTCACTTGTAACGGCGTAAGTGCCGGTCGATTGTTTTTATTTCTGCACATATGAAATTCAATTGACGTTTCCTGAAATTAACTCAATGCTTTGAGTTACAACTAGAAAAAATGGGCAAAAATACAAGGACATATTTCAAGGGATTAATCCCTCATCAGCTTATACAAAAAGCATATGTGCCAAAAACAGATAGCTATGCTATTATAGAGATATAAGAATGCAAAAGAATATGAGTTCGTTTTCAACTTTATATCATGGTAGAGGCGAGCTTTTTTTTTTCATATTTCCGCGCACAAGCGGCAATGCTGTCACTCAATGACATTCCTAGTATAACGTCAAATTTGTGTTGAGATTTGAAAACGTCAAAGGCTATTTCGTCAACCGGTTGTAGAAAAAATATAGTAAATCGACATAATCAAGTGGCAAACGTCCCAGGGCAAAGAAAACCTTACCGTAGAGACAGTCAGACAGAGCGAATTAAATTAGAGAGAGATGTCGAAAGTGCAAAATTTAAAGGTCCAGTCATTGATATGCGCAGGCGCTAAATTATTCATCTAGTTTTGTTTACATCGTTGTCAGACAGAGCGAATTAAATTAGAGAGAGATGTCGAAAGTGCAAAATTTAAAGGTCCAGTCATTGATATGCGCAGGCGCTAAATTATTCATCGAGTTTTGTTTTCATCGTTGTCATCATTTTGTTGGTTATGTTACAAATGTTTTCGTTTCACACGATTCACAATCTAGTATTTCGGATGGGCTTATGTTCTTACAATGTAGATATAACATATTTTCCATAAACTATAATTCAAAAGGAAAAGTAATATAGGTTTCGAGGATTATCACAGCACAGATTGAACAACCTGTGATCATTATCTGGAATGTGAATCAGGTACAATAGTATGTTCATTGGCAATCATTACTGTGTATATAAAGATTGCAAATCATCTTCGAATAAATCGGAGAATATCAAATTACGTTGTTTTCCAAAGGACAAAAAACTGTGAGTACTTATATTGAGTGATATTATTGACTTCAAACTTCTCCATTTGATGAGAATATTTTTGCTATACCTATTATACTGCTATATCACATTTCAAGTTGAGGAATTTAGAGTCTGATCATTTATCAGATAATTGCATCGTGTTTTATTTTTCCTGATAAAATTCATTCAGAATTCATCTTGTTCCTAATAGACACTAATTCTGATGACAAGTTGTTCATATTGTATCACTCAGAAGTAGGTAACCTCTTATATTGGTGTTGATTATGCATTACGAAAATGGCAATATCGCACATCAGTAGTTCCAGCGGTGACAACGACTATCCGGCAACTGCAATGCGCAAAATTCAAAGGTGGCGGAGTGTCTCATCTGTAAGGTTCCCTAATCTGTACACAGAGTGGTCCCCCACCTCTTCAACAGCAGCATCTCCTCCTCTTTCCAGGTGGACGACCAGATGAAGCTGCTGCAGCACTCGTGGTCCGACATGCTGGTGCTGGACCACCTGCACCAGCGCATGCACAACAACCTGCCCGACGAGACGACCCTCCACAACGGCCAGAAGTTCGACCTGTTCAGCCTAGGGCTGCTCGGAGTGCCCACCCAGGCGGACCACTTCAACGACATCACCGCCAAGCTGCAGGAGCTCAAGTTCGATGTCGGCGACTACATTTGCATCAAGTTCCTGCTGCTGCTTAACCCCGGTGAGTGTGAGTATTTTTTTTTTTTCATTATGTTTTGACTGGGCGAGAGGACAACCTGTAGAGTTTGTGGGGGAACATTCAAAAGCTGTCCCTAGACAAGAAATCCTGATTCTTTATTACTACTACCTACTACTGGTGCTTCTCAAACTACCATAAAGTATAATTTGAATTTACCTCTCACAATAAGTATAATTTCTGCTTTATATCCAAGGAACTGTTGGTTTTTGAAAAATGCTACAAGTTTAGAATACTTTCGTTGAATTGCCCTGCCAGGGATCGAACCCGGTCTGGCGGCTTGAGAAATCACGCTTAGAACACGTTGGCTATTGAGGCTACTTGAAAACTTATGTCTATCCCACAGTTTCAATACGTTATGAACCAAAAAAATTTTAGTCATACTTTCTTTTGCTTTATGTACAACGGAATGGGTTTTTTGAGAAATATGACAAGTTTAGGATACTTTAATATCTGTAGCATTCAAGCATTTCATGACACCATTTCATGGACCTATCTAATCATAATTCATCCTTTTCTTCGATTTCTCTGGTAGGAGGTTCTAATTTATGTGTTAAATAATTCACTGTCACTGTATTATTCATTATTTTCCATCATGCAACAGAATGATGAGTTTGTTTTCAACAATGATGGATGCGAGCGCAAATATGCTGTCACTCAATGACATTATTTCCGCGCACAAGCGGCAATGCTGTCACTTCATGACATTCCTCGGAAAACATCAACTTTGTGTTGAGATTCGAAAACTTCAAAGGTTTCTCTGTTGACCGTGTAGAAAAAAATATTTTCCTACGACCACCTATGAAAACGTCAATAATCACACTGTTTTGTTATTCAGAAAGTAGCTCATATCACCATGGTATTGTTTATTCGAAAGAAAAAAAGCACTAGTGTTGATATGAAATATATGACAACGCCTGAATTGATAGAAACAATTAGGTATATTGTGAAGGTACTCACTGTCAATATATAAGCGTTCTCAAATCAAATTCATATTATTTATTGAAATTTCTGTCTCGTTTTGAATTATACGGAGAACTCTTTATCTATTAATTTCAATGTGTCTGATACATACCTCTGAATTCACTTTAAAACTGGAACCTATACTCTTTGCTGGAACTATTTCGATGTTGATGACAGCGGGTTAGATCATTCAAAAGATTACGGCTACAGTTTTATGCGCGGCTTGCTGCTTGCATCAGTTTAATATCACCAACGAGAAGATTCTTTGGTATCACAGATGTTTGCAAAGAGTCAAGGACGCACTAACTCGAGTAACTCGTACGCGCTTTCGAACTACATACTTCTATGGTTCTGTATTCCTGGTTGCGTGATTATTGGCGCAAGCAGGCGTATGGTGTCAAGGTTGTTTATGTATGCTGGTGTCAATATCAATAAAATTTGTCCAAACTAAACTAACTCAATCAATCAGTAATTCACATAATGAGGAATTGTCGGAGAAGTATTCAAATATCATCTTGAATATGGAAATAAACAGTACTTGATATCGAATCAAAACCACCTGAAATTCTAGAGACCGCTCAAGTTACATTTTTGACAAGACCTCCCGCGAAATGAAAGTATTCGGAATCGTAGGAACAAAACTCGTTGGAAAGTGCATTTCCTTCATTCGTTACGTTTCCTTCACTACCGCTACGCGGCTCATGCTAAACGACTACTCGTGTGAAATATGTCACTTTCCACACTTGTTGTGTAATATACTATTTTCTATTCGGCGAATTGAAATATGTTATGTTTTTCAGGTGTTCGAGGCATCACAAATAAGAAATACATCGATGAGGGTTATGAACAAGTCCAGCAAGCTCTACTCGAATATACCATAACGTGTTACCCACAAATTCAGGTAATTCATGTTCCTTGTCCAAATGAAACTATTCTCTTCAACTCAAAAATTTTCCATCAGTAATTTTGTTCGAAAAACTGACACTCGACCTTCGGTCCCGCGATTTTTTCATGTTAGTCTCTCTCGTAAAATTACTGATTGGCAAATTTATTTCGTTACGAAAATAAATTTATCCGTTGATACAAAATCGATATATTTTGCCAATATTCCAACAAATTCTTGTAGTCCAAGGTATATCCATCCTATTTTCCAGGACAAGTTCACCAAGATGCAGCAGCTGTTACCCGAAATACACGCCATTGCGTCTCGCGGCGAAGAATACCTCTACCACAAATACTGCCACAGCGGAGCCACCCAAACCCTCCTCATGGAGATGCTGCTGGCGAGGAGAAAATAACGCCCCCCCACGTTCCCCCCAACTCCCACCCCAGCCACGTTACCATATCTGTGTGCAATACCGGCTTACACTCTGTACATAAGTTATTATTATTATTAATTTTTTTTCTTTTTTGGAAATCTCAGTAGTTTGTTGACATTGATGCCTTTTTAAGAAGTACAAAGAGCCACCACATATTTTTGTAATGAGATGATTGAGTTTGGAGCGGTGTGCGAAGAAGCGCCATTTGGAGTGCCATAAGCAAATGTTTTTTTTTTAAGGAGAAGACGCATCGGTGCGGGAATGAAAAGTGAACATTTCCAATTTTTGTTTCAGCTACTTTCGACTTCGAGCGAGCTTGAAGTTGAGGCAGAAACTATTTTTATTTATCGGTAAAAATTGCGGTCATGGGGTAGATATTTCTAATTATCTAGAAACTTGACGGTATGTCATTGGTAGACTTTTCTCTGGAAGTGATCCAGAAGTGTGATTTGATTTCCAGAACTGGCAACATCGAATTTTTCATCTTATTGTTTGATACAAAAAATGCAAGAATTCAGAGCCACATGAGTATAAGCTCGCATTGGTATTTGTCAATCACAACAATTTTTGTTTTCGCGGTAGGTTCAAATCGATAAAGGAGGATGTTGATTTTTGAACGATGCAAATTTGATTGTGAAAAAAATATATATGAACGCGCTACCGCTCTAATGCATCCAATGAGATTTATCTGACCTGTACTTATCAGTAGATCACCATTTTCAGTGAATTCTTGATAACAAGATCGGACGTTTGAAAAATCATTGCCTGTAGTGTTTTTCAAATACGGAGCCCCCGGTCGAAGAGATTCTCGTTCTGATTGGTGAATCACAATCGCAAGCTTGCACTGTTCTGTATGTGGATCTAAATTCTTGCATGAAAAACTAGGGATTCTTACACT
The DNA here is from genome assembly GCA_029955515.1 of Chrysomela aeneicollis. NCBI lineage: Eukaryota > Metazoa > Arthropoda > Insecta > Coleoptera > Chrysomelidae > Chrysomela > Chrysomela aeneicollis. The sequence goes on along the minus strand of JARUHQ010000018.1, from coordinate 10,510,211 downwards.
GTAACAATCCTTTGTTTATTCATTATTCAATCTTTTATCCATACTCCCTGATAGGTATCTGAGAAACGGTTGTCGAGAAGTCGTTAAATCATGTAAAATTTGCGTGTTTTGATGACATTTTTGAGAAAATGTCCATTTATCACACTTTTTCACTGTGACAATATTTCAAAAGCGAATAATTCTTTCATTTCAAAATCTCCGTTTCACAAAATTGCAACCACTTTCCACTCGAAAATTCTTCTGAGATATTATTTCTGGTCATGAGCTTGAAAAATATCAATTATTAAGCAATGGCCTGCAATTCAAAATCAACTGATTTCTTTGGTTTCAACTATACATATGCTATACATCGAAACCAAGACTAGCTGGCGAGACATTCAGTTTTTTCAAAAAATACCGGCAACTTTCTACTCAAGAGAAATATTTTGTTGAATTCAATGAAGTACCCTTTTTCCTTATCTTAAAATACATTTTGATCTACCATTTTCTAATTACAGCTGAATACCTCATAAGAACTCATCATTATCAACACGTTGCCAAAAATATTGAAAAAACATATTATACATTGTAAAAATTTTATACTTCTTGGCACACCAACACAATAAACCTGCATCTGAATGTTGAACTTTTCGAGAAATGCCAATTAGTTTGTATCAAAAGCTTTTGGACAGTTTTTTCACCGAACATTTTATAGAAAAAAATAATTCGAAGATGTCCCAAGATTTCATTTGAAGATCACATATTCGCCGAATATCTCACAACCAGCTAGCAATGATTAAGAGCTTTTTTATTGGTCACGTATCATTTCAAATTTTAAATCACTGTTTTCCTCTTCGGCACTCCAAAAGGCGCTTCTTTCACCACGAGCCCAGGCCACAGCACCGTGCTCCCCCTTTCACATCGTTGTTTTATTTATGTTACGTTGATTTGAAATTTTTTATGACACACATTCCACGTGATGTGCTCCCGAGGGATTGAAGGGCATCCAGTAGATTAGGCTAGAATGTAAAAAGCTATTTTTTTTCGGCGGTATATGCGAGAAAATGTGGGTGAGCAGGTACTTCGGCGATATTTATACCAAGCGTTGAGATAAATGCTTATTCAAATATATTGCCTATGTCGCCTTCCGGAAACGCCTGAAGAAATTGTGTATATTTTTCGAATTTTCTGTGTGGCAATGAAGAAGTGTTTTCACGCAATGTTCTCGGTTGTGGTGGATCATTTCGGAATAACGAATCGATCTCTTGTTTGTTACATCACAGAAAAATCAACATTCAAACCATTTACCTATTTTAGTTTGAGATTGTGATGGTCCCATTGGATTTTGCGAATGTGAAATCTATTTTTCGAAACAGATCCGCGATTTCTCCTAGGGGAAAGCTGTTTTCACTGGAATTTGTATTTTCGTTGAAAATTTCACGGAATGTGCCAAAGTACGTGCTTGCCTAGGGTGCGTCTGCGTGTGTGATAACTACCCCCAGCACCCCATTGACCGTGTTGAATGTGGTATTCGTAGCTTAAGCGTGGTGATGGACTAACAGCTGTAATATTACTGTAACTATAAAATAAAACTTATTATTAGATATTAAGTTTAACTATATTATATATTATGTTGAATATTATGAATGTTGATGATAGCGAGCAGGGTACTGTGGTCTTTGTTTTTTGTGTTGTTATTAAAGTGGTACTTTTAGGAACGGGGGTGAATTTGGAAACTTCACTCCTCTCACTACTAATTATATCTGTTTGTTACCTCGATCGGTTATTTTTTGCAAACAGATCGCTACTACTTTGTCCCTATGCAAACTTACTTTTTTTGTCAATGGGGACAATTTTAACATCGAAATAGTCACACTTCGAAGCCGTACACTGAATTTTACTTTTTTTTCTATTAATTTGTGATATTAGAAATGTGTACATATTGTATATTGAGAAGTTGTACGTATTGTTGAATATATTTAAATAAAACTAAATTTGGAGAAGATGGCAACATTATTTTTTTACATCACATTGATCTTATTCAAAGTTTATCGAGATATATTGCTAGTTATACTATTTTTGGTAAGTATTGAATTATATTCTCTATGTAGTAATTTAGTAATAAGTGATTCTAGTTTTTGGATGTGATCAAGGTTGTATAACAGGTGCTGTTTTCATTTAAATGACGAGGTTTTCAAATAAAAAAGCAAAAATCTACAAAGTGGAGTGCATTTTTCGTTGTGAAACCTCAAAGACAATTCAATAGATTTTCCAGCCATTGAGCTGGAAAGTAAAATTTACTGTACGGTATTCAATGTGTGAAAAATTGTATTTGAACAAAACATCTTCCATAAAGAAAATAATCATGATTTTCTTTCAACCGAAACTGAATATCACCTGTCTTCAACTTGGAGATGGTGAAAGTTAAGAATTCTTTTGATTCGAATAAAAAAACAAATTGAATGTGGTAGCATTCGTTGTGAAGTCAAGAAAGTATTGTCTGTTTTATAACTTCATACAATGGCATACGAAAATCTTGAGAATCTGATTTTTCTTTGAAAATGCAAACTTATGAAAAACTCAACCTAACCATTTTTAGGCGTAATGATTGATTGAATATTTTTTTGATATAATTATTTCTTGCACAATGCATTTTAAGAAATATTCGGAAATAAAAATAATTACATTTTTTTGATAATTGCCATGAAATAATTGGCATCTTGTAATACAATATTTTCTCCACTATGAATCAAATTTCGTGGTATATTTTACATTTTTTATTTTACCCTGTAAACACTAGTGAATTGTTTGCAAAAACTGATCGCATTTTTCCGCCGTGCGGGTCTCATGGCGCCCTCTAAGTTTTTTGCCCATTTGACATGCATAAGGCCCAGAGCTTATATGTCTTCAGAATATGAATATATTTATATATAAAAAATACGTACGTTTATTTAAGCTGTGTGATTCAAAGGTTGTAAATATAATTTATGTGGATCAAAGTGAATTGTTTGTAGAAATAAATCACCGTAATATTATTTAGTCAGTTTGTTTTATTACGAAGCTGTGCTTCTAGTTCGCACTAGAGGAGCCCAAATACCAAATATGTAGGCTCTACGACAAATTTGGTTTTTTGGTCGAAAAAATGAAGAACCCGTCCTGGAATAGTTTTCGAGTAATTCGTGATTTTCTGCCATCTGCACAGATTCCCAGTTGAGAAAAAAATTTAAAACATTTTTCTTGATGCGAGGAGAAAAGAACGCTTCTAGCACGACGTAGACAATGCCCTTAGTGATCTCGGTTCCAAGTTTGAAAGCTCTACAACTTCGAAATTTTCGGTCGAAAAGAAAAGGCGCGTTTTTGAGATTTTCGATAAAAAAAACTCGCGTACAGGGTGTTTTGGATTTTGCTGAACATGATTCTGAAGACCGTTATCATCTGAAATATTTTTCTAGTTATTCGTGATTTTCTGCCATCTGTACAGATAGATTTGAGAAAACAATCAATCCTGTATACAGAGGTCTTCTTCTTCTTATGAAACCCAACAACCCTTTCAAAAATTCAAGCACTAATAAATAATAAACGAGCAGAGAACTTTCCGTCGATTTGTAGCTAGTTACGTTTACTGAACCCTGAACCTATGTTGTCTTCTAGTTATACTTTGAAAACTGCCATTGAACTACATTGCTGGAATATATGAGAAAGAAAACAAAAACAATATGGACAAGACGCTTTATTCATTTAGATTTTCATGACTGTTAAACATACAAAAATAGCAGCGTAGGAGTCCAAACCAGCAGTACACCTGTAAAAACACATACTATAAGAAAATAATATTCAAAAGAAAACAGAAAATTAATATTACTAAGAATGTCATCAGAAATTATGGCATGTTTCTCTTCATGAATTGTAAGAGTGGTGCATGAGCCATTCATCATAAAAAAATGGTTTTGTTTCAAATGAATGAAGTTCAAAATTCACAGAAAATAACCAATCTACCAGAATATAAAGCATTTTAGAGTTTCTTCAGATATCCCAAGAGAATCACTGGTCATTATGAATAAAAAATGCTAAACCTCACATATGAAAAACAAATAATTACCATAAACATCAGATGATTTTCAGGAGTCATAGGCGCCGGATGTGGGGCACAGCATGGCAAGGAATAACACAGCTATAAAAAATATATACATAAGAAATACAGCATGTCAAAATAATCAATAGAAATAATTCAACAATTATTTCAGATAGGAGCGAAAGACAAGCAGATGTGTAATCAGTTTGTATCATTTGAACTATGAAGTCATCATGAAAACATTGCAAAACTGATGAATGTGTTTATAATAAAAAAACATACCACTTCTGGGCTTAGATGGAAACATCAGGAAGACTTTCTCAGGTTACCAAAATCCATATTCAACACCAGTGTTTCTTCCTTCAGCCAAGTACCTGGTAAGAAAATTGGATTAAAAATGTGGCCACCAAAACATTGAAGGGGAGTTTGGAACTATAAATTTCAGATAGGAGCGAAAGACAAGCAGATGTGTAATCAGTTTGTATCATTTGAACTATGAATTCATCATTTGAAGATGTGGAATCAGAATAAAAAACGCATGGATATAAAAATTCAATAAGTCTGTATGTATTAAACTTCAGTGAGGAATAAAATTCTATTCAAATAGTTTTCTTTCATGATACTGACCTTTGGCAACTGAGGAGCAAACAACCCAAATTCTTGATGGAGGAGTTGTAATCTGGAAAATATTTTCACAATCAGTAATATATCTCACATTTCAACAAATATTGGATAATAAAAGTGTGACATCAGTTGGTAGTGCATGTAAAATATAATCATTCTACTCATTTCTTGGTGATAAAATATTCATCATTAAGGTTCTTTATTTAACAAAAAACAGTGAAAATTGGAAAAAATAAACAGAACTTAATTTAAAAAATTACCTGGTATGTTCACACTTCCACTTTCTCCAGTATTCAACAAAATACAGGACACATCTGCAAATAAAATGAAAATTAGTACTGAACAAAGGATATAGCATAATATAGTTTCATTGTAATCATCAGTTGGTAGTGCATGTTAGTTTGTAAATCATACAGTCTCAGATCTCGGTGATAGTATATTCATCATAAAAAATTAAATAATCAAGAGAAGAATCTTTATTATGAATAAATATAGAAAATTAATCACCTGCTACTGTAAATTACAATGCTCTCATCTTGTTCCATCATCTTTGTGCTCTTCTAATACCATACTCTGCCTAGCTGGCAGTAATTCAAACCTGAGAAAAAAATAAGAATGTTATTTGCAGTCACATTCAGAGGCTTCAAATTTATTTTGAAAAATATTATCAGGTCTTCTTAGAGGTTATGGGTGCAGATAAATAATCACAGTGTTCATAGAATTGTCTCATCATGAAAATTCAATAAAAAAAGTAGATAAAAACAGAGAAGATATAAAATTACCTTGTCAATGCTGTTCAATTTCTGTTTTCAGCCAATATGCCAGGACTACATCCATCATTCTGTAATACAATAAACAACCTGGTTATAGAAAATCAAATAAGATAGCTAAAGGAAAAAAACATTAGAAAAATAATCAGTTCTTCTTAGAGGTTATGGGTGCAGTTAAATAATCACAGTGTTCATAGAATTGTCTCATCATAAAAATTCAATAAAAAAAGTTGATCAAAACAGAGCAGATATAAATTACCTTGAAAATGCTGTTCAATTTCTGTTCTCAGATGTCAGGACTAGGTACATCCATCATTCTGTAATACAATAAACAACCTGGTTATAGAAAATCATATAAGGTAGCTAAAGGAAAAAACATTAGAAAAATAATCAGTACTTCTGAGGTTATGGGTGCAGTTAAATAATCACAGTGTTCATAGAATTGTCTCATCATAAAAATTCAATAAAAAAAGTAGATCAAAACAGAGCAGATATAAATTACCTTGACAATGCTGTTCAATTTCTGTTCTCAGCCAATATGTCAGGACTACATCCACCATTCTGTAATACAATAAACAACCTGGTTATAGAAAATCATATAAGATAGCTAAAGGAAAAAAACATTAGAAAAATAATCAGTTCTTCTTAGAGGTTACGGGTGCAGTTAAATAATCACAGTGTTCATAGAATTGTCTCATCATAAAAATTCAATAAAAAAAGTAGATAAAAACAGAGAAGATATAAAATTACCTTGTCAATGCTGTTCAATTTCTGTTTTCAGCCAATATGCCAGGACTACATCCATCATTCTGTAATACAATAAACAACCTGGTTATAGAAAATCATATAAGATAGCTAAAGGAAAAAAACATTAGAAAAATAATCAGTTCTTCTTAGAGGTTATGGGTGCAGTTAAATAATCACAGTGTTCATAGAATTGTCTCATCATAAAAATTCAATAAAAAAAGTTGATCAAAACAGAGCAGATATAAATTACCTTGACAATGCTGTTCAATTTCTGTTCTCAGATGTCAGGACTAGGTACATCCATCATTCTGTAATACAATAAACAACCTGGTTATAGAAAATCATATAAGATAGCTAAAGGAAAAAACATTAGAAAAATAATCAGTACTTCTGAGGTTATGGGTGCAGTTAAATAATCACAGTGTTCATAGAATTGTCTCATCATAAAAATTCAATAAAAAAATTAGATCAAAACAGAGCAGATATAAATTACCTTGACAATGCTGTTCAATTTCTGTTCTCAGCCAATATGTCAGGACTACATCCATCATCCTGTAATACAATAAACAACCTGGTTATAGAAAATCATACAAGATAGCTTAAAAGAAAAAAAAACTAAGAAAATAATCAGTTCTTCTTAGAGGTTATGGGTGCAGTTAAATAATCACAGTGTTCATAGAAGTGTCTCATCATGAGAATTCCATTGAAAATCTAGTTATCCTTCCTCAATGGCATGCGTTATAGGTTTCTTTTACAAATAGTCAAAAGATAAAAAAAACCTTATCCCTGTACACTATAGAAATAAATATATTGAAGATAAGCTCACCTAGTAGTTGATGATTATTCAATCTTCTGATCCAAACATTAAAACAACAAACCTGTAAATATGAAGGAAATATTGTTGTAACACTTGAATTCATGACAATAATTCTTTAAATATTTACTAGTACCTGATAGGGTACAATCAGTTACAAGTATGTTTCAAATCATAGATTCTCATAGATCTTGGTGATAGTAAATTCATCATTTCAAAACGCCCATACATTTTTAACTGGAAACTCGTTTTGGCTATGCGAATGCACTTTGAAAATGTAATTATAATAAATGCTTTATTAATAAAAGAACATATGCACTGGAGTTCTGAAAATGCGGAAATATCGGTTCCTTTATTCAGCAAATTTTTTTAAATTAGGGAAACACACTGGAAAGGCAAGTATGCCAAAAAATAGCACATGGCAAATACTAGAATAAACTGAATGAAATCAACAATGAAATGAGAGGCAACAATCAGTCACAGATGCCCACAATATTTGATGAAAATAGATTTCGGCTTACCTCTATCAACTTCTTCGGTACCATTTTTAAGTGAACCTACTCAACGAGCGGACAAAGTTCGAAAGAACGAAATTAAAACGAAAAGCGAACAGAAAAAAATTAAGTTGAGCTATGGGAGAGGTGGGGAGAGGAGAACAGAACGAATCGAACCTTATGTCAGAACAGCTGTCTGTTCTGTGTCAGAACAGAGAATCTTGACATAGAACCATCGAATATATATAATCAGGATCTTGACCTTGACTAAAAATGTGGCGACAATTTAGAGATTTAGTTGGACAGACATCCAGAAAATGCGCTACTATCGTTCTCTTCGAATTGTCTTTTCAGAAAGCGAAAAGAGAGCGGAAACACAGATAGCAATGAAGTTTTCGATTGATATATTAGGTAATATATAAATCACAGATCAGAGAAAGTTTCTTTAACCTGTGATCTGGCTTCAAAATTTTTTTTAATTGGTGCCATCCCTTAATTAGCGATAGAACTAAAACCTTACCTTGACCTATACTCGAACGTGATTGGCGGCGCTTTCAGACGTTTTGTCTCAAATTTATCATGTGGTTTTCTCCAAACAAACGCACATTAGTGAGAACACCATTATATAAGAGGATCATAGAATTATTCAATCCTATGCTGCAATCTGCCTATATTTCTGTGGTGTTTATGCAAAAGGTAGGCAACACACAATTCACCATGGCACGTCTCTACCACACTGAACTCAAACATTTCTTGTTTGAGTTCAGTGCTCTACCATGGTGGAAATACCATGGTCTATCTATACATAGGATCAGATCATCATCAGATTCAGCATTATTATTTATGGTATTTCAAAAAGTATGTATTTCTTATATTCAGAAAGGGTAGTGCCAGAGTTTATTTTATTCTCTATTAATTTCCTCGTATATATAATAAGGAGCCAATAGGAAAAATATTGAAATATTCAATAATGAGTATACATGATAGAAAAAATGAACTTGTGTCTTTCAAAACCTGCACTTATTCTGAAGATTTTCCACTGTTCATATTTCTGCAAATTTTTTCGAACTATTGACCCACTCTGTAGGTACCAGTACCTACTTTGGTGGATATTTGAAATATATTCGATATAGAATGAATAGGAATAGCATATTGTGTTCTGAAATGGTTATGAATAATATTGAAAAGGAATACTACCTACCTATATACATTCATTCGACATATTTCGACGAAAAGCTATTGAGTCAGATGAAAATCTTGATACAAGTTGAATAACAGAAAAATATTCTCAGAGTATATCCGCCATCATCCACATTGAAAACATTCATATGTTAAAGACACAATGATAGAACATGGCTGTATATTGAATATAACTTCATCGGAAATGTGATATGTATGTTATAGAATACATGTACAAGGTGGCCAAGATAAGACTTCATATTGGTAACGGTAGGAGATACAGTTTCAAATGAGAGAACCGTTGCGCAATATCTCTTGTAAAAATCGCATATGTTCCTTCATTTTCGAGATTGGTTGTAAAATTTATTTAACTTCTACGGCTTTTCAATGACACTTGACAGGCTTTTAGTTATATAATTTGAAACGAAATCATGTTTCATACGGCAAAAAAGAAGATTTAATATGATGCCTTGGCTCCCAGCACGCATATTGTATGTTTATATAAAATTTTTCAGTTTGAACTGGTGCAGTTCTGCTACAAAAAACTGCCTCAACCTGTCTTATTTCAGTTCACATCACGAAGAAGTTATCATTAGATTTCTTATTGCAAACATATTTCTAGCTACTCATGTGGACAACTGTTTGAATGATTTTGATGATTTTTGCGTGGCCAGAACAGAAAAATGTATTACTTTCGCTAAACATGCGCGAGTCATGCATCAAAAAAATTTAAAACGACCGTGCCGTAATGTTTGTATTCCAGTAGGTGAGTTCCAAATTGGGACAACCCGGTATACCTACCATTTACATGAGAAATGACGCCGCATGCACGAGTTTCTCTTTCCTATCTTGAAGATCTCCAGCAAGCACTTGAATGGGATTTTGACTATTTCAACTATGATGGGGTCAAGGGCCAGATTTAAAAACCCCTTTTCCCGTCTCCGTGTCCAAGTCCACCGAGCCGATAAATAGCAGCAGGACGAGTTACAGGGGCACTTCTTCTCGATCTCTTGACGCAAGAACGAGTTGTTGAATTTTCGGGATGATTTTTTTTCTGGTCTGCTTGGCGGTCGCGTTGCTGATGCTGCTGATGCTGTTCAGCATGAGAAGGCCCAGGAAGTACCCTCCAGGTGAGGAAAACATTATAGATAGGCGATAAGGAAATTTGCTGATTTTTAAATTTTTGCCGTTTTTCTACTCTTACACTTTTCGTTGTGTGTCCAAAATAATATATGCAATATTTTATTCATTTATAACTTCGGGACAATACTCTTGGTGTTCTTTTCTATGAAAAATTTTGAAAATACCTACGAGGTTTCGAAAATACCTTCAGGTGAGGATGAGATTATAAATGGCCGATATGTTTGTGAAGTGCCTACATACTGTTTCATATTAGTAATGTAACTTCCTCGCAATGAGTAATTTAGTGCAAACCTGATTTTCTTATACAGGTCGTGATCATCATTACCTTACTCATTTTAACAACAGTGACGAAAATTGAAAAAATATTCGAGAAAAAAAATCTTTTCAAACTGTGTACAATATAACGTATATATTATTTTTTCATTCATAACTTAATCACCGATTTTGCAAATATTTATGACATATTTTTAGGTACTTTTTTGATATTTAATTCTACCAATAATTAAAATAAGCCCTAAATATTTTTCTCTAAATGGATTTATTTAGACCATAGGCCAGATAGTCTCTTGAGTTCTTAACTTCTTCGTAGATGAAAAAGCTTAGTTCTTCGGCTGGAAGTCTCGCTCTATCGCTAAATTATATACAGGATATTTCTTGATTATGAGCGAATATTTATGAATGTGATTCCAATTGTAAGATTAGTTTATTAAACTATGGTTTTAAGTTGAAGAAAAAATTAAAAAAATATGTCTATTAGGGAAAAACCATTGACGTACCATTTTTATGTTAGAAAATACCGCACGCCACTGTTAAAGATGAACATTTTGTTCGTATTCAAAAATGTGTGCCTTTATTAATTTGTTTTCCCCACTTGTTATAAAAAATGCCGTGAGCTACAACCAGTTTTTTCAACAACAACCAGGATCCAGTGTTTTGGCTTAATCCAACGATATACTGGGTCTCCCAGTATGTACCGTTCTGATGAATTAAATACCTCAGCCCATTCGATAGATTAAGTTTCCTGATGCTGTTTAGACTATGCACTACTATAGTTTTGGCAGTTCTGGCCTCCTATAGAGTAGTCATAGGATGATAAGATGTTTACTCAAACTTGAACACCTAATCAATAATGATTCGCGAGGACCTTTGATTTTAGCAAAATATATATTTGGAGATACTTCCTGTTCAATCGACAACTACTCTAACTTCCTTGTTTCAAATGACGTCCTGTATTCATTCCATGTTGGTTCTGAATTATTGTAAAAAAATGATAAAAAAATCCTTAAAAGACTTGTATCTTCTTCTAAAAATAAGACATTGACGTGATACAGAAACTATTGTGTTGAGAAGAAATTACACTTCAATTCAAAAGATTTTTTTCAACAATCGCAGTTCCTAGACAAAAAAACCCGATGGTGCCTTTCAAACTACCACAAAGTAGTGAAGAAAAGTTTCGGACTTCCATTGTCTGAAGGTATGAAGATTTGCATCCTGAGAAAAGAAAAGATGAGTTATGCTGAAAAAACGAAATAAGTGATGAATAAAACTTAACTATTTTATCGAATCAAGAAGATTCGAGTATCAATAAATCAGGTTAGTATTAGTGTTAGTATATATGAAGTCGAAAATTGTAGATTTAAATGGGAGTTTAACTAGTCGATGAGCCTGAAAATAAGAAAAAATTGAATTAGAAATCAATAGCCTGAAAAAGAAAAGTTGAATTAGAAATCAATAGCCTGAAAAATAAAAAGTTGAATTATAAATCAATAGCCTGAAAAAAGAAAAGTTGAATTAAAAATTAAAATAAAATGAATGAATAAAGAAGAACCTGAAGACGATTGTAGATACACACAATCGAAACGTCGTGACAAACTCGATTTGAATCTTTCTCATAATTTTAATTCTTTATTCATTCATTTTATTTTAATTTTTAATTCAACTTTTCTTTTTTCAGGCTATTGATTTATAATTCAACTTTTCTTTTTTCAGGCTATTGATTTCTAATTCAACTTTTTTTTTTCAGGCTATTGATTTCTAATTCAATTTTTTCTTATTTTCAGGCTCATCGACTAGTTAAACTCCCATTTAAATCTACAATTTTCGACTTCATATATACTAACACTAATACTAACCTGATTTTTTGATACTCGAATCTTCTTGATTCGATAAAATAGTTAATTTTTATTCATCACTTATTTCGTTTTTTCAGCATAACTCATCTTTTCTTTTCTCAGGATTCAAATCTTCATACCTTTAGACAATGGAAGTCCGAAACTTTTCTTCACAACTCGAGACATTGTCAGCCACCTTCAAACAAAAAATACCACAAAGTAGATATTATTTTTGCTTTATATTCAACAGACTGACGTTTTTTGAGAAAAACGAAAAGTTTATATCATATATTATAAATCATACTTTTCCTCGATTTTTCTGGTAGTAGGTTCAAATTTACAATTTAGAATAGATCACAGTCACTATTTACAATCATGCATTAATATATGAGTTCGTTTTGTAGAGGCGAGCATTTTTTCAATATTTTCGCTCACGAGCGCAAATGCTGTCACTTATTTGATGGTGTAGGAAATGAGGGGGAGTGGGTTAGATTTAGGATGGGGTAGGGTTAGGAGCCTCGATCCAATTTGTAGCTTAAGTTTTTATCTACGACTCATTAGATATGAGCGTTAATTCGAATTCGAATGAATTTCTCGAGTTTTATTCATTTAAAACATCGAATTCGCGTGTTGATTTTGAGCTACAAACCATCGAAGTGGGCGGAGGTTAATATTCTTGTAGTTCGCAGAAGAGATCTGTGGACTCGTAAATGAGCCCATGCTTTTTGTATATGTCATGAGCTTGTCTGGTGTCCGTCATGTTCCTTGTCAATGTACTATTTCTGATACTGGAAAGCTGACACGCTACCCACTGACCATCATATTCCTTAGAATTGGCGTTGCAAGCTTCGTCATTCACCGGAATGTTGTCTCAAATCCTTCGTAATACGCAGGCGCAACTATAATAGTTCTGATTGGTCGATTTTAACAGCTATGCTTGTATTAATGTGGATCTGAATTCTTGCGTTTCACCATCCTATATTTTTTCTCTCTCAACTGGTTGAACTGACGGCCAATCTCCTCCTCCCAAAAGGTCCGCCCTTCCTGCCCCTCGTGGGCAACCTGTTCGAGTACAAGAAGCGTCTGTGCGCCACCGGCTACCACCACCTGGTGTGGATGGGGCTCTGTGAGCGCTACGGTGACGTGGTGGGCCTCAAGATGGGGCGCATGATGACGGTGGGCGTCTTTGGCGCAGACGCTGTCAGGGAAGTGTTCATGCGCGAAGAGTTCAACGGCCGGCCGGACGGCTTCTTCTTCCGGCTGAGGACCTTCGGGAAGAGACTGGGTGAGCCTCTTTGGGCAATATTTTGGTTACCGCATTCAGTAATACACTTTGAAGAATTATTCATTATTATTCTTTCTATTCATTGAATAAGATAATTTGCACATTTCCAGAATTTCTGTGAAAACACTGAAGGTATCAGCAGAGCTGAAACGAATATAAAATCTGAAACGAATATAAAATCTCAACAGCATTCTATTGTTCATGTTCATGTTGATGTCAACTGAACTCTGAACTTCAAAAGAAGCACTTCTTTCTACAAATATTTCAGTCTCCTTCATAAGTATCGATCTATTCTTTCACAGATTTTTGAGAACATTCAAATCAGAATGAACATAATTATGTTCTTGAAAAATTCTTTTTCCGCAAATTGAAAAATAATATTGAAGTGCACTAGAATATTTTATCACAGGATAATTGCAAGAGATAAAATAGGTACCTTCTTCCATGTAGTTGGTAAACTGATGTTCAAGTCTCTCATGAGGCTACTACTTTAAAGTTAAAAGATTTGAAATTGATGTCGTAAGTAACTATCTATAAACACAAGATGTGGATCAAGATAAATGCATAGAAATATTCAAAAAAATGCTGCACTTTCTTGGAAGAATATAAAAATACATGCTTTGAAAGCGCCATATGTCAATGGCTGAAGACCTAGAAATTGACAAGTTCAGCCAGCTTTGAGAGAGATAATAGTGTTGTCTTTGTCGTCAAGATTGCAACTTAAATTAACGAAAATGTTATGATTGTGACGTAAAAACAGAGAAGACATCTAATAACACATTTATTATGTGTTTGGAATCATTCAACAATTATAAGCTACCAATACTAACAAAATATTCTGAATAATCGGAATAACGAAAACAAAATACAAGAAAAACAAACCAATTATTTACAGGTTATATACGTCTTCTTCTTTTTTACGTAACACATCTTCATTATTTAAAGTTGCAATCTTGATGACAAAGACAACACTAGGGCAGACATATTTTTTCTCTCTCAAAGCTGGCTGAACTTGTCAATTGAGCTGCAGCAATGATTTGACGTGTTGAGCGTCTCTCCAGTCGTCTCTCCACTGCATGCACTACATTATTTTCAATAAATGAAAGAGGTATCTGTGTATCTTTGTCTTTATTATACAAGATAAAACATATTTTGCAAAAACTCAATAGAACCATATCCAAATGTATTGATAGCATTGCAAATATATTATTTACTATACAGGATGTACCTGGAATATATGTACAAAATGATACCACAGAGACCAAAAGATAGGATGATCAACTTACCTCTTTACCAAAATACTTCGCACTTAGTCTCTACGGGGCTTTTAAATTGATCGGCCGAACAACTCGCTGAGACATTATGAAAAACTTCAATGGGTTCCAGATCGGGTGAACCAGTGGGCCACCCCTACCGATATTATCCACAAAATCGGAGTCTGAGTCGGAATATCATAAAATAAGTTGTCGAGGAAAATAAAGTGTCAAGACGAGTAGAATCTCATTAACCGGTATCCTGATGACATACTAGGAATAAGAAATGCATTCCAAATATCGTAGCTTGCTCTCGGAAAACATAATGGCTGGGTCAATGGAACCGTATGGATGGGCCAACGACTTTCAGTGATGCCTAGGTCAGGGACAAGGTCATTTCGAATCAAAACTCTTCGGGCATCAGATAACCGGTCTTCGAAATAATTTCAACTGCCGAACTTTTTGGGCATCGTTAGTTGATGTATTTTTTTTACCACAACTACATTGGATAAGTGTATTCAGAGGCGTGCAGAGGGAAGCTGTGGCCAGAAATGGGATAATATTGGAATGTTGGAAAAAATAACTTTGACGCCCTGTATACCGACTAAACGAAGCCTCTTGGTATAAAGGTGAGTTTAGTTCGTCCATAGATGTTTCGTTACACTGTATAGAAAAATGGAAATTGCCATCCCCACTTTTGAATCAAATTTGAAAATTAAGACTCATTGATATGTTATACAGGGTGTTTCAGTTTGTCTATCTTCAATGTCACATAGTGCTCATTGAGGCGAGAAAAAAGTTCTATAAACATTGGGCCGCAAACGCTCAGTTCCCGCTATAGAGGGTGTTGAAGTTCCAAAAAATAATTGTATCTTCGATCGAAATCTCAAAGATCAAAATTTCAATATCTTTGAAACTTTTCGTATACAGAGAGTTATTCGTATTATTGAAAAACATCATCGAGTATTTGTATATTTCATAAGCGTCACGGGAGAGATTTCTAAAGTTAATATTTCCATAAAAAACTGCGTGCTATTTTTTTTTGAGGTCTCATTATCTTTTCATTTTCTTCAGTTTTTGAAATATTTCGCCACGTTTTCGAAAATCAAATTTTGGTCATTACGATAGGGATAATGCAAACATGGAAATAACCGTGAGTGGGTCAAATTCAACTTGCAAGATCTGACTACAGTCAGACACAAGGTCAGGTGAAGTTAAAATTAACCAATAAAAACTCTGTATTTTTCACCGCTATTATCGCCAAAGCCAAAATCACAGAGTTACAGCCAAAATCGCCTAGCATAGGTCGAGTGACGTCACACGCTATAATTTTTTTATTATTTCTGGGATTTGTAAATCGGGGACTTCCTGGATGATATGAAAATTGATAAGAAAGGAAATGGCATCGATGTTTCATGAAAATAATGTGTTTCCAGAGGAAGCACTTTTCAGCTATTTCCAAGGTTGGCAATGCATTGCTGAACTCGTCCTCCCAGAATGGAAAAATCTAAGAAAAAATTTGACACTTCACAAAATAAGTGTTCCATGTCAAAATGGAATTAAAATGTGAACAAATCCAAATTCCAGGATAAAGGATAAAATAAAGTGTCAAATTTTTCCCTAGATTTTTCCCTCAATATGTCAAATGTCAAAATTCGCCATGATAACTTTCTATTCTGGGGAGAGGCAATTTCAATGATTCTTCAACGTTTTCATTTCATCTCGCTCGAATAAAAGGCATCGTATTCTCCGACGGCCAACTGTGGCACAGCCAACGCAGATTTTCGCTGCAGCATCTGCGCAACTTTGGTTTCGGTCGCAGGGAGATGGAGGACAAGATCCGGGAGGAGGCGAGGACGCTGATCGAGATATTCCGGGAGAGCGACGGGGCGCCACTGTTCATGCACAACGCCTTTGACATTTCCGTGCTCAACGGGCTGTGGGCCATGATGGCAGGAGAGAGGTTAGTGTGTGGTCCATCCATAGTGGCAATGGGCCATAATAGTTGAAGTGAGAATCACTTTCTTGGCGGGAGATCCGTATTTGATATTTTCTGGGGGGGGGCTACTTTGAGATGAAAACACGGTGTCTAAAACAGTGAGACATCAAATATTGGGTGCTTTTATTATTAGGGCGTGTTTTGATGTCTATTCCACACCAAAATCTGCTTCTTTTAATCCTCAAATCGAAATATATAAAAACCAGTGTTGTTCGAAATATTTTTGCAGTGCGATATCCGACATGCTTGGATAATTTAATATATTTTTCATGATTGTGGTGTGGATTATATGTTTGGTGAATACGAATCAATATTGTCTTCGAGAGTTATTAAGCTATCATCAGTTATTAATGAATACTCATAGGAAAATTGTTTATTCAACAAGGTGAAAACAGTCTTTCATCTCGACATTTGGATATGTGTAAATTTTGAACCTTGATCACGGTCTTGAGAGCTGAATCATCGGTCTGAGAGGATTGGGCCCATAAGATCATTTGATCAGAAACTCAATACTCAATAATTTCCAATTGTGCGTTTTTAGTAATCTGAAGGTACATATTCTTGATTTTATCATGGCCAACAAGATTATGCTGTTTGAATTTAGAGTTTCTCTTCTTGAACATAACATTTGCAACTTCTCAAAAATTGTTTAAGCAAAAATGGATAAATTGCCTGAAAAAATCGGGTCAAGCCAATTTTCAAGAGAATCGATCCGATATTATAGTGTTACGGACTGTGCTGTGTTCCGAGAACACCGGAAATCATTATCTCAGTGGCGCGCGACATGTTGTGATTTTTGGTCTCGCGATAACATCGGTCGACTTACCTATAATTAGCGGAAGATTTATTGCCGGTAATTCTTAGAAGTTCTTGTAATTTCTGGAGAATGAGTGATTTTTCTAGAATGAATGTTTTGTACAGTTTGGAAAGAGTCAGTTTTAGTTTGGAAAGAGTCAGTTTTAGTTTGGAGAGAGTCAGTTTAGAGCCAGTTCAGAAAGAAAGCTATAGTATTGTGAACATAAAGATTTGTATAGCAAATATCGAAGTGATTCAACTAAGTGTTTATTGAATTGTATTTCGAGTGTTTAGTGGAATAAATTGTTCAGTTTTGTACTGAGTGTTTAAATTAACAAACCCAAGTAGAAATATCGTTTTTTACGCAATTTACAGTGGCTGTAGCTAGAAGGGGGCGCATTTTAGGACACACGTTTTACATAAAACAAAGTAAACGTCCTCATCAACATATCCACATTGACTTTGCCACCCAATATAGGTTTGAAATCGATGACGAGAGGCTGAAGAAGCTGCTGCAAATCATCCACGACGCCTTCCGTCTGGTGGACATCTCAGGAGGGCTGCTGAACCAGATGCCATTTCTGAGGCATTTAGCCCCAGACGCCACAGGCTACACCATGATCAAGCAGATTCTGGAGAGAATGTGGGCCTTTCTCGCGGTTAGTTTCATCACTGAGTTTATGTCGCTCACAAAAAGCATACCTCGAAAGTATGAATATATGAAAATCTATAAAAGTTAACGTATGTTGTTTGGAGCTACCTTGTCGATATTAACATATTTAGTGCCAAATTTTTTGTGCTGAAATATGATTCACTTTACCCACTACTTTGGGGTAAAGTGAATTCTTCAATGACTCTTTTTTTATTTGATTTGTATTGATATGGCATCTTCTAATGAAATACTGAATTTTTCTCTGAGTTCTAACATCCAATCTTTGGTTCTGTGGAGCTAGAATAATATATCGCAGTATTTCTGTGGTAGGTATCTCTATTCCCTGAACTTATTCTCTTCAATAATAATATATTTTTCACACTTGAGTGGTGTTCGTGAACAATTTTGTGTCACTAGATTCCTTGTTACTAATTTTCAATCATAGTGAAACTCACAAAGGAGTTGAATACTAGCTGAAACGTTCCAAAAATACTTTATCTCAGGTGAAACCTGGGCAGCATGGACTTCAACTAAGTTCAAAGTATATTAATGAGCAGATAATGAATCTTGCAAATGAATTTTATTCCCTAAGCTTTGGGTTATTATACCTACTCATCGGACCACGTTGAAAAATATATTTCGTGGACAGAAAATCACATATTTGTGCCCTCACAATGCCACACCCACAGTCCGGCTCTGTGCAAATGCTTTGTTGGAAGCAAAAAACTTCAAATGAATGTACAAAAAAAAATTGACCATTTATCGATCCTCAAATTCTGCACATTTTCAGGAAACAATATCGGAACACAGGAAAACGGTGACTCTCTCTCAGCAGCCTAGGGACCTAATAGACGCGTTTCTACAAAAGATGCACATAAAAAAAGACGATGACTTCACAGGTACGACTTATTTAAATCGAACCGAAAGTATGGAGCTGGCAATATTTTTTTCTAGACGACCAGTTGATGTCCTTATGCCTGGATCTCTTCATGGCCGGTGCTGAAACCACTAGCAACACCCTGGGGTTCGCTATGCTGGTAATGGTTTTGTACCCGGAGATCCAGAAGCAGGTGCAGGAAGAGCTGGATCTGGAAGTTGGGCGGAATAGGTGGCCATGTCTAGGTGATCGAAAGAGGTAGGCAAACCTGTTTGGTGAACGCTTATATACATATATGTATTTGCTCTACAGGCCTATAGAGGCTCTAGGCTAAGAGTTCTTTCATTTTTCTCTCCTATTTTTCCCAGGCCCTGACTCTCACCTTTTCCAAGTCTTTTTTCACTTCTTCTAACTTTTTTTTTAGGACGATCTCTTCTTGTACCTCCTTCCATCAGCACTCGTTTGATCCATCTTTCTTCGGACGTCCTCGCTATATGTCCCAACCACCTGACTCCTTTGCATCCTACTACCTGTGTGATATTTCTGATATTTCTGATATTTCTGATATTTCTGATATTTCTGATATTTCTGATATTTCTGATATTTCTGATATTTCTGATATTTCTGATATTTCTGATATTTCTGATATTTCTGATATTTCTGATATTTCTGATATTTCTGATATTTCTGATATTTCTGATATTTCTGATATTTCTGATATTTCTGATATTTCTGATATTTCTGATATTTCTGATATTTCTGATATTTCTGATATTTCTGATATTTCTGATATTTCTGATATTTCTGATATTTCTGATATTTCTGATCTTTCTGATATTTCTGATATTTCTGATATTTCTGATATTTCTGATCTTTCTGATCTTTCTGATTTTTCTGATTTTTCTGATTTTTCTGATTTTTCTGATTTTTCTGATTTTTCTGATTTTTCTGATTTTTCTGATTTTTCTGATTTTTCTGATTTTTCTGATTTTTCTGATTTTTCAGATTTTTCAGATTTTTCAGATTTTTCTGATTTTTCTGATTTTTCTGATTTTTCTGATTTTTCTGATTTTTCTGATTTTTCTGATTTTTCTGATTTTTCTGATTTTTCTGATTGTTCTGATTTTTCTGATTTTTCTGATTTTTCTGATTTTTCAGATTTTTCTGATTTTTCTGATTTTTCTGATTTTTCTGATTTTTCTGATATTTCTGATATTTCTGATATTTCTGATATTTCTGATATTTCTGATATTTCTGATATTTCTGATATTTCTGATATTTCTGATATTTCTGATCTTTCTGATCTTTCTGATCTTTCTGATCTTTCTGACCCTCCTGATCCTTCTGACCCTTCTGATCCTTCTGATCCTTCTGACCCTTCTAAGTTAGAGGTTATGGCAGCGAAAGGTGTGAAAGTTGATCCGGTCGATAAAACTTGTAAATATTGCAAGAAAAAAGTTGTCTTTTCGTCAGATTGTGAGAAATGTGGTTCCTGCTACCACCCTAGTTGTGCAGTACAATCGGGAGCTACAAACAAGGAAAATAAAGTGAACTGTTGCAAGCCGCGTGAAAAAAGTGAGGTTGGGAATACAAAAGTGAACGAAAATAGTGGAAATATGGATGAACGTAAATTGAAAAACGTTGTAAGAGACCTGCTTTCTGAGTTTTTCAATCCTATAAAGAAGAAGATGGAGGATGACATGGAAAATCTGAATAAGTCCATGCAACATATGTCGGATTGTTTTGATGATCAAAAAAACATGTACGAGGAAGTAGTAGCTGAAATAAAACGGGTAAGAAAGGAGAATATTGAACTAAAGAAGAGAGTTGATGAATAAACAAAAGAATGAAAGATGTAAAAGCATCAACTCTGTGATATTACTCAGGGATTTAACTGATCATCAACCCATTTTGCTCAATATAAATCTGAATAAAAACATGGCACATGAAAAGGATAGTAAAACTTTTAAAAGAATTAATTATGATGAATTAACTCAAATGATATCTGAAGCTGAATGGGATGATGTTTTAGGGGAACATGATCCAGAAATATGTGCAAATGTGTTTATTAGAAAACTGCAAAGATATATTAATGAATGTACTAGTTTGATAAGAAGTAGTAATAGGAAAATGAGACTGAAACCATGGATCACAAGTGGCCTCCTGATATCAATCAGAAAAAGGGATAAAAAGAAAAAATTTTGCACTTTGAATCCAAATGATATGAATGCAAAAAATGAATACAAGCAATACAGGAATAATCTGTCAAAACTAATCAAGAAGTCAAAACATGAATTCTATAAGTCCAAAGTGGAACAAAACTTAAAAAAATTCAAGTAAAATTTGGAAGGTGATAAAGGAGGCCACAAATGACCAGGGAAGTAGAACTGAGATTAAGGCTATTGTTGGAGAAAGT